>CM057812.1:4489168-5089168 GCA_030067965.1 Latrodectus elegans | reverse complement strand
ATTTGATCATTAAATTAAGTTCGGTAATGGCAATAATTTTAAGGATGATTATATTTCTTTTGACAGAAATCACAAAACAAAGCCAACTGCTTGGGAAATTGGAAGCATGCAAAGGATTTGGTGTGTCCACTCCAAAAGCGTGAGAGAGCCGTCTGCCTATTCTTCGAAATATTGAGCTGATGACAACAACGGGATCTCTAACCCCAAACTACCGATTGTGTTCAGAATGGATTCCTCAAGGTGCATTTAATTCAGTCTTTTTGTTGGAGGAAATTTCTGGGTGAGTTTTTGAGTCAGATTTCTGGCATTGACATTCACGATGTCAGCTGAGGCAAACTTGGTCATACTATCAGCGATTTCTATGCCTTTCAAACCAACATAGAAGGGGGCCTACGAAGGGTACATTGTGAGCTCATTTGTGCGCATGTTTCTGCGCAATACGTAACAATTGCATTAGTATGTCTTCATGTTTGTAAAATAAAACTTTTGCCTTGCAGATAGAGCAACTTGGTCTTGCGTTTGTCCCATTTTCAAAGCTTTCAATAATTTCAGTGGATTTCAATAAACTTTGTGTTTATGACGTTGAGAAAGCAAACTCTGGTTCAAAACTCGAAACAATGATCACATAAAATGCTTATGGTATATACCCTTAATATACTACAATTCTAGAACAGCACTTTTTATTTTTTATTTTTTTTTTTTTTTTTTTTTTTTTTTTTTAAATATTTGAACTTGTTTATTGATTCGAAATATCACAGCAGATAATTATTCATCGCTTCTCTACAGAAATCCTCAAAATTTCCTACAGGAGATTGCAAAGTTTTCCTCTTAACAATCGTTGCGGGACTTGTCTATCTACGTACACTTTATTTCCACTATCTGGAATCAAAAGTATAACTTTGTTGCCCTCTTGAAACTATTTATGACGTATTTTTCTATTGCGATAATAAGAATAAGATAGTTATTTTCCAATAGCAGTGAGACTAGCGCATTCAGTAACATTTTCAAGTTTCATCCTTAAAGTATTGAATTAGTTAGTGACAGATTTTAACTGTCTGAGTGGAAAAAAATCTTATCAGTCCAAATAGGCATCAGAATGGACAATGGGCCAGTAAAATGTCTACCATAATGTATTTGAATAGGACTAACACCAGTAGTTGTATTTGGGACCTTCTGAAAGCCCATAGGAGAAATGGAATGTGTTTGTCTCAATCTTTGGAATATTCTTTCATTGTATGATGTGACTGAGGCTTTTTAAAACTTCATTAAATCTTTCAACTAAGCCATTTGAACTCGTGTGCCCTGGTGTAGATAATCTGGGGAAGTCTTTTGAGAAATCCCTGCGTCGAAGTTGACGTGAAGTTACTTCCTTGATCTGTAACTACAACTTTCGGTTTGCCAATGTGAGTCACTTACTGTTATCTGAAGCAGTGCTTTGCATGTCGACTTAGTAGACAAAGACTTTAATGGCACAGCTTCAAGCCCTCTAGTGTAGTGATCTATTCAGCATAAACATGCTTAAAACTATGACTAATTGGTTTTATAGGTCCAATTAAGTCAACATTAACAATGTGGAACGGTTCATTAGAACGCAAAACTGGTCTAATAGGGATTTCGTCAAATGGTTGCTTTTTATTTGCAATTGACAGCATGTATAAATCCTGCAAAAAGCATCTCGTTCTTTCTTCATACTGCTCAATGTAATGAATATCCTGAACTTTCTGAGGTTTTTTTTCTCCGAAGATGCTCTCTCTATAAACTAGAGTGAGCGAGTTCTAACAATTGTTCAACTTTTAACTGTTCATTCAACTGTCTCAACTAAAATAGTATCTTCATAATCTAAAATGTTATAAATAATACGAAACTTATTAACTCTTTTATGGTCATCTTGCCAACAAGAAGCTAGACTGGAGTCATTTTCCTGTTCATTTCGAAATTTTGCTGAGTCTGACATTTCATTATTATTAATACTAGCCTCTTGGTTTTGACTAACTGAATTTTCAGATATCGTAGCGCAACATTTAACAGCTCTGTTATCGAAATTTTTAATTATATACTTTATTCTTACTTTCATTTAAAACATTACTTAAGCACTCGGTTTCATTAACTCATAACATATCATTATTCGATATTTCTTGAAAAATAGCAATATCCACAAATTATTATCATAAAGTAAACCCACATTCAAATTGTTATCTTCAAATTACCAAAATCAGAAATATCTTCTATCCCATCACATTTTAATTTAAAATTATCATCGTGTAATTTCCTTCTTTCTATTTCCTTATTATGCAAGTTAATAATGTTTACAATTTTGGTTTCATTACATCTTAAATTAATACCATTTGTATCAAAATTTAATTCAATTAGTGCATCTAAAAGTAATAACAAATATTTTGATAAATTATTTACTATTGCACATGTTACACTATATGCCCCTTCAAACTTTATAAAATATTTAAACTTATTAAAAGGTAAATTAATTAATTGTGCTTTTAAATTCTGGAAGACAGCACATGTTAACATTACACTACCCTGAGGTATCCCATACTTTTCTGGAACTAAATTACTCCTTACTACAGAAATTTGTGTTCCCGTGTCTACTATTGTATTTATAATGTTTGAATCAATCTTTAATTATTGTTAATAAGTCAATGTAATTTCACTTATTATTTTCCTGCCTACCATTATCCAATCTATCTGAAGAAATTCATGCTGACAAAATATTTTCATTTTTTAATTCTTTGCTTTCATTTTTTTCAGTAAGCCCCTGCAGCAAAGATCCATAATAACGAGATTAACAAATCGAGCACTTTTATTTTGATTTGCAGTTCTTTGAGCAGCCATTCTCTTCATAACAAATAAAACAGTGATTATTAGTTTTTAACATCAGTTTTTCTCAATCGGCGTCTGCGAATTAAAGTCAGCGTTATGAAAGTTGAAATATTATCATGATCCGTACCAACACAGAAGGGACAAAAAGCAGAAATCTCAGAAACAGGCGCATTTGTAACTTATCGCTTTTGTTTTCAACTCATTCCATTGCAGTTTAGCTTTGAATTGCAGATAAGTAGAATCTTTATTTACGGTAGAATGATACTTCTTATTTAGTTTATTTGTTTCAGAAAAAATATTTAGTGACGCTATTCGTTTTCTACTTTCAATTTTGATTTGTTATTCAATTCAATTTTGTTTGATTGAAGTTATTAAGTCCTCAACATTGACATTATCATTTTTCTTACTGGCATAACTAATGTCTATAAGTTCTGTTTTTATAGCTAAAGAGTTTCGAGATCTTATCTATATATATTGCAGGTGTCAAATAATTTTCTTAATGATATAATATCATTTGAGTTTCAAACAGCTTGTAAATTTAATAATTTCTACTTATGTGTGTTAATTAGTAAGTGTTTCCGACAAAATTTTTCTATAAGTAATTTTATAACTTCATCATAATTTTCTGGAGATAAAGAAAAACCTTCTATTATTCTTAATGCATTACCTTCTAGTAAGCTTAATTAATAGTTAAATGTATCGATTTTTGACAGGTTTGGGTTTTCAGCAATAGTTGTATAAATACAACTGAAAAACGTTTGCCATTCGTGGTGGTTTCCAGAATATTAGGAAATACATATTTTAGGCACTTTTACATTATATTATGAAGAATACGTTTGCATATTATTGTTTGCGCTCGGTGTCGAAGAACAATTAGAATCAAAATAGATATTTGCCTTAATTCGGCCTTTTAAAAACTTGTTACCTCCATATTGCCACTAAATTATATATATATATATATGTATTCATATATATATATATATATATATATATATATATATATATATATTTTCATATATATATATATATATATATATTCATATATATATATATATATTCTCTGAACTACTTTCTATTACACTGTCTATCTCATCTTCGTCAACATTATCACAAATTTTCTTATCTTAAATTTTAAGACTATTGTATTTAACTTTCACAGTTCTAGTTGATTTTCGACATTTTCAATAACATTAGTTATTAATAGTAACTTTAATTGCAGACGCTGTTTTAGCGATAACAGCTCGAACGGTTTTCAGTTCTTTCTTTAGCTTAATTAAAATAATTCTTCTCCAGTTTTATAAAAATTCGTTTCATTTTCCAGCATCGTTCCCACACTTTAAAAATTGAATTAAATAATTTTCACCTTGTGTTGATTACTTATTATTATCGTACTTAGGTGTAATCGTAATCCTGTGATCCACAATTGCCGTTAGCGACCTTTAAAATGTATCTCACGTAACACAATACTCAACCCGACTTCTTACATTCGTCCTCGTGAAAATTTTCGTGGTAGATTCTTAGTGAGTGGGGTGTGAGCATATTTATAAGAGATCACCAACGTGTTACACAGGACAAACATTTATTAACATATCACGTAACTCATAACACAAACATGAGATGAAGAGTAGCATATTGTTTACAACACATCTCCTCTTTCTCACCCTTATCTCAAGTTTTGCATACCTGTGTAGCTCGCCGCGCAGATTAATGCCAAAGTTAAAGTTTTTAATTAGAAATTTCTTTGAAATCCTAACAATTTATAAAGGAAACGTTTAATATATTTGGTCTTTTACTTTCGACGAAAAATTTCAAATATATAAAGGTAACAAAAGGTAAACAAGTTAAATAAACAAGTAAAAGAAGTCAAGTAACTACTATTTTCATAAATGCTATAACATTAAACAAGATTTTAAGTAAATAAATTTAATTATTTTTTATTATAAGAAATCTTATTTTAAATTTTATAAAACTATACGTTGCTGTTAAGCAATTATTTGACTACAAAAATCAGTGTCAAATATGTAAATGTAAAGAATACGTAAAAAACATTACTCCATAATAAAACTTTTACTCGATAATACTTTTAATGTAAAAAGAGCAAATTTTCTACCAACAAACTTTCCAATGAATTCCACTGTTTTCAAAAAAACAATGTTATTTTAAAAACGAAAATTTGTGAGAATTATTTGTGAAACTAAATATTTTGAACAAAAGGTACCGTTAATGAGAAACATTTCATGAACTATTAAGATCAATAAATCAAAATATATAAATATGATTGTAAATAATTTGGCAAATAAGTTTACACTAAAATCAGAAAACATATCAGATATATAAAAACGAAATTGACCGGTGTAATATTTCAGAAATTTCACCAGAAAAAATTTTACAATAATTTGTCAATTACACGTGATCAATATTTGTAGTGTAAATTTTTGATATACCAATACATATGTTGTACAAAATATAAAACAATCGGAAACGCTATTAAAAGCATACAATTTTTAAAAAGGATTATATAAAATATTTAGACCTATAATATGGAAATATAAAAGGAAGAAGATTTTCGCTTATGGCAAGTTCTCCCAGATTGTTCCCTGGACCTTTTCGTCTTTCATCAATCAGCCTTCCCTCCAGGCTTTAGGCTCATTTCTCAACATAGCACAGTGATTTTTAAATTTAAAATGTATTTTTCCGAATAAAATTAATATATCAATCAAGAAAGTTTCTGGGAAATTTTATCTTAGAAATTTGTCTAATATTTGGTGGCGCCCAGAGTATGACATACTTCTTTGCCTCCTTTCATTGCGCCAATCCTGCAGTACCAACACTCCCTAGAAGGTATTAGCAGTGCCCTAGGGAAAAGTGAAGCGCTGGCTCATCGCTTTGAGGTGTGGAATGCCGCCTGGACCCGAGAAGGGGAAGAGTAAGGCTCCTGTAATTAAGGGGCTCTAGGAAATAGCGTGACGTCACTGGACATCGACTGACAGGCATTGTCTATACTAACTTGTGTTTGCTTTCTCATTCATTTTGCCTTGTTTTATGTTAACATTTTAATTTTAAGAAAAAAAGGTTTTCAAAAAAAAAAAAAGAAAGAAAGAAAAGATGACATCGGGAGCAGTTGCTACTTGTTCAATACATATCAAAACGGAAAAGGAAAGCACATAATATTTCACCGATTTCCATAAGAAAATCAAATGCTTTTGAAGGAATGGGTGCAAAGATGTCGTAATAAATTCTAGAATTTTACATGAGATATTGAATAAAAATGTCGGGGAAATAAAAATGTCTCATAAACTGAAGACTCAACTTCTAACTTTTAAAGGAAATGAAAGACTGAACTTTGCAGGTTGCATCTGCAGAAACTCTATTTTCAGAAACTACTCCTAAAGCGGATGCATTCATTTATTTTATATTATGAACAATTCCATACCGATATCCACTTCCCCTGTTATAAGCTTTTAAAAGTTGCTTTTGGAACTAAAAAATACTCTGGTGCTCAAAAAGAAAAATTTATACGCAATCGAAGAGGAAGTTTTCAGTTAACGCGTATTTGGGAAAAAAATCAGATTTACTTTTTCAGAAAGGAATTATTGTTTCAATTCATTCTATGGATTATATAAAGGATTGAAATCTGTAAATGTAACTAAAATTTTAACAAATAAACTTAACTCAAGATGCGAGATACATAATTTTTCTTCTGAAATAATTATATTTGTTTAAAAAACACACTGCTGGCAAATAAATTACTTTTTTTTCACTGAAAATAAACTCTTTAGAAATTGGACAAGACGCTTATTTAACGAGTAAAATGTTAGGTTCTGCATTTAATGTAAAAGAATGTCAAGAAATTCTCCATTTTTTAATCTCAAGATGCTGAATTAAATCTTGAACTGTTACCATTAATTTATTACCATTACCTTGGGAAAATGAGTTTGCCTCTTCCAATTAAAATTTTGATATAATTCTATTTGAAGACGAAGCTATGATTTATGTGGCAGATTATATTGCTTGTAAAAGCAAAGATAATTCACTTGGAACTATATCAAGAAATGCAGTCGAGATGGTTAATCACTGAAATTGGATTATTTTAATATCTGCTGGGGGACTTACTATTCCAAGAAAACTATGGATGGTAACAATACAACAAATGGACATAATGTTTTGCAAATTTCATTGTGATACATTTTTTAAAAGGAAAAATGTCATTGCAACATAAATAAATGAAATAGAGTCTTCTTTTCTCTCTGCAAAATCGAAAGGCAATTAAAAAAATGTTTCGCTTGAAAACATTTATAGGAATTAGGCATTTGAATAGAAACGTAGCTATAGTATCTCATAATAAAGCTCAGCAACAACAAAAGAAATGAGTCGGTAGTTAAAAAATCAAGACAAACTGAAGCAAATAGGTAAATGTATTTTTTATATTGGTTCCATAATTCTAAGTTAATCTGAACAGTAATAAGGATTTTTGTGGGATTATTAAATAATAATTGCGATAATTATATTGGTTCCATAATTCTAAGTTAATCTGAACAGTAATAAGGATTTTTGTGGGATTATTAAATAATAATTGCGATAATTATATTGGTTCTCCATAATTCTAAGTTAATCTGAACAGTAAAAAGGATTTTTGTGGGATTATTAAATAATAATTGCAAATTTACTTAATATTTGAGAATCATTTTGTATTTTATCACTCTGATTTAAAAAAAAATTGAACTTTTGAAAGTAAAAAATATTTTGCTTAAAAATTTAAGCTTCTTCTATACCTGACTACGTCCTCAACGGTTAATTCAGGTGTTAGTTTTGAGAAGCATTTTATATATATATATAGCCAGCCCTTTTCTTTCCCTAACATTGTGAAGAACCAAAAATCAATTTACCCACATATGTTTAGCTGAATCAACACTTAGAAGATCCAAACATAAGCAATTGTGTAACAAAGTCTTTGCTCAGCACACATGTTCCCAAATTTAGACATTATAATGTCTATTATTTTATTAATAAAGTGTATAGCTAACTCCTAAGATGCTCATTTATCTTTACCAAACATAACACTCGTTTAGAGAGAAAAATCTAAATTCTGGAAGAAAAATGATATCCTAAGATAAAGAAATTGATAATCGAGAGCAGAAGAAATTGCAAGGTTTATGAAAAGTTATAGTCGTAGTCCAATGACTTATTTCACCAACACGTCATTGTGGTACATTATTTTAATTTATTTATGTTATGTAATTTATTTATATAACGAATAATATATTTTATATAGAACACTTTCATATCGATACATTCACATCTAAAAGTAAAGCATGAAGAGGAAAATGCTAATTTTCGGAAGCCAATCAGAATTGAAGAGGATGCAAATCGCTGCAGAGGTAGATGGAAGTATGCAAAT
Organism: Latrodectus elegans; assembly: GCA_030067965.1. NCBI lineage: Eukaryota > Metazoa > Arthropoda > Arachnida > Araneae > Theridiidae > Latrodectus > Latrodectus elegans. The sequence goes on along the minus strand of CM057812.1, from coordinate 5,080,935 downwards.
ATGTTAGGTAACAGCCAATCGCGCTTTCTTGTCAAGAAATATGCAAAATAATCACTCTTATAAGATACCAGTTTAATGAAGGATTACATGAGTTGATTGTAAGTGCGGATAGAAGGTGTTTAAAACTTTCGTACAATTTGTTTTCAAGACAAACGTGCTTCTATGATTTCCAGAAGACGAATGGAAGATTCTGAGCGCTGGTGTGTTGTGGGGCGCATTGAAGTAGGACAGTCGATCACTCTTTTCTTCGGTGTTCATCATTTTGTAATTTCACGTTTATGGAAACAATCCAAAACCACACAGACAGTTGTCCAAAGGTCCGTAGCCGATCGCCCAAGGATTACAAACCCCGCGGAAGATCGATACATTGTGATTTTAGCCAAGTGGAATCGCAGAGCAACCTCCACACGCGTAACATATATTGTTACAGTGTCCATTAGTAAGGTGATATCTGCAGCTACTGTACGCTGAAGATTACATATGAGTGGACCATACGCCAGAGTACCTCGAGTTTGTGTTTGTCTATCCGTCCAGTCAAGAGGGGCACGATTAAAGTGGTGCTGAGAACATGACAATTGGACTGTGTCTGGCTGGGGCAATGTCATGTTTACAAATGAGTCAAGATTTGCTCTGGAGCCAGATGACAAACGTATTAAGAAATGGGCGTGAACAAGGGACACGCAATCAGCCCCAAAACATCACCGAACATCACGCATTCCCAGGCGGGAGCATTATAGTGTGGGCAAGGATTTCATTAAGATACCGCACCGATTTGCGCATTTTTAAACGGAGTTCTATGACGCCTGTCCGGTATCGAGATGAAGTCCTAGAACCCATTGTGAACCAATTGTACGCTTCAGCAGTTTACCCTACTTTTGTTTTAATGGACAATAACCCGCGTCCCCATAGAGCTGACATTATCGATGACTATCTGGAGAATGAAGAGATTGCGCGTATCGTGTGGTCGGCATATTCACCCTACCTTAACCTCATTAAAAATCTTTGGAATACTCACGGTATCTTCACGTTTACCACCTCCAGCCACTCTTATTGAGCTGGAAACTGCTCCACAAGAAGAATGGCTATTGTTTAATTCTGCGGTAGTTGACCACCTAATTGAAAGCATTATCACAAGGTGTAAACTTTGTATACAGACGCGGAGGGGATAACATACCCTATTCATGTCCTTTTTCTCATTTTATGCTGTTTATTTTCACTTTATACATAATTCTGTTTTCTAGCTACTGATTTTGGAGGAAACACGCTTTACTGAAGTCTATAAATTTATTCATTTGATACTTGTTCTCAGAATGTTATCTACAAAATAAATTCTGTTGTGATATCTCTTGCCTTTCTTGGTGTTACAATTTGGGTGGCCAGAACTAAAGGTAAACATTTATAAAGTTCTTTTCTGAGAAAATGTAACTATTATAGCAAATCGCTGCAGTTGTGTGTGAGTGTTCGCACGCGCTCCCATATTTTATATTTAATATTTCTTCATTCCATCACTTTTAAAACGAGCGTAAAATAACAGTTTCACGTCCAAGTCTAAAGATTCTATTCGATTTGTTAATATTTTAATTAAACATTTCTGTGCATTATACTTCATGCACATCCATGATCAAAATTACTAATAAATTAATACAGCTAAGATGCAGAAAACCCTACTAAATAATAATATTGAAAATATATGTGTTTATATAATAATATAAATACACATAAAATATATATATAAGTAACGTAATAAGATAACGCTCAAATGAGCAAAAAATTGATGTTTCCAAAATTAAAAGAACAGCGCCATTTTCTTTAAAAAGTAGATGTTTTATAAAACTTTGTACGGCAATTTTTTTAAATCCACAAACTACTTCACCGTTGATAAAATAAAAAATTCTCTGAAAACATTATATAAAACTGAAAAATAAATAAAACCTTTATTAAGTTAAATCAAAATAAGTTAACTATATTTTTTACGTTTTGTTACATATGTTATGACCACCTATTAAATTTTGAAGTAAAATGTTTTTATTTTGTTTTCATTTTTCATGAAAACACTTTAATTGAGCTGTCGAAGAAATTCAAAATAATCTCTTTATAGGAACGCAGCAAATTTCCTAAGATAAAATTGCATATAATTTTTATATAAGAATTTTTCATCAGAAATTAATTAAAAAATAAACATAATCAGTGAAAACATTTATTTTGTCAAATAGTTTGGCCAGCTTTCGTGTGATCCATCAAGCTAATTTCGAAACATTTTTGGCTACAAATAAATTTTGCCAAGGTGAGATAATTGTGACGTGATAAATTTTATTCCGGATAAAAGTTACGTATCTAAATAATAAATTTAAACTTGATAAATTAAAGTCGTAAATATATACTTTTTATATATTAGAATTTTTAAAAAAGATAGCAAAGAACATTAATTTTGTAAATGTAAATTCTAATAAAGAAAACATTGGAACAATAATTTCGGATGTATAAATACTAATTCCTAGAAAAATTTCAGCATGAATTCTAATGTAAATATAGGACAATCATAAAAATAATAAATATAAATAACAAAAGACAGTTAAAATGTTACCTAAAAATTAAAAAAAAATATTAGGACAGAGCATTTTTTCAAATGTATAAATACGAATTATAAAATACTCATTAAATTAACAATTAATTAAAATAAGATGTGCTTTATTTTATAATAATTATTAAATAATAAAAATGCCATACCCAAACTTAAAATAAAAATGTCAACATAATATTTTAAATGGCAACTTTAAGCAATTAATACAAAATAAAAAGAAATGTTATTTAAAATAATGAAAAAGAACGCATGGAACTTAAGTATCTAAAAAATCAAGAAATCTGTAAAACAATTTTAAAAAATTCTGTCGAATTAGCCTTGCAAAATGCTTAGTAAAATCTGAAATTAAAAAAATGTAAATATCCACGCGATGACGTAAATATCAAGGTTGTTAAAATGGAATTTTCAGCAGAATTCTTATTATTCTTGACCTCTAATACGTAATAAAAATCCAGGTTGCCAGATAAAAAAGAATATCCGCCAAAAAATCATCAAATTCAGAATTGTCATGATAAATTATATGGCAGTTGTAGCAATAGTAATTATAAAAAAAAATTAAATTGACTTCAATGTGTTGCCAACATTCAAATTACAAACAAAGTATAGTATCAAATTTTATATAAAATAACTGACCTGTTACCATTGCAAACTGTAACTGCAGGAAATGAAAGAACAGGAGCTTGCTCTACGTTTACTTCCATGGATGTTGGGTACTTGAAATAGAGTCCCAAAAATGTCAATGTTTGGTACAAGCATCCTGATAAATAGGCAGCAGCTCCCAGAACATACAACGAACGATAAATCAACGTATTCTTGATCCAATAAGTACTCTGCTTTGGTTCCTGAATTTTCTTTTTCCGATGCCTGATTCGTGAAGAACGTCTGTCCCACAAGACCATATTCTTATACAAAGATCATGTTTTACGCATTGCTTTATTCTGAGGAAAATTCTTTTTTTAAAAAAAGTGTATCTCATAAGAAAATTCAAATTAAATTATCAAGACTATTCGAAATAAATATTGATAAATTAAGGTTATGAAGATGCAAATAGTATTTTATTGACACGTCAAAAATTCTAAATGTCTTTCAAAATAAGAAAGTTTTTCATCATTAGCAATATTCTAAAAACTCATTCGTGTTTGGAATGGACACGCCTATTTCTTTCCCATTTATTATTGGTCGAAAAGAGGATAAGAAAGGCGCGGTTAATCAATGAAATGAATTGCTATGTAATTCATTTTTTCAATTGTTCGTGACTAAAGGGGTCGTTAATGAAATATTTTTCAAGCAAAATTGTTAAACATTTAGAACAAATGCTTTGCTGCCTTTATTTCCAAATATTGGAGATATTCATGAAAAAATTCATTACTTGTACTGTAGATTTTCAAATGAATGAATTCATCATATAGTAAAAACAAAATTATAGTATGTAAGACTTTTTCTAAAGAGAATAAAATAATTTAAATAATGAAAGCAAAGAAATATTAACGTTTTTATTTCCAAAAGTACTTCAATGCTTACGTTTTCTCACTTTCGAATGGTAATAAAAAAATTAGAATCGTTTGTAGATAAGAACTGGAAAAACATAAATTAAAGCAAAAGTTATTTTCTGTTTAAAGCTCTTAATTAAAGTAGAATTTAAGGATTACATCAAATAGAATATATTCAAAACATGTTTTATATTTCTAATAGCGATACAAGATACAGCAGTGTTAGTCAAATACAACTGAGAATTTGTAAAATAAAATCCTGGAAAATGATAGGATACAACAAGACGAAAAATGACACAAGTCATAGCCTTAGACATTGCGTGACAACTTAGAGAGATTTCGGAGCCCTAATCAACAAGTGCCCAACAGCGGCTATGTTCAGCTTTTCACCAAAACCACAAAAGACAAAAATCTGACTGCCGTGAAGATGCTCGCCTAATCAATCATGACCTGTTGGTCACCTAAAACTGCATCATCTGGTAACCTAGCGAGGTCACTGATTTTTCCGTTGCTTTCACTGAATTTCACCTATTATTTTGAACTGGCGTTTTTGTCTAACAGATTATTTTATGTTTTGTTTTATGGTGAGGTATGGCATATTTGAACATATTACGCAACAAATGTGCAAATTTAGTTTCTAAAAAAAACTACAAAAGATCTTAAAGTTTCAATTCAAATGTAGAAACATATCCAATTTTTTTTTACATTGTAAAATAATCTCTTTACCACTTGGAAATCAATTTTCAATTATTCATTAATAATAAATTTTAATCAAGTTACGAATGTCCATAATTACATATAATGAAAATAAATACAATTATTTTCATTAATGAGATAAGATAATTTCGGCTTTTGCCTGTATTGAAAAAAATGTATTATTTATGATATTAAAATCAAATTATAAGCACAACAATAAAATGTGAAATAAGAAATTACTAATAACAAATAGCAGACTTAAAATAGTTAAAAGATTTATGTGTGTGTGTGTGTAAAACTATTAAAATATACAAATTATTTGTAAAATGTGCACATTCAAGTTGCTAAATGTTTAGAATGCTAAATATAAAGTAGCCTTCTGAATAATTTATTATTAAACCCGCGGAAGTATATCCAGGTTTATTTATAAATTATTAAAAATATTGTTTTGATGGGATTCACTTAATTTGATGAATTCCTGAAACACATCGTAGAAATCAAAAAGATTATTTAACTGTCAAGTTTTTTTTATATATTATATAATGGGCAATGATATCAATAGCAACGAAGAAAAAATCGGGTACTAGTTTTCGAATAAAAACATATATATTTTTTTTTTTACATTTTTTAAATTAAAATGTGTGTGTGCAGAGTTATTTTCTCAACATTCATCTCTTCCTTTTAATGTTTTCTAACTAAAAATTAAATTATTTTCTATCTTTGGATATTTCATGTAACTTACCTCGTTGACTGACTTCAATAGCTGGGATGGGACTAAGCCTGCCGCGCAATCTCTTTCCAGATGCTTCTGTGTCCAGTCTTTCTGTTCCAGATGGTTATCTCCAAACATTCAGCATGATAGTCCAGCCATCTCCTTTTTGGTATTCCCCTTGTTGCACCTTAGTTTCCAGAAAAATAGTTTCGGCACAACGAGTGCCACTTTGTCTCGTAATATGACTCGTATTTTAAAAACGAGTGGAAATTATTTTCCCTGATGATGAAAATTGATGATATAAATGTATTTATTATACATTATTTGTATTTATTATATATTTTACATCAAAGGCTTTAGATTTGTCTATATTATCATTTACCATAGATTACAATAAAAGAATGGAGTGTATACAAAATCGAAACTATTAAAGATACGTTATTAAACACATTGAGTACATTAAAGTTGTTTAACAGCATATCCACACTTTTTTAATGAAAAACCCCATCAAAATCTATCCAGCTATTTTTTAAGGTGTGGAAAATTTACTTTTTTATTTAAATTTTGATGGTAAGACCCCAGTCCCTCCCAGCAATCACAGATATTAAAGTAAATATACACTTTATATGGAAACCCTATTGTAGTAATAAATATTAAGAAATGTATCGTGTATCGAAAATTTGCGTAAGAATATTCCATGCAAACGTATTCAAGCTAAGAGACGATAAGAATCTAAGAGGAAGTAAATGCCCTTCAACTGAATGAATCTAGGGATATTTTCACAGAAAAGTAATTCCACGCAATAATTCAAAATAAAAATATTTCTAAAGTTATGATATATAAAGACGAATTCCAATAATAAAAATTGATTTCTTTTAATATACTGACTTTCTAGTGCGTTTGTGAGGACGAACAGACAAGCATTTTTCTTCTGTGACCTGAGTAGTGACGATAACAGTCTTCGCTCTCCCAAAGAGAGGCGTCTTCCAAATATTTTTAATCCTCCGTTTTGAGTAACGAAAACTAAGAACAGCATTCAAACCTGCTACCCAAATTGAGTAAAGTAACATCCGATTTTAATAACGATTGTTAATAATGGTTATCAAAAATACGCATCAAAATATATGCTGAGTGTATAACATTAACAAAACACTTAAATTTTTTGGTGGAAAAGTAAATCTTTATACTTAAAATTTTTATCTTGGACAATTAATCAGTACATGCAGTAATTTTAAGCTCAACTACAAAATAATAGAATAAATTCTTTTGTTAAATACACAATACAAGTTATTTAATATAATACTACTTTTAAGAGAGAATATTCTCTTTTATTTTGCCAATACCTCAGTTATCGGCCTTTCTCAGAGGCAGAGAATTCACAAGCCTTTTTTTTATTTTTTGAGAAACTCTCAAGCATTCTTTATTTACGGCGAATTAAAGAGCCGACTTCCAACCACGATAATGTTCAAATTAGTGCAAAAAAAGGTGCGATTTCAATAACTTTTTAAATGCAATTTTTTTGCATTTGCCTTATATTACCTACAGCTTAATGGCAAGCTGCTCTAATATACTTAACTTGTAACACGACAGCCCATTATGTGGCCCAAGTCTACAGTGCCCATATCTATTCCAGACCGAGGGCTCTGGGGTGCGAAGCATATGTCCCGATTAAGTCGTCAGCCTAGAGAAAATCATTAGTGTGCTTTTAGTTCGCAAGCATGCTTGATACTCAGTTTTACCAATCCACTGTAGGGAAGAAAGCTTGAGTCCTACGTGCTCGGTCCGAGGATGGAACTTCGGTCCTATGCCTTGGGAGCAGCATCAGGGTTTGGACTACTTCTGCACTATGTTATAACTCAGTGGATTCCATATATATGTGTGTGTGTGTGTGTGTTATATACTCACACACAGCACACACGCAGAGTGTCCCAAAACGACCGCATAAACTCTGCACAGCTAGATTCCTCGTTGGGAGTACATAAAAACTGCCCAAAAAAGCCTTCCTGTGCGATCCATAGTTTACGAGGAAAATACGAAAAACAAAGTATGACATCACGTCCAGTACAAGAAAAAACACTTTATTGAACATATCAACAGCAGTATATGCACAATTTAAAGCTGATGTTCAAAGTGTCCTCCTTGAATGTCGAGACAGGCTTGAACACGCCGTGGAATGGCTGTCATGACAAATTGCAGCATCGTGGGGTCCACCGAAGTATAAGCAGCGTGTAGACAAGCAACTAATTTCGTTGGTTTGGCATTATGTCTTGATACACCAGTTTCTTGAGATGGCCTCATAGGAAAAAATCCAACGGTATAAGATCTGGCAGACATAGAACTGGACCCTCGCGTCCGATCCAGCAGCCAGGGTATTCCATATCCAGCCAACCACGTACAAGAGCACAGATATGTGCCAGAGCCCCATCATGCTGGAATCAAAGACATTTCCATTACATCGACCTGAAATGTCGTAGTAGTCACGAATTGAATATCTGGCCACCATACGAAGACTACAGGTAGCTGCAAGATGCAGACTTTTAAATACCAGTTTAACGACGGTTTAAAGTCATTCCATGGCGCGCGCATGCATGACGCAATATGCGCGGCTAACGTTTTAGACATTATCGGCTGGAAAAATATGCAAATACTGTTGTTTGTATGTCCAATAAAATGTTTTTTCTTTCACCGGAAGTGACGTCATACTTTGTTTTTTCGTATTTTTCTCGTAAACCATTGATTGTACACGCTACTTTGGGCAGTTTTTATGTACTCTCAACGAAGAATTTAGCTGTGCAGAGTTGATGCGGTCGTTTTGGGACACCCTGTGTGTATATACATATATATACATATATATGGCTATATTATACATTGTAACTATGTTCTATATTTATATTCTTTCTGGTTAAAGTAAAAGTTAAGTAATAACTAAACTAATTTATAATTAACATTTGAAATTTTATAGGAATAAATGAAAAAGTAATGCAATTACTAGATAAACATATTATGTATCCATATTACAATCAACCTTAAATGCATATTAAAGGGTAATTAATTAGATTATATCGATTTTTATATAAGCGAGTATAATTTTAAAACAGCAGACTTTCCCTTGTAAGATGAATTAATATTTTATATTTCAACATTTTTCTTCCAAATATTTTAAAGAAAATAATTAGTCATTAATACTTACGAAAACACTAGCCTACGATTGATTGGTTATTATTCAATAAAGCTACCTTACAGCTAATTTTTCAAGTTCAGAAAACGCGAAAATAAACCTTTTCCCGCTTTGCAATGCATATTTTTGCACGCAATCAATTCATCAATTATGCAAAGGAAGCCATCAAAGGACGCAGCGAAGGACCGTAACTAAACTAATGGCAAATAAATAACACATATTTGTTGGGGCAGGCGTAAATGCGCTTGTATTCAGTCTCGTAATAGATTACTGTATTATGTTGTGAAAAAAAGATGACATGTCGATTCGGCCTTTGTAGTTTTCGAATGCCACATGTGCTTGACACATTTTGATTTCTTTTTTCTTTGACTAGTATTTCTAAGTTTTCTTTTCTTACACAATATGCTTTTGCATATTCATATGAAAATATTCGTTGACAAATGGTTATCAAAATGTTTTAATCCAGGTAAATAACAATCAATTTGTCCTGTTCACTACATTCAATCTGTTCTAAAAGTTCTTTTTATTTATTTATAAATTTGGCGAAGAATATTTCTATGAAAACTATATAGAATGAAATTCAAAATTCTAAAGAAAATTTTAAAATCTTGGATTTGTAAAAGATGTTTTTGTCCATTGTATAATAAATAATAGTATATTTGGAAAAACATTGAATGACAAGCTTTTAGCATTTTTCCAGAAATACAGTTTACCGAGACAACATTTTCCTTGAATTGTTATATAAGAAACTTTTCTTTATTTCATATCTGAAAATATTGTCCATGCAATTTGAAATGTATATTTGTCAAGGCCTTTACGACATTAATATTTAACGAAGAAAATGTTTCAATGGCTACATTAATAATTAAATGTATTTTATTTTGAAGAAAAATTGTTTCTTCTTCCTTAATAATAAAGCAAAAAAGGATAAGGTATGTGTTATCAAAATGCGATAAGTAATGATAATGATATGTATTATTGTTGCATATCTTACAAATTTAACAACGGTAAATCACATCGATGAAATTTATCGCTCTCAGAAAATCTAACACTAAAATTGGGCTTGTATATCGTTCTGAATATCAATTCTGAAAAGCCCCAAACAATCCAGAATATGTTCAGGAGTGGTCTGACGGTCAGCGTACTTCAAACACACTGGGAAAACCTTTTTTCCATAAGAAGAGAAGATGTATCTCAAGTGTCCACTGATAAGCCTGGTGATGGATGATAATTTATACCAGTAAGAGTAATAGAAATTATTGCCATAAAACTCTGTTCTCTAATACAAATCTTAACCGTCTCCATTCCAACTCTGATGAAGAAGAAGGCTAGGAGACAAAAATTTAGCAATTCTGTTCTACCTTTGACATTAAGCTCGAGCTTGGCACATCAGGAAAACGGATGGAATAAGCCTCCGAGGGATATTTGCAACAATGGAAGTCATTTCCGTAGAGATGAAGACAGCGTCAAGTATTATTTTATAGTCAGAAATCAAAACGGGCGGAAGATAAAATATTTCAGATTCGCCTTCTTGAATATAGTGGGATGCATCGGAATTTTGGCGGGTTTTATTTACCAATGTGTGACATTTCTAAACATATTTTTCCTGTACCCAACAACAATTGAATTTAATCTTGCAAACGAAGTGGCACTTGACTTTCCAGCCATTACTGTCTGCAACAGCAACCCGTAAGTATACTTGACATTTTCATCTTTTTACAAAATTCCTCAAAAATTATGCTTCCAATGGATACTAAGCCATTTCATTTAGAAAAATACGTTAGGTAGCAAATTCTGGCATAAATAATCAATATTGTCTAAAACCAGGACATGCGATCAAGCAATTAGGCTACGTGTTTCTTTTTATCATAAGCTAAATTCATTTCTGTATTATGCTTCTAAATTTAAAGATATGGCAGATTATTCTTATGTTTTCTAAATTCAAAAAATATTTTTTGTCAAGAATTTGCTCTTCGAAATTAAAATAAAAATGCATGGCACAGTATACCAAATTATTAATAAACATCTGTTCTCATTATGAAAATAATCAACAATGGATGTATATATATATATAAAAAAAATTTTTTTTAATAACTCGAAAAAAAAAGATGCATTCCATTCAAATGCTTTAAATCCATTTTTTTCCCACTAAAAAATTTCGATTTGACAGTTTTTCTTTCAAATTATAGTTGCTATATTTTGGTATACAAGGTAGAATTAAATTTTGAATAATTCTTCAAAGATAATTTTTGTCTAAATATTAAACCACTTTAAAACTTCTTTTTCTTTTTTAACTATGCACGATAAAAAATCAAAAAACTAATATATTTGTCAATTTAAAAATGCTTATTATTTCTATGCATTGTATTTGATTCAGCAATTTATTTTCAGAATACGGTATAAACTTTGGTGCCAAGAAAATAGGAACATTTGCATTCGAAAAGTAAATGAAACCCTAGAAGTGAGTCTGAGTTCTTTTATTCAAACTCTTTTAATTTATTATGAAATGTTAATCTTATTATTAAATTAGATTTATATTAAAAGCAAATTTTTAAATTCATGAAAAACTGATGTGCTTAAATGACAAAGTTCTGCATGCTCACCCGGTGGCCACCTGTGAACCAAGTCTCGAAGCATCACCCCTGTATTATGTGGTTCAACCATAATTTTTGCATCCTTCGATCTCCTTAAAACATATTTAATTATATAGTCAGGAATATAACTAAACGCCGATAACCGTGTCTAGTGGTAAGAGTGCCTGACGGTGGATAGGGAGGTCCTGGGTTCGAATCCCGGTTCCGGCATGGCTGTACTTTCTCTCTCTATCTAACCTGTCTTTATCCTTTCTGTGTATGAATGAGGTGTGAATGGTTGCCTATCCTATAAACGGATCCCTATGGCCTGTGTGTACTGAAGAACTCGTATTTCCTACCAAATATGGTTCAGTATGAAAAAGTGGAGCAACGCACCCCATATTGTCATCTTAACTGACACAAGACAAAAATATGTACATATACATATATATATTATTATATATAAAACTAAACAAAAACTTCATTAGTTTGATATAATAATTCTTTTAATCTTTCTTAAATTTTTGTATTACAAATTACGTCTTATAGTTAAATAACTTTAAAAGCAACAGTAAAAATAGAGTTCAAATTGCGGTATATTCCAATCATTCCGGTTATAAGACTTTTTTGAGTAACAACTTCAATTGCATTATAAGCAGTGTCATGTAAGAGAAACCCACTTTTCTAGGCTATGATTTCGTAATTTTTGAACCAAACAATTGAGAAAGACTCCCGTAAATGATTTTCAAATCATTCTTATTTTAAATTTTGCGTGAAAGATGGTCGCCTCGTGTCTCTTGTTATGTGTTCGCACTGTAGAGTACTTAGACTACATCATCGCAATGAGTGACTGGTCCAAACTCCCTTTCGAAAATATCCAGTAAAATAATTATTCGAAAACAAATTAAAAATGCTTTTTGGAAAGTTTTTGGTTTCTATTTTTTTCTATATTACTAATGATGACATTCAGACATTTTTACATGAATGTACAGTTTCAAAATTAAGTTGCATTATAAAGAACAAATATACTTTTTTAAAGTCTAACTGTCAAATAAAAAGTGTATTCAGTCATAAGTTAAAGCATGAGTGTCTAAACTATGACCGTTTGAGGGCAGAATTACAAACAAAAAATATTTGCTGCGCCACACATACAAGTTCTTTTGAACAAATAGAAATAAAAATTGACATAGTTTTATTAAAATAAATTAACTTCTTTTTACTATAAATTTTTTTAGTTTGAATTAGATATGTATAGGTACATATTTAAAATTTTTAAAACAGCTACGTTTCATTGAGTTTAGATTCCATAAAGATGGAAAAAATTCAAATTAACGAATGGATGAATTTCTTTTATTGAACAAGCAAATCGATATCGGGTTCGATAGACTAGATTGAAATTCTTGATGCATTTTCAAGATGTTTTTCAGTAATCTTTGTCCTATTTTTGTATTTTGTGTGCTTCATTTTTTAAAATAATTGTTCACACATATAGCTAAAGACATCAATAATGCATGATTGTGAAATTTATGATATTTATCACAAGGTGGGTAATCCTTATAAAACTCCAGAAAAATAAAACAATTCCAAACTTTTCTTTCAATTGAATGTCACTTGGCAGTTCAATGCATTCCATTTGAAGATAAGAAGATAATTAACTTCTTTCGAGAGAAAATGGTGTAGAAAATATGTTGAAATACTCTTCATTTTCGAAAATCTTGAAACTAACTTTCAAACCCTTAAATTAAATAAAAAATTAATGCAACATAATTCTCCTTTACGGGTTTAAGTACAGCTAAATTACTGAAATGTGTCAAGCCATTTTTTTTAATGCCAAAATTTTATTTTCCCAACAAACGCTGTTATTGTTTGAAACATATTATTCATAATTTGATTTTTTACTAGAAGTCTCAAATTTAAATATTATAAGCGTTTCTTTAAGTTTACTAATAAAAATTAAATCTAAAACTTAACCTTCGTCTTCAAATTCAGTCACAGATTCTCCTTTTGTTTTCATAAACATTTTTATTTCAGTTCTTAAATCGTAAAATCTTTTGAGCATTTTTCCTTTATTGAGACATCTGACTTCTGTACGAGGGTTGCTATTTATATTTCTGGCCTTGGCAACAGTAAGTGTTGCTAGGCGACCGAAGGCGATTTTAATCGAAAGTTTGATATTTTTAAACATAAATTCAGCAGACGATTTACCATTATAGCTTTATTTGTGTTGTTGACAGTAAATTGAAAAGTTCTTCTCTGTCAAAAAATGGAATTGAATCGTGAACATTTTCGTGCCATTATTTTTCATAACTTTAGACGTGGATTGTCAAGACAAGAGTGCTTCGATGAACTTAATTCTTTATACAGCGATAAAGCGCCATCCTACAGCACTGTAAGAAATTGGTATAACGAATTTAATCGTGGTCGATGTTCGATCCAGGACGAATCCCGTGCAGGTCGTCCAAAATCCGTTGTTGTGCCAGAAAAGATCAATGCTGTGCGTGAACTGATAAAGCAAGATCGTCATGTGACATACCGTGAGATAGAGGCGTCTTTGGACATTAGTATGACTAGCATCAATAAAATATTGCATGAACATTTGAGCGTAAAAAAAATTTGTTCGCGTTGGATCCCGCATAATCTGACAAACGCTCAAAAAAAGGCTCGTGTCGATTGGTGCAAGGAAATGTTGGAAAAATACATTCAAAGTACATCAAAGGCTGTGTATAACATCTACACAGGTGACGAATCATGGATCTATGCATATGAGCCGGAAACAAAACAGCAATCAACTGTATGGGTCTTCCAAGACGAGGCAAAACCAACAAAAGTTGTTCGAGGAAGAAGCACATCGAAACAAATGATTGCCTGTTTCTTCGGCATTAACGGTCATGTGGCAACAGTGGCGTTAGAGCAACGCAGGACGGTCAATTCTGAATGGTACACGACCATTTGTTTGCCAGAAGTCATCGGAGAAATTCGAAAAATACAGAAGAACAGGCGAATCATTCTTCATCATGACAATGCGAGCTCTCACACATCGACTCAAACAAAGGCATTTCTGACGGAGCGAAAGATCGAACTGATGGGTCATCCGCCGTACAGGCCTGATTTGGCACCCAATGACTTCTTCTTATTCCCACACATCAAAAATAAATTACGTGGACAACGATTTTCGACCCCCGAAGGAGCGGTTGATGCATTCAAATCGCATGTTTTGGAGTTACCTCAATCGAACTGGAAAAAGTGCTTTGAAAATTGGTTCAAACGCATGCAAAAGTGTATTGATCATCATGGAGAATATTTTGAAAAACAATAAAACCAATTTCGATCCTACATATTTGTTTTTTCATTATTAGGCCAGAAATATAAATAGCAACCCTCGTATAATGAATAACATCTGCAAATTCAGTGTCAATTACTTTAAGAAATTTTTGAAACTGTCAATGACTATGTCCTTTAGCTCCTATAAAGTTTTAAATGATTTTTTTAAAACAACTCTTAATACACTTTCAGTTTTCAAAATTTTTCCGCATAAGTTGCCCTGGTGTACAGTGATATGTATTCAGAATCATATTGCAATAACCATTTTAATTATTAATCATTTTAATGATCATTCATCGTCTCAATTCATGGATTTTAATATACATCTTTAAGCAATGAGTACCCTATTCTTACTAACCATGTCAGGGGCTCCATTTTTGACAATAACGTCGTCGTTTCAATTTCTAATCTTTAAAAACTAGCACAAAATCCCTACACATTAAGCAAATAGCTTTACTCCTTAATAAAAAGAAACTAAAGCTCTCCGTTCAGTTTTCATCTTCAATTTTTCTTTTTTTAAATTCAACTTTTTTTAATGAGATGGATGCTATCTAATAACGATTACACAATTTAATTATATTAATAAATATCCATAATGAATCCGAATTATTCATACCTTTTTAAAGAATTTAATCAAGAATTAAGAAATACGAATACATTGCATAAAAATATTGTAATTCGTCGGAAATTTGTGTACATAATTAAAATTTTTAAAAGTTTATCTATGGAAGTTTAACATTGACAGTTAATGGTTGCTTAAAAGAAAATCTTCCTTAAAATTAAATAAAAGAAATTATTTCACAATACGGATTATATTATACACATATGCTATATATAAACCAAACTGAAAGCTAGTCAAGTTTAAGAGCTGACAGTATTTAAATTGAAAGCTAGAACCAAGGAATTTTAGAGATTTCTGAGCTCTTGTCTTCATACCTCGGCAGGTGATTGACTAATTCACATAAACAATATTCGATTATGAATCACTCAGCGATTTTAAAAAACAAATTTGCCTTCAGATATAGTTCTTGGAAATCAAATACACTTTATTATTTATGGTCGATTTTATTCATGAGTTACACATTTATAGAGTAAAATAAGCACATCAACAAATAGTTTGTAAATTCTTTTTCTACTTTACTTGGATTTTAAAAGCGATTTTTTAGCCATAATAAGTTCAAAATTAATTTCAAATGAAGTAACAATCATTCTCTAATCAATGTTGTATCGTTAAAAAATAATGCAAATCTGTATTCCTCAATTATCTTTTTCAATTCTTCTGTTCTCAAAATACTGAATTGAAAATTTCTAGATCAGAAAAAAAAGCATGTTAATTTAGATTAATTACAACATCGGATTTTATGGGAGGATTAATGTTATTGTAAATCTTCACCAAAATAAATTAACTAGTGAAATTCGGAAAAACGCTTTATAATAATTAAATCGCCAAAAAATTGAAAACAAAATTTATTTTCAATTATTTAAAAATTATTTTTTATCTTGAAAAGTATCCTTCTAAGAAAAATGTAAATATTAATTTCTTTCACTAAAATTAATGACATTTATATAAAAAATCTGGATACTAGGAATAATAACAAAACAATAATGATATTTAAGAATCAAATCTGATTCGTGTAATACGTCACACACTTAACTATTCAATAAAACTATTAAGTTTCGATTTTAGAATAATTCAGAATGTTTTAAGATCTAAATAAGAAATTCTCTTGACAAAAATCTGAAATTGATTGAAATAAAAAAAAAATAGCCGAAAAAATGAATACGACAAGGAATATTAAAATTTTGCATTTACTTTCATTTCATTTTCTTATTATTTATCAAACACTCAACTCGAAAATTTTTCAATCAACTATATATTGTAATATTGGTAAAAAAAATACTGGGAAATAAACAACATGATTTAGAACTGAGATTCTTTCAAGTGAAATAGAGTAACTCAAATTTAATCAGAAAAACTGATCGTGATGTACGTTAAATTTAAGCTCAAATATTTACCTGATTAAAGATTAATGACTGATGAAATGATTTAAAATTCTTCAATTATTTGACATTCGCTAAATCGAAAATCAAACATAAGTTAAATTGAGACGATTCATGGCAATTACCTAAATAAATGCAATGAATTGGATTATTCAAAAAGCTCTACGATTACATAGAACTTACTTATATTTTACTATATATTTATATACATTTGCAAAACAGTTGAACATATTTAAGTTATGGGAAACAGGAATGATAACAAATCAATTCTTACGAGAACGAATTGTTCGGAGATATTAATGATAAAATAGCGCCGATATTAGTTATACATTTTTATTTCACTTTTGATTTTTCAAAACAGTAAGAAGCATTTGTTTAAAATGAATTCTTATTTAAAAAGCGTTTTTATTTAAATTTTTATATCAAAATAAATATCAACTAATCGATTATGTATGAATCACATTGTAAATATTTATTTTTTAAATAAAATGTAAATTTAAATGTTTTTGTAATTTGCGTTTGGGCCGCACTTTAGGCAATCCTGGCTTAAGGTATAAGTACTTTGGCATGCATTATTTGTTTGCAGGATATCAGGGAGCGGCATGCTGAAGAATACAACAAGTTGTCCAAAGACAAAAGAATCGAATTAGGAAACCAGTTTAAGGACTTCGTCCTCCATGCAGAATACGAAGAAGAAGTGATAACAGAGCCGTAAGAAAATTCTAAATTTATAAATAAAATTCATTAAAGATATATAAATTTTGAAAAAAATATATTAAAATTAAGGAATAAGAAAAATTATCGAAAATCTGAAACTAATATTAAAATTAAATAATATATACAATAAATGCTCGGTTTTATGAACCTCTCATTTACAATACACTCACGTTTTTTACGAACTAGTAGCTAGTCCCTACTATGACACGATAGATACAATGATAGTTTTATCGCCTATTTACAAACTAAAATTTTGAAAAGTCTCTTTTTCGCCAATTTTTGTTTCTCATAAATGGTTTTCGTTTTTTTTCTGTTATTAGATGTTTTTCAATTTTTCATTCAATTTCCTTTTTATATAAGGTCTGAGAACTTAATTTATTCTTGAACAAGGAAGCGGCAGTCCAGATGACATTGTGAGAGCAATAGTCGAGTGCACATGGATAACAGGCAATGATTACTTTAGAACTTTCAAAGGGGGGGGGAGACTTTAAAGTTTGAGCTCTCTTGTTCCCCAGCTGATTTCATTTTTTCATTCGAACATCTCAATTTATGACACTTCGTTTGTTAAGAAGGAAATGGGCCTAGTTCCGTTGGGAATTTGTTGCAGTTGAATAAAACGAACTGTCCAACAATGATGTAAAGAAGAAAGTTCTAAAAGAAGCGGACGAAAAATAGACAAAATGGTGGGATTCCAAAGAACATACTCTTGATCATTTTAAAAGCGAGGGGAAAAATCTTTGAAAATGAAGCAATACCAGCAAAAGCTCCCCCTCTCGAAAGTACTGTAGAACATCCTTATCCTGGGAAACGCTCATGGGGCTCCTTGCTTCCAAATCATGATTATTCCACCCGGCTGCTTCTATTTAAAGGGTAGAGCCCAATTCAGGTCTAGGTGCACCGGAGCATGTTGGTTCGACATCATTCCTGTTGATTTCAATGTCATAAAAAAAGAAATCAAGAGCTTTGAAGCTGAACACAAAAGATTTCAAGGCATCAGATGTCTGGCTAAAAAAATTTAAAGACACGTGGTTTGAGCTTTAGAAAATTGTATGCTATGGTATATGTATGAGTGAAATGAAAATGGCTTAAGTATGAGAATCTTATTTTGCACGTGTTTCTTATACATTATTTTTAATATTTTATTTACAAAGAAAAAGTAGTTTGGTAAAAAAAAATTATATTTTAATAATTATTAGGTAATAAAATAATTATATTATATTATATTACAAATAATGTATTTACATAATTTTCCCATTTTGCAAACTTTCTATTTTTAAGAACTGTTTTACCGATCCCTACGAGTTAGTAAAAACAAACGTTTACTTTATTAAAGGAAATCTAAATTAATAAAATAAACAATAATTTATTGTTAATGCTATTAAAAAACCTTAAACTATATTAGAAATAAAAAACCTTAAAATTTATAATTAATTTAATGTATTTTAAAACTACTAAAAGAACACAAAATTCCTGAATGAAATACTTTAATGATCGTTTCTTGGTGTACATTTCTCAGTTAATTTTTGTTATTAAATTCCACATGAAAACATTTTGCAGAAAAATTTTTTAATGATACATGAGAAAGAATATAATATTTATTTGAAAAATTATGGATTTAATTTTTTTCGGAACAGATGTATTGTAATGGACATGTTTTCTTTGAACCGAAGTCACCTAAGCTTGTGGGGTTCTAATGAAGCTTTATTGAATGAAACGTTTCCAGTTCTATTCCAAGAAGAAGAGGTGAATGCTGCCCTTCTACTGTTTGCATGGCGCTCCACTGGCTCAGTAGTTTCACGCTAAGATCAGAATAGTGAAGCCTCGTTTGCCGCGGAAGATGACCACATCTGTGATGCCGAAAGTCCTTCCGCTGGTATGGCGTAAATGCGGATAAAAGGGTGCCAGCTCAGGTGTGGTGTGACCTCGTCACCTGATCGTGGTTCAAAATGACGATGCACTTAAAGGTGGGAATATTCCAAACCCGTTGATCTTAAGGTACGATCCGGGGCTCACCTGCACTGCTATGTATGTATGAATACTGTTTGTATGGATGTCTATCGGAATGAAGTGCTAGAGAATATTCCCGATTTTCTCGAGTGGCACATAAATAAGGATCTCTCACACTCTAATAATTTAAAAAAAAATTCATAGAAAATATTGTGCAGAAAATTCCTTCTCTCAGCTTTCAAGTTATCTTCTGAGAATCAAATGGCAATGACCTATTATTTTATAAATAATAAAAAATGTTTGTCTAAGTGAAAATCAAAATAATTTCATCAGTACTTTAGAATTTTCAAGAATTTTGTTCAAAAGTTGACTCTTAGTTAAATAACCTTCCAGTGAACTTTTTGTGCCGTATTCATGAATCACGAGTAAGTTAACTCTGAAAATCCCCAAGCGACCTCTCCAACAGACGCGCCTGCCAAAAGCAGAAACGCAGCACCCCCCCCCCCCGTTTAACTGTGACTGAGAAAAATTAGGAATATTTTTCATTGTTTTTGTAATGATGAAATGGGTATTTTCCTCATTTGAATACTTATTTCTTAGACTAATTTCTGTTTTTAAATGCTGTTCCAAAAGGCTACGCCTGAGAAAGAGTCGAATCACTGTTTAATAATTAGACATGAATATTTAACTTTTACAAGCACATCTGCAGAATGGCTGCTTCTGAGTCTTTTCTCCATGATATGGGCGATTAGTCATGAAAACATTTTTGAAGGCTACTGTATCACTGCTCTCACTAATTTGTCTGTGCCTGTCTGGTGCCGTGGCAACAAGAAATTTTTCGTATTCATTTGCCAGGAGGAACAAGAAGAAATGGAGGAGTGTTATGATTCCAACCATGGGATCTTAAATATTAATACATCAAAATGTTCGCAAAATGTTCGTTTCACTTCCTGAATACTTTGAGAATAACAGAATGTGATATTCTAAACATCATTACTCATAACATTTCGAATCCCCATTTGAAGTTCATTGGACATTTGAAGCTCATTGGACAGTTCTAGTTACTATAGCAACCGGGTGTAACCAGACTACTTGGCGGGATCGCTTCTTGTGGTAGACCGACAATACACATGGCTGATTTTCAAACGTTTTCGATTGTTTAGACTGTTTCAAATAATAAGAATGATATTTTTGATAACTAAGCAAAATAATTTATAAATACATAAAAACAAAATAACTTCCAATAATAAATTTTATAGCAACTTATTCTTTAATCGAAATCATGAATTGCATTGGAATTTGGCAGGTAAAGCACGATCTGGTAAGCGCCTTGTGTTTGTTTTATAATATATAATTTCTCATACTTCAATTAGAAGAATATATGAATTTAACTCTCGATGAAATAAAGCAATCAACTCACTTTTTATATTCAGAAATCATAATAAATTGATTCGATGTATAATATCATTCATTTATATCAAAAAGGCTGTTATTCCAGTTCATTTTATCTCGGAGACCCTTATTATGATTGGATTTTTTTATTATAATTAATTTTCTTCTTTTTCTAAAAGAGAGACACATTACAGTCTGCTACAGGCCAAGGTAGTCACTAATAGTTGGTCCATCTTGTCCCACCCATACCTTGGCTCTTCCAGTTTCCTTTATTTTTTTTATCAGGTTGAAGTCCTTTTCCACTAAAACAAACTACCTAATTGGTGGCCTAACTCGCTTTCTGTTTTCCATTGGATTAGTAAAAGTGGCTTTTTTTACCGGTTTTGCATTGTCAGATCGGTGCATTGTCAGACTACAATGGCTCAGACATTCGGTAAAATGTCTGAGCCATCGTAGTCTATTGCACTTTATGACTTTACCAATATCGGGTTTTTTATACTTTTGATAGATTTCAAAATTAAACAAAGACCTACCTTTAAGAAATCCACATTAGTAACCTTTAATAACTTTTTTTAACATGCGGTAATATTCTGTTATAAAGGATATTAGAAAAGATATTAAATACAGATTTCAGAAGAGTAATTCCCCGATAGTTATAGCTGTCTTATCTGTCACCTTTCTTAAAGATGAAGCGAACAAACCCCACATCTCATTCAATGGGCATCGGTTCTGCTGTTCAAACTCTGCAAACTACTATGTATGAACTTTATTGATTCTAGTTCATAAACTTTTAAGAAAATTGGCTTTAATTCCATCAGACCCAGCTCTAATCTAAGTTTTTTAATTGCAATTTTAATTTTGTCCAAATCATAACTTATTTATCTTATCAAATCTTTCAGATTTTATAGTCTCACCCTTTATTTTGGATATTTTTATTATACAATAATATACATATATGTCTCTGTAGCTTGCGAAAATGCCTTCCAAAAAGATCCTCTTATAGATAAGGAGTCGCATGCATTCGAAACTGGAAAGCTTTTACGCATCAATCCTTATATATCGATACACATGTTGTCCTATCGATATACATGCTGAAAAGCAAATATGTCTCGCTATGCTTAGAAAAAGGTATTTGTGAAATTCGTAGAATATTAAAAGGCAATTTCTAAATTCGACAGCATGTTAGTTTTCTAACTTCGGGTATAGATTTGGTAATGTTTGGATTCTGTTTTTCCTAAGTTTAAAATTCTTTTTTTATTTTTCTTGCCTTCAGATTTGATGAGTATTACGACTATGAGTTCACCAACTGTTTCACTTTCAACGCTCGTTGGGGTGATGAGAATAGAAAAGTGAGGTCTGCTGTACTCTTCAATCCTATCACCGGGAAATCTTCAGGTGAGTCGAATTGTCTTCAAAAAGTAATTAAACAAATTTTGTATTGTTTATTTACATGAATACGGTAATGCATAGTTGTTAGAAAGCCGTTGCAAATGCCTGAGTCAGTGACTTATTAAGTCAAGGACTAAAAAAGCTGTTAATGCTTCTTGGACCATCCCAACTTATTCATTACTGGTAACAGTGATTTATCTCCCAAATATTGTAGGCGGCTTCAGACGGCCATCATCAGGTATTTTAGCGGAAACTTGAGATCTGTCTCCTATTCTTATGGGAAAAAAGTTGTCCTAGACAACAGACTGCGACTAAAACACACATTGTCTAGAACTTTCCAGAATTGATCTTTCCACAAGCCAATTTTAGTGCTAATTTTTCTAAGAAAGGCAAATTTCCTATACCTGATTTAGCGTGGCTAAGCACCGAAGATATGCAGCAACAACAACAGTAATAATGAGAATAGTGAACTGAATATATTTATTACTATAAAATCATAATGATAATACTAGTGCAGTAAAAATCACTGGGCTTAAAGTCAGACTATACGCCATCTCCAATTTTCAAAAGACTTTTGCAAAATTTTTGGTACGCAGATTATTTAAATTGAATTCTTTGAATTCAAATTCTATTAATATGGTGCGATTTTTGAGTATACAAAAATATGCTTTTTATTCCAGAAAAAAATAAGTATTAATTATTTAATTGCCATAATTTTCGAAAGAAATGCCTCAGCGTTTGTGTTCAAAATATTTTTAATAACGGGGCTTTTCTATCGGTACATTTTTAGCAATACAGCGTTTCTATCTATGCACTCACGTGCGTTTAAAAAATTAAAAATACTCTAGCAGGGATCTTAAAATGGAATGTGAGCGGATATTGTCAAAAATATCATTGATATTCAGGATTTGAATATTATAAAATCATTTAAAGAAACATTATACCAAGAAGATGTATGTATGGAAAAATAAACTTGGAATAGTTAAATTCTAAGCTTAATACTACAAATTTTTTAAAATCAATTTCACTTTTATATTATAAGGAAGGGGAAACAAAATACATCCTTTTCTCTGGGAGCTGACTACCAAATCCTTTTCTTGAAATTGGTTTATATATAAATTTGAAACAATTAGTGTTTCATTTACTTAAGTTCAGTTATTACTAGTGACAACAGATTATCTCCTGAAATAAAAAATCAATTGTTTTGAAAAATAAGGCCTTTTTAGCCCAAAAAACACTGTTTCAATCTAGTTTTTTTATTTTTTTTTATTTAAGAAATATAAAGTTTTTAATCTACAAATTTCTTGTGAAGACTGCATTGACATATGCTTCTGAGACTGGATCTATGACAAAGTTGGAGGAAAATAATATTGCAGTATTTGAACGATGTATAGAGAGATTTTGAGAAGTGTTCTTGGTGGGGTAGAGGAGAACAGTAACTGGAGAAGGAGATTTAATTATAAGATATATAAACAATCTGATATTATTAAACATATGAAATTAAATAGAATGAATGGGATTCGCTCATGTGCATCCCCAATGCGTGATGAAAAATGTTCTGCAATTTAGACCCATTAAAAGTAGAAAGTGGGGAAAGCCGCGTTTAAGATGAGATGACTCGGTGAAGTGAGATTTTCTTGCAATTAAGGAGAATTGGAAGTCAAATATTTTTCAGGGATCATCATAGAGAAATCTTCAGAGGAAAGCATTGACTCACACTGTCCAATTATGATGAGGATATATTATGAGGAAAATTCAATTCACTTGCTTCTGTAAACTGTTTCAATAATATTTCCTAATTACTGCAAACACTAACTGCACATTCATAAAAATTCCCTCATTTACTTGTTTTTTCAAGAGTCACCAGTAATACTTCCGAATTGTTTCTAACTCCAATTGTAGCATAAAATTTTCCTTTAGAGCTCGTGATGTGCGTCAACATGGACATCGACAATTACAGCAACCTGACGGACCCAGCTTCAGGCAGAGTCAAGATGACCATCCACGCCAATGATATAGTGCCGAACCCAACTTACGACTCAGCCAGTCTGGAAGCAGGACGATTTTATTCCTATGGCATTCAGAAGGTACTTACACATATTCTCCAAGATATTAAAACTAAAAACCAACGTTTTCTTTCAAATCTTTAATATGATTTTTTTAATTGATATTTGCTTCTTACTAACCATCTCCCACCTTCTGGGCAGAATACTTAATCTGTAAAATTTGAGAAAAGAACTGTTAATATATGTTAATATCAAACTGTTAATATAGTCTGCTGTTGCCTGTTGGTTATTCTAGAAATATTCCACTTACAAATGGCGAAATAAAACAAATATATTGTTTATAGGAAACTAAAAATCCTATAATCTCTGCTCAATTTCGATTGATAAAAAACGCTTCTATTTTCTGGCAAATCGAACAGCCGAATGAAGAAAAACCTAGGAAAATATTTACCATGTCTTGTTGTACAACCCTAGAGTTTCAGTCATTGGAGGTAGGCGGGATATTGATGTAAATACTGTTGTAAGTACTTTTCAAGTTTAATTGAATTCCTTTGAGCTTAATTTAAGCATGTTTTCTGATTGAATATTCCTTTATCATTATTCTATTATCTTTTTTTCATTATTTGTTCCGCGTTACATATCTGCTAGTTTTCCTTCTTGATTTGTGTATATTTCTTTGGTATTTTTCATACATTTTGAATAATTATGCTTTAAATACTGTACGTTACCTAGAAATTTTGATACTTACTAATATTAAATCATAATTTTAATTTTTGATAATTAGTAATAAAAAGGTAATTTTAATGCTTCGTTTAGGGATTTATAGCTTGTTCTAGAAGGAAAGAGCAATGATATATAAGCGATTGCATAAGCTTGATGATTTTTCATTTACCTTTAAAACATTCATGCTAACTGGATTGTAAGACATGGGTTCCATTTACAAGATAATGGAGCACACAATAATCATTGAAAATGAAGAGTCCTTAAAGTAAACGCTCACTATGGATACAGAAAATATTGTCCTTTGTTAGAAGAATTTGTTGAATTGATTCTTTGATCACTTTATGTAGAAGTTTTCATAGGTAAACAGTTCGCTTCGGCAGTCAAAGATGTTTTCGATTGTTTTGTAAGTTTTCCTGAACTGAACAACGAAAACTATTCACAAGGATTTTTGATGGTCCTGGAATTCCTGATTAGGTTTTAAGTACCAAAAGTTTCCAACATCTTTGATTATTATAAAATATTTTGCTTGTACATTTTTCGTAATAGTTATTAAAAATTTTGTTAATAATGCAAACAGAGAGCAATGAAAAAGAAATTCATTATATTCTTGTAAGTTATGAATAATATATTGTATGTTAATGGAACGCAGATTCCTTTTCTAGTCACTTGGACACTTTTCCTGATAATGATATTTCTTTCTGGTGAGTTTTGTGAGAAAACAAAAAAGAACGGTTTCATTCCAGATAACGGTACTAAGGCATCAGAAACAGGTGGAGCACATTTTTCATAACGGATCATTGTTCCATCCACAATGCCTCCGCAGCACAAAGCAGAAAATTCCTCAAACCAACTTATCTTTATATAAGACTTATTGAAACTTCTGTGCAGTAATGTTTTATTTTTATTTTTTTTTAATTTGTAGAACTCTATTTCTTTCTCTATCTATTTAAATATTTTGAAATGACAATTTACATTTTACACATGCTACATGTAATTTCTGCATGCATTTAATTTTTGATAACATATTATTTCCGTTTTATAGTTATATATAGAACGTATTATTATAGAAATTTAAATTTACACTGCCTCTATAACTAGATTCAATCTTACGAAAACATTACTGCACAGATATCATAAAATTTCCCTAAAAAATCACTGAAATCTATCAGTAATAAAATCGGTATTCATCAATGGTGTACAGTAAAACATCACGAGGTGGTGTCTTACTAAATACCATTGCTATATTTTAAAGGAGCGTAACTTTAAATATCAAAAGTGTTCTTGCTCAGATTTATCAACTATAACCTTTATCATCCTGTCAGTGCTGTCTTTTTAAATGAGAAGGAAAATACTTATAAAATGATTTTCACTCTATTTTATTTTTACGTAGGTTACAACGGAACTCCTTGAAAGTCCTTATCAAACGAAGTGCAGAAGTTATGATAAAGAAAGAGAATTTCGCACCGGAGCGAAGATGAGCCAAAAGGTTTATAAACTCTATAAAAGATGATATTGAAGTTATACATTTTCAAATTGATTACAATGTTACGTTTGAATTGAGGTTAATTAACAATATTCTTATTTAATTCTAAAAATCGAATTTTTAATCTCCTATGAATTGAATATATTATTCTGTCTTGTTTACCATGGAGTTCTTCATTGTTGTTATTATTTAATAGTTAACTTGAGGAAGAATGGGATAGTAAAATCCATTTGAAATTGCGGCCTTATCAATGGTGTTCGCAAGCAATTCAATGCAATTTTCACACAGTCACAGTATTTTTTCAGAAGGAAGTGAAATGACCCTGATGTCAATGCTTCTCTTAGCAAGATAAGATATTTGGTTGGTATAGAGTAATTGATGTTTCGTTAATGTAAAATCTGTTACAAATGCCAAAGTTCCTTTTGTTCAGTGGAATTTCAAGATGTCTGACATTGTCTACTCAATATTTTTCGAATAACTTTGATTAGAGTAAAGGCAAAATCAGTATCTCAACAACTAAAACCGAGTATTCTTCTGTTGGGGCCAACCAACTGGTATTACAAACAGTGTCGTTAATTACAAAATTTCTTCAGCCTACCATTAAAAAATGAGATTTAACATTTCCAAAAGTGAAAAGCTATAGTTCTGGATATAGATTATCAAACTGTCTAAACATTGCAATACCCGTATATGTCTCCCTATTGAGTGTTGTGCTTCATCTATTTCTCCTTTATCTTCGCATACAGAAGCGAAAAGAAAGCGGATTTAGTTTCCTAATATATCATTCCCTCAATCGTACATTGCCTTTTTAATCGTGAGAAGATATCTTCGTGGGGTGTCAGAAAGTTTTTTATTATTTTTTTTATTATTTCCAATGGCACAGATAAAAAGACAATTACAGCAAAAATACAAATAACAAGAAAAATGAAAAATAAAACAGCTGTAACAATAGTCTGTGAAGCTAAAAGGCCCCTGGCCTCCCAGTAGCAGTCCGCAATTGAGCGTTTCGATCACGCCTTACAATGGAGTAGATGGTCACGATCCATGTCCCGTCCCAGATTACAGAGGTTGCAGATAGGACTTGAAACTATGCGAAGACGGTACAAGTGTTTGAGAAGGCAGTCATGACCGGTGGCGAGCCTAAACTCAGCCACCATTTTATGTCTGGGCCATTTTGAGACCGCAGAAAGTCTGTCTTTCCAAGAATTTTGCTGCGATTGATATTCGAGAATCTTTTTGAATTTTTCAGACAATCTATTTTTAATTAGTCGTTTTATAATGCAAAAAGATACATTAGAAAAAGATGTTTGTAAAGTCAAGGCCAGTGTGTCGGCAATTTCATTGCCATGGATTCCACAGTGTCCGGGGATCCATTGAAGAACAATGTCTTTCTCATTGGAAGACAAACTCTGAAGTAGGCTCCAACATTCATGGACAACAGAGGATACAAAATTTGAAGTAGGCATCAAGTATTGCAATGAGGGAGTCACTAAGTAAAACTACCTTAGAGAACCCATTAAGAATCCAAGCAAACTAAGATATGGTTTAGGGTCGCGCCTTTTCACCTTCACTCCAATGGCACTCAGAGGAGATCTGTCCCTGCTGGAAAATGATTGCTCTGACACGGCTACTCATGAAGCGCGAGA
This sequence comes from Latrodectus elegans, assembly GCA_030067965.1. NCBI lineage: Eukaryota > Metazoa > Arthropoda > Arachnida > Araneae > Theridiidae > Latrodectus > Latrodectus elegans. Next base: position 5,053,080 of record CM057812.1, on the reverse strand, counting down.
AAACCGAAAAGACCCGCCCAGCTTCTTCCAAAGCACCACAGGTGGTTAGGAAGAATCTTTCCAAGTCGGTTTAATTCCGTCTTCCTAAGGAAAGAGATTTTGCTGTTTATGAGAGCGTCACAAGGGCTCTCACCCCCTCCTCATCAACAGTCTTGACCAGGTTGTAAGACCTTTCACTTCCGTGAACCCCAACATGGATACATCGAAAATGGATAGTATATCCAGAAGAAAGCCGGACTCGAGGATCTAAATAGTGAGGCTTATCTTGTTAACACGCTCCAAATAAGCTTTTATTGTGATAATAAATTGCAATTCAAATTATTAAGGAAAAGCTTTGTAACAATGAAAATAACTGTTTGGCTTCTTCGCGCTGTACTTTGTATGAAAATGTGTTACTTATGAGAACACATTTTAACAAAGTACTTATGAGTACAAAAACAATTTTTCTGTAAAATCATTTTTGAACACGATAATCATTTTACACATTGAAATTAGTTTTAAATAAATATATTTACTAACCTTACCTTTTATATTTGATATAACAATTTTCAAAACTAATACATCTGAAAATAATTTGCAAAAAATATCGCAAAATCTGAAGCATTTGATGCGATATAAAAACAAATGTGTATTTACACTGTCTATTGATCTTAAATAGCAGCTAATGCAAGTTGAACTATTTTTGCGCATCGTATATGATGAGTAACTTATGTTAAATGCCGATATAAAATGCTTGGATAGCTTTAATTTTTAAATTTTAGTTGCCTATTAACACAGTATTCTAAAATACTTTATTGATGAAATTCTTTGAACCAATTTATTTTCTTAAAATGTCTCTAAAATGCATTATTTTTATATTGTTTTCACTCAAAAATATTCTTCCGACTGTTCTTAAAAGTGTATTCACAGAAGAATATTTTTGATTAAGCATTTATTCATTTTTATTTTAAGCACGGAAAAAGCTTCTCGTTAAAATTGAGACCATAACAACAATAATGGAAAATGAAAAAATTTTGTTTCATCTTTTAACATACAAGAGATCAATAAAAATGTATATAGTACAATGCTGATGGATGTATATGTAACATAAAAAATACTTTACTGACACACTTAACTTTTTTAAATTACATTAATCTCTATGTTGGCATTCCATATTAGCCTTTTATATTCTTCATTGAATTGCCTTGGAATGCAAGTTCGTTTAACATCATCTAGAACAAGCATTAACAAGTATGGCGTTAATGATCAATAAGGTACACTTAAGCTGAACACGAGTTGTTGTTACTTATGACACTTGGACAAGTTAAACCCGCTTTGACGTTGACTCTGCAAATTTAAGTCAGTAGAGTGCTTCTTTCGTTTAACCAAAGCACCGCGAAGGTGAAAGTAGGACTTTGTTCTAAATTCCTCCGATAGATGGACCCACCAGAGGATTTACTCCCTTAAATTTGACATTGATCTGAAGGGGGATGAAATTTTCTTCAGACCATTATAGCCATGGTAACTGCTCAGCTACTGATCACAGGACTTTCGATGCCACAGATTTAACGAGCACATGTATCGCATGTACTCGGTAGGTCTTTGGCGGCATTTGGAATCGAACCCCGCCACTCCGGAAGGAAAGCCGATACCCTAACCATTAGGTTACCACGGCCTAGTGTTTTTCCTACGTAATGGTTGCAGTGCGCATAGTTATCTGTTAAAAGTATTGGGTTAATCTGTTCTGAAAATAGGGGTGCATATGTTAACGAAAATTGGTTGGACTTTGCGTGTAACCTAATGATGCTGGTTATCACTGATGCTTTGACACCATACAGCGGATAGCTTAAGAACCGAAAGCAATGAAATTGCATCCAGGAGGAGTTTTCATAGGTAAAGGTTCTTGAAATTCAGGGAATAAAGCGAAAATTTGGGTAATGCTGGGAATCTTGAGGGAATAAACTCAATCAGTCATCTTAACATATTGTTTTGCCTTAATTATATGAAAAGAAGAGAAATAAAGTAGTGACTACGTAATGATTCTGATGAGGATATATTTGAACTATCGATGCATTAAAATTTTAAAAGAATGTACAAAAAATAATAATAAATAAAAACTTAATAAGTATTTAACGCACTTTTTAAGCTTTGGTCCTTATATAAGATATCGTTTCATAAACAAAATGAGCTTGGTCACTATTTTCAAACATTCGATGGTGAATTTTGTCTTGTTTGCTGTCACTCGAAGAATGCGGTTCGAAGGCAGGCAGCAAGTTCGTCGACAAGTCGGATTGACGACGTCATTTTAATACGATGTGATGTAGATAACGTCTCACCTCTACATCACATCGTATTTTAAACCTAGGGGAATCGTAATAGAGTGGCTTACTCAGGATCTCTCAACTATAAGGAAAGAAACGACCACTTAATGGTTAAAAAAATCTCTGTTCTGTTTCCTAGTGAGAAAGTCAATTAATGTCTTTCATACTGAGAAAACAAATTCTTGTCAAAATAATAAAAACAATGAATTAATATTTAATAAAAAAAATCAAGATGTTTTTCAGGGCTGTTTCAATAAATATTGACATCTCCATGTTTTTCTTTCATTACAAATTCATTAATTCATGCTGAGTAAGATAAAGAAAAATAATTCTCTCAACAATAATTATCTTAATTCAGAATGACTCATTGACGCAAAATTGTTTTCCTTTCCTGGAAAATTTTTTACTATCGTAATGAGTAGTAAAAATCATAACATAAGAGTACATATATTTATTTCAAGAAACGCTTTGTGAAAAATAAAAATATTAACTTCAAAAAATTTAAATTATCTGAAAAATTTTAAAATTTTCGAGTTCTTTCAAAAATTTTCCAGAGAAAAGAACGGATTAATCTCTGGGAATAAATCTGTTTTTTTTTTTTTCTCCTTTATGCATAACACCACCTGTTACAAGAAAACAGCTGATCCTTTCCTCTGACAGACATGCATCGCAATATCCATCCGGCATCGTCCAGCAGTGACTGAGTCCTTATAGCTCCACTCCGATCAACATCGTTCCATCCTTAGGTGACGATGATGAATCCCTCAAAACTAGGTTTCTTTTGACAAGACTGCTGTAAGGCATTTTAAATATTTTTTTCCAACGGCGAACACTTGTATGACGAACCCTTTGTAACAACAAGGTCAGAAACTGCTACTCATTTGTCGTTACCCAGCGGGCACCTGTGAACCAAGTCACGGAGGCGAGTAGCGTTGCCCGCGCCATAACACCACAAACCCGTTTATATGGTGGGCCACATTCATATATCATCACAGAAGAAAGGACAGAGAAACACAGAGAAAGAAAATAACATGCATGCCCTAGCCGGAATTCGAATCCGGGACCTACAATTCAGGAGACAGGAGCGCTAACCAATCAGACATCTCGGTCGGCATTTTAAATCTCCACCATATAAATTTCCTTTCAAGAAGACCACTAGAACCATGTTTGCGTATTGCAAGGGAAAAAACCCGGAAATTTCCAAAACTCCATTCCGACTTAGTGCATACAGAAACCAGAAATAAATTTCCAGCAGATATGCCGTATGCCATCATGCCAATTTTCGAATTTAGGAATTTTTTTAATATCCTTATTTATTTCGCAGCTTGAATTTTTATTACAGCATAATAAATAAATAAATAATAATAATTGTTAAGAAGAGATAAAAAATAATAAGAATTGTTAAGAGAGAAAATTCTACTTTGGCAACCCCAGTATTTTTATTCACGTTACCACGAGGAAATTTTAAGCATTTTAATCCATTTTCTGAATTTAATAAGAATTTTTACGGGGATAATTCATTAGAATTTTTTTTATTGTGTTGCACAGATTTCTTAAAATTTTTTATACTTAAATTCCACGTTGTATTGTTCTTTTTCATTATTCTAAATAATTCTTTTTTTTATTTATTAATTGCTTACCGTTACTGTTTGAAATTGTGTCGACATATCTTTTTTAGTTTGTGTATAATCTTTTTAATTTATATTAAAAACATTATTTTTAAAATTATAATTGATAGTTAATTAATATTTTATAATTTGTATTTGCATCTGAAAAAAGTCTCTTCCTATATTTTCCTTTTTAAAATTATTAGACAACGTTTAAACTATATTTTATATTTTATTTATTTTTGTGCTAATATTCTTATAAGATAGAATTCATGTAGCTATTTTAGAATTCGTATTTTGAAATTTTTGTTTCTAAATTTTCCTTGTTTGTATTTACATTTACGAAATTAGAGCTTTTGTGCTTCCTTTTTTAAAACCCTAACATTTAAAATATAAATATATTTATACTTTTTATTGATTAGGTTTAGATTTATTATGTAAATGCATATCCTTTTTTACAGACAAGAATTTATTTCGTCATTTTGGCAAGATTTTATTTCATGATTTTATTTAATCATTTTGGTCAACATTTCTTCGCCGCCAAAAAAAATTCAGAAACATGCATAATGGATTATACAGCGGCTGTGCCTACATCTCTCATTAACAGAAATCGAACTCTGGTCTTTCCAGTCTAAATATCGCAATTCTTCCCCACTTCTCAAAGTTATGATAAGGCCCCTTCAACACATCGGTCTTCTCATTTATTTCTCTTATTCATATCCACTACATCTCTCATTCATTATCCATTACATCTCTCATTCATTATCCATTACATCTCTCATTCATTATCCATTACATCTCTCATTCATTATCCACTACATCTCTCATTCATTATCCACTACATCTCTCATTCATTATCCACTACATCTCTCCTTCATTATCATTACTCGGTACTTTTTAAAGTTTGATTTCTAGTAGAATGAATTTCGATGATTTTTCTTTGTTTCCAGAATTGTCTTCTGGAATGCTTTAAGACAGAATCTGAAAAGAAATGTGGATGTACGTATAGAAGACTCGCCTTGATGTACGGGGCCAATCCGTGCGAATTCAGATCTCAAAGTGAGTTAAATCTTCAATAAAAAATGTTAGGAATAAATAATATAAATTGCTACATCTTGTCTGTAGTACTCTATGCACTATTTATCTATATTAAAACTAGTATCCTGTGAATTGATTTTCTTGGAAAAAATGAATTCTTCTAAAATTTGTTATTCATTTTTATAACTTATAATCATTAAAAAAGGATCTACTTTTGTTCGAATAAATCTTATAAAACCTAAAGATGTAAAATATATGTGTATGAATTATAACCGTTTGAGGGCCGCATTGCAGAGAAAAAATATTTTCTGGTCCGCACATACAAGATTTTTTAATTATATAATTGAAATAAAAATTAGCTCTACGTAGTTTTATTAAAACAAATTAACTTCTTTTTATTAATTAATTTTTTAATTTGAATTATATATACATATATATATATATATATATATATATATATATATATATATATATATATATATATATATATATACATATATATATATTAAATTTGTAGAAAAGTTTCATTTCCTTTAGTTTGGATCTCATAAAGTTGGAAAAAATTCAAATTAACGAATGGATGAATTTGTTTTTATTGAACAAACAAACCGATATCAGGTTCTGTAAGCGAGGTTGTGATTCTCAATGCATTTTCAAGATGTTTTTCAGTAATCTTTGTCCTATTTTTGTATGCTTCATTTTTTAACATAATTGTTCACACATTAGGTACCGCCAAAAGCTGAAGACTAATAATGCATGATTGTGAAAATTAGGATATTTATCACGGGGTGGGTAATCTTTATAAAACTCCAGTAAAGAAGCATTTCCAAATGCCTTTCAATTGAATGTCACTTTTCAGTTCAATGCATTCCATTTGAAGACATGAAAGTGATTTACTTATTTCCAGAAAAAAATGGGGTAGAAAATGTGTTGAAATACTCTTCACTTTTTCGAAAATCTTGAAATCTACTTTCAAGCACTTGAATTAAATCAAAAATTAATGAAGCATATTTTACATCATTTGTTTAAATGTGTCAAATCTGTTTTTATTTGATTGAGCCCAAATTTTAACTTTCTTTCAAACGTTGTTAATGTTTAGAACATATTACTAATAAATTGGTTTTTTCTTTAAAGTCTCAAATTTAAATCATCCAAATATTCTGTTAAATCTACTAAAAAAACTCAATCTAAAACCCAATCTTCGTCTTCCAATTCAGTCACAGGTTTCCCTTTTGTTTCCATAAACATTTTTATATCAGTCCTTAAATGGTAAAATCTTTTAAGCACTTTCCCCTTATTGAGCCATCTTATTTCCGTATAATGAGTAACATCTGCAACTTAGTGCCCATTAAAATCTTGTTCGATTCGTGTCAGTTACTCAAATAAAGGCAATGGATTGAATTATTCACAAACAACGTTAACACTTCAAAGAGCTTACTTATTTTTATATACAGAATTATATATTTATATATATTTGTAAAATAGTTGAACACGTATAAGATTACTTAAACAAAAAATGATGTCGAATTAAGTTTTCTTACCAGAACGAATTTTTCCAAGACCATGAGTGATAAGATGGCGCCGTTATCAGTCATATATATTTTTATTTATTTTACTTTTGATTTTCGAAACAGCTAGAAGTAATGAGTACTTACTAAAAAAAATGCTTTTATTTAAATTTTTATTTCAAAATAAATATCAACGAATCCATTATAAGTGAATCACATTGCATTTATTTTTACAATATAAAGGTGGAAATTTAAATATTTTTATAATTTGCTTTAAGGACTCACTTTAGACAAGCCTGATGTAAAACTTTAAAAAGAATAACAAATTTTTATATAACTTATATTTTCTCCAAGAAAACTTAAAGTATTTTAATCTTCTTGGATGTAAAACTTAGGATATATATTCGTATTCTTTTAAAACAATGCGTTTAAATGATTTTAAATAAAATTTTAGTGGACATTTTTTAAAGAGTTACATTTTAAAGCCTTAAAAAAATTTGAATGAAGTTTACTTTGCACTTCATGGAAGTAGAAAAAGATTAAGTGGTTCTAAAAATTTAATCATAAACGAATGAGATTTTCTTCCCTAATGAAGTTATCGTAGATTACACATTGCCTTCTCTATTACAATTAACTAACCAACGCCAATGATGCTTTAAGGAATTTTACGAATCATCGGATTGAAAAAATTATAATTTTCAGGGCATTGCCTAGAAGTGGTTGAAAATGAAGTGTTTAACGCTTGCAACCCAAACTGCCCGATGGCTTGCAGGTAAGTTGTTGCTATATCAGTCAATCGAATCACGATCTTATTATTTTCAGTTGAACTAGAATCTAAATTAATGTGTAGTATTATCAAGAAGTCACTGAAATTTAAATAATAAATAAGTTCTTATTTCAGTATAATGTGTTTAAAATGTAATATATTACGGCATTAATACTTTAATTATTATGTTATTATAAATAAGTGTGTTATATTAATATATTACGTATTGTTTGTTAGTCATTCCTACAAGCATTTAGAATTGTTTGGGATATTTTCGCGAAACATATTTCAGATATCTTTTGGGTAAGATCATTCCCTTCATGTGTTTCTTTTTTAGTAAAACATCTTTTCCCATTAACAGAGTAATGACGCACATTTATTTCTGGGAAAAGAACTCTGTTATTTGAGCATTATATTTACTGATCTTTGCTTTGTGCAGTAAGGGAATATTTATATAAATACTGTGTGTAATATGTTGTAACAAAAGCAGTTTCAGCGCTTTTTAAGACAACATTTCATCTCCTTTTCTTAAAAAAAAAATAATTATATTTTTAACCAAAATAAATTTCTATCTTTCTTTTTCAATCGTCTAAATATCGTTTATAGTGAGTGCTCTTAAGGTATCCGCCCACGTTGAAAAATTGATTTTCGAATACATTCGCCAATTTCTCTTTTATTTGTGAATCTTGTGATCTGAACTTTCCAGTTTCCAAAACAGTTTTTCGTTTTACTGTATGTCATGAAGAACATAATCTCCAGGAACTTTAAAATGCGTCGTTTTTTGGAAAATGAAACAGGAAGTTGCATTTTCAAACCGAAAGTGCAAAGAAAAGTGGTATTTTAATTTTTTTTAATTCATATGTTTTTTTGTTATGTGTTGAGTGGCAAAATTGTCGCATCACAAGCAAACTATCGCTTTAGAGCCGGTTTTCTCAAAACTTTATTTTTCACAAAATCTCCAAACCCCCTTTTAACACAATATCTCAAGTAACAATGAAGATAGTTGTATGAGTTGTATAGAACTCTTGTTGGGAGCACTTTAACCTAAGCAAAATATTTTCTTAAATTTTTTGATTAAATAAAATAATCTTATGATAAGATCTTTAAATAATCTTATGTTTTGAAATCATTATGTTAATCTCAACTAAAGCTAGGTGTAGAAAAATTTCTTAGGAATAGAAGGTACATGGCCTTTTAGGCTAGGAACCTAACAAACACTAGATCCATTCTTCTTCTTGTATGAGTTTTGGCCTACATTCTTTAAGCCTTATTATCTATGTAGTGAAGCAAAGTTTTGAGTATTTACGAAGTACTTTTTCATTTACAACTATTTTTAAAGGGAATTTTCTGTAAAATCTGGTAAAATATCCATATTTTTTAACCATATTTTCTTTATCACTCAATAGCATTCTTAGGTTTTGCTTCATTTCATAGATCATGATCACATAATGATTTACGCCCAAATTAAATTAAGTTTGATGCATCACAATATAAAGTGCTAGCCCTTTTATTAATACTCCACTAAAATTTGCCAGAAAATAACCAAATTTCCAAAAAGAATGCTATGTAAATTTAATATTTTAAATTATTTTAGATTTTTTACATCTTAATTTATGTGAAAACAGGATAAGAAAAAATTAAAATTAATTGAAAAAATTTTTTCTGGAATGTAGCCGGATATACCTAATATTAAATTAAATAACAGATGTGGCTTACTATAATTGATATTTCCATGTACGTACCTTCCTACTTAACTAAGCTGCATCGTGAATTTGTGCTTAAACCTAAACGATATAACAGCTTCTGTTCTTAATTAAAGAAATGTTTGTTTATTTTTAATGCCTTTCTGTAAGTACGTTTATGAATTACATCAAATTTATGAAATAATTTTATATCAGTGTTAATATTTTGTTCACGAATCAATTAATATATTTACAATAATTTAAAAAACAATAAATTAAAATAATATTTTCAATTTATTATCTTTTAAATTACCAAAACATTTATGTAAACATTAGTGTACAATTTATAAACAGTGCTTTCCAAAGTCTAAACCAAAGGTTAATTTTCGTTGGATATTGAAAAGATTTTTATAAACAATGAAAATGCATTTAAATTTAGGTTGAAGAACATTGCACTTGTAGGGGTTGGGAGAAGTTATTCAAACAATTAGATCAGACTCTTCAAAGTGGAAGGTTCTGGGTCCGATACCAGTCACTATTGAACAATGTTGAAGATTAGTATATTCCTATATTTTCTCCATGGGCATCCGTTAGGGGAGATGTACTTGTGAGTTTTTACTGTTTCTTGTCTTGCAACCAATGACTGAGGTCTACTGTCTATGGAAACGGCTATCGAAAGGTAGCAAAATACAGAGGATGTTAATAAAACTTACCACAGTTTTCAGTCACTAAGCTTATTGTTTATATATATATATATATATATATATATATATATATATATATATATATATATATATATATATATATTTATATATATATATATATATATATATATATATATATTTATATATATATATATATATATATATATATATATATATATATATATATATATATATATATATATATATATTATGGCTACTAATGTTTTGTATTTTAATATTTACGCGAACGCGAAAAAAATATTAATGACAAATTCAATAAAATATTTAAACATACTCATTTTAAGCACTCCATCATTATTTAAATTGCTAACATTTATATCAAAATAGAAGTAAGTTAGCATAAAATAATAAACCTTTCTTTCTTAAAATGTATATGAGTAATTTTGAAGTCCAACACTTTTAAAATATTCATTCAAAATGTTTGCGAAACATAGCACTCAAGTTTTTTATTCATAGCCTTTGTTATTTTTTATTTTATTTTAACTAATACATCTTTAAAGTAAAGATTTAAAAGAAACTTGTGTTATATATTATTACATTTTCTCCGAATTTTAAATTTGCTTCGTTTTATTTTTCAGGAAAGTAGATTTTCAAAATGTAGCAACCGATGCAGAACCCCTGCGCAAGGTGATTCTTCATTTATTGCATTATAGAATTTTGATATTTTTTCTGTAAATATAATTAAGCAGGAATTTTTACAAAAGTGTGTGCAATTTTTTTTATTGTGAACAAAATACGGGATTTTAATCGTGAATTGTTTTGCATATTTCATTTAAAATTTTAAATACACACACTGTACAATGAATTATGCTGGCTAAGGATGTAGTACGTCCATTTCTTATGAAGTTGGTTACGCTAGCATTGTTAGATTTTTTTAACATGTTGGTTACGTTAGCATTGCGCGTTTTTGATGTCGCTTATGATCGTAGTTACGATGGCCTCATTAGAATGCTATCCTAAATAAGGGTTCAGATGTATAAAGTGAAATGGGAAAACGACAGATCTTTCAGCCGTTTAAGAAAGTTTATTGTTGGAGCCCGTTTTACAGGAATCTCAATTTCAAATCTGTCTGGATTCTCGAAACAACCATTTTAAGATAATCGAATACCCTTTTTTATGACAATTATGACCAAAATATCAAAAAAAAAATTTTTTTTTTGCTTATTGTTAAAGAAGCAACAACTTTCTACTAATGTCAGTTGGAATTTTGTTGATATCTCTATTAGATATGAAATTATATCAATTTACAGAAATCGGAAGTTAAATTCTGCAAATGGGAAGCTGCGCAAAAAATTACAGTTTTGGTTTCAATTTGTTTCCAATTTTTTCTAACCCCTTTATCCTTAAATCCATCTAATTGTGATGATGATGAATCGAAATGATTTTTTTAAAGTGAAAGATATTTATAACGATGTTATTTCTAAAATGGAACATATTGGCCATATTTAGAAACGAGTGGAATCAAACCTACGAAAATTAAAAAAATAAAGTACCAGGCCTCTCAGGAAAAGGAAAATTGAGGGATTTTTTTATTGATGAAATTCAAAATTATTATGGAATTGCAATCCTTAATAATGTGGTAAATTTAGGAGTAATGCAAAGAAATATAATTGCTGTACTGTTTCATTGTACATCAAATTCAAAGAAATTCATGTATGGACAATGTTAGATTGGTGAAGATACCTGAAGCTATTTTCAAAGACCATTTCATGAAGGAAAACGAGTGGAACAAAATAAAATGTTGTTCTTTCCCTAATTATGCTGAATATTGTGAAGCCAGTTTGCATGACATTAAGTACTTGTGAACTTCTTGCAAAGTGTCTTCATGGTAAAACACAAAATGCTAACGTATCATTTAATGGTGCTATTTGGAAAAGAGTGCCAAAAGATAGCTTTGTGAGTCAAAAAACACTTAAAATTGGAGTCCATGATATTTACGTAGAATTTAATGATAGTTTTTCAGGATGGGCCTCAGTACTTAAATATTTGAAAATAGAAAATGTTGGCAAATACACAAATGACGTTTATTACATTCTGGATAAATATCGCATAGCTATTTCAATTCAACATTCTACTGTTACAGTAGAATGCTGAATTCTGAATTCTTCTGAAAGCTTCCAGAAAGAAGAAAATTATTTCTTAGGAAAGTAAAGAAGGTTGCACATGTAAAGCAGGCGAATTTTAGATTATTTCTGCGATTATTAAAAATAAAAATAATTTCTAAATAATGCTGCTTTTTCTTGCTTTCTCAAAATTTTCTCATTTTTGCGGTATTTATCGGATTGTAAAACATGATATCTAAAAATGTTATTGCTTAATCTCTTTGAAATTTCGTGTGTGTTTTACTTATGCAAATATTAGGGAATAGACTATCTTTATATGGATATAGATACACTCATTTTCAATCATTTATATGGATACAGTCATTTTCAGTTATTTTAAGAGAGGAGTCTTTTTTTAAGAATAATGATTTTTTTCAGCTTTCGATTATAATGTCATAACAGTAAACATTACATTATTAAATATCAAATTTTTAACAATCCCAAAGTCTATTCCTTAAAATGATCCATTCTAGTAAGTATAAAATTTAAATAATTGAAAAGTATTTATTAGAACTTTCTTTGTGATGTTTTGAGTAATTATAAATGTCTTAGCGTTCTGTATTCTGTTCTTAAAGTTATTGAGATAACTTGTAGTGCAAATGTGCGGATACACGTGACTATTGTTTTAGAACTGTACTTCAGAAGGCGGTTCAAGCAGTTAGTTTTGTTCTTACAAACAGAGCTTAAGCAATTTCGTGGTATAAAAGCGCTCAAACTCACATGTCTACTCAGTAAAGTACTAAATTTTGTGTCAGGAAAGTACTAAATTTTGTGTCAGGAAAGTACTAAATTTTGTGTCAGGAAATACTAAATGTTGTGTCAGGAAAGTACTAAATTTTGTGTCAGGAAAGTACTCAATTCATTTCGACTAAAAGAAAACCCACAATTCGCAAACACTGCTTCTCTCGTGAATGAAGTTTTTTTAGCACCGCTAGGATGAACTAAATGCTTATATGAAAATGCAATGTTTAATTTTTGACAAACAAGTATTTTAAAGTTTTCCACATTTGATGTATCTCTTTAAACTTAAAGACAAAATTATATTAGATATACTACATTAAATGTATTATTTATTTTAAAATGCTGTTCAATTTTTAGCTAAGCCCGATTTAAACTGCTTCCAAAATTATGAAAAAGTCTTCCTTTCCTGTTATACAGTATAAATGAAGAACATTGAAGTACAAGATAAACATAAGCGAATGGCCAATTTTCATAACTTTACATATTTAAAAATCTTTCAAATAAACTGTTCAGTCACATTAATGCGACCACAAGTCAACATCCAGAATAATACATTTCACGGAGCGGACTGCAGCGAGATGCACAGGAAGAGTGTTCATTAGGTTTCTGAAGGTGCTCACTAGGATGGTGAGACTTGCTGACAACAGTCAGTGGCCAATTGTCCTAGATTACGCTAGTCAGGATCCCTGCCACGAACCACCCGATCTCGAGATGGTCCAACGAATTCTCTATTGAGTTTAAGTCAGCTGAGTTTGCTGGCCAGAGGAGTACGTTAAACTCACTCTGATCCTCTTCGAATCACACGCATGCACTGACAACTGTATGACACTTCGCATTGCCCTAATGGTAGATACCACAGTCCTGTGGAAAAACAACGTGCAAATAGGGGTGTACATGATCCGCAAGGACAGATACGTACTTGTATTGATCCATCGTACCTTCGAAAATGATGAGTGAAGCAGGGAATGCCAGGAGAATATTCCCCAGATCATAATTCTTCTGTCTCCAGGCCAGACCATTTCGGCAATGGTTGCAGGGTTTTGGTTTCAGAAGTTTCATGTCGTATACGCCAATATTCGATGGAGCATAAAATGCGATTCACCGAAAAAGGCTTCTTGTTGCCACAAAGTTCTCTGAATAATAGTTTGGGAGCCATTGTTGGTAGCTGCTTGATTCCCTTGGGAGGTCAACGGTAGCACGTCTATACGCCCGAATGCATCTGCGCATCTCTGTAATCTTATAGTCCATGGTACATCACTTATGCGACGTCCTTGATTTTGGACAGTCCCATCTTGTTAAAAACGGTATACTTTTAGTAAGGCGGTATGCGAACAGTTCACAAACTTGGCCGTTTCGGAAATGCTTCCACCCTTGGTCCGAAAGACAGTGATCGTGCCCTTTTGGACATCGCATAAATATTTCCGTTTCTATTTTACGCTAACAATGGCAACGTTTTCCGAAGCTCTAACACATCCTTTTTATATACACTCAACTTCACTGTGCTGCCATCTACCTTCTGTGATTGATTGATTAGTTAACATTAACGTCGAAAGTTTATGGTAGTCACATAAATGTGACTGTGCGCTATGTCATGTAATCAACAAAGCACGAAAGAAAACATTTTATTTTTTCCACCATGGATTTTAGATGCGTTAATCTTTCGTGAAACGACAAATATAAGATAATTAACTAAGCTCGCTTTAAAATTTTGTTTCAAAAATTTATAAAATTAGATGTTTTAGAATCGGTCTCACTACATTCTTGTGAGTTACAATTCCTTACTTAAAGGTCTTACCACTAAATAGCGATTACCCATACCGTTTGATCAAAGGACATTCAATTGATCTCTCATAAAGATATAATAATAACAGCCTCGTGGAAATAGTGAATTGCGCAAGCGAACTGCCATCTTAATTAAATGATAAGTTTGTGATTATTAAATGAGATATTAATGTATACAATAAGTGCTTGTATCAAATATTTGTAGCTGAAAAGGAACTCTTTATATTTTATTAGTTATACGTAACAATGGTTATATTATGCGTAAAAGCTTTTTAAAAAATTGGCAAACTAACTCTATATACTAATTACTTTCTTGTTTTTATGACTAATGTTTACTATATCTCCAAATATAAAATCATTGTGGTTTGTGATTAGCACTGAGTGACTCAAAGCATATACCCTAGTTTGCATTTAAGCATCGAATTCCAGCATTATTGTTTATGGGAAATTTCCTCGGTAGCGTTCTACTTATTACAGAGCCGAATTGGCAACCAAATAGTTAGCACGCTTGTCTTCGGTTTAGCAGTTTGTGGGTTCGAATCCCACTTAAGGATTGTATGTTTATCGGAATCAGAATTCACTTTAAGTCGTAGGTCCCAGTCTAATGAGTGCTTGGGTGCAAAATCTGACTGTTGAGCGACAAAAAGGGTCAAACCAAACTACCTATTCCCAGTACTGTACAATTAATAGCTTGGTTCTGTGGAAACCTAAATATCACAGGATTTATTCTCTTTGTTTCTATGATCCAGTCCTACATTGCCATTCTATAACGGGTTAATGATCACCAAACTTTAATAAGCTTTCGACGTACCATACCATCTTTAAGTCCTGTTGTGAACTTCCAATCAAAATAATTAAAAACTTTTTTAAAAGAATTATACTGTTCTTTTTATAGTTTTTTTAACTTATATTTCTAATATATATAAAATTAAATGGAAGAAAGTGTCATTAAAAGTAAATAACAAATGCAATAACAGATTTTTTTTTTATCATACACAATTATGAACTTTAATGAGTATGATGGAACTCCTGTTTGTGTCCCCAAGATTTTTAATGTGTCGTCATTGAGTCTCTGCTTCTGTATTTATTTCTAATAAATTCCGCACAGGAAAATGAAATCTCGCGCAAGTTGCCACAATTGAACATAGCCTTCACTTTGAGACAGACCTGGACAAAAATTGAGTGTTTTTCTTTCAGAGAAAGAAACTAAATGCTTTCAGAGCTTGAAGAAAATGATCCTAAAGATAAATTATTTTGAAAATCAATCATTTTTAACACTACTCCAGCATTGTCCTCTTGGAAATCGAAATGTTCGATGACCGAAGCAGTGGTTGTCGGCAACACCTCTGCGGAAGAAACACGATTAAACAACCGAAGCATTGACGTGTCCTTGAATAGCTCTCGGAAGAGAGCAATTAACTCTAGACCGATGGTTTGGCTATCATTAGTTTGGTTGCTGTCTTATGTTTTCGGTCGCCGATTTTTGTATAGTGGAGCCATTAGTCGAAGGCAACCGCTTCACAATTTTGATCCACTATGAAGCGATGGTGTCGATACTTATGACGACAGCCCTCTCTCTACATCATTCCTTACCTGTGGGAAGATATTGAGCTCATCCTAATAACAAATTTTTAACATTTATAGATCCTCCTGATAGAATATTTACTTAATTCAAGTGCAGAATCCGTTGCCTTCTATATTCATTTTGTGAAATTATATGTATATAATACTTAATCCTTCTCTGCTGTATTGGTACAATGAGAAGTGATAACTCTAGAGTCGATCCCATTACTTAAACATCACTCAAACTGAGGAAATCATTTGGCGTTGTTGACTCAAGATATAAATTGTAGAATTATATATCGATCTCAGTATGAATTATATAATACATTATTTGTTACTTTCTTAGCCTACGGAAATCGTAACTTTTCTTGTAAAATATATAAAGATAGAAAATTTAAATATTTATTTATTTGTAATTTAGATAAATATGGATGTTTTTGTTTGTCTGCTGCAGGAATCTTCACTATATGACAGAATGAATATTGACAACATTTTCAAATCCAGGGAAGAAATGAAGTGAGATTCATCAGTTATTTTTTTTTTTATCATTCCTTTGTAAATTAGTATTTTAAATAAAAATTCAGTATAAAAATTATTTTAATAAAATTTAAAAAATTAATATTTTAACAATAAATTTATTAAAAAACTGAAATTGATAGAACTTTTTAAAATATTTTTGTGTAATTTTCGTACAATAAATATAAAACTTTTTTTTTGAATATTTGAAAAGGTAACTGATAAAACATTGAGTGAAAAAGAGTGGATATTATGCACAAATACAAAAAATGATCCAGCGTCAATACGATGCCACAATCTATCAGCATAGTGACTGCGACACAGTAACAAATTGGTTGTTCGGTAATCAGACATTTTCTATTGATGAAATATGGAGAACCTGGTGGCCAAGGCAACAACCAAATATTTTTCTACACCAAGAAAGGTCTACAAAAAAAACGGCAACATAATATCGAACATTGTCCTGCTGAAGCATGTTTTTAGCATGTTCCGCAAATAAAAGTAGAGCCTTAACTTAAGTTTATATTGCATTTACTATTAATGCGACCCAAAGGTTATTCACATGTGTATTCCATGGGATTTAATTGTAGATGATAAGCCAATATGATAATATCAAATTCATGTTGGTTATGTGCATTGTCCATAAAGTCCCCAATCACGGATCATTATGCTTATGTCATCATGCTGATATTGAAGGCACGTTGGTACTGTGCGTTCTCTTCAATGCCCCCAAACACGTCTGTGGCCATCCTGATGATATCGAATCCACGTTGGTAATGTGCGTTCTCCACAATGACGCTAAACGTGGACATGACCACCATGATGATGTAAACAGAACCGGGATTCATCTGAAAACATTATGTCTCTTTGCTCTTTCCTGGAAATTCCTTGTTGATCCTATCACTTAAGGCATTTCTACCTGTATTGTAGGGATGAGAGCTGCCGTCGACATTTTAGCCAAACTGATATTCCATGCTGCTAAAGACGTCGTCGAACATTTTGTGCAAGCATTTGCTATCTTACAAACTACCCTTTCACCAAAATCAACGACTCATTATGTGATCTATATGATCCATTAAAGCCATGTGGCATCTATTTCCTCAAGGTTGTTAGTGATTGTGACCCTCTGATATCCAGCATGTCGTTTCCTAATGACTATTTTAAACCCATAAATGAAGAGTCATAGAATTACGATCTGGCAAACATTTATCAATACTGCGAAACAATAAGCCGCAACAACGTTAAATTACATTTTGACAACGTTAAATTACATCTATCGAAATCAGAAACGAGCTGGTTATCTCCTTTGTATGAGACATTACAACAATTTTTCACCGAGCAACGTTAAACGCGATTTGTATATAAAACTCTTTTTGTGTACAATTTATCTATCTAAGAATATTGACAGTATCGTTTAAGTAACTTATTTTAGGTGAATTGTTTGTGTGTGAGAAATTAATCATTTGGACATCGCATCATCTTCCTGTCGCATAAGTTTCGCATGTATAGCGTTTTGATATTACAATTTAGTAGCCAGTAGAGCACATATGTGTCCTTCGATATTCTATTAAATCAGTGATTGTTTCTGTTCAGCATATGCTCTCTTTGATTACAGCGCAAAAAATATTTCGATGAGCTTCTTATTCAATAGTGACCCACTGATCTGTTTCTAATTGTCCAACTGGATTCTAATTAATAAACAAAGAATTCGAAATATCCCAGAATTCACCTTTGAAAAAATTTAGAATCAAGTCGCTTCTAACAGAAAAAGCATGCGGACATGGAAAATGATAAAATATGTTTATTTTTTACTCACAAACTTTTAATGTACACATGTGATCCAAGATTCGGGTATGACTGTTTCGCAGAATTTATCTTGTTCTATAAGCTATACATAATTATATTACAGTATAAAACATTAATTTTTATATATTTTATCTTTTATATTTATAAAACATTTTCTATATGTTTTTAAAAAAGTTAATTTTATATTAGTAGGAACATGGCGTGTGTACGAATCCATTATGGTTCAACAGAAACAAGAACTTTAAGTCATCGTCCAAAATATGAGGTAAATAATTTATATATATATATATATATATATATATATATATATATATATATATATATAATATCCTGTTTTATTTTTAGTTTGATTAAAATATGGCCTTTACCTTTTACCTTAGATCTTACATTCAATCCAATTTTTGTTTAAAAAATAATTTCCTTTTATTTCTTTTATACATAAATTTTGATGTATAACATAAAAAAATATCCAAAGTTTTATATAGAATAGTGTAACACAGTTTTTGGGAAATTGGTTATCTTATGGCAAAGTTTAGTTGAATATTTACAAAATAGCTGATACTTTACAGAAAATTATAAGGCATCGATCTTGATTTAATTAGGGTATCAGATTCAAATGTCAATGTTCTTTAAAATGAACCAAAGTTGCAGAAAGATATTAAGCGATAAAGAAAATATGGATATTTTACAAAATCTTACTGAACATTCTCTTTAAAAATAGCTGCAAATGAAAAATTTTTAATATATATATTCAAAACTTTGCTTCACTTCATGGATAATAAGGCTTAAAGCACATGTAGGCCAAAGTTCATACAAATATCTTCATTGTTACTTGAGATATCGTGTTGACAGGGAGTTTAGAGATTTCGTGAAAATCGGCTTTAAAGTGATAGTTCGCTTGTGAAGCGACAATATTACCATTCCCTTACGAACGTGTAAGCCAAATGACGGCCTCATACTTACGGCTATCGACCAACAAATAACAGGAAAACATATAAATTTGAAAAATATAAAAATTAAAATACCACTTTTCTTTGGCGCTTTCGGTTTGAAAATGCAACTTCCTGTTTTGTTTCTCAAAAAACGACGTATTATAAAATTCTTGTATTCGCATACAGTAAAAAGAAAAAGTTTTGAAAACTAGAAAGTTGTGTGTACAAAATTTACAAATAGAAAAGTTGATACATGTAGTCGTAAATTGTAGTGCATTTTATAGGAATGTTCATTGAAGCAGCCGGAGTGTAATAATTATTGTATTCAAAAATGGGACAACACAATTATACACACATACAAGTTTTGACATTATCGAATTGCTCTGTTTGTAAACATTCTTATAGACTCGAACTAAGAGTGTTCTACTTACTTTCGTTTTTAAGAATACTACATAGTCCGATAGATAAAGTGTCGGCTGTCGTATTCTTGCTGATCTTCGAATAGGAGGACTTCGTGGAGCACCGGAACCATTAGAAACACTAGATACTGGCTTACCATAATTCTTCGCAATTCGAACTTCTGATGGATTGGGGTCGAAATGATTTCCAGTAGGGATCGATCGATTTCCTCGGATAAATGAGATCAGGTTGTTTGGGGGAAAACGTAATTCTTGGAATTTTAGGAACTTCACTTTTCCACAATTAATTTATGTGTCTTTTTATAGTTTGCCCGTCATCGAGTTTTATTAAATAGTGTGATTTAACAGTTCGTTGTTTAACCATGCCAAATTTCCTCGATAGCTTATTGTTGGCATAAGAACGTGATTGTACACGATCTCCCTCACTTAAAATTCTATGATTTGGAATAATGGGTGAAATATACGTGTACTTAAATCCCTTGCTTGGTGGTCGTAATAAATATAGTTTAATTCGAATTTGGCGTCCAAGATACAATTCTGAAGGAGTTTTTCTGGATTGTAATGGAGTTGCTCGAATTTTATTATTGAAATAGCTGATGGAGAGCTTTGTTGAATTTTAACTTCAGGCCATTTTGGTCTTGCATCCATAAGTATCGAAAAATGATATCCTAAAAAAGGTCCAGCGTAATCAATATGCTTTCGTTCAAAATTTGATTATGGCTGTTTCCAATGATGATTTGATATTTTTCCAGGATTATCTTTTACTTCTGCACAACTTCTACATTCTCGAACTAATTGTTCTGTATCTCGATCGATGTTTTTCCAATAACCGTATCTTCGAGCTAGATTATTCCTAAATGCGAGCATTTTGATTATTCCTAAATGTGTGTGATGAAGTTCTTTTAATATCCCTGTTCGAAGTTTTTCAGGAATGTATACTCGATGTCGATTAAAAATAACTCCATCTTGTAATGAATATTCATAATCATATTTGTTACCTGATAAAATTTCGTGTTTTAAAAATGACAATTTTGGATCCTCCTCTGTCTCTTTAGAAATTGTCTCAAAAAACGTAATGGAAGTAGTTGAAATTTGATTAGCAATCTGGCAGTGAATAATATTGTAAGGTATTTGGATCTTTTAGTTTTAGTGATGCTCTTGAGAAACATAATCGACATTCTGATTTTCTTCACTTTTTCTATGTTAGACTTTATAATTATATTCACCAAGAAATGCTGCATATCTTTGCAATCGGGTTGATGTCATAGAAGGTATTTTACTATCGTGATGAAATATTTTATATAACGGGAGGTTATCAGTTATTAGTGTAAATTCTCTACCATAGATGTAGTTATGAAATTTTTGAATTGTAAATTTGATAGCTAATGCTTCACGATCTAGTTGACTGTAATTTTGTTCAGAAATTGTTAGAGATCTAGATGTAAAGGCTATTGGATTCTCGATACCATTTACTATGTGGGATAAAACTTCAGCGATGCCTGTTGGGCTGACGTCACAAGCAACTACAATGGGTCGATTTGGATTGTATGGTATCAAAACCCTATCGCTAGAAATCTCATTTTTCAGTTTAATGAAGGCAGATTCACAGTTAGAAGACCAGAAGAATATTTTTATTTTTCCCTAGAAGTTGCCTTAAAGGATAAGTCAGAGATGATGCATTTGAGAGGAATTTAGAATGATAGGTAACCATTCCTAAGAAACGTTTCAATTCTTCAATATTTTTCGGTCGCGGAGCATGAATAATGGCTTCTGTTTTCTTTGGACATTTTGATATTTCATTATGTTGGATTACATAGCCTAAATCTGAAATTTTGTCTCTGAAAAAATGACATTTTAAACTATTTACATGCATATTGAATTTTTGAAGACGTCTCAAGTATTTGATCAGATGATCATAGCATTCTGTAAAAGTTTCTCCATGTACTATAATATCGTCAACGTATGTAGATACACCTGGTAAACCAATTAATATTTGATCTAATATTCTGTGGAATTCACTAGGAGCAGATTTGATGACGAAAGATAAACGATTTGAAAAGTTTCTTGATAAGTACATATAGTTTGAATTACCTTGTTTTCGTCATCAACCACTACGAGTAAATATGCTTTGAATAAGTGTAAAAAAATTTAGAGTTCCGAAAACTATTCAGTATTTCATCTATCTTTGGGATTGGATAATGTGCACCTTGTAGTTGAGGGCTTACAGCTACTTTATAGTCAACACTTAATCGAACACTACCATCAGGTTTGGATATAACAATAAGAGGTGAACCCCAGTGGCTACAATCTACTTTTATAATTATTTGATCTTGTTCAAGTATTTTAAGTTCTTCGTCAACTTTCTCGTGTAAAGCAAAAGGTACTTCTCTAGCTTTTAAAAATACAAGCTTCGAATTTTCTCGGAGTTTTAATGAGCACGAAAAATTAGGTATTTTTCCCACTCTTTTTGTTTAAAAACAGTAGGAAATTGTTTATAATGTCATCAATAATATTAGAAATACTGACAGTATTTATTTGAATTTCTTCAGGTTGGTTACACTTATCGATATCGGATAAATTTATTTTTAAATGTCGAATCCATGTTCTTCCTGAAACTGGTGTAAGCATATCTGGAACTATATACAAAGTTTCTGTACTTGCGATATTTTTATATTTAACTAAAACTTTGACAAAACCTAATGGTTCGAAAATTCTGTGAGTGTAATATCGAAACTTCACGTCAGTAGGTTGTAAAACTCTTGTTAAATTCAGTAAATCGAAAGCTTGTTTAGGTAAAAGTGAAAATCCTGCGCAGGAATCGACTTCAAATTTTTGTATTTTTCCATCTATCTACACATTAACCCAGAATTTTTCAGAGTCAGTGGTAAATGTGAAAACATCAACAACTTTAGTTTTATTAGGAAAAATATTGACTGCATCAATATCTGTAACATATTCATCTTTTTCAACAGATTGAATTTCACTAGCCTTTTTATTTTTCAGCAGTGTTGATAAACAGACTTTTTTAACATGTCCCTTTCGCTTACAAAGTGTATAGTATAATTTTGTTATGTCAACACGACATTCTCGAGAAAGATGATTTGAACGTCCGTATCATAAGCATGTATTGTAGATACCAAGTTCACGAAAATTTAATGCTGATGAAAATCTATATCGAGAATTTGACCTGTTATGTTTTTGAGAAAATCTCGCTTTGTAACATTTGAGTGATTTGTTTTAAAAGTACTTCGATTTCTTAAAATTTTATTAACTTCGTCTGATTTTCCACTAAAATTATGTTTCGATAATTCACGGTTGTTTATTTTGGAAGCTTCTAAGGCTAAAGCATGTTCAACAGCTAGATCGAATGTTAGATCTGAAACCATTAAAAGTTTCTCTCGATTAAAGTAATTTTTTAATCCTCTAGTAAACTGTGCTCTCAAAAATAAATCAGCAACAGATTTTTCACATTCATAATTAAAATCACAAGTAGAAGTAAATTTTCGAAGTGCGGCAACGTAATCAGAAACATTTTCGTTTTCGTTTTGAAAACGAGATAGAAATCTGTGTTGTTCGATAATAACATTAAATTTAGGACATAAATGCTTTCCAAGAACAAAAATTATTTCATCATACAATAAATCATTCGGAATTTTAGGTGCAATTAAAGAGCACAAGAGATTATAATGTTCAGATCCAATGCAGTTCAGTAGTATTTTAACAAACAAATCTTTATCTTGGAAAACATTTTTGATTTGTAAATAATTTTGAAATCTTTGTTTATATTGCAAAAATGTTTCTGTTAAAGAATTAAAACATTCGAAATTTGATAAAAGTGTTATCGTACCTTTTTCTTGATAATCTGGAATGTTCTTACTTCGTTCTTTTTTCAAAATAAGATGGACAAGTCGATATTATTTGTTGTAATTACCTTTAATAAAGTTGAAAATTGTTCTGCATCCATGATATTTTTTGTTTATCCTCGTCGCCAATTTATTGTAGTGTATTTTATAGGAATGTTCATTGAAGCAGCCGGAATGTAATAATTACTTTATTCAAAAATGGGACGAAACAATTATACACACTTACAAGTATTGACATTATCGAATTGTTCTGTTTGTAAACATTCTTATAGTCTCGAACTAAGAGTGTTCTGCCTACTTTCGTTTTTAAGAATACTACAGAAATCATTTTTCAATAAACTTTAATCACTTTTCAATAAATATCGCAATGTTATAACAATATTTTATTAACTTCATAAAAAAATACACCTTATAGTTATAAAAGCAGTAAAGACTGCTTTCCATTAAAATTCCCACGTTATGATCTTCCATAATTCATTGTATTTTACGCCAAAAAGCTCTACGATTAAGGCAGGCATACTTTTAAAGAAATCTCTAAGGGAGGCTCTTGTGAACCACCAAAAACAAGAAAAGGGTGTTCTCTGAATGAATTGGTCTTTTCCTCAATTTCTGCCCACTTTGTTGGTCTAACTCAAATATTACCTGATCATTTCGAAACGAAAATTTTATGTATAGATTGTATCTTGCTTCTATGTAGGCTTCCTTCAGGGTGTTGCATCTACCGTGGCCAGCAGTCTATTTAAAAAAAAAAAAAAAAAAAAAAAAAAAAAAAAAAAAAAAAAAGTATTCTTTCAATAAGGTTTCAAAGATTTTGCTTCGTCAAACATCCAGTTACATTATCTTTTTTGAGTATGAAATTTCAGATTCTAAAATTATATCAGTCTACTTTATTTTTTGTTATTGAATTTCCACAGGTAGTTAAGACATTACTCATTTAAATAGAGTATTTCACATTTTCAGTGATCTGTTGATACTCTGATTATATATGAAAGAAAATTTCACAAAATATAAATTTTTATTTCTACTTCTTTTAAATTTGGAATTTTATTGCAAAAATCATATACATATTTCTTATTTTATGAACATCTATTAAATACAGGAGAAAGGTTTTTCATCACTTGCTTTTAAGATTTTTCTCTTAGTATAAAATTCATAGAATTCAGTTTTCCTTTCTTTCAAAAATAATTACTTGGAATTTTCATGTTTTCTAAGGTAAAGCTTTATTTTTCTGAGTGGATTAAATATATACAGAAAAATGACTCTTTGTTTTCAAAATTTCGGCGTTTAATAATTCCTGCCATCATAGACTGCTGGCCATCTCTACTTAAAAATGAATTTTTAAAAAAATTAATACATTTAAAATTCGATAATTTTTGTGAAATATGCACATTCTATATTTTACTTGTCATTAAAAATGTACCAGGCGTCAACCAAATAATGATTTTGAATCAATATTTTCTATATATTATGAATATTTGTCCGAGTTTTCTAGGTAAATGTGGCCACATACTGATTCTTATTTAAACATTTAGTTAAGTATCAATTTTCTACTTGGAATACGTTAAAAAAGATACCATAATTAAAATTTGTACTTCTTAAAATAGTTTCTGCAGGTTTTGAGATATAGAAGGAAATATATGTTTTCCCATTTACATTCTTCATTGAAAAAAATAAACTCCTTACTATACTTTTAATATTCTATTGACGCTTTGTGTGAGAAGGAAAGGGTAAACAAGAACTTTGCATATATGATAAGAGATTGCTATTTGCTTACACATGGAGGGTTAAAAAACCACCTTAAACATGTATTCATATTCATTGCCATTTTTATAATGCAATACTTGCACAACTTCAGAGTAACGGAGCCAAAAAGTAGCATTCTTGATGCTCCTCAAATAATAAGGGTTTTAAGATATGATAGAAAATTTGAAGAAAATACATATACAATGTGAAGTTGTTTCATGTACCAAATAAGTAGCTTATTTGGCACCACACGTGAATTTTAACGATACTTTCAAAATTAGGATATAAATATATATAATTTTGCAACATTGAAACAATTTGTAAACCAAGTTATAAAAATGAATAATTGCATTTGCTGATAAATGTAACATTTTAAAGAAAGTATTTAAAATGATTGAGTAGAAAGTTATAAAAATTAGTGTAAAAACTTTTAAAATGAAAAAAATATAAAACATTTAAGTTATTTTTTAAAATAAATTTAAGTTAAATTCTTAACTTTTATTATAAAGGTTATATAAAAAATAATATATAATTGAGCTTTTTCACCTGTACAGACATCAACAGTAAAATTATGCCATTACATACATACCCAGAAAAATACTTATGAGACTAAGTGTCTGAACCAAAAGATAATAAGACAATATTATACTTGTGTATAAATATGAACTCTTTAATATTTTATTGCATCGCACACACAATATTTTTTGATTTTATGTAAGGACATTTCTCAGTTATTTGTTGTTTTTCATCTTGCATAAATATATACTGTCATGCCTCTACAAATACAATATTTTCTCTCCCGCAGCCTATTGAAGTGTTCAGCCTCCTCGGTGGATACAGCGGACTATGGCTTGGATTCTCTTTACTCAACTGTCATAACTACTTTTTAACCAAAATTATTCACTTTATCATGAAGAAAAGCTCACTTACCATTGCCAAAAGGGAAAGCAAAAATATTTTCAAATTAAAGAGGCAAAAATGTTGAAACACAAAAGTTTCGCTTCTTGAATCACAAAACATTGTAATAATTTTAGATATTTCAGTAGGCTTATGTGTGCATTGTTGAAATAAAATATTCATAAGTTTATGTAAAAAAAAAAAAAAACACCTGAATATAATTAAAAATAAAATCCCACATTCTAATAAAATTTCATAATTGATTTTATTTTAAATATATTAGATTGAGTTATTCATATTTATAGTGTAATCTGTTTATTAAATAATAATTTTATTACTTTAATATTACAGGGGTAGGAGTATTGAATTTTTTTTTTTTTCAGGACACTATTTTCAAGAAATATCAGGGCATTTTTCAGGACGTATTTCAATAATTAAACAAAACCAATGTTACTTTTACATATTAATTTCTGTTTTATGAATATAACATTTTAGAAAGCAATGCACTATTTAATAAATTCTGAGTTTTTAGTTTTTAATACAACAATATGAAAAATGATACAGAAATTTAAACTTTTTATACTGAACATTTTCTGAAAATTAATAAGTTACATGATTAATGCTTTAAATTACAGTAAATTTGTGTATAATTGAATAATGTTCATTTTGAACTGGATGCATTAACATTTAATTCTGATAATTTAACACTGCACTTTTTCAACTTATCATTCACAGATGCAATCTCTGCATTAGCAGCAGACACCATCATTTGTCCAACTTTCACATCACTCATCACTGATAGCACATGATATTTTTTTGGTTGCATCACCCAAAAGTTTTTGAGCTGCACACTGATTACCAAGTTTATTTTTCTTTATCAAGTTCATTAATTTTTTCTATAACAGGTGCAATTGTTTAAACTTTTTTCATTAGTAGCTTCTATGTCTTCCTCATCCTTTCTTTTCTTCTCTGATTGTGTTGCATCTATTGATTTTTCCATACATGATGCATATTCTGCATGAGATTTCTGAATATAATGCATCATTTCTTTGGTATATGAAATGGAGAAAACAGAATATTCATTTATTCGAATGACATCATGACAAGTATGTAAACTTTGAACTGTTAATTCCAATAATGAAACCCTCTCCTTTGTCATAACAGAATTGTTAGTCGAAAAACCATTTTCTGGTTGGGAATTTACATTCAATAATGACAGACATGCTTTACCAATTCTAGAAAGAGTGGGATATTTTATATAACGAGCAGCATTTTTTCTATTGAAATCCGCATTCCAATATTTACTGATATTTTGGTCATTATCATAATCATTCACAAAGTCACATCTTCACATATGTAAAGAATCCATTCTTCATTCATCTTATCAGTATGAAGAAGTTTTAAATACATGAGGAATATGTTGAATTAATCTCCTAAATGAACTCCTAGACTCTTCTTTTTTTTTCTATTATATGTTGACAAACACTGGAGATCTTTGAGTAAATGATTTGTTATCGGAAGTTTTTGAAGTAAATGCTTCTGACACACTTTGTAGAAATGTTGTTTTATTCATAAGCTGCTCCCATATTGTTGTTGCTCCAAGACTTATTTCAATCTTGTTTAAATTTAACAAATTTTTTCCTGAATCAACACTAATTTGTAGCAACTTTACTCCATTTTTTTTCACAGATTTCTTCTGGATTTAAAAATTTAAACATAATACTGCGAACAAGTTCATTTAGCTTACTATACATCATGTGTTCTAAAGGTTCGACTTTTTGCATTAGAAGAAAATATAGTTCAAATGATTTACAAAAAAATGAAACAAAATGCAGATATGCCAGTCTTATGGTCTTTCAAACGTTTTATAATCTGAAAATGTCTAACAGAAAGAGGAGATTTTGACTCACTTTAGTTACTTTAACAGTAAAATATTCCTTTAAAACATCATATTGCTCAACAATTCTCTCACAAACTGACCCCAAAGTTAACCAAAGGCTCTCAACACGATGTAGGAAACTATGTCTAGCTAAGGTTTTTCCAGTATTTCCAACTGTAAGGAATGATAATCTTCCCTTCTTGTAGGAGATAGTTTGAAAAATTTATGAATATCTACAGCAAATCCACATCAATATTACAATCAATTTTATCAATACTTTTACATACTGCTCAATGGATTATGTGTAAGCAACACGTACTCAAATTAATTAGTAATGGTAAACTTTGCTTACTCAGTTCACTATTTTTTTGCTTTACAACAGCTAAATTAACTCTTGGTCCACCATTGACAACTGTATTAATTTTTCTAAATTCAAACCATTATTTTC
Organism: Latrodectus elegans; assembly: GCA_030067965.1. Classification (NCBI taxonomy): domain Eukaryota; kingdom Metazoa; phylum Arthropoda; class Arachnida; order Araneae; family Theridiidae; genus Latrodectus; species Latrodectus elegans. The sequence goes on along the minus strand of CM057812.1, from coordinate 5,024,763 downwards.
AATAAAATATAATAAAACTTTTACAATTTTATTGGTTTCAGCATGTTTTAAAAAATGTGATTCGAGGTAACAAATAACATTTTTTCCTCGATTATCAGACCAATGAGATGTACATATCCAACAATTTCTTTGTTTTATAGTAGCTTCATCGAAAAGTAAAGCAAAATATAAAGTGCCGATATCTCGAAGCAAAAGAGCTTTGAAATACGGAGCTAGTCCAAAATTAATCAAATATCTGACTTTTTTGTCAGATAATTTGAGATATTTTGCTATAGAAGAGTCATCAAAAAGTTTTCTGTAAATGTTATCTAAATCAGTCAAAGATGAAAAAGAATAACTATTTTTTATTGCCACCAAAACTAAAACGTTTTCAGCTTTAATGGTTTTCTCTGATGTCATTTTGGGTAGCCATGATTTGTTATTCACTACTCCTCATTCAGTTCACATTACGTTCATTACTACTACAGTCGATGTCGAGGATTCAGATGAAGTTGATATAGTAAAGTGTTTGATTCTTGTAACAGTTCACAGCTTTTTTGTGTTTTAATCCATCTGCATGAGCAAGCACTTGTCTAATACCCATATCTGAAACACTGAATTTGCTTTTGCACGCAAAGCACTCAGCAGAATGTACATCAACACTTCTGCGCCATGTCTTAATTAGACATTTATTCCAATCATGAAGTTCCAACGATTTATTGGAAAATTTCGTTTTCCTTGGCATTTTTAAAAGAAAATTAATTGTTTTCAAAAAATAAATTCTAAACTTGCCGATAAAAGTTCAAGTCATCCATCAAAATCGTTCAAAATGGCGAGATAAGAATTCTACGCATGCGCATAAATGTAAGCGAATAATTCTCACAATTTCACTATCGTTGCAAAGAGTTGTGCACTACTAAAAATAGAATATTTTGCCTGTAAAAGCAGAAAATAGAACTTAATGGTAAACACAAACCTAATTTTTTTTACGCCAGACATTCGTGACCAACGGCTGAATACCAGGCGGAGAGGAATGTTTGGTAACCCTATTTCTGGTCTGAAAGAGAACAAAAAAGGGGAAAAAATCTCTTCCTTGTTGAACAGAGCAGTAGAAAGAAAAAATATATTCCACTGGAAGAAAAATTTACAACTGAAATATATAAAATTATGAATTAAAATTACACTTTCAAAGGAATGTAATAAAAAATTAAGAAATTCCAGGATTTATTTTGAAAAATGACATTTAAGGACGTTTTTTAAAAAATTAGGAATTTCAGGACAACTCCTAGCCCAGATATTATTTTAAGTAAATATATTATAAAACAACATTAATAAGAATGAAGGTTTACTGTTTTATTTCAGGGGGCTATCAATAAAATATTTTTTTCCATTGTAATATCTGCGACTGTTTGGCGATCAACAAACCACGCTTGGCGTGGTTTGATTTATTTGGAAAGGTTGCCATATTTTAGAATAATATCGGCGAAGATAGGTTAGCGATATTCGGGTAAGAGCGGAAGACTTTGAGTTAGTTTGTGTTTGTTTCTGCTATTAAATGTTCATTTTGTAATTAAATAAATGTCTTGTCCAGAAAATGGTGATGGCTTAAAATTTCTCGGCCATTCTGCACATCACAACCATATGACGAAACAAAAATTAGAAAAGCAATTTTTATAAAAAAAAAAAAAAAATCAATGTTTTTAAAAAACGACTGCTGACTTCTTAACGGGAAATTCCCAAACATTTAAATCTAGACAAAGAAACAATGACAAAAACAAATAAGAAATATCAAAAATCAACACCAAACAAGTGAGAAACACAAGCTTCATCACGAAAAAAGGAACTTCGTTTAGTTTCTAAAAAAAAAACGTTATTTTTTATATATTAAAATTTACATGTCATAAGCATAGCACAATTTTATTAGCAATTGTTTTGCAATACCATAAATGAAACAGTGTCAATAAAAGAAGTTTATCAAACTAAAAAATATATTTCCTGTATAAAGTTGAAGCTTAAAAAGAATAAATTTAAAATGATAACAATTAAATATTTTTGTAGCTATCAAATTGAAGCAATTCGACTTCAACAGTATTCATTTAAAAATTTCTTAGTATAAAAATTAAAAAAATTAAGAGAAAAAACAGCAAAATGTCAATCATTTTCTAAATTGGCTTAAACTAAAAACTTACAATAAAAGCGCAATATTAAATGTGTCCAACACAAATAATCAATGCAAAGGAATAAAAAAGAAAGTGTATCAAAAAATGGAATTGGCTTAAAGTAATGGGAGAAAAAAAAAACACACACACACAGAAGTAAAAATATTTTCAAAATCTTTTATTAATTACAAATTTTCAAATCAAAACATGACTTACAAAAAAGATGCATGATTTTTTACAAGCATAAAAAATGAAATTCACAAAATATGTTGCATTGAGCCCATAAGTCTGTTAATATCGGCTTCGGCCATAACTGGAAGAGCTTCCTCCTCCATAACCTCTATAATCACTATAGCTGCTGCTGCCCTCATAGGAGCTTCCGCCACTTCTGTAGCGATCCCCATAACGATCGCCGCTACTGTATCGATCACTGCCACCACTGCTTCTGTAGCGGTCAGAACTTCTATACGGGTCTTCACTGGGGCGGAAACCACCACTGGTGCTGCCGCGATGGCCGCTACCACCTCTTCCACCAAAACGCCCTCCACCTCGACGGCCTCCACCTCTTCCTCCACGGCGACCTCCTCTGCCGCCCCTTCCTCTTCGTTCTGCCTTAATTTTGATATCGTCTAGTCGGTTTTTAATAGTTCGCAGTGGATCTATGTCGTCAGGAATTTGGACATAGCTGAAAAAAAATTTCATTTTTTTAAATTTATGTTCTTAAATCAAGTATCAAAATTTCTTATTTTAAATACATGATAATGCACTGCCATAAAGATCAACATAAATATTTAAATAGTAAAGGGGAAAAATGAGTAAATGGTAATATGTGTTTTAAAAAAATCAATTTAGCAAGTGAATTTATGTATCTATATAAATTTAAGTCTCCATGCAATTTAATTTCCCTTCTTCAAAGAAATTAATTATTAATTTTTAATGAAATAACTAATCATCTATTTAAAATGTTCAGTTTAATCTTCTGTGTACCGCTCAGTTACTTCAATTCAGACGATTTAATTCCTGCAATACAGACGATTTTTTAAAAATATTTTATTTAAAATATTTTATATTCACATCAGAAATTGTTTTAAAATACAAGAATTTTAATAGCTGTAATGTTTTCAAAAAATATGTAATACAGCAGCCACTATCTCAGCAGGCAGGATTTAGAAGTTAAAATAATTTATTTGACATTATTCTCAGAATTATATAAGTTTTAAAAAATTTTGTATCAAAAAAATGTTACATATTTTTTTTTAATAAAACAGAAAAATTAAAAAAATATGTGTTTTACTTTGTTAGAATATATTTATATATAACAATTTATTTATATTGATTTTAGAAATAAAGATTGCAAAATTTTTATTGTCATTATTATAATGGAAATTTTTTTTTTTTTGGGGGGGGATGATATACCTTGAAACATGACTCCAAACATAGTAACCAAATAATAACATCCCACCAAATTTTAACATCTTTGCATATCTTCTTCCCGTTTTTGCTTTTTTGGAGCTACAAACAGTAGCACATTGTCTCTTTGGTACCTTTTTTATTGGATTTGGTGGAATGTGATTAGCAAAACGCTTTTCTGTAAGCCAAATACAGCTGGATACTAATATATTTTAATGCACATATAGAACATTAGTCACACATTTTTGTAATCATAGTTAATTTGAAATCAAGGAGAGGTTTGTTTGTTATTTTTTGTATACTATATTCAGGTTTCATACAGATTTCCAAGAATCAAATTCCAGGAGTCAAATCAAAAATTTTCAGGAGGTATTGACATTCATGTTAAATAATTTTTTGTTTTATTTTAAAAATTATTCTAAATTAAATATGCATATAATTATATATATGCTATATTTTTCAATCAATTCAGTAAATAATAAAAATAAATAATTGCAAACATTGATGGGACTTTTTTTTATTAGAGTTAAAATTATTAATGATAATTTCAAAAGCCTTCAATGAATTTACAACTATAACAAAATCAACATTTTATATAATACTGGATTATACATTTTATAAAATAATGAATAACTTTAGAGTTTTTAGACATTCCCAATAAATTCAGGTAGCAAAAATCATTTTAAAAAATTTTGCCTCAAACTTTTCAACAATGTATGAAAATCTCCAACAATAAATGGAAACATTGGTTTATCAGTTTGATAAAGTGTCAGAAAAAGTTCTACTTCCCAATCAATAAATATAAAAAAAAAGTGCATTTAACAGAAAAAAGTATACCTTTTGTACACTTTTGCACAAAATCAAAAGTTTTGGTAATAGAATTAGAAAATTGTTTTAAACATATTATATATACATTTTAAGTTGTAGTAACATTTCAAGTAATCTGTTGAAAACACTTATATTTTCTAACCATCAAAGTTTGCAAAACTTAAAAGGAAATTTACGCCTGGGCCAAGGCTATCAAAGTCATTCCTATGAGCAAGTGAGTCCTTAAATAACCTGCTAATTGCACATGCTGTTACCTCAACTTCTAGAAATGAGAAATATCTATGGCTGTAAACGTTATGTAGAATGTGTAGGCTGCAGCTTCTAACATCTTCAATATCTGAATGATGTTCCCTTTTTAAAAAAATAGCCATTTTAGTAAAAGCAGACCAGTTTACAATTGGGCCATCTATTAACAATTAGAGTAATCCACGTGTTCCTAATTCTAAGTATTTCTCATTCACTTTTTCAAACTAAATATTTCCAGTTGAATGACCTAAAATATTGTATGAATAATAAAGTGTTTTAACTGTATCATTATCCCAAAATCTTACATGACAGTCCAATTGTTTTGTATGCAGATGATTATTTAAGCTTTCATCAAACAAGCACATTATTAGAAACATTCTTAATTTTTTCCTTCAATAAGTTGGAAAATTAAGGTACAATTCCAAAGCTGTTACATAAGCAAAGTTTATTTCAGCACAAGTGAATTGCTTTGCAATAGCACTGTCTGGAAACATTGCTTGAAAGAGAGAATTTATATTGCTACATGGACTGTAGCTGAACCAAACATTTAAAACTGTATGACCCATAGAATTTAAGCCTTTAAAACTTCTTTTGAAGAAACAAATGAATCTAGAATTTCAAACCATGCTTTGTGGGTTCACATTCTTTACTAGGATCAGCAGAAGTGAAAAAATCTATTAAATGAGAAGATTTTATAGCAGATATAGCTTGTTCTAATAAATATATATGCTTTTTCCCAACATAGGATTTAATTGCTGATTCGCCCATATTTGAAATACAGAAATCTTTCTTCCAAAACAGACAATGGACATGTGTTTCTTCTGAACCACACAAAAACCTATCTTTGTATGGCTTTTCCAAAGTCCATAGCTCATTGAAGAGACACTTTCCAAGAGGCATATTAAATTATACGGAATTTTCATCAAGGGAGACATAGAAAGTATGTTTTAACTAAAAAATTTTATATTTAAATATTAATATTAAAAGAATTTTATACAATATAAAGAAAACAGTAGCAAATAGAAAAAATCAATTAAAATCACCTGTCTTAATTGCACAACATATTGATTTTGTTTGGTAGTTACTTCACTTTACATAAATCTAAATACAACTAAACAGAATTATCATGAAATTACTGTAGCTGAGCTAGCTATAATTGCAGTTAACGTTAATACAAGTCAACAGGTAGAATACAAAAATTAAATATTGATTATGTCGTGCATCTGTGGCAATAAAAAAAACTAATTCTGAATTAAGTTTTCCAACAGTTTTACTGAAAATTTTAAAATATTAAAACAAAAAAATTCAAAAATTATAATATTTTCTAGGGGAAAAAAATAAATGCATCTAGGTAAGAAAAAATTCCAGGAGTAATTCATTATTTTCAAAGAAGTCAAGTCAAAATTCCAGGAGTTTCAAGGGCCCTTAAAAAAATTTTTGGCATTTAAGGAGTTTCCAGGAGTTGTGCGAACCCTGTATATATGAATTCCATAATGACTGATCTAATAAGATGAAAGAAAAAAATTTTTAACAATGTTTTTATGGTTTTCTGGTATTTGAGTAACATTTGAGTAAGCACTAAGTGCATTCACTTTTCTATCCTTCCACTTCAGTAGCATAACTTTTCTATAATCATATGCAATGCATTGTCCCTTTTCTACTGTCTCTTCAAAATCAGGAGGTATTTCTTTTTTGTTACTATGGGGTGCATCATGTATGTTCGTTTTCTTTTGAAAAAGAATGTCTGCCAAGCTTAGAGACATAGTAATTAACAATTTCAAAATCCTCAGTTTAGAAATCGTTCTAATGGGTGCAGAACACCACCAGTTGATTGTAGATATGATGAGCATTTTGGGGTAACTTACCTTTTCCAGCCTACAAATGGAAATCACAAATATAAACAGACAAAGCCTTATTTAGCACGAAAAGTTTTATTCCAAATCAATAAAAGCTCCAAAGGAATATATTGTTTCCATGACAAACAATTTTTTTTAAGCATTTGTGATTCATCTACAGTGAGCTGTTCTTTGAGACTAACTATTTCACAAAACTTGTATTCAATAACATCATACATTTCCCACAACTTAGCACAAGGATGGATTCACATATTAAAATTTATTTATTGATTAAATGGAGATTTCTCATCAACATGACCATCACACTTTATAATTTTTAAAATATTGGTGTGCCTATAGATTATCTTTTCAATCAATACCAATGATAGTCTAGCTTTTTCACTACACCTTGCAAAAAATAACATTCTTTCAATATTTGTTGAAATCCAGGATTAACGCTTCCTTAGAATATAGAGGAATATTGAGAAACAAATCTTTTGTTTCATTTATTATCAATTCCTGTAAATCTCTATACATAAATAAACTAAAAAATTCCAAAGGCCCATCTTTACTTTATTTGCAAGTACTTTTGTATCACCGGAAAACTGAAATCTAGGGGAAACAAGAAAACAAGCATTCTGAATTGTTCCATTATCATTGGTTAGAATCTTCAAATTCACTTCCAGATAACTGAAGTTCCAATGAATCTTCACTACTATTATCACTGCCCAGGATTATGGAATTCTCAGAATCCAAAAGACTTTCTTCATAATCAAGATATTTTTGTTTGTTATAACCACATTTAATGCCATTGACACTCAACAAATGAGGAAATAGAATGATCATTAGATCATTATTGAAAAAAGGGGGAAAACTCTTTAATTTTCACGTGACCTGTAATCAGGGATGAAACTAATACCCTGCTTCAAATTGTGCAAGTCTTATGTGAAGGGTTAAAGTTACTGATTTTCATTCCATCAAAATAATGAAGATTTTTTTAACCTCCCATTTTATTATGCTTATTTAGAAGTAAAAACTAACTTTAAAAATTATCACCTCCCCTAGAATTAAAAATGTCAATATTGATCACAATACAATTTTAAATAAAATTCTCATATTTTACATAGAATCGTAAATCTACTTTTAGGATTAGTTTGTCACTCTATAGCAAATTTTTGCACACAAATTCTAATTAGATAGCAGATTTACAATTGAAAGTTCATTCCGAACTACTACAAACATCTAACCCTAAGTGGGAATTAAACCAATGAACTATTGAACTAAAGGCTAAAATGTTCATCATTCACACACAACTACCAGATCAGTAAACCTACTTTTAGAATTGCGGTACTAACAATTGCAATTTCTTAATACTTATGGTGAGAATTTATAAATTTTAAGCAAATAATAAAAATAAGAGTATAATAGACTCCTAACATCCTCTCAATCTCTAATTATTAATAATTTTGAATGCAAAAGGTATGAGACAATGGAGACAACCACTTTTATTTAAATTATTTTTAAAATCTTATATGATTTAATGTTAAAGATACTTAAACAGTAAAAATGGTACTAAATTATTGGCTACTTTAAATTATATTCTTCCTAACCTTATATAGTTGATTTTATTAAAGAAATATTATTAAATATCATTAAAATTTATAAATAACAAAATATATGTATTGTTACAAAATATTATATATAGTATTTATCATATGTAATGTGAAAATCCATACAGAAAATGAAAGATTTGAATTTACTTATACATTAAATATTTTGTAAAAAATATATAAAATACATAACTTTATTATTAGTTTGGATGGGCTGGTACAATAATTTTATGTAATTCCTATGAGAAATTTATGTTTTATTTTGGGTGGAAAAAATGTCTAATGTATTTTAAATTTCAATAATAATTTGACTTAAACACTTCATAGTCAACAAAAGTCATCCAACAAAATAACAAAATTAAATGATATTAAAATTTCCAAATTAAAAATGATTCCTTAATAATTTAATCATATCTGCTCAAATTTGTCACTAGTAAAATGAAAATATTTTGCAGCAAAATAAATAGTAAAAAAAGTCAGTTTATTTATGAACTGAATCAAATATTTTATATTCAAAACGTAGCATGACAGATTGCTTTGCAGATGCACTCGATAATACTTATATGCACAGTAAAAAACTACAAGGATATCAATGACAGATTGCTTTGCAGATGCACTCGACAATACTTATATGCACAGTAAAAAACTACAAGGATATCACATACTGTATCATTTAGTAAGTCTATCGACATGCAATAGTTAAGAATATTTTAGTTTCAGGCCAACTCTAGAGAACCACATACTGAAGACAAAAATGACTTTTCTGATATTGAAGATGAAAAAATATTACAGTTTAAAAACCAAAAAAAATAAGAAATTGGAAACCTAGAAATTAATTCTTATCTATAAATTTAGTATACATGCTAAGGGAAATAAAAAAAGAGAAAAACTTTAAATGAAAATAAAATATAACATGTTCCAGTCAAACAGAATAAAAATGTATTATTGGCTGTAACCTATTAGGAACTCAAAAATTTCATATATTAAAATTTTATTTTTCTTATCTAAAATAAATTAATGTAGTTTTTTCAATGACAAGCAATTCTGATGAACCAGGTAACAAAATTTTGAGTGAAAATTTGAATGTTTGAGAAACGAAATGAAATATTTTGCTGATGGCACTATTTTTTTCCAAAGATTTTCAGCAATACTTTAAAAATAGATTATATACACTGATAACAAAAGTATTTTGTTTAGTCAATTTTGTGTACTATATATATAACTTAGAAACTTTAATGACTTCCATAATCTGCAAAGAAAATTATAACTTGCAATACAGATTAATAGCCAATTTAAATGCATGCATTATTTTGAATCCTGGCAATAACAATGAACAATTACAAAAGCATTAAAAAATTATATCTATTTTAACAGTTCAACTGTTTTACGAATGACTCATGAACTTATTATTAAAGTAAACAGACTTCTACATTATAAAAACATGAAGCTGACAAATTACATTGAAATGCTTGATAATAGTTTAAAAACTTTATTATTACAAGAAAATCAATGAAAGGAAATTACAAACCGAATAAATTTTCCTTGACCGCAAAATCTCTCCCAATGCGATTGTACTCCAGATGGCGCTGTATAAAGAACATCCGTCATCTCAAAATTCATGAACCTAAAAGAATAAAGAAATAATTAGTTCATATAAAAATGAGCAATTTTACGATCAGTTATATTTTCACTTAACTGTAAAAACCAATTAAGTTTACCATTACTAATTCAAAAACAAGATGAAACAGTTTTTAAAGTTGCCAATTTTATGATTTGTTGCACAATACTTTCAGTATAAGGACAATGATAAGAAATATTGGAGGACCTGTGAACTAATTGTTCATGTGCTAATGTTCAGCATTAGTAAAATAAAATGTAATGTTATGAATTGTAGAAGTTTATAATATTATTCATAATTTATAATCTTTATTGTTTTGAAGAAGTAAATTCATTGAATAAGGCAACAAAACTGAACCAAGACAATATCTCAAATCTACATCAATTTATAGTTTAAAATGTTAGTTTTAGAATTCATTTATAATACAAAGTTCTAAAACAGCTGAAACAAAATGTCAGAAGCAAAATTAGTTAAAATTTTCAATTTTAGAAATGTAGCAGATTTTAATAAAAATAGAAAATATAAATAAAGATTTGCATCAAAACTCATGAATTGCCAATTTAGATATTTCTTTAAAGATTCCTGACAATCTTGAAGTTACGTTAATTTGTCACTTAATGGAAATTTTTTACATACAAGGACTAATTTGATTAGGGCTTACAGTTTAAAGTAGATTCCAAATTCCTCTACAAACATTTTACTGAAGAAGCTATTAACATTCAGCTGCAAGATTGGCAATCTTTAAATGCTGATATAAAAATAAATTCTATGAAATACTACATAGAGAAACCAAAACATGACAAGGATATATATTGCAGAGTCACACATTCTACTACTACAAAAAACAATTGAACCACAATACGTATTTCAGAAATTTGAATTAACAGATGATATAGTGTATCATATTACAACAAAAAACAACATTGTTTGAAGACTTTGTGACGAATGCTTCACAGCCAAGGAAGATAATTGGACAACAGTTCAATCTTCAGTTGTCCAAAAAAAATACAAATTCAGCTAAAGTCTGACAATTGATTGAAGACATATATAATTAGCATTCTATTCTTTCCCTTCATAAGTTGCAGTGCACTGCCTCTTTTACAAGGGTATTGTTCTTGGAGATCGTTTCACTCTTTTGATCGCCCTTAGTACCAATTTGAGGAAAATTATAACTGTGAAGATATAATTAAAATAGTCAGTACCTACTTCTGCTTATCTTTGAGTCACACAATACTCAATAATTATTTTAAAAAAAAAAAATAATAATACTTACCTTTCTTAGATGAATACATGCAAAATGTAGAGGCTATTGAACAAACACATAATTCTTAAGTTTTTCTAATAAAGCATTTGAAATATAAATTGGGACTTTAAGGACGATATCCTACATTTCTAGGTGATGTTAAATCACATTTTTCCTTACAAATGCCTCAAATTTTTATAAACGTGCAACTATTGTAACATTTATTGCACATTTATATTTCATATACAATTAATCACAAAAGTTTGCGTACAGACTAAATTTTAAATTTAAAAAACACTTAAAGAATTGAAAAATGTATTTTAATCATTGCATTTTTTTATATTAGCTACAATTGTAAGTTTAAATAAAAAGTAAATAACATAAGTATAATACTTATGTTATTTATTAAAATTCCCTTCAATAAACTCAGCGTACACATTCAAAAAAAAAAGTTTTTAAAAATTACTTCAATATTTTGTAGCATATCCTTTATTTTTCAAAACAGCTTGTGCAGACATCTGGGCACTGACTGAACTAATTTTTCAGTGTCATCCGACGTAAATGTCGCCCATTCTTCCTGCAATTTACTAATTGGTTCATTTTGCGACATAATACTGTGTTTTAGAATTCGTTTTTCCAATTTTTCTCACAAATATTTGATTGGATTGAAGCCTAGTGACTGGGAAGGAGTACGCAACTGTCTTGGAGTGTGATAGAGGAAATATTCCTTCACAATTTTAGCTGCATGTTTCATGTTGTTGTCTTATTGAAAAATAAAGGTATTAGAAAGGGTTAAATTTCAGACACTGTCTCATGGATTTTTCTTTAGAATATCCAGATAAGCATACTTATCCATGACTTTATCAATAATGTGAAGATTTCCAATTCCTTTTGAAGACATACACCCCTATACCATCACACCGCTAGCTCCATGTTTCACAGTTGGATCTAAATTTCTCAGATTCAGCTCTGTTCCTTGTTTTCTTCATACAATAGGGTGGTCATTAACTTTAAATATTGTATGTATGCTTTCATCTCACCAAATTACATTGTTCCAGAAGTCCTTCGAAAAGTTTAAATATGTTTTGGCAAAAACAATTCTTTTCTTTCCATTTGTCTCGGAAATGTCTGGTTTAGACCTAGGTTTGCATCCATGGTAATTTGCCAGTCGCTGCACTTTTCGCAGTTTCAGGAGAAATTTCCTTGTTGCTAGTTAAAAAAATGTCTTTTGCAATGCTTGCAGCAGAAAGTTTAGGATTTTGTTTAATTTGTAAAAGAATTTTTATTTCTTCTCTCTGCATTAGCTTCTTCGGTCTCCCACATCTTGGTTTTACAGCAAGACTACCAGTGCCAAGATAATTTTGAATAACTCTTTGTATGCTAGAAAATGATTTTCCAATGGTTTTACCAATATCACGAAGAGTTTTACCTTCACCTCTCAATTTTATAATTAGTTGTCTCATAACTAAAGGAATTTCTTTATTGGTTGTCATTTTCGTCAAAAAAAAATAGAAATAACTTCCAATCAACATGAAATTTGACTTGGAAGTCAATAACTTAAAGATGTAACCTACTAAGCATATTCAAATTTGAAGTAAGAAAACTTAGATAAGAAATCCCTCGCCTCCTTTGCCATGTATGCAAACTTTATTGGCTTTGATTTCTGGCTAATTATCGTTTAAAAATTAGTGTGCGTAAATTATAGATACGAAAATATTACAGTTAAATAATTTCAAAGCCCCTTATTAAAACTAAATATTTAAAAATTAAAACTTTAAGAAACTACCCTTTTTGCACCATAAATTTGGATTCGATATTACTTTTTCTTAATGTACGCAGACTTTATTGACTAACTGTAAGAGTTCAAGAGAAATTTTAAATCATATTTATGTCATTTAATTGCTTAACAATAACACTAACCATAAACATCTTATGTAGTACCACTATGTATAGACTTGCATTATAAGCAATCAAAAGAAATTAATAAGATGAATATCCTCATTGCAATAAGTTGGATGGATCTTACCTTTTAATGTGGGCACAAGATGAGCTAAAGAGGGTATAAGCCAAAATCCTTCATACGAAAACTTTAAATTTATACAAATTTTGATTGTGATCCTAAAAGCTGTACTTGCAACTTTTCATTTTTAAAGGAAAAAGTTGCTTTGGAGTGACATTATTTAAGCAAATAAATTTAAAATTGATGTCTTAAATTTCTACTATAAAATAAATGAATTTCATGAAGGTCATGAAATATCAATCATGCCAGAAAATAACAAACAGTGTATGAATGATAAAGCAAGATTTTAACATTACATACCATGAGATTGAGGCACTTCTGTGCATTAATGTAAAAAGTATCAATGAGATATATGAATATTAGGCCATAAAAAAATATTTGCTAACTTTGGATCCAGCATAGTTGAACAAATGTTCAACAGAATGTTCATGTTGACTGGTGTAAGAAAAATATTGAATAAATATATTCTAGGTACATTAAAGACTGTGCATAACATCAACACAGGAAACAAATCAGAAATCTATGCTTATGATGTAAAAACAAAACAGCAGTTAGCTGTAAGTCTTCCAAGATTTACCAAATCAAAAACAATTTGTTTGACGAAGAAGCACATCAAAGTAAATGGTTGATTCGTCAGCATTACAGGTCATTCAAGAACGGTGACATTACAATATTGTAGGAGGGTCAATTCTGAGTGGTACATAGCCATGTGTTTGTTTTTCATTTAAATAAACAGAAGACTAGACTTAATCTTTATCAGAAAAGTGTGAGTTTTTACCTCAAAGAAATTTTTCACCGGCCAAATCATCAAATTGATGAACCATCAAGCATACAGCTCCAAGTTTACACTCAATGACTTTATTATAGCGTTGTATCCCCAAAAATATTTGTAATCAATGATTTCCAATAAACGAACCAAATTCAAACTAGTTGAGGTATTGGTAGTACCTGTGCAAAAAGTATTTTGAAAATTAAACTTTAATGGAAAAATGTATTGATCTTCAAGGAGCTGTGGCATAATGAGAGGGAAGTAAGATCTAGCATGCTTCAGGTGCAACTTACATAAGGGCACCAAACTATTTCAAAGAGAAGCAAAGTTTTCCAAAAAATTTGAATTTTATTTTCATTGAAATATTAATTTAATTCTCAGGAATAGATTTTAAACTGAATAATTATTGTGTCATGTCCAGAAATAAATCGCGAACTCAAGAAAATCAGAAGTGGAAAGGCGATGACAGAAGCTCTACTGGAGCTTGGTATAAAAATGATATGTCTAACATGAGAGACACTTTGAAGCCACAAATAAAATAAAATTTTATGCCATTAGACAGGGTTAGAAGATCACAGTGAAGTTGCTAGAAATCAGACCGATCATGTTCAATCTGTCTCAAATATTTGAGATTCTAAACTCACATATATAAAAAAAATATGAATCAAACAGAATGGTTAGAAGGTCACAGTGAAGTTGCTAGAAATCAGACCGATCATGTTCAATCTGCCTCAAATATTTGAGATTCTAAACTCACATATATAAAAAAAATATGAATCAAACAGAATGGATAGAATTAGTTAATAATTATTATAATGTGCAGTATACACCTATTCTATTCTATAAGCAAAATACTTGATGAAACATTTTGCAGAAAAGAAATATAGCAAACTAACATTGAGTTCATATATATATATATATATATATATATATATATATATATATATATATATATATATATATATATATATATATATATATATATATATATATATATATATATATATATATATATATATATATATATATATATATATATATATATATAATATATATATATAATATATATATATATATATATATATAATGACTATTTAATCAAACAAACTAAAACAAAAAACATCTTTTAAAAATGCAGTAGTGATGCTGCTTACAAAATAATGATATAAATTGTCTAAGTGAAGAAACCTTTTAGTGATGAAGTGCTAATTGAATTAACTAACGGCCTCAGTGACACTGTGTAACAGTTGAAAAATGTAAATACATTTTGTTACGCCAAGATGAAAGCACTGACCTACCTGATATTAGACAGCTTGTAATTTTTATGCAAACTATTATACTATTCAGAGAAGTAGCTTCATCTCATTCCTTTCCATAATGAAACAAAGGAAAGTTATTTTGAAGCTATAAACAAAGTGGTATTGGACTACAGGGAATTCAATTAATATTCTTATATAGTCACTAATGAAGCCAGGGCTATGATAGAAACTGAAATTTGAACTGCAGGAAATCTGCAAAGCATCAATTATCGTGTGATACACCTCTTTTCACTAAGTGGAATATCTTTGTCAAATGAATATCATGAAAGTGATTGTTAAAATAACCAATATTATTAAAGGGAGCAATCATACTTTAACTAATGGTAAGTTTCACAAGCGTTTAGCAAAAGTAGATTGCTACACGAGGAATTGTTACTTGATACAGATGTTTGCAACAATTCTTTGCGTAAATAAATAAGTTCCAATTTTTCTTAAAGCAGAATTCAAGTGCAAGATGGTAGAAGTGGAAAATGAAAAGGTAGATGTATAATTAGCATTCTTTTCATTTTTAATAGATCTTGAAGTATCACCTTAAAAATTGAATTTAAAGCTACAAGGAAAACAGAATATTGTCAATTTACTTACACATATAAATGGATTTAAGAATAAAATTAATCTTGTCAGGATAAGAAGGAATGATTCTTCCTTTTTCTAAATTGTAAAAAGCATTTTGATGAAATGAAGGATCAAGAATAAGTTTCAAATTTACCTCACATAAAATACACAATTGCAGAAGTATACAAAAATCAATTAACAATTTAAAAAAAGGGGGTGGTAGTTTACACTCAAGTAAGAAAAAATGCTTCCACAAAGCCTTGCCCTACTATCAACAAAACAAAGTTCTTACTTTTGTATTTCTTTAATAATAATTTTATATAGCTTAGTTTTTTTAATGCTCTATTAATAACGCTTTTCATTACCATTTCTAAAATCAGTTTGAAATAAAAATGTGAAATTTTTTTGACTGCAGTAACATTACAAAAATAACTCACAAAGAAAATTTCATAAACAGAAATATTATTGTTAAAAACTTATAAGAATATAACTAAAATAAATGCCTTTAGAAGTCAATTAAAATTATCTTTGATAATGATTAGTAAATGTACAAAACCAACAAACACTTCATTTTGCATAAAATTAATGAATTTGAGTAAATTATTTTACAACATATTTATTAAAATTGCTTTTGTAATTGCTATTATTATTATAAGTACATAAGATGATTTATACATTTTATTCGATGCAGTTTCACTTAGAAATCAGAAAAAATTAAAATGAGATTATATTAGCTTTGTTGGCCATATTAAATATTTCTTAAACTTTTTATTACTTTTCATATTTAATAGTAAAAAAATTCTTGTATGATTAACCTCCACTTGTTCTGCAATCTCCAAAAGCAAAAATAATTTCAGAGGTAACACTGAAATTAATTAGACTGCTATGCAAAAATAAAACTTGAACTGATGCTTATCTTCTATGACTAGAATCTAGATAAAGCTTGTATTCTCTTCTTTGGCTACTGGCAAAACTTTTACCAATCTTTCATAAAGTCTGATATTTTATTTAAGAAAATTTGTGCTCACTAGATGACTTGTGCCAAATAACTTTGCTGGGCCCATGGCTTGCTTAGAATTAAACTTTCATGTTTGTAAACACTAATCAACATCTGTCTGATTGTGGAGATACTATTACATATAAATGTTTATTGAAGTGTAATAAATCACCAGTAACATAAAAATTTCTAGTCATTTCTCATCACTCATTTTAAGCTACCACAAGTCTCAGATGCTTACAAAAGGGATGGCGAACCAATAGCACGCGTGCCACGTTTGAAAATTTTGATGGCACGCACAAATTTTTTTTTTATATGTTCTTTTTTTTTTTTTTTTTAAAGGAATTAAAAATTATTAACATACACTTAATTTATAATTTATGATGTAAATTTGTAGTACTGAATACTTATCTTAGTATGTTAACTAGGACCGTCAAATTATACATTTTATTATTAAAATATCACATGAATTCTCTCTAAATATATAAATCTACACATTAGATAAAATGTTTTGAGTATCCAGTTTTGGCTTCTAATGTTATTGGATGTTGTTGCCGTCGCAATGCTCGAATCAGATACACACTGCATTACTCATTTTTAATAAAGTACCGTCTTTGAAACTTCAGTGACTTGTTAAAAATACAACCGTTTATTATATATTGATATAGTGTTATTTTTAAAAGTTACTAATAATTCATTTTGCTTATTTTTTAACAATAAAATATTTTAATACTATGAGAGATTATTTTATCATTAAATCAGTGTAAAATATAGAAATAATTATTAAAACTACCTAAATTAGTATATTATTGATTACTCTCTTGTGTTGGTTATATTTTAGTACTTTAATATGTGACGAAATATGTTCTTGCAAAGGTAAATTATTTATTTTATTATAATATTATTAAAATTTATATTTTTTAGAATTTCTTATTATGGTTAGTTTAATGAATAAATTGAAATTATCCAAAACATGTAGTAGCACAGAATTTCAAGATTGATATGATTGAAAAGGACAGTAAAGCAATTTGTATTTTATGTTCTAAAACTGTAGTTTGTAGAACATCTTCAATAAAGTGTGTGTGACATTATGAAACAAACCCTAAATTTCATCTTGATCTGTAGAAAAGCAAAAGGATATATATCACGTGCCTAAGAAATAAAAAGGTTCAAACTACTTCCTTAATGAAATACATTGCAAACTCAATCAAACACCATTGCTGCTACTTATCAAGTTTCAAAAAATATTGCTCAATATGTGATTTCACTTTTTATTAAAAGTGAATTTTAAAAAGGATGCTTAGCTGCAATGTGCACCATACTTATTTGATAATTTCAGAAAAAAAGAAAGAATTACCCAGAGAATTAAAGACATGCCAATAGCTAGGAATACAGTGAAAGAGAGAATTTTGGGTATAGCGGCAAATGTACATTTTAAACAAAAAATTCATATAAAGTCTTGCAATTTTATATCCATTTACCTTGACAAGTCTACTACGTAACAGGCTCTGCTCACTTAGCAATTTTTGTACATTATTTTGTTCAAAACAATATAAAACAACAAACAAAGAGTTAATAAATTTATCAACATTAACAATAACTACAACAAAAGAATTAGACATTTGTAATGCAGTTATAGATGCATTGAAAAAAAGAGAAATATGTCCTTCAAAAGTTACAATTGACAGTGCCTGCAGCTTAAGTAGACGGGAAAATGGATTTATAAATTTATTTACGAAACATATTGGACACACAATTCTTGATTTTCATTGCATTATTAACCAATTCAAATAAATATTCTTTGAATATATTACAGATTTGAATATATTATAGAATATAAATTTTTTTTTCCCTGAAAGTGAATGTTACAAAAAGCCAAATAAAGAGTCATTAACAAAAGAATTTTCAATGGTAATTCAGGAATTTTCTGCAAGATTTACACAGTTTAAAGAATTTGAAAAAACTTTAAAACTTTTTTATATCCTCATATGATACCATTATAAAAATTAAATTTAAAAGTCCTTGATTGGTTAAATTTTAATGAATTAGAAATGGAATTAGTTGAATTTCAGTCAAGTACCATATGGAACCAAAATTTTTTAATTTAAGAAATGATTTAGAAATTATTGAAAGTACTCGATTATTAGATAAAATAATTAAAATTCTAAAAACTGAAATTCTAACTGCTTGGAATTGAATTCCTGACACGTTTAATTGTTTAAAAATATTAGCAAATGCAATTTTATCAATATTTTCATCAACATGGGCATGTGAATGTTTTCAGAATTAAATTTTATGAAAAATAAAATAGGAATAGAATGACGAATGAGTCGAGCTATGCACATGCGTACTGTTGAAATATTAACTAAATATGAACCAGATATTAAATCTGTATCATCTTCTCATAAAAAAACTGTTTTTAACATGATTTTTGTTTCTAGCATATTGCGTTTTGTAAAACATTGATTTATAAAAGTTGTTTAAAGAAAAATTGCTTGTATTTGTGTATTTAATTATATTTACGTATAGTTTTATCATGAAAACATTTTGAATGGAATTTTACTGTGGCACATTACCAATTTAAAAAGTAATTTTTATGACTTTGTGGCACCGACATTAAAAAAGGTTCGCCATCCCTGGTCTACTATATTTAATATTTCATCCTGCAACAATACTTGAAGTCAGATTATATATAGCAATTCAATACTATGTTCTAATCGATTCATTAATATCAAATAGGCACCTCAATTATTTTACTTAATCTTTATCATCTAAAAGCAAAGTTTAAAATAACTAGGAATTTATGAGCTATATTCTCAACTATTTAAAATCCTCCTCCTATATCAAAATAAGATACTTTCAACACAGAAATGTTTTTGTATGCTATTTTCTTAGTAGCATATGATTAAGTAAATACCATATAAAGATCTTATAACTTTACAAATATTAAGTTCACTTTCAATGGGTATTTAAAAAAAAAAAAAAAAAAAAAAAAAAACACACAGCAAAGACTTTATTTACTTTATTTATTATTTTACATCCATTTCACTCATAGTATTAATATTTAATGAAAAAATATTCAATTTGCTCTCTAAAGACATTTTTATAGCTTTAGTCACACCGTAAATATGTTTTTTTTTTCACCTTTAGTCTAAAGAAAGCTATTTTATTTATTAGTAAACTATGAGTGAGCTAATAATTTTTAGAACTAAAGTGAAGAGTATTTTCAATAAAATATGCAGAGATTGCTTTGTATATAGTAACTTTATTACATACAAAAAAAATGACGATTAATTAGTTTGCTCATAGAAAAATCAATGAGATGTCTCGAACACATTTACTACTTGTCTTTTTTATAAGCATTGGTTTTCATACTGATAATTAGCATTTTAATGATGTAGGTGTAATTTATTCTCTTGAATGCAAATTTCAAACTGCAGGTTCTATTACAATTTTCTATCACACATTGTTTAAATGCTCATTCATATTTTTTAAATACATATTTCCTGTACCAATGATTTCTAACAGTAATATCAGAAACTAATTAATTTCAGAGAACTCAGAACTGGTATTTTATTTTTTATAAATATCCAACAATAAAAAATTTTCTACATTCAATTTCACTAACATCAAAAGATGCTTTTGTAACCTTTTTAATTCAAGAGTAAAATTAATTTTCAGATTTCTATAGATGATGTCACAATCTCATCATTTCGATATCTAGCTTGTCTGGAGAAGATACCTCAAACTAGACCACTTAAATTTAGGATGGCAAAGTCTCAAACAGTTTCTTTAACTGAATTATTTTTACAGTGATTAAAAGGAATTTTTAGATTTAATTAAACAATTTGTCTTAAAAGTTTATAAATAAAAATCTCAACTTCAAAAAAAATTTTTAAAGACAGAATGACACCTGAGAATATGAAACCATACATAAAAAAAAGAAATTTTTTAACCTGAGGCATGACAGCCCATGTGGGCAGAATCAAGGGCCATGAGGTGCGAAGCATATGTCTTGGTTACGTGGTCATCCTAATGTGAAACCCCTAGTGTTTAGTTCCCAAGCATGCTTGGTACTCAATTTATCAACCCACTGAAGAAATGAAAGATTTAAAATCAATCTATTTACACCCAAGGATTGAATCTCAGATTTGTGATTTAGGAGCATGAAACGTTATCACTAAGCCACTGGGCTTCCTAAAAACTAAATCACAAACAAAAATATCCCATAATTATATACACAAAGAAATG
Organism: Latrodectus elegans; assembly: GCA_030067965.1. NCBI lineage: Eukaryota > Metazoa > Arthropoda > Arachnida > Araneae > Theridiidae > Latrodectus > Latrodectus elegans. The sequence goes on along the minus strand of CM057812.1, from coordinate 5,003,924 downwards.
CATTAATAGAAAAAACGTCTTTTACTTTAAGAATTCTTGTTTTCAATTCTCTTAGCTTAAAAACGAAACACTATGGATAAATAATATATTAATAAGAATCAGATACAGTGTTGTAAGTACAGCACTTAGAACCACAACTTGATGTATATTATGTATATAAATATTATACATCTTATATACATTTTTCATTAATTATATAACATCAACATTAATCAATATATAAACATTAATCAAAATATACATCTTGAGTTACTAAAGATAAGCCCATTTAATAATAATAATTGGATATATTACTATGTCTAAAAAATGCAAATCATCCAAAAAACTCCTGACATTTATAAAGCACAAAGGGATTCTATACTAAAGCATTATTTCTTGTATCACAAGTATAGAAAAATGCATCAATAACAAATCATAATGCTTAAAAATGTGTCCAGTGTTGAGTGCTGCCACTAAAAAAATAAAAAATAAAAAACACAAGTTAATATAAAAATAACCAAATATAAAAGAAACAAATATAGATTTACTCTTACATAAAATGTTGTCAGTTATATTGATAAATGTTAATAAATGATTACAATACTCAATGGCATATTGAATGAAAAGACAGCAAGAATGATGAAATTAATAAACTTTGCCTTAAAAAATATTAAAATAAACAAATTTTTAAAAAAATTATAAAATTTTTAAATTATCAATGTACAATTTCCCAGACTATGATTTTTTTTAAATTTCTCCTAAAAAATAGAACAAATTTTATAGACTATAATTCTTCATTAATATAATTAAAATTTAAAAAATGTGTTTTTTGCATTAGAATGGACTTTTTCCAAACCAAACTTCCAATATACAAAACAATTATGTTAGTTCTAAGTACTTTATTTACAACAATTACCTTTTATTGTCTAATTTATAAACATTGCACTTAATCATTTATAAATTTACCTGGTGCTTGCCTTTTAAGTTTAATAATATTGGAAATCAGAAGTTTTCAAGTTGTAAATAATTGTATCTACAGAAGACATTCGTGCATTTTCACAAATACAATAATTTATAAAAAAGAAAAATCAAAACTAATTTTATCTTTATCCAACTGTTTTCTATAAATAAAGTAGTATTAAAAAAATGCTTAGTATATATTATAAATGAAAAACACAAGCAAAAAAAATCATATTTGAAAATGAAAAACCAGGTGAATTATGTTAATTTTTTTGGTTTCACTAATAAAGTATAATAAAAGTTATAAAAGGGTTTTAAATACCCTTGTATAACTTTTTCAATGCATTTTATTGTTGTTAATATTATTATTTTGCAAAAGAAGTATTTCAATCTTGTTAGCCCTTCATCTGCTTGTTTTGTAAACAGTCGCAGCAATAAGCCATTTTCTTATTTGATATTCGAAATTTTTTTTTCTTTTCAAATATTAGTGCCCTCTCTTATTTAATCACTTCATAGTTTTAGCATAAAAATTACATCTGGTCAGCACCAGAAAAGTTCCGAAATGAAATTTCAGGCAGCAATGGATTACTATGTCAAAGTTCATGAATAAATAACTCGTCTTCACAAACTGTTGGGTAAATATTCTTGGCTTTCTACAATTGTAGGGGTGATAAATGCTGTTAAAATGACTCAGATATTTTCTCCATAACATTGCTCCAAGCATAGACTGAGATTTGATGCAATGCATCTGTTAATCTTACATGGTGATTCCAAAAAGGATCACTTCTTCCAAAAGTATTTTTATATTTACTTGAAGCTTAATAGCTTCAAACAGGCCCATGAAACAGGGCATGATATTAATCATGCCCTGTTTCACGGGCTAAGATGGGAGTTAAATTAAAAGAGAAATTCTATAACAATTACTTAAAAATTCCAGTATTACATAAATCCACAATTCATTGGGTCATAAACGGGAATTAATTATCATTGCTGTTAAATATGACATGTAAATCATTTTATCCCTTCATACTCTTTACATCTCACTTACTTTATATAATTACAACTAATAAGATACATAACTCTTACTTCATTTCACTTTACAATAACATAATTGATGCCACTCAAAACAAAACTAAAATGAAAATACTGAATTAATAAATTGGCTAAAACTAATCAGCTATACATGACAATTGCATCTATAAGACTATATCAAGGATCAGCCGTAGTTTGTAAATTAGAGGTTCATAAGAAACAAACATCAACTGAAATATGATTTATTTCAAATGTTTTAAGTTTTTCTCCAGTAAGTAAACATCTAAAAAAAAAAATGACGTCTGACAGCAAAAATTATTTACCTGAATACAGCAAATTTTATGAATACATACAAAAATTTTGTACTATTTTATTTTGCCAGGACAGACAAAAAGAAATAGTAGAACTATTAACAACCTTTACAATCAAGTATAAAAACTTCTATTTGCAAAAATTGTAAATGATGTTAAAATGTTTATATTGCTAAAGATCTTCACTCTTATACTATTCATAAAAAATTAGAAGAGTGTTAACAATATTTCAATTTAGATATTTTTCGCAACAAAATAGAGCAGCATTATGAATACATAAAAAAATCTGACAATTAATCATTTGGTTATGAAACACTTAACTCAGCATTTCGTCCATTCAATGCCTTAATGAAACTGAGTACTACGCATCTTTGGAAACTGAGGGTTTCAAGTTAGGCTGACTAATTAATTGGGACATCTTGGGATCAAGATAATAGATATATGTGCTGTAGGGCTTGGCACAATGGGGGCTGTCATGCCTCTGACCTCTGTGTTTAATTTGGTTTATGAATATACAAAAAATATTAATATTCAAAGTTAATATTAGTCTCAACAATAAGTTTGTATAAATATTAAATTGATAAAAACATGAACTTCATTAAAAAGTAAGCAGCTGAAAACTTGTTCATATAATATGTGAAATTTATTAATATTCAAAAAATTTCAATTGGTAAGATCACAATATTCAAAATGTAGTTTCAATAGAGAGCAAGAGGATTGAAAATGTCTAATTCCTGTTAGTAGATATGATTTTAATGCTTAACTTTTCTTTCATAAAATAATTACTTATGTTACAATCCTTTTTCATGCAAACACACATACTAACAGCTTTACAAATTATTTAATACAGGAACTAAGCAATATTACAAGAAAATATTCTAGCACTAAAGCTATAAAACTTACTAACTGTAGTAACTAAAACCACTAACTAATGGAAGAAAAAGAATGCATAATTCTTACTTACTTGAAATCGGAAAAGAAATATTGGTAGTTACAATCATTTTTACACACATTTCAATGATGAAATGTTACTCTTAACAGATACAATTTAAAATAAAATGTATGCCTGAATACTTGTGTAAAATTCTATTGACCTGAAAACTGTGTGGTGTGACAAATATCACCAAATCATATACTATACCTGAATGCACATTTTACAAGGATTAAAAAAGAAAGAATGAAATAAAGTTTATTTACAAAACTAAAATCAGCACAATTTAATAAAAACAACAAAAATGTTTAAATGAAAAAGTAGAAAACAATAACACTCCCAGGGCTTGAGCAGTTACAAAACACATCGGTAGATGGTGTATAGCCAAACACATTTTCTCTTTTTTTAAAGAAAAAACAGCTACATAAGAAAACACTATTTTCTTCCTGTAACCCTGGTGTTATATGACCTATGCCTAAGGTGTACACATTGCTGTTAGAAGTTTTAATGAAGCCTCTATAATAAATGGCAGAGTGCCAGAAAGTCTTACTTTACCCAGCAACTGGGGCATTGCTAAGTGGATCTGTTCATTTCCTGTTTTAAAAAACACTGTTTATACAGGTAAAATCTCCAAAATAGACTTACAAGATATAGAAATCCAGAGTAAATCAATTGAAAGAGCAAAGATGACTGATTTGGTACAAAAGGTAGAAAAAGTTATAAAAGTCAGAAAATGGCGCATCACATTATTATAAATGTGATGCCCTTGTCCTAACTCAACTGATTACTTCAGGTACTTTTGATGATAAAAGAGTGCACCCAACTTCACAGAGGTTTTTTTGATTTCATAAGTAAAATGGGCTCTACCAGATGGAGCTAAGTTATCTTGGATTTGTAACTAGGAAACAAAATACTTATATCAGAGATGCTTTGATAGTCAAACCCAATGTGAAGAATAACACAGCATAACCATGGCTAGTTATCCCATTAAATCAACAATAAATAAATGTAAGTGTAGTCAAGTCATCAATATTTTATCCTATTGATTATTTGTTTTGAAGTTAGACAGTGACATTGCCCTTAGTTTAACTTCAAGTGAAGTTTCACATAATGCTAGTTAGAGCTTTTTTTACATACTTTGGAGAATACAAGTATTCTGTTCCATAATAAGGCCTAAATCTTTATCATTTTGTAGTGCAGAGTCACATAAATAGTAAAATCCTAGGAGCCATTATGGGTTTAATGATTTCCAATTTCCACAACACAAATGCTACTTAATTATTTTACCAATTTAAATGTCATACCATGCAATATTCAGATTTCTGAAATATTTTAAGATATTGGGATCAGATTTACTGTACGGTTACCCTTGGTGCAAATTTGGCGAACATTTTCACTGGAAACCCGGCAAACTAGTATTTTAGCAACTCTATTTGTTATTTATTTCTCATGAATATTTACTGATTTAAATTCATTAATATAAAACTTAATCAAATAATTTTATGGATAATTTAACAAATCAACTTTATTATTTTACCATTGATGTTTGAAATCTATAAATCTGTATTTTTTGTTATCTTTGTAAAATTAGTAGCACATATTGTTAGATACCAATAATGTATGAAATATTTGTCAGTATTTCAGCCATTTTCTTCCCGCAGTTTTCCCGATCGGAAATTTGACATGCAATCACTCTTGGCAACTTTTTGAAAGGTTTGCCAAGAGACCATACAGTAAAATTTTACCAGATATTGTCCTGCAACATTGTACTCCTTTGCTAATATTGGAATGCAAAAATGTGAGATAACAAAAAATACTCTGTCAATAAAATATATATATAGTCAATTTTTTTAATATTTTTCTTTAATTAAACAAAAAAATACAAAAAATTTAAAAATAGATTGCATACATCAAACTGGCATTAAAAACTACATAATGATTTAAATCAGCAATGTAAATAACATGCATTTTTATGAAAACTTGCATTTCCAATGAACTGGACATAAAAAAAACATCCATTATAATAAAATCTACAGTATCATACTTAGTACGGGAGAACAGAGCAATAAAGCTAAATCAATAACAAATATTTATGAAAACACTGTGGTAAAACTAAGTAACTGTGCAGGTTTGGTACAATTTCCAATCCTCCTGCTAACATAAATTAAATCAATGTGCAAATTTACAGTTAAAAAATACAGATCAAGATCAAATTTCAATTTTGTAATTACATGTTGTTTTAAATTTTGAATATTAATCATAGTTACTTACTTCAGAAGCACTAAAATGCTAATAACCAAAAAGTAATTTCACAAAGAGTTCATAATAAAAATACACATATAAAATAAATATGCAATCTACAACAAGTGACAACCAGACAATAAATTTAAATCTGTAACGTAAATAAAATGCATATTTATGAAGCCTCTAATTTTAACACCTTTCCAGTGTCACCCCAATTCAGTTTGGGCAATTACTGCGTGCAGTATTTGTGATGCCCAAACTGAGTTCGGGCAGAAGAAAAATTAAAGTTTCAATTTTGTGAAGTCTGAGATGAATTTGTTTCTACTTTAGGATACTTAATTCCCTATTTTCCTAATGACACAAGTGGTCCTAGTTTTTTACCAATTCCAACTTTGGTCCTGAAGGTAGTCCTTGATGACAACATTATGGGAGGTGATGTTAAAGTTGATCAATATCTTGCAGACTTTCTGGTTGCTAGAAAAGGAGGTAAAAAATATTACTAGAAAAAACTTTTCTATCTCCTGCACCAGGCATTATATAAATAACTCCTTTATTTTGCATACTTCAGCAGGAGGTGCGAAAAATACGAACTTCAGAAAATCAATTGTTGAACTAAATGTTCAACTACTGGGACCAGGAAATCCTAGAGTAAGCTTACAGCGAATCACAGGTTGACACACTCCAGAACACATCCAATCAATGGAGGAAAAAATGTACTCCAACCAGGCAGTGTTTTATATGCTCTCGATGTCGATGAACAAGGGAAGAGAATAAGGCATGAGACAAGAGTTTATTTTAAAAAGTGCAATACATAGGCTTTTGAGCAGTACCTTGCTTTGGGATATACCATACTGTAAAAGATTTGTAAAATGTTTGTAATGAAAATCATATTGTTGTGTTTTTATATTATACTAGTTATATTTATAGCTTCAAAATTTTGTTTCATTTGCTTAATATGAATAACATGTATGCGTAATCAATGTTTTATGTGTATGTAAAAATTATAAATCTAGTAGTTATTGTATTTGAAACTTTATTTTTGTAATAAAAAAGCATTTTCTAACTCTTATAATAATATAAAGAACAAAATTAAACAGTCAAAAAATTTTCTATTTTTGGTCATTTTTCTGAAATATATGTCACAGTTAAGGGGTTAATTAATCAAGCAGTAGCGCCCACCTTAAAGAAACTTAAGCAAAATCTATAATGTTGTCTGCGTAAAGACAGGCAGAATATAAACGCAGTAGAATTAGGCAGGTGTATTAAGAAATAATTCTTCTAAAAGAAATCTGGCTAAGACATCTTATGCAAAAAAATAACATTTATTAAAACATTTGTATAAAAAAACTAGATATAATACATAACAGCAACAAACTTGATTGCTTTCTGCCACATATTCTTCCTAAAGTAAATGACTTTACATAATAAAAAGATTTTACATTTAGCAACAGTTATATTCAGTACTTAATATTAAAAACTATGTGACACTTAGACCAATGCGATTGGAAATAAACATTCCAACAAAAATTAGACTTTCTAATAATTAACGTTATCATAGCTGCAAACTCTACTGATTTTATAAAGAAACTCCTGATTTTGCATTAATTCTCTTAATTTTCAGCAATTTCAGAGAAAATTTTAAAAACATCCAAAACTTCTCCCCAAAAAAAGTCTATTGAATTGTAAATAAATTTTAACTATTCAAAATTCTAATGCAGAATGTGAATGGGTATTCAGTCATATAAACAAAATAAAAAATGAATTTAGGCTTCTGCTGAAAATTTAGAAAGCTAAATTATAGCTAAATATTCCCAAAATGATAAAAAATGTTTTGTACAGCAGTTCACTAATTAATTTCTTAAAAATGCAGTCAGCAATATATGAAAAAAGTAAATTTTCATGAGTTATTCAAATTTGAAATGCATTATGTTTTTCATGGACAAAGTATTTTATAATTTCTATATTCTTAGAGTATTTGTCATTAAATTAAATGTATTTAGTAATATATTTTATATTTTTATATAATTTTAGAAGTTTAATATTTACAAATTGCATTAGTAAAAGTTCCCCAATGAAATAAATATTAGGACATAAATGTTGAGGATTTATTTTTTTACATGCAGTACCTTCTTTTATTTTTCATAGTTCCCTTATGAAGTGGATGAATATTTTATTAAAATATTAAGATTAGAAAATTTGTTTAATATATAACATAAATCATTTTCAGAATGTATAATCTAAAGAGTAAAATTGCCTTTTTATGTAGTACTACTGTTTTAAACATTTTGTTTCAAGCAAAAATGTCACTAGTAGTGCCTGATTTTTTCCCCTCAAAATCAATAGAATCTACAGGTTTCTTTTTCTTCAAAGTTGGCAGGTATGCATTACTATACTAAATAAATCTAAATACAAATACATGAAATATGTACAAAATAATTATTGCACATGTGTACACTTTGACATTACATCATAAACTGAAAGTTACATCAAATAAACACATTTCAGAAAAAGTAAGGCACTTTGGCACATTTTATTGCCTGCACTGGCACGCAGAATTTGGTCAAGCTTTTTTATATTGCAACTTCAAACAAAAGAGTTTATGGTATAAATGTAAAGAAAATGAAACACACAGCAAATGCTACAATGGTAACTAAAACTCAAAACAAACTTCATGTATGCGCACATCAGACTACATCCTAAAAATACTGAATATATTGCAGGGCAGTAATCTATAAGTTAGGTGCATTTAGCACTTATACTTATTCCTAGTATTTAGCCCAGATAAATAAGTATTAGAACTGCATGATCTTTTTAACATCTCATGAGCCATTTTGTTTCCCTTTCCAATTTCTCAGTTTTTATATTTTATTAACAATTAAAAAATAGTGTTTAGGTAAATAAATTAAATTTGCTAAATTTTAACATTTAAGTTTCAAGGGTGGAAAGAATACTATCCAAAAAACCATTTACCCTCACAAAGAAAATTAAAAAGTGATTATTTGCCATGAAAAGATAAGAATCATATTGCAATATGCAAGAGAACATCACATTCTTTGGTTTCCTCATCCTTGGTCAAGTGCAATTCATTCTGAACAAAACACTTCTTTGTTTGGAAGCTAATACAATGATGCTCTTTTGCTTTTTTGCAGGGATATCTGTCTATTAACTGAAGATGTAATGCTATAAAAAATGTTAATTGATCTAAGCTTCTGCTCATTTTGTTTACTTATCCAAACAGTATAGCATTGTTCACCAAATTATGAAACCATGATGGCAAGATCAATAAGTAAGAGAAAAGATATGATACCACCGTTCCACCAATGGGTATAAATTCAATATCCCCAAATATGATTTCTCGCCAAATCTGGCACTCTTTGTTTTGATTGTAGTGTTGCCAAATTCAGTTTTTGTTACTTTTTTTTTTTGCCAGTATTCGTTTTTCTCGTGTTTTACATAATTTTTATGTTACATATGTTTTCTTCAGTGGTAACAGCTCTTTAAGTTTCACTTCGAGTTTCTTTGTTCTATGTTTCTATTGCAATTGGAAGCCATTTGTCTTCTGTTTGCTGTTGGTGCAATTAGGGGATTATCCCTCAGTTGTGTCTTGTTGTAGTCAGCATCCAATCATCGTAAATTTTGCTTTTTTACAATTTCTTTAACATTATTTCCTTTTATTTGGTTTATTTATAATATTAATTATTCATTTATTTTATTTAAAAAGCATGTATACTTAAAAGAGTACTTTTTTCATGTTTTTTTTTTAAATTTTAAAAAATGTATATATTTGAAAAATTATTTTTGAATGCTTATTTTAAATTTTATAAAGCGTATATATTTAGAAAAATATTTTTTGCATGTTTTTTTTTAAATTTTATAAAGTGTATATATTTAGAATAATATTTTCCTTTTATTTATTATTACTATTATTATTTTTATCTGCTTGTTTTCAAATTTTATAAAGTTATATATTTAGAAAATTACTAATTATTAATTATAATTTAATTTACTGAAATGTAACACTGGTGACAATGAACAAAATGTCAAAATAAATATACCAATCGGCATATCAGCTTAACTTCATATCAAGTAAGATCATCATTTATATTTATTTCCCTTTTTATATTTCCTAAAATGCTTATTTTTTGATCGAACATCAGGAAATTAATACATGTGCACTTAGATTGGTGACAAAAAAATTTGACGCTTCCGCCAATATATGGGAATATTGAACTAGTTCCCACCAATCTTTTAAGGATTTCGTATCTTCCTTTTCGTTCATCGAAGCAACCAATCCCTCTTAAGACAAGGAATGGTAAAATCCTGGGTTTGTGACACATTTAATGTGGTTTTCAAAGATGTTATCAATGGAGAAATCAGAAGATTTTGAAATGCATAATACCTAAAAAGCAAGAACCTACTGGATCTGCTAAATCAACAGCAAGTTGCATTAAAATCATAGTTTTAAAAATCCCAACTGTGATCTACCTCCAACTTTGAATACTACAATATCGTACTATTTCAATTTCAAATATCGTTTATGTATATTATATTTACTTAGAAAAGAACTACAGAGCTAAAGGCTGCAAACTTAACTACATATATTTTACAAAATTTACATATAAGAAAACAAATATAAAATTTCTAAAAGTTTTTTTTATTTTATTTTTTATTTCTAATGGCACAGATAAAAAGACAAAAATATCTAAAAGTTAATACTATTCTTTGTAATCTGACAATAAAAAAGAAACACAATGTTTTTTTAATTCTCTTTAATTTAATCAATATAAATACACTTTAAAAATACACTGTACATAACAAAACTAAGCAGGTATTAACACAACTGTGTCACAACTCAAAAACATAAATAACATACATTTTATAAAAACTTTTGTTTCTAATTAACCAGTCTCTGATGCCCATATTAAAATAACACATTACTCTAATTTTAATTTATCAAGTACTCTAATTTTCTCTAATCTTTATCAAGTACTCTAATTTCACATTACTCTAATTTCTATATAATTTGGATAAATTATATACATTTACTAAATAAAATAGAAAATTAAAAGGAATAACACAAAGTAAAAGTACTTATCCAATCAAGTTCACTAGTGCATCAAATTGAAAAAAAAACTTTTGAAATAAATTAATTTTCAAAACAATAAATTACAAGTTCAGCAACTTAAAAAAATATAACATTTAATAACTTTTAAATTGTATGGAAATAAATAAAACTTTGCACACACAGACATTTAAGAATTAACTTAGATGAAATAGAATAAGTTTAAAGATTTCTAAAACTGCAAATGAATCACACATATTGTAATACATCATAGAATTGCCTAACAAATACATTCTGACACAGATTTGGCATTCATACAGACTCATACAATAAAGCCTATACTGTAAACTTAATAGCAATCCTGAATGCCACTATATCTACCATATTACATACTTGGATTAAGCACTTAATATTTCTTTAAATCCATTTTTTATCCAATTTTTAGAAGTCTTAATTCTTGAACAATGTATAGTAGTCAACAAGATAAACAATCTTACTGTTCATTTACTTTATTGCAGCACCTTTAATTAGGAACACTGATCAACCATTTTCTAGTTTGTAACATTTGTAAAATACCCTATCTCTGTGATAAAATTATTATTTATGAAATGAACATTCTATTTTTAATAATAGTAAAATTGCTTCTGGTTTTTATATGATAACACTTGCCTACATCTTTTTTATAATATTTGATAGTTACTAAGCAAAATATCCTGAAATATATGAATTAAGAAAATGTTTTTACAATAAAAACAGTATTATACTCAGATTTTCAGAACTATTGAGGAATACAAATGTCAAATCGAAACAGGTGTCATTGGAAAATAAATCTCGCACAATATTTTAAGATTTTCAATATAATACTAATTTTATTCAACAGATCGAACAGTAGACTGAGGTGTGAATAATCTTTCTATTGTTATAATAGTAAAGTAAACATATTATAATAGATTTTGCGCGGAGACCTTGACGACTTTTCAAGTTCAGCGAAGTTAGTGTAAAATGCAAATAAATTTTAGAGAACTGAGAAGCATACAAAATTAAATATTTACCCATCCACGGCAGTAATTCTGCCTTTGACAGATGTCTCATCCCGCATATCAATGGTGGTTATTTCTCCTTGTAGCCCTTGTATTACAGATACCAGTGTACGCTTCGCAAGCGTAATTTCACGGGACATTTTAGAACTTCCGTAAATAAATCTATGAATAAATAATTATAGGTTCACAAATAACTTATATAGAATATTTTTTATCTTTAGTAATTCAATTGGTAATAACCACTTTAATCAATTGTAAGATATTACACAACAGCCGGAAAATTTAACAAGAACAAGCGGTCGCGCCGGCCGGTAACGGTTTTCTGTATAGATTGTCATTATTTAATGGAACTGTTATTTAAGAGCCGTTATCAATAAATATTCCTTTAATAAATAACGCGTTCTTCAAAAAGTATGCTAGTAAGATAACGTTGCAAAAAAAAACATGCGTTACATTATTAAAACTTTCCAGTACAATATATAGACAATTTATGTCACAAAGTCCAACAACTTGAAGCCATTGTACAGCTTTTCTTTAAGTATCTATAATATGTTCTTTATGAGAGAACTTCTTCGTAAACAGAGACTGGTTTTTATCAATCATAAGGCAGTAACTAGAAAGCTTTTTAGTACCTACGTTGACAAATTAGATTCAGTCATCCCTTTTCTTCAGTAGTTGTAAAACCAAACCAAAAATCTTCCACTCCGAAGAATACTGTTGTTCTAATATCCATAGTTAAGGTTATTGTGAACTGTACAGTTTACAGTAAATTACCCAATATACATTTTACAAGCACATTTCAAATCATCTTTCCAGTACATTTTTTAAATTATTTCTTTATATAGATATATAATTACGTTCTGTATTTTTAATGTTATTTCTCTATAGATAACCTATGATATTATATCATTATTTTAAGCATGCATGTCTTTCAAGATGAGTGCCTGAGAGTTTTCCGAGTTTCCATTGCACGAATATTTGCTGTCTATTTATTAAAAACATTACTTTAAGCATTTACATATCAAAGTAACTTTTCTTCAATTAAATTTCAAAAGAGTAGATTTGAATTGATTGATTTGAAAGACTATAATAAGTAAATAATTATGGTGAATTTCACCACATATATTCCTCAACAATCATAAAAAGTAATAAAAATAGAAAACTGCTTTTAGTATGTAAAGTATGGAAAGTAAAAAATGTTATTTTTGCTTATGAATTTAATTTATTTAAGTTTTTATGATATCAAGAGATACTTTCAGATCAAACAATACAAATTAAAAAATTTATTAGTTGATAAAATTCTTCATTTATAACAAAAACATTTTTATATGCAAATAATTTAAAAAATTGTAAATTTATGTGTTGTATCAATAATAAAAATTGCATCGGAATTATTTACTGTACTTATAAAGTGTTTACCTATTTTACAGAAGCAATTTTCAAATATGTTTAATTGATAGTATTTTAAATTCATTTTATTAATACCATATAGCTTTCTTATTTTTACTTCTCCGTGAGGAGTAATTTCATCCAGTAAAAATATTTAGCGTAAATTTTACACGCTATTTAATACTCGTATATGGAACAGTAAAATCATGTATATGAAGTAAAATACTATTACTTAACGGAAAGGAAAATTTCTATATTTGAATAGTTTCTCGTAGGTGCTACATATTCTGGTTTATCTGTACAATTCATTATTTTTAAAGAAAATATTATTTTACATTTATGTTCATAAAAATGTAATTTTATAGTATATGACATCTGTATGTATTCAATTTTCCTTTTATTACACAGATAATTTTTATGAAAAATAAAATTCGATTAAAAAGTTACATATTGAAAAGGAAATTTATATGAAAGAGTAAAATATAATTAATTATTAAATACAAGTTAGTTTAGTGTATATCACTGGTTAAATTATCGTTACTATGATTTCACTATTTGAAAAGTGTGGGTTCGGTACTGATGTTACCATAAACAATGATGGATGGTGCCCTTGGATATTGATTAATCGTATGATTATATTTATAAGTTAATAAGAGAGTAAAATTAAGAAATTTCCATCAAAATTGAACTTTTTAATTACATTGCGTCTTCAGTTAGAGAAACACTTTTTCCAAGAAGGTGTATTTTAAGATTTATTAGAAGCACAATTATGCTCGAATAAATAATAGTAATCCTTTGTGTAAAAGAAAAATCAGTTATAATTTGTAAAAATATATGATAGTAATTATAATGAGAAATAAATTAAAGTGATCTTGTGAGAAACTGAATTATGTTTGCTCAAAAAAATTCAAATTTAGGTATATTTTATACATTAAAGTAATAATAAATTTATTTATAAGCAGTTAAGATCATTGGGAAACAAATTATCTTAATACACATTACTTAAAGATTTTTAAATGAGAAAAATCAATTTACTGTATAATAAATTTATAAATATAATTTAATCCATCGTAATTTTTAAAAAAAATAAGTAAATCAAAATCAGTCTAGACTTAAATGTTGAACTACCGTATAATAAAGTAGGAAATTCCTAAAAAATTAAATTAAAAATGTAATAAAAATCATTAAAATTTCTTTCAGTGATTTTCGATGTTCCGTCACTAAAATTCACCCTACACTTCATTTCCTTAAAAAACAAGTTTTGTCACCTCACGAAAGCTTCCTTTCCCTCCATAGAATTTCCAAAAAGGCCAAAGTGAACGGATTTCTTGAAATAACTTTTCAAAGAGCCATTATTAGATAACGCTTTTTAGAACACGTTATTTTCTTGGAACGTAACGCTGATAACTAGATAATAACTGATATTCTAAAATAACTGCTTTTGCACACAAGCAGAATATTCTGTTTGTGTTGCCGCACTTTAAACAATATAAGATTATTTTGCAGTACTATGCAACGATCCTATTAAAGTGTAATGCAACTATTATATTAAGCTCCTATTATTATACCTGAATGTATATTATATAATATTAATTCATTATTTTCTCATCAAGATCAATTCTATTTGGTAATTTTTTTATGTAGCAATATTATTTATAAACTTTAGTTAAGTAATGTAAAGCCATTACATTAAAGTTGCCGATATTTCAGCTTGAGCAACGTGACGCCATAGCCGAGTTGCCGCAATCCACATTCATTATCGAATAATAATTCAAATCTTTCTTTTGCAGCCGCGCAGTTAAAATTTGAATAATATTTTGTTTTTGGCAAGTTTTATGACAAATCTAAGTTTAATAACTTAGTTCTATAGTGCCGAAAAGCAGCAACATTTTTGTGCATGCTCTCGCAATTAGGTCAGTTCATATCGCCACTGCTTTTTAAAAGCTGATCAAGTTTTGTCTTCCTTTTACCAAACGGAAACTATTAGAAGAAATGGTTGTTTATTTTCCTTTTTGTTGTCATAATACAGTGTTAGCGAACCCCATCGTGAAGTTTTCAATTTTTAAGCAACAAATTTATAGATTTAGAATAGGCATATGAATTTCAATTTAACTGATTAAAAATTTGATTACAATTTACCAAATATTTTACAATTAAAATTATTCTGAATTTGAAAGTGTATCCAAATATTTATACAGATATTCTTAATAGGATATATTTTTATGCAATAAAAATTTCATGCAAAATTAAAAACTTTATTATAGAATATAATGAAGAAACTGTGGTGAATCCCAGAGTTTAGTGCCATCGCGTGAAGGAAATTCTTATAATCCTAGTAAGAGGGATCAGGAGTGAAGAGTGTGCTACACCAGTAATACACGATTGAAAATTTTAGAATGTCCGCCACAGTAAAGTAAAAGGAAATTAAATAAAATTGTTTGAAGGAGATAATATCGTGTTGGCGATATTTATTTTAACATAACATACTAATCTCCTTAAAACTGTCGAAATTTACTATTATTAAAATAACGTATATTTGTTATTTCGTATTATTTGTTAATTAAAATTTAAATTTTATACAATTTGAAAAATAAAATTTTAGTTTAAAATTGTGATAAATAATCCTTTTATGAAAGATGTACTATTTCTTATAGATTTTGCTGACATTCTTAGTTTTGATAGATACATTTAAATAGAATTACATTAAAACCCTGTTAATATTTTTCTGTAAATCTAGATAACTAAAATAAAGTTGAAATGCTGTATTCACTAGGCTTCCGGAATTTCCATTAAATGGTATTCGTATTAAATACTTAATTTTTAACCTGTTTAAGAACTTAAAATAAAAAAAATACCTCTTGTTTAAAATGCATACATTTAAAAAAATCTCATTACGTATTGTCTGCTCAATAGTAAGACATTAATATATGATTCATATGATTCAAATTGTATATATATATATATATATATATATATATATATATATATATATATATATATATATATATATATATATATATATATATATATATATATATATAAGTCTGATCATTTTAAAATCATTCTTTGTGATCAAACATGTAAATGATTATTCCCATGTAAGCAGTTAAGATAGAAGAATCACGGCATGTAAGTTTAACTCTACAAAATTGATAAAAATTGTCAAAAACATATAAAATTCATAATAAAATAGGATTTTAAATTTTTATGTTGCTTAAGTAATGAGTGATAATTTTTATTTTTACTATTTTTAAAAATTAAATTATTAAGTTTTTAAGAATGATTGACACTTTTCTGGCGCATTCATAATTATGTAGTGGTTAAATTCATTTACGTACAAAATGTATGAGCATTATAAATATTAAGATGAAAAAGGCAAATGATATTCGTTTTTATGAATATATTTATCCATAGCAACAGGCCGCGCGTAAAGACCAACACTCAATTAGAGCCGTCTCAGCTGCTGATACAGACTATGATCTAAGAAAAGAAATTGAAGATCTGCGGCGAAAATTCCGTAGCTTAGGCAGAAACTCGAAAATTCAGTGTTGGACTATCGGTGCAGTCGGACACGTCCGTAGAGACTGTCCGACACCAAAAGATGGTGGAAATGATCATCCACCACAGCAGGAACTAATATGTGGCCATCTCGCGGGGCGGAGATGTCCAATGAGTCAGAAGCCCCATTTTAAATTGTTTCACATTTTTCCCGTAAGTGGCGGAGACAACGGACTTTTCGTTATGGGACATGTCAACGAAGTTCCCAGCAGAATGATAATCGATACTGGAGCCAACGTAGCCATCATTAGGACAGATCTGGCTCTCAAACTTGGTGAGAAACTCATCTGTACGCCGCCCTGCATTACCCTCCTAACTGTGACTGGTGATACGATTAAAGTGCATGAAAAGGTCAATCTAAACATTGCATTTGGTAATGCCGTGTACCATCATATGGCATATGTCGCTGATATAAATGACGAATTTATTCTCGGATTGGATTTCCTCAAAGAAAACCATTTCAAGTTAGATTTTAAAAATAATGAACTACACTTGTGTTCTGAAGACATAGCGATTTTAAGACGAAATATTCAGATATTAAAACAGTCCATCACATAACTGCAAAGAGTGAAACAACATTACCACCAGGAACTGAGATGATAGTTTCCGGAGCTCTTTCAGAAGATAATAATTTTCACTATGGATTGATTGAATATCCAGATTCTGACAATAGCGTTAAAGGAGTACTAGTGGCTTCTTCACTCGTCAACCTTTCACGGAATGCAATCCCGGTAAGAGTTGCTAAACTAAGCGATAAGGCAAAACTAATAAAAGAAGGAGAAGTGCTGGCGACTTGTACTCCAGTGACCTGTATTAACAGAAATTGTCAAGCCACATTATCTGAGCCTCCTGACACTCTAATTAATGAAATCCTCCAGAATGCAGAGTTAGCTGATAAACAAAGGAATGCTGCAAGAAATCTATTATTAGAATTCGGAGATCTCTTTTCCAAGAAATCAAATGATGTTGGGCGAACCAAAATAACGCAGCACCGAATAGATACAGGAAATCATCCACCAATTAAACAACATCCGAGAAGACTACCATTCGCTAAGCAAGAAGAGGTGGATAATCTTCTGATGGAAATGCAAAAGAATGACATTATTGAGCCATCAGAGAGTCCTTGGGCTTCACCTTTTGCTTTGGTTCAGAAGAAAGATAGTTCCACCCGATTCTGCGTTGACTATCGTCGATTAAACAACATCACTAAAAAAGATAGTTACCCTCTTCCTAGGATTGACGATACACTTGATGCTTTATCCGGAAATCAATGGTTTTCGACTTTGGATCTCAAGAGTGGTTAATGGCAAGTACAGATACATCCTGAGGATCGGGAAAAGACTGCGTTCCACAGGACAAGGACTTTGGGAGTTCAAGGTTATGCCATTTGGGCTTTGCAATGCAGCTGCAATGTTTGAACGCCTGATGGAGACAGTATTACGAGGACTTTCCTACGAAGCCTGTTTGGATGATATCATCATTGTAGGGCGCACATTCGAAGACCATTTAAGAAACATCCGAAAGGTGCTGGAAAAATTAAAAATGGCCAACCTGAAGCTGAATCCTGGCAAATGTAATTTATTTCGAGGTGAAGTAAGCTATCTGGGACACATTATCTCTGCTGAAGGTGTAAGAACAGATCCTGTAAAGATCTCTGCAGTTAAGGACTGGAGTCGTCCAGAAGATGTCCACCAATTAAGAAGTTTTCTTGGACTATGCACGTATTACAGGAAATTTGTTAAGGGTTTTTCAAGTGTTGCCAGACCCCTTCACAAGTTGACAGAAGTTAAACAGAGATTTCTATGGACAGATGAATGTGAGAAAGCTTTTAAACAACTGAAGGAGGAGTTGACATCTTCGCCCGTTCTAGCATATCCCCAACCCGGAAAATTATTCGTTTTAGACACAGATGCCAACAACGAAAATATAGGAGCTGTTTTGTCACAGGAGATTGATGATAAAGAATATGTCATTGCTTATTGGAGTAAATGTTTGTCGAAATCGGAGCGAAATTATTGTACAACCAGGAAAGAATTGCTAGCAATCGTTAAAGCCATAGAACATTTCCACCATTATCTCTAAAGAAGAAAGTTCTTGCTTCGGACAGATCACGCATCCTTAACCTGGCTTTTAAATTTTAAAAATCCAGAAGGACAGGTAGCCAGATGGATTCAACGAATCCAGGAGTTTGACTTTGAAATACGTCATCGCAAAGGAACTCTTCATGGAAATTCTGACGCTTTATCAAGGAGACCGTGTAATGGAAGCTGCCGATATTGTTCTAGCGTAGAGAAGAACTATTAATTAGTAAATCCTTCGGTATGCCGAGTTACTATTTCACCGCCATCGAAACCAGACCCATGGAATGTTGAAGGACTTAGAGAAGCCCAAAAAAAAAGACCCCGATATAAATCCAATTTTTGAATTAAAAGAATCTTCCAGTATGAGAACAAGTTGGCAGGACATCTCCACCTGCAGTCCTGCTACTAAACAATATTGGGCTCTTTGAGACTCACTCCATATTAGAAATGGCGTGTTATACAGGAAATGGGAGTCCGATGATGGACATAATTTCAAATGGCAGCTTGTTCTTCCAAAATCAAGAATTTCAGATGTTTTGAAAGAATTGCACATTAGCTCAACTGGAGGCCACTTCAGAGTAATGAAGACTCTACAGAAAGTTCGAGAACGCTTCTATTGGAGCAAAACTAGACAAGATGTAGAGAAATGGTGCCAATCTTGTGATAACTGTGCGGCATGTAAGGGACCAAAGAAACGTAGCCGAGGAAGGATGCAGCGATAAAATGTAGGAGCACCATTTGAGCGGATAGCGTTGGACATTTTGGGTCATTTACCACGATCTTCAAATGGCAACAAATACATCCTAGTTGTTATGGACTACTTTACTAAGTGGCCTGAAGCATTTTCAATCCCTGATCAAGAAGCGACTTTAGTAGCCGAGGTTCTAGTGCAGCAATGGGTTTCCAGATTCGGGGCACCCTTTCAAATTCATTCAGATCAAGGGACAAATTTCACCTCTTCTGTGTTTAAAGGAATGTGTCAAATTCTCGGAATAGACA
Organism: Latrodectus elegans; assembly: GCA_030067965.1. Taxonomy (NCBI): domain Eukaryota; kingdom Metazoa; phylum Arthropoda; class Arachnida; order Araneae; family Theridiidae; genus Latrodectus; species Latrodectus elegans. The sequence continues at coordinate 4,984,338 of CM057812.1, read as the reverse complement.
AGACGCAGACCACGCCATTACACCCGCAATCGGACGGCATGGTAGAGAGGTTTAACCGTACAATCTTAAATAATCTCTCACTTATGGTTTCCAGAAATCAGCAAGATTGGGATTTGAAGCTACCACTGTTTCTGCTTGCATATCGCAGTGCTGTCCATGAGACTACCGGATACACCCCATCACAAATGCTCTTCGGTCGCGAGCTTCGTCTCCCTTGTGATCTTCAGTTTGGTCGTCCACCGGATACATCTTCATCGCCAGAGGAATACCTTCGAGTCCTTCAGGCACATCTTGAAGATGTCCATAACTTTGCTCGAGACCGAATCAACCTGACGACCTAAAAAATGAAGACAGGGTATGACACAAGAGCGACAGGACATGAATTTCAGGAAGGTGATAAAGTTTGGTTGTGGAACCCGATTCGACGTAAAGGACTTTCTCCAAAGTTGCAAGCCAAATGGGAAGGTTTCTACACAGTCCTGAAAAGACTGAATGACGTCGTGGTTCGTATAAGGAAATCATCTTCTTCAAAACCAAAGGCAGTACATTATGATAGATTAGCTCCTTATCGTAATGTAAACTAAAAATTAGTATACCATAGTCTCTTTGTAAATAGTATAGATAATTTTAATATTTTCTATTTTTCTGTACTTGTATTTTTAATTGTTTGTGTATGTAATGTGTTCTGTATCCTTTTAAAATATAAATTCTTTTATATTAAATTTGGCCTCCTATCAGGAGATTGTACTGTCCGGAACGTGCAGTCCTTGAGAGGGGGGCAATGTTACAAATTTATAAATAATTATTGTATGTGTCTTAAAATATCTCAGACAGATAGGAAATACTCACATTTTGGGTAAAATTTGCGGTATTTAGACGTGTTATACGTTAAAAGCGGGTTTTCTAATAGTTTGGTGACTTGGCGATGTTTTGGCGAGAAAACAAGGCGACTTGGCGAGAAATATATACATCTGGAAACATACATCACCTAAGCTCTAGGACCAATATTTCGCGAGATAGCTTAGAAGCTTCCAGAACCTTGGCGAAATTAATAAATTTCCCCGCCATGTCAGGTTTAAATATCGCAGCCCAACATAGTTAGGCACGTTTTGCATAGACAGTCAGTGAGTGAAGACGATTAGTTGTGACTGCTAGTTTAGAGATGCTGCTCTCTGCCTAAGGTATTTGAGACCTGCGATTGGAAGTTGTTACTTATTGTATCCGACGAATTGTAGCTGTATAATTGTGATTATTACAGCTGGTATTTCTAGTGGAATTTTCACGAATAAAAGTCTTGTGTTCATCGAGTAGTTGCTTTCTTCAACTCTCAATCCACACGAACCACGAAGCTCGGTACAATATGCTTGACAGAATGCTAATATGCTTGATAGACATAATAATGGGAAGGAAATAAAATGAGAAAATACATAAAGGAGTTTAATAAAACAAGTAAAAACAAAACGCAAGGTTCACTGCATTAAAGATTAGATTAACATAAAAAAATGAAAAACAGAAAAAGCAAATAAAGTTAAAATTAAAAGTTTAACAGAAAATCATTGAAAATTCAATTTTAAAGTATAAAATAAGAAAAGAAAGAAAAGAGAATTCTAAGAAAATGAAATTATAGTGTTACAAGTAAGTAGAGCATTTAATTATAATAGAATGTGTATTTTAAAATGAATTTCGAAACATGATATGACTAATCATTTTATAATACAATTTTTTAATTTTTATTTAGATATCTAGCTTATAGACGGCTTATGCAATTTTTGATACAGGTAGATTAATACAATTGGCCAAAGCAGTATTCCATCTTGCAGCATCTAAAGAAAATGAACATTTTGAATTTCAATGTAGTAATTATAACAATTCTATACAATAACAGTAAACACACAATGTGCTGATTAAATGAAGGCATTTTTTAAGATATTACATAGATCTCTTTATTATTATGAAGATAAATATTTAAGATCAGGAGGTAAAATTGTAGTATCAATTTGCATGGAACATTTATTTAAAATAATAATACTAAATTTTAATACGTTAATATTCATATTTTGTCAACTCTATACTCAAAAAGTATTTTGTTGAAAACACTTCATAATTACTGAAAAAAATTTGAGATATCTATCCTAATTTTCAAAAACTCCTTTACAGTTCTAATTAAATTCTAAATGAAAGTCACTAAAAATGGCATTAAACACCATATTGTGAAACAAAGCTTATAATGGGATTCTAAATAATACAAAAGTTTTCCTTTCAGATATTGTTAATCAAAGTAGAAACAACCTAAAATTGTCTTTCTAAACAATTAAAATTTCTAGTATTAAGATTTATTTTTTATTTTGTCTATTAATTTTCAAAAAGTCTATTCTTCATAATTTTAAACATAAGAGCAAAAACAGAGAAAATATTGATATCTGTCATTGTATAAATTATGGAATTATTAATTTCATTCTACATTTGTTTTTCAAATAATGAGTAAAAATTGTACGCATATAAGAAATTTTCTATGAAATAAATGTCTTTTTCCGTTTTATAAGCAGTATTTTGAGATGAGATTTTTATTGACAATATAAGCGAAATACTGCAATGGCATTTGAATTATGATACTATTTATCAAATTTCAACAAATAAAATACTATTATTTAACTCTGGAATAGTTATTAAAATTGGCAATATTCTACCCATTAGAATATCTTCCACAAAAATTCATGAAATTAAGATGATTGATTTGAAATTTTTTTAATTTACAGTACTCTCATTAAATACTCTGTTAGTTTCAAATTGAGTTAATTGAGAACAAATGAGTCATTTTGATTCAAGGAGTACCTAAAATATCTTCCACAAAAATTCATGAAATTAAGATGATTGATTTGAAATTTTTTTAATTTACAGTACTCTCATTAAATACTCTGTTAGTTTCAAATTGAGTTAATTGAGAACAAATGAGTCATTTTGATTCAAGGAGTACCTAGAATATCTTCCACAAAAATTCATGAAATTAAGATGATTGATTTGAAATTTTTTTAATTTACAGTACTCTCATTAAATACTCTGTTAGTTTCAAATTGAGTTAATTGAGAACAAATGAGTCATTTTGATTCAAGGAGTACCTACAGACAGAAATAAATTCTTTTTAGTGAATTTCGAAGCACACTAAAAAAACATGCCTGTTATTATTGATCTATGTAAAGTTATCGTGTAAAAGATGGAAATGCTTTATATTATGATTTGTCAAAAGAAAACCAGGTAATCAATGTGAGATAAAAGCATAGTAAGTCAAGAAGAATGCACCTGCTCAGTTGGCTCCTTTTTAAATCATTTAACACTTGGTTCCATGAATTTATAACATACATCTGATTGAGTTTAGATTTTAACAAGAAAAAACATTTCTAGTTTTAGGAATCCTGCATAGTTAAATTGAAAAGATAAACATTAAACTAAATCAACAAATGTAGAAGCAGAATAAACTAGACATTTTTGGTATTAATATATTATCATCACAACCAATTTTATACCAAGTCCAATTAGTGCCATAGGAAATGCACCAAATTATAACAAAAGAAAGTAATAATACTAATAGTTTTCTTTAAGTTTAAAAAAAAACCCATTTATATTTATAAATAAAAAATTATTTGTGCTAATAGTAATACATAGGTAACCATATTTTTGTGTGCATACTCTATATAAAAATTCATAAAAATTCTAACAATTTGAAAAGAAAAATCATATCGGATTGAAGTTTCCGTTTAAACATAAAGTTCTTTAAATATAAAATTAAAATGTTTACATTGTAAAACATTTTAGTTCTAATGCAAAAACTTACTATGAGTTTTTTTGAAAAAAGAAATAAAGTTTACATTAAATATTTATATATGGCATAATGAAGTCCAAATTAAAAAAAAATACTTATGACGCAAGTTTATATTTAAATGTGTGGGTAAATGTAAGTTTAACAGGTTAAACAATATATATTATAAAATACTTTAAATTACAGCAACTTAAAATGATGTATTGAATTATAAAATAATCTCGTAGATTAATTAAAAAATCAAACGAAGTCTGTAATTCTATAGAGATCTACCCAATGTTAACTGATTTTAATTTAAAAACATTGCAATCAGGGTATCAAACTATTATTTGCGCTATTCCGAGACCAACATCACAATATAATTTTTATCACATTCCATCCAACCATTTTCAATTTAACCTCAAACAAAAATTCAGTAAACAAACATAAATAAAGATTTATTTACCTAGAACAAATTAAATTAAAATTTTATTTTGTAAAATGTTTATTGATTTATACATTTTAAAACACCAAATATTCATATTTTGTACATATATTAGCAAAACCAATTACGTTTACTTGCTAAGTTGTATAAGTTTAAATTATATGTTATTTATAATGCATTTTAAGTACTGTAATACATTCAGGGTGTAAATCATTTCTACCATCCTTGAAAGAATTTTAAGATCATAATAAACTTGTAAGATCCAATGTAATTACCAACAGGAACAATGACTCAGATAAACTCCTCAATTAATGTAGCATTTCCGAATAAAGACAAATAACGATAGTATAATATGTACCAGCAATAAAAGTTAATAAAAAATACGTAATTTACAATGGAACTTACACTCTTATACAAAGAAAATTATTAGAATTCTTTAACAAAATTTATTCATAATTTTTATAACTTGATATCTTCTTTTATGCTAGGTCTTCAGCCAACTCATCAAATAATTCTTATGGCTTTAATCTAAAAAAATGCTCTGGAAGATGTTTCTTTGATCCACAAAAAATATATATAAATGTCAGAACGTTCAATCATCAATCGAAAAGTTATGATTCAACAATAACATTTTCATATCATTGATTTAATTTCTTGGCTAAAAGTCTCTGCTCACCAAGCGCCAAATCTGATAAAATTTATAGAAAAATATTTGCAACAATATTCACAAATACTAAGTCATCGCTTAAATTATTCGAAGTTTCTAATAATTTCTTTTCAAGTGTAATCAAATTATTATACAAACTTCGAATAAATTTACACGAAAAAAAGAAATGTTGTAAGTAATTGTAAATCAAACCTAAAAGACTTTTATATATAACATAGGATTACTTACTAAATTTAGATAAATATCCAAATTACATTCACAAAAATGTCTGTTTTTTGACATCCAGTAGACATCTATTTTTGATACACACAGGATCACGAATAAACATCCATCTTTTGACGTCTAATGGACGTCCATACTGTTCCATTGACAGATATCCACAGAACGTCCAGTAGACGTCTATTTAACATCCATAACGTTCACTGTATATGGTGGATGTTCACTAGACGACCCTGTTGTGTGGGAAAGAGTTGCGACCTTAGTTCTTCTTTTTTTCCCCGAGACTTATGAAAGGAAGTTTAGTGCTTTTACTGAGGATATCTTCGAGACTTGGAACAAGGATGAAACCACCTAAGTGACTAAATTCGACTTTTCTTAATGGTAAGGAATCCCTCAATAAAGGTGAGGAGTGTGTTGTATGTCTTCATAAATTGATGATGCTAAACATCAAATAACTTATAGCTTTATTGATGTTTTCTTATTTTTATCTTGTTGCATAAAATTAGCATCTGTAAAATTAGTTAAGTTTGAAGTTTTGTTCAATAAAGATGTATAAATGCGAAAGACTGTGTTCTTTCGTTTTTGCTTATTAATATTACACTATAGTTTTTATAATTTGGCCTGCAAGGATCCTGCATCAAGAGTCCACAAATATTTATACATCATTCTACTAGTCTACGTTTTTGTAAATGTAAATGACATCCTTATATATTCCCTCCATATTTATAGAAATTGAATAGTATAATCGTAATCAACTATTGTGGGCGGGGCGTGCATGCGCGATGCGTCAATATAGAAACTGAAAAGTTTTCTGCTATCTCTTAACGGTGTACATCAATATAGCCGTTCATAAAGTAAACATAATTATTTGCTCTTTATTTACTTGGAATAAGGTAAGCAATCATATTGTTAGATTTTTAATATGTGAAGCATAAATAAATATTTTTTACTTGCCTTTTCGCATAAAATTTTATTGAAATTATTTTGTTTAAATTTCTATACTCAAAAATGTTATCAAGCTTTAGACAAATTTTTTAATATTTATAAAATTTGTTGTGATAAAATTTTTATTTAAGGTGGGATCATTGTGTATGTTGCGATTGCATTTCTCTTGTTAAAAAATATTCAGTTTTTATCACCTTTGCAATAAAACTATTTGCAATTACATTTTTTTAAAGTAAATTGTTTCAATTATTTATTTTTATTATTTAACAGTTCTTATTGGTGTACTAAGTAACACTTAGTCATATATGCATACTTACGAATAGAGAATCAGCCATATAAATTATAATTCAGATCAAAACACCATTATCACTACCTTTCACTGATAATTTCCTTATAAATTTTTGAATTTTATAAGTTTGTTGTAATTTAGATTTTGTAAATATATATTTCGTTATTGCATTTATTTAAAACAAATGTCCAATTTTGTATTGAATCAAAAACCAAAAATTACAGCAGTATTTTCTCTTCATATTTTTCAATGATAGATTTCCCCTAAAACACCTATGTTAATAAGGCTATAATGATTATATAATTTACTGTGTAGAATATTGTTTAGATCAACACTGTATTGCTACAAAAGGTGTATAAAAAAGTTATCATTCCCAAAATATTTAATCCATCGTAAGATACCATTTTCCACCTATAAAACAAGATGAGGTAATGATGTAAAATAGTTACTATTTTAAATAGTATTGGAAATAGTTCAAAGCTCATTTTGTAAACTACATATGCAATATAAGTATAAGGACATAATGAAATTTTGGAGCAAAATTGTGCAGCTACATTTATTAAGATTTGCTTTTTCAATTAATTTTTTTGTTTGCTTTAGCTTTTTTGCAAAGTTGAGAATATTTCTATGTTAATAAGCTTCTAATATTACATGAAAGTGAAATTTTTATTTTGAGATTATAAGCAATTTACTTAAAATTATTTCACACACAATAAAAAATCACAAAAGCTTTCTAAAAGGAAAGCTTTTGTCAAGTAATTGTCGATTTAAACTTTACATATATAGTTAAAAAATAAGTTTATAGCTTTTGTACTAATAATTCTTAAGAATGTAAACTAGGTTTTTTCATCCTTTAAACATTTTGTCAATACTGAAATAGTGCTAGATTTTCATAGGGATGTATCAAAACACTTAGATAATTAAAATTCTAGAATTCCTCACATATATTTTGTGACTTCTAATATTACTTTTAACTAAACATCAATAAGCTTTATTTTTCCATAAAAACTTTGCTTTGTGAATTCCCTAACGTAACATGGCTGATGAGAAATAATTTGAATGGTTATATTTTGTTTACAACATTACACTTCCTGACATTTCATTCTGTGCATATTTGATAATGATGTATTGCTGTCTTGTCTTCACATGATAAAAATGCATCTTCCCTACTCCTCAGTAAATTAAAAATTGCCAGGATTTTCAAAAATCTTTAAGTAAAATATGTAGTTTATCACTTTTGATAAAAGTAAACCAAAAATGTTTATTGTTGGCTTTTGTTTCGATATCCAAAGTCAAAAAACATCACATCATATAAAAAAATATGATGTGATGTTTTTTGAAGTAAAACCCATTATATTTTGTAGAAAAGAAAGCATGAAGGAAATAGATTTTAAAAATATAAAATCGTCAACCAGTTTTTTGATAAAAAACCAAATTGGTCTTGTGGAAAATGAATATTGCTTAAGATAAAAGACTATTTACATCCTGTTCCCTTAACTTTCTTTATATAGTATTTCATTTCTTAGCATATATATGCTGTAACTACTTTGTTTTGTACATGCTATTTTTACACATTTTTATTATTCTTTTCATAGAAATGTTACATCTTAAGAGATCAGTATTTATACATTCTCATAATGAACTTTCATCTATCTTGATTGTTCTTTTATCAGCAAATAAAAGTAACTAAAACTATAATATTTCAAATATCTATTTCTGTTTAAAACAGAAGATTTTATTTATATATATAGATGAAATATGTATAGAATTTATATATCTGGAACATTGATAAAATGAAAATAAAAGAAATTATTTATACAGGTATTACTTTGTTTTAATTGTATAAATATGCATTATAATAAATTGATACATGTATTATGTGTTAATTATTTTTATTTTTATCTTTGTTCACATTTTTTTATTTTTCACATATTCATAAATAAAGCCTTTCTTGATTTTTAACAAGAAAATGGTAGTTAAAATATTTTTTAAATATTCAGATAATTTAAAAGTTTATTGTGGAAATGTATGAATACTAATTTCATAAGATGGTGTGTGACATTTGTATGAAAACTTATTTCATTATTAGTTGAGCCTTCATGTTTCATGATTACATAAAAAAATATTTTGTTGCTTATGTATATTTCATAAATGCTATTTGAAGGGGAAAAATCTTATATTTTAAATGAAATTTTGCTAAATGTCATTGTGTAAATATTACTTAAAAATCAAGATATTTGGTTGTGGGAAAAGAAGTCCATTATTTTTTTGGCAGATGACTGTAGTGATCAATATCTCTTAATGTATCTATACCAAACAATTTCAGATGTATGCTCATTTGAAAGTTGACATTTCATACTGCAAAATCTTTTGTTGTTTTTTTATTTAATCCATTTAGTTATCAATTATAAGGTATTTAAAAATGAAACATAATGCTGAGAAAATTCAGTATATTTTATAGTTTTACTTTGAAGGCGAAAAAGCAAACTAGGGGGCTGAAATTGAAAAATATATTTATGATCTAGATCTTATGATAGCCAATTACCTGCAATTGTGATTTTATTGATTTCACAAAATATTTAGATGCATTTTGCATTGGAAAGTCCATCGTTAAAAAAAATTGCTAAAATTTCGAAAATGTTCAAAGTTGACTGACATGATATAGGCCAGAAGCTAAAGATCAATTCTAAAACAGTATCAAGCCATTTGCACAAAATAAGTTCAAAAGATGCTAACTGAAGTTTTGAAGTTCATGTAAAAATAATGGATTTCTTTTACCTCACCTAATATTTTGATTCAATATTATAATAAATTAATAAATTTGATCTTGTTTATTGAATGATTATCAAAAGTGTGGTACACAAATATATTAAATTATCTGTATTCCTTAAAGAGCTATTCTGCAACTTAGCAGAAACATAAAAAGTGGTGCCCTGATATTTAAATTTTTTATTTATAAATTCTAGGTATTAGTTAACAAAAATTTTTTTCATACGTTACAAGGTAAGAAATACAGACTTCTGAGTTGTCTACATTGAATCATTTTATTTCTTTGAAAAAACTTTCTTATCCTAATGTACTATTTTAAATCACTTTAACATATGCATTAAATTTGAAAATTTATTGGATTTTGTTTTACAATGTTATATTTGTCATAGAGATGGATATGCCAAATATCGATGTTTTTAATGAGTAAAATATTGCATAGTAATTTAATATATGTATATAATAATTTACTTATTATTTCTTGTGTACATCAATAAATGTCAATATTGAGTGTACACTAGTTGGAAATACTTTCATTGTGTTAAAAGATTAAAAATTTGTGGTTTTAGTTTGTGATATGATTTAAAATATGATATTCCTAAAGTTGGAGGATTAAGTAATATCACTTGTAGATAAATTGTTGTACCTATAAGAATAAATAAAAGTTCGTTCTTAATATGAAAAATAAACAAAGCTTTTTATAAAAGTTAATAATAAAATTATTAATAAATAAACAAACATTATCTGATTAACTATATAATTTTATTGAAACTTGCATTTTTATGATACTTTGAATTAACTTGAATCCTTAGTTTTCAACTAGAATTATAAGCATAGAATAAATTTTATAAATAATTAGGAAACTGCTTTTTATAGAGTTTAACATGAAGTGTTTTTCTTAATGACACTTTTTGTTAAAAAATCTCGTTTATGGGAAATAGTTTTACAAATAATGAAATGATTATTAGTATAGAGCTTTTGGAATGCAATTTTTATTTAAAAATTTGGGGAAACTAGAATTGATTCTAACAGCACCTGTTTAGGATAGCCATATCACCATTTTTTCTTTCTTATTGGTTGCATTATTCTTAAATGTTAGGGACCTCTGCTTTATTGTATAATTTTGTTTCGAATATCCTCAAACCCAAAGTATCCTCATATGCATTTGCTTGGATAGATTATTCTATCTATGAAGAATGATATCTACTTAATGAAGCTAATGTATGGATCTTCATAATTTAGAGACAAGAAAACTCCAAGTTGCTCTTCCACCACAAAAAAGTATCATTTCATTTGGAGAACATTGCTACCATAATCTAATGTGCTCCAGCCACTGAGTGAACATAACAAATCTTTAGTTGGATTGGTCTGAGAAATTGTAACCTTCTTTTAACGAATAGTACAGACTTTTAACATACCTTTGCCAATCAGGCTACCTTGGCCTTGATGACTGTGGTTAACAATAGGGGCTTTTATGTTTTAATCTGTTTGAATTGGAACTTCATTTTGCTGTATCTTTTGAAATTGTCATTTCGATAACCACTAAAACTTATTTATGCTTGTTATGTATATTGGCTCTATAGTTCATATCTATAATAGTATTAAATATTCAATATGGCATAAATATTCAGTATATATTTATAATAGTATTAAATATTCAGTATATTATAATTGTTAAACATCAATATTTTTTTAAAAATATTACTATTCCCAATTTTTATTTTTTAGAATAATTTAACCAGTTTTACTTAGTTTAATGCTATCAAGGAATTGTTTTTAAAATGTTTTCTATTGCAGTTTGAAAGGAATTTAAACTTAAGTTCAAGAAAGATAGAATGATAATAGGAAGAAAACAGTTTATAAAAATGAACAATTGAGCATTTAATTGTTCATGATTATTACTGGATTTTAAACAAGCAGATTACAGCTCAGATCCCCATTCTGTAAATTATGTTAAATTTCTCATTGCTGAATGAATAAATTTTATGAATGAATATATTTAAAGTAAAATTATTTTGTAATTTTTTGTATCTAAAATATGTATGTATAACTTTTAATAATACTAATATTAAAAATGGACAACATTTGAAAATTAAAATGAATATCTTTTTGAAATTAAATTTTTCTTATAAATTACTTTTTATTGTGATGTAAATTTATTTCAAAATCTTCTGTTAATTATTGTGTGATAACTAAGGAGAGACTCTAAGATCTTATTTCCAAATCTTAAGTGCTCTTTATTTTACTAGCGTTTTTATAATGTTTTAAATGTTATTCTTTTCATTTATAAGTCTGAATTTTTAATTCATATATTGTTATGTAAGCATTACTTGTTTGCTTTGTGAATCAATCTTTTTAACTTTTATAAACAAAGAAAAGAAAATTAAAACATTTTAGTATGGGGAATGAATTATTGAATTTTATTTTTGAAAAGTTTGATGTTTCAAGGTTTTATTCATCTAATAATTATCTTATACAACTAAGAATAGCATTGCCTGCCTTAGCTATAATTGGAGCCTGGAGCAAAAACTTCTTTGGGGTTTCCTTTTGTTCACAATAACAAATTTTCTATTCTATTTTGCAAACTATTCCCATCGATTGACAATGTAAAATAAACTTTATATTCGATGTGGAGGCCAGGAGCAACTGCCCCATATACTCTTGTCTCAGTTGTTAAAGTCTGTGTATGTTGTTAAAGTTTTTGTGTGTGTGTAAAAGTTGATAAAAATTGTGGAAAGCTAGATGGATTTCAATATTAAAATCATCTTCAATTCAATCAATTTTTCTGAATCACTTATAAATAAGTTATTAGATTTAAAAATTCCAGTTATTAATTGGGATTGAAATATTTTAAAACTTTTTCTTACAATTTGTTCGATGACAGATACTACCTTATTTAACATTGTCTTAAAAGAAATAGGTCTTAAGTTATAATCTAAGTTTGAAGTGCCAACTGTGAGGTAATTTATTATTTGGAATTTATTCAGTTGTGGAGCTAAAATAAAATTTAAATAACTACTAATTTTAAACACATGAGTTTTACTGATATTTTAATTATATCTATTTTGTGGCTATGAGCGTCAACGAAGATTTTTCTTTCAAAGCTTCAAAATGTTATGGAAAAGTCCACACGAAGTGTTAAAGTATATCCAGTGATCACATACATTAGAGAGAGAGAGCAATGGTTTTAAACTTTTTAAAAACTTTTTGAAAAGAAAATATAAAAAATTTTTTAATTCCAGTAGAGTGAACCGAATCTTTGGATACTCCGACTCCATATTTGATATATCAATATAAAAATTAAAGCGATTAAGTGTGCATAATTGAAAATATGAATACTTGATATATATATATATATATATATATATATATATGCATAATTATGCTTTAAAAAATTATCGATTCTGTCTTCATAAAACAACTATCAAGAATTTACATTTTGTTGTTAAGGTATCCTATCTGTGTTGAAAAGTTGACTTTTGATTACATGTATCAATTTTTTTTATTTATAAATCCTATACTCAGAACTTCCAAAACAGTTTTTTATTCTATTGTGTGTCAAATAGAAATTAAGTTACAAAAAGTTTAAAATACGTTGTCTTTGGGAGAAAAAAATTCGGCTTGTACATTCATAAAGAATCGGCAACATAGTCACTATCAGAAGTGAGACTATCACTTTACAAGTAATTTTCTCTAACTTTTTATCCACAAAATCTTCAAATCATTAACACGATATCTTAAGTAACAGTGAAGATACTTGTATGAAACTTGGCCTATATGTTTTATATATAAGTGTTATCAATGAAATTATGCAAAATTTTGAAAATACCTGTAGAATTTTTTCACTTAAAGGTATTTTTAAAAAGAGAATTTTCAGTAAAAATTTCGTAAAATATCTATATTGCTGTGTATTTTTAACCATATTTTCTTTATCGCTGAATATTTACCAAGATTTTCCTTCATTTTTAAAAACCTCACATAAATCTTATACTAAAATTAAATTAAGAGTGATGCATTACAATTTTCTGCGGAGACATTTACTGAAATTTATCAGAAAATAACATATTTCACAATAATGTTATATGTAATTAAAATTTTTGATGATTTATGTTATCTAAAAACAAGATAAAAGAAAATTTTGCCTCGAACGTAGGCGGATGCCTAAATGCTATTGACAAGTTATGCAGTCGTTACGTGTCACTTTTTTAAGTTTGGCTCAATGTTCTAAGCGGTTAAAAATATCCACTATATGTGCTTCCGTTTTGTAAAGTGTAGTTGAAAATATTTGTCATGAAAACTATCAAAATGATAGGCAAAAATTTTGAAAAACGTTCATAATTTTTTACATGTGAAATAGAAAATATAGTTAGTGATTCTTGGGCGATTTGTTAATTTTACTGAGTACAAAACAAATGATGAACATTTTTAATGTTCCAATTTATTTATTTTTTGTTTACTTTAAATTATAGCGTAGATAAATATCCATAACTTTATAGTACTCATATTACGTTTTCTTATCTGATCTGTTCACATTATTAGTTGCCAAGATTCTATTTTAATGAGCCTTTTTATTGAAAACAAAATTCTGGTTTATATTTCATGATTGGAAGAGCAACATTGTGAATTGTATTGTGAACATCTCAAATTGCATAATATTATTTAAACCAATTGTATATGAGAAAGAAAATTTTGTTTATTATTGAGCTATTTTGATAGCAACTCTCTAAATTTCCACTCAAATCGAGCAAGATTTCGTTAAAATATAAAACAGGATTTATTTCGCATCTAAGATTTATCCGGAAATATTAACAATACAAACTGAAAATGTCAATCTTAGCCAACCCAAACATGAAGCATTTAATTTCGTTTTTTTATAAAAAATATAAAAATTTTATAAATTTCTAAAATTAATGAAATTGGATATTTACTTGATGGAACTCGTAATTTTTGAAATCATTCAGATTTATCGAACAAAAATATGAAAGGCATAAGTTTACTCGGGATAGAAATACTTTTGAAAAATAAATTAAAGAAATTAATGATAATTTGTGTAACTATGATATTAGGATCTCTATAGACGTAATTACAATGCATTTGGTGAGTTATTGAAATTACAGTAGATGCACATTTACGAATCAGTCCCTGCCGTGACACCGTAGATAATACAACGATAATTTTAACTCTTACTCAGCTTCATTCAAATAGTTTAGCTTGTCGTTTTTTATATTATTATTTATAAAATATTTTTAAATTTTTTATTTCATTTATTTACATAATGCCTTAGAACTTGATTCCTTCTTAAAGCGACGTGTGCAATCATTCGACACTGTGGCAAGAGTCGAAGACCTGGGTAATCAGACATTGGATGGGAAAGGATTCAATTAGGTCTTTTTGGCGCGTATGTAGGAATACAGAAAACTTTTCTCTTCAGACGTTAAAATAAAGAAGGATTAAAACTCCCATCAAGAAGCAGCCCTTTGCTGCCTAAAATTTATATTGAGAGTTTTTAGAATATGGACTCTCTTGTCATGTGTAGGGTAGAAATATCGGATGAAAGATGTATTGAGAAAAAAAAATAAGAAAAGAACAAAAAATAGCTTTTAGATATTGAACCAAGAAAATAATGTAGTGCAAAACTACAAACAAGCAGCTAAATGGCTAACAAAACTAAAGTGCTTTTTTGGAGGGGGGAGGGGAAAAGCGAAATGCTTTGATACATTACAAAAAAATATTTTTCGAGTATTTAATCAGAAAAAGAAAGTGATTTTTCAGATATAAAATGAAAGTAAATATTCTTTTTAAGTAACTTATTTAAGATATTATTTTGCATGTGTTTCATAATGGATTCTAAACAATGTTTTATAATAGTACCTTATATATATTTATGAAGCAAAATTAGAGTTGGTTAAAAATCGGATTTTAATAATCTAATAATACATTTTTTTTTTAATTTTTCGCACTGTTTCGTACGAGCAAATCTCGTGTAGCTAGATGGGAAAACGAAAGCTTAACGAATCACATATTTAAAATACAACTGAACGAGAGGAGAAATTAAATCCAATACTTTTGAATTTTTAAATCACTTTTTTTTGGTTAAAATGACACACTGCTTTATTTGTTACATATTACAGTTTTGAAATTTTAATTTCTATTTATGCACAAGTTGGATCATGAAAGTACCTAAAACATATTCAGAATTCTATATTCTAAGGCTATTTTTACGGCAAAAATAACGAAACATTTATTTTACACTGGAGCAATTATTACGGCAGAAATTATATTCAAAGAACTTTACTCCTACATAAGTTCATAAGAATAATTCGTGTAAAATAGGAACCCTTGTCTGAGCTACAGTAACATTGTTCTAACGAAGCTAATTGAATTAGATGAAATTCTATAAGAAACCAATTGGTTTGATATCTTAATGTTGTAAAAAATCAATTAAATAATTGAAGCCGTGTTTTATGTTTGTTTTTATTCACCCCTCTGAGATTTTTAGATAAATGTCGGATATTCTAGTTACTTTTACGAAACTGAACTAATAATAATAAAAAATTCTCATTTAACAACAATTTTAAAATTTGTAATTAAAGCGCTTCGAAAATACTTTATTGTATTGCCTTTTAGATAAAGTTGAGTTAGGCTATTCCAATACATTTCTGGATTCCTATTTCCCCTGACTGAATTGAATAGACCATGCCTTGGCGTACAACCACCTTTAATAAGGGAGTTGGAACAAATATGGCTGAATAGAAAGCGTTTCTGATATATTTTTGAAATCGTTCGACAATAGTATTGAC
Organism: Latrodectus elegans; assembly: GCA_030067965.1. NCBI lineage: Eukaryota > Metazoa > Arthropoda > Arachnida > Araneae > Theridiidae > Latrodectus > Latrodectus elegans. Next base: position 4,968,414 of record CM057812.1, on the reverse strand, counting down.
TACAGATATTTTGATGATACTAATTTTATATAATAACGATACTTCTGGATTGTTGATTGAGTTACAAAATAATGTGAAAATGAATATATTCCTATCTAAACGCTTATATTTTATAAAAGCAGAAATTTTTCCAAATATAAAAAGTCTGTTTTTGAAGCTTAAAAAAACATTTTGATTTACAGATGGCGTAATGAGTAATTAATTAAACTTTATTCCAGGGGACAAGCATCTTCTTGCAGTTTACATTAGTTGTAAGAATTAACACGAAACACGCCAAAACGAAATACCAACCGCGCAGTTTTGTGGATGCTTTTGCTTTTTATTTTATTTCATTGCTAAAATCCATTTTTGAATAAGTACATTTTGTCAACTTCCTAATATTGCTGGCGCGGTTGGTACTCTTTAGGTGTCTGTTAATATTTATATAGAAAAATTTATTCAACTTGTGAATTCATTAAAATTCAATTATAATCTTATGTTTTTGTGTTATCCGGTCTGACTCAGTTTTTCACAAAAAATACTTGGCTTCGTATGTCACACTTGGCTTCTGACAAATTTATTTTATATAGTGTTATTCGAAATAAAATACATGTTATTTACAATACATAGAAGACGCTTGTTTTACGAAATCATAGCGACAAGTAAAATAATTCTTAAAATCAAAAATTTATTAAATAGAAATGAAAGTGTTAAATTTTAAAACTATTTTTTTTTTTACTTCATTGCTCTCTTTATAGAAAGTACTATAAAAAGTTAAATAGTTGGCACATTATATGAAAACCTATGCAAAATAAAATGATAGTTAAAAACAATTTCATTTTATTGAGGAAAAATCAAAGTAATCAGCGTTTCCATTTTTTAAACTCCATTTCTTAAATTATTTTGATGTAGAAAAGCATTTCACTATTCAAAAACATCTAGCCATTTATCTAATTCTTTTAAAGTGTTGTCTTTTTTTACATGTTTGATAGTTGAAGTTTCTTTTCCAGTAGCATTTATTATGCTTTCAATGATTCGATCATCTGATAATTCTCTTACCAGCTAATTGCAACTGAATCCAGGATTTAAAGTTCTGAAATGAAACTTCGGGAAACTGGTCTCTTTGTCGAAAAACATGGGTGAATAAGTAAATAATTTATCTTCACTCGAGTCTTCAGATAATTTTTTTTATTTTTTTGTCTTTTTCAGTTAATGTGGTATGCAGGTCAAAATGGCAGTTATTTCCGCAGCGTTATTCAAAGCATACATTCTACGCCTGTAATGTAAATTTCATAACAAGACACGATCATTGCTTCGAGTAGTGTCCCACGATACAAATTTCTCAAGAAATGCTTAAAATAAATAAATAAAAAATCCGTTGTAAATGATGCTGTAGGCTAACGGTTATCAATATCTGGAAATCTACTGATGTAAATCGTCCTAAAATTTAAAAGAAATATTTTCTTCTAATTTCGATTATAGAGTCGAAACAACTTTTTTATTCATATACTGATGAATTAATGTAAAATGTTGCAGTTATTTACAATTCAAAAGTTATCCCAATGACAAACTTCACTATCACAAAATAAAAAAATAAACGCAAACGAAAAATGTATCAAAGCGATCTCGTAAGAGATTTTTTCAGAAATTTAATTCATAAATGTAACCCGGACCAGCTAACTGTTCATTAAATCGAGCGTTTACTACATTATGAGAATAATGTAATATAATACAAATTATATTCATAATATATTTTACATTATACAAATTTGTGACGAAATAAACACTTGAAAAATCGATGAGACAAATCTTATCGGTTTTTCAAGCATAAGGAAAATTATGTGAACGCGTGTATAATATATTAAGAATTAAACGTGTCGAATTTTTAATTTTCAAGATTATTTCTTTACATTGAATTATAACTAAAACATTTATTAGATTTTGAGAATCGTTAATATCATCTTGTAAAACAGCTGTTGCGGTCATTTTTATTAACTCTCATTTAGAATTCTATTTATAAATATGTTGCAACGAAAGTTTTTCCACCACCGCTTAATAACAACTGCGGAAACAATTTTCGTTTATATTTTGTCTGACAATTTTTGATATTTGAAAAAACTTGATATACTTGCTTTATATAACATTAATATCTGTAAAAACTTCCTTATCTTTAGGCACAAAGGTGTCTGGAATTGAATTGTCATCCTACCAAATTACATTTATCATTTACTTGGAGAGTTCTATTGCAAAAAATCATCTGCAGAATGTCACCAAGTAATGTGTACAGCTTGAGGCATTAATGTTGTATTAAATGACACTGATGAGGTTTAGTACTAAATACGGATTAGGCCAGAAAGCTCAGCTTCTTGAATGTCAGATCTACCTGCAAGAACTTATAAAACAGCATTCAATCTCTCGAAGTTGAGGATTTAAGACGTTAGTGCTTTTTTCACTAGTCGCGCTATGAATCGCTTGAACTTGACGTACAAGTTCAATTGTTGGGCGTCATATGAGTAGATAAGGAGAGACATGTTCAATCAGGCCTGCATCAATAGGCTAGAATATCAACGCAACAACAAAATTTTGGACCTAATAGTCACTTGTGATGAAAAATGGATTTACTTCTACAACTTAAACTGAAACTCCTGTTGAGTACGTTAATAACATCCCAAAGTGCAATTTGACTATCGAAAAGATCATGATTTGTATCTAGTGGGATCGCCGTGCTATTAAAAAAACATCTGGGAAAAGTAAAAACCATCGACAGCAAGATGCTAGTTCGTGTTGACGCTTCTATCAAATCCAAAATGTCGAATCGAGTTCTGGTGCTATAAGGCACTGTTCCATCAAGATAATGGATGACCATATGTGTCTGCATTCACCAGCTTGTATACGAACTTAAATGGTATCATTGCCATCTCCTCGAAATATCCCCAACATCGCTCCTTCGGACTTCAATCTTTCACAACTATAGTTACATCTGGGTGCTACACCGAGCTGGTAGTCAAATGATTAGCCCAATTACCATCGGTTCAACAGTCGTGGGTTTAAATATCACCTTGGGTTTTGATGATTGTAATGGTTTGGAATCCACTTTAATCCGTAAATTCCATTTCTAATTAGTCTTTCTGTACAAAAATTGATCGTTCAGCAACGAACAACCGAAACAATGAATTATCTTTACTTATTCCGCGTATCTTTTACTCAAATAATTAATTTTTGACTGCAATTCACATTCTCTGCGTATCTACTGCTGTTTATCCGGCTTATTTCATTCGGGGTACCGACAACCTCGTATTCATATATAGTATTATTTTTGCACGGTTGAAACTAATTTTCTAAAAATTTTACGACCGCGTCCCGAGGGCGCAATCCAAGGAAAGATACATCACACGTAGAATTTGAATATTTTAAGAAAATAAACTTATCTCCTTCAACAAATAAAAATCAGTGCAAGGAATATTATAAAATGTGATCGATTTTTGCAATTTTCCTTAAAAATTTAATATGCATGAAAATGACGAGTGCTTATGTCCTGACTTAACCTAATTGGCACTCGGGACAAAAACTTCTTTGGGAGCTCCTTTAGTTCACAACAAAAACTTATTATTCGATTTGGGGGACTTTCTGATTTGGGAGTCTAGGGCAATTACCCCCTGGCTTAGTTAGGCTCTGCACGTCCTAGTGTTAAATACAAATTTTTGCTTTTCATTTCTTGTATTTTTTTAATTATTCAGAACTAAAGTAATGTATTTTTTCTCTTATAGTAGATTGGTTCTGATTTCAAAATATGCATTGTGTTGGATATTAAGTCTTTAATTTTTTTTTTAAATAAAAATGGCTATAAATGATTGTTTCTTAACTTCTGATAAATTAAAAAGAAATTTTTTCTTCAGTAATTTAAAAAAAATAACATGCATTAAATTTCCGTTAAAAAATACCAGACTCTTTCTTTTATTAATTACTATTACTACCCGCACTCAATTACTTTTTTAATCTTTTTACGTTCGTCTTTTTTTTATTTTTTAAATTGAGAGTTTGCAGTAGTCCATTGCACTTTCCAGTCCTCCAGTGAGCTGAGCAATATGTGATTTTTCACGCTTTGTGACTTCCCTTCACGCTTGTTTCGGACTTTCATTATTTTAGTTGCCACAAAAGAGACCACTTGCGGAAAATGCTATATTTGATTTACAATATATTCAGAGTGCTGTCATCCGTATCTCCTACCCTTTTCGAACCTCGTTCTTCTGGTCCCACCTCTAAGATTCGAATTTATATTAATTAGCATAGTTTCACCTTCACTTCACTGTATAAAATCGAATTAGATATTAAACGATATATTGATGCTCGATTCCTTTTGGATCTAGGCAAAAATTATTGGCTCTATATATAGTCACAGATTATTAGCCAAAGTTAGTATCATAAATATAGATCTCCAGTTATCAGAATCAATTAGGATCCGATCCCATTCGGATAATCAAAAATTCAGTTAACTGGATTTTTCCAAAAAAAGATCCATTTCAATTAACTATTATATGTTGAAAAATGACAGAAAAACTACTTTTCTTTAAAAAATAATCAATTAAATGAAAAATTACATGTTAAGGTACATATATACTGTATTAATGTACAGCATTTGTATGTACAGTAATGTATGTAAATGGAAGTCATTGTCTGTTGAACATCTCGGTCAAAGTAAGCTGTTTTACTGCCTTCATTCGTTTTCGGCTAGCCAAGTTGCACATCCACTTAACAGTGAGATTTTGCATGTGGTCACACTCAGGCTGATGCTCCATCCATTTCAAAACAGTTTCAAGGCCGGCAAATATCTGCTTCAACTTGGACATTCAAGTCCTCTTCTTCCTCGACACTTTCAATAAGTTGACCATTTGCAATTTGAATTCCAGCTTCTGATTCATAATCCTTTCTCCTACATTTTCATCACTAACTTCTGAATTCCTAAATGGCAAGTTCTCATTCTCATCTTCTCCCTGCTCTAACTTTTCCTTCTCTTGAGCTTTTTCCATCTTCTAATTTTCCTTCTCTTCTTGCCGAGCTGGCAGCCGAATGGTTAGCGCTCTTACCTTCGATTCAACAGTTCCTGGGTTCGAATTCCACCTTGGGCATTGATGTTTATAGTGGTTCGGAATCCACTTTAAACCGGAGGTCTCGTGTTTTAGCCCTGGTAATCGAGGTAATTAGCCCTCGTGTGCAAAAAATTACCGTTGAGCGACAGACAAACCAACCAACCAATTCCTTCTCTTCACTCTTTATTTTTCTGAAATTCTAAAAGCGATTCGGATAGACGGAATTTGCATGATTGCAGTTCTACTATACTTCCGCAATATGCTTTCAAAGCTTCATGAATACAGAAATTGATGTAGCTAGACCTCCTTTGATTCCAGCGGTTCGTGAGTTCGATTCCCACTTCACACGTGATATTTGGGGTGGTTCAGAATGTACTTGAAACTGTTGATCACGCTCGAATTTATTTTGTGTACGTACAGTGATCGTGGAGTGGCAAACCAACCTTCTTAGATCTCAATCTCCATACCGAACTGCAAGCCGGTTCTGTAGTTTGTATGTTCGATTCTTATCTCGAAATTTGAGATTGTAGAGAGGACAATCAACAGCCTAAGGTTGTAAAGTATTTCTTAATATTTTCTTATCTAGAGTGGCCGTATTCACGTGTCGCATAAGAAGAAATCCATGAAAACTCTCGAAAAACCTTCCCTATGTGGACGTGCACATTGAGACGTACTGCACATCTATCTCCAATTGTTCAGAAGTGGTGGAAATCGAACCTATGAACTTTCGGCGTGAAAAGGGGTGTAATACTCCAACCTACGATAAGCCCTTTCTTCAGGCGTTTTACTCAACGCAGTAGGCAGCCTAGGGTTCTAGTAGGTCATTTTATTTTTCATTCCTTAAATTTGATCTCAAGAGTACTTTTGACATATAACGGGCCAAATTGACGGGATGGAACGTTGTGGCTAGGATCAAACTTGGAATTTATCGCTTTATAGAGCTGAGATACCTTATGGTGAGAGCTTTCCCATCTCGGATGATTGTTGTGGTTTAGAACTTTAAACTGTAGACTCAATGCCCAACTGTTCCTTGTGTGCATTATTTAATGTAAGAATGATTTTAACATGGCGTTCGGCATTTAGATGAATATAAATTTTTTGAGGAAAATAACAAGCCGTTTCATTATTCAAAAAATAGTTTTGAGTTATTAAAAATTTTAATTTTTTTTATTTCTAGTATTTCATTCGATTGTTTTCTGAGAGGTAATAATTTATTTCAATATATGTATTCCTTCATGTTTCCAGTGGACGCGTGTTGTTACGCAGTTGTGTGAGAAATGTCCTTAAGCGTAACGCTAGATAAGAATTGTGAGTATTTTAGTGCTTACCGCCTATTTTTGATATAGTTTTCTAGACTCGTGCGCGCGCACTGTTTCTATAGTAACTTGTAAAATTACAGTTTTGTGGTGTGCTTTTCGGGAGAATTGAAAATACTTGTATTATTTTCATATTTTGCATCAACTGCCGTGATGCCCTGGTTGGTTAGGGCGTTCGTTCTCGCTGTCAGTAGGTAGTGAGATCGAATAGAAGATCCGTCTAATAATGACTGGGGCACTTTAACTAGGTATTGGCGCAATGTCTTCCATGCGAAATGATATTTGTGATGGTGGCAGGCCAAATCTGAGCGACTTCTGCTTAGTCCCTGCTTCTAAATTACCCTCTTTCGGAGCTATGATGGCACAACCTGCTGGTTGCCCTACTCTGAGGTATACCTTGCAGTACTGAGAGGCGGGCATTGTACAAAATATACTTTCCATCTGTGTTTATGAAGGGTGTCTTTTGATTGGTTTTGGAATCCTTGCAATATATAACAATGTTTTCCTTTGTGCAGAACTTTGTGGTGGTCAAATTCCTTTGAGAACTCGAATCGTCTGCTGATTGGTTGTTAGTACTGCTGTGATTCATCACAGTTTAAACCATTCATAGCGAATTTCTTCCATTTATGACATAAAAATGCGCAAAATTATTGAATGGACATATACATCGTGTGGTTGATTAGTCGGGGAGGGATTAGGTTGCAGTACTAGAAAAGCCAAGTGAAGTAAAAACAATCTTTTCCCTAAAGTGATGTTGAAGTTTTGAGTCTCCTGACTTTGATTAAAAATTACAGAGCATTTACTTCTACTGCTGTTGATAGAAGTGGAATTCTCAATGCAAAACGGATGGAACAGGGAAATAGCTTACAGTAATCGCCCCTGTAACTGGGTTTACTAGTAGGAAAACGCTTTGTACTAGCTTTCTCGTAAAACGCCCTCGTAAAGGCGAGTTATGTACAAATGATTCACGTTTAAACTTTCTCATTAAAGGGAATTCGAATTGAATATTAAGAAAAAATTATATAATGAACGAAGTGTGTGCGTTTTATTAAAATCAAATGAAGAACATTTAAAAAAAAAACTTATATCAATGTAACTAAAAAACAGTTAACCTTAATAATCCTAATAATTCCAAAAGCAGTTTTATTACATGTTTTTCGCAGTAGGAGCTGTCTGAAATAACGTTCTACAGACGTCTTTCTTTTAGCAGAATGTTCAAAGGTCAATAATATAATTTTATTTTATTTGATAACATTATAATCGACCCAATGTGCAAACGTACGCGAAATGGATTGTGAAATGTACAAATCATTACATTTCGTACTACAGAAATATAACGTGGGGAATCAACGCGTTCGTTATACGAGGGACATGAAATCGCGTTATAAGAATTCTGTGTTATAGGGGAAATTACCGCACTTGCCCGAGATGTTCAACAAGCAATGACCTTTCTTTTACAGAACTGTATATACATATTGTATTAATGTACAGTACTTGTAAATACTTTAACATGCAAAAGAGTTGCCCTAAAAGTTCTTGTGTATATTGTTACAAATTTATAAATAATTATTGTATATGTCTTAAAATATCTCAGACAGATCGGGAATACTCACATTTTGGGCAAAAATTGCGGTATTTAGACGTGTTATACGTTAAAAGCGGGTTTTCTAATGGATTCGGTGACTTTGCGATGCTTTGGCGAGAAAACTTGGCGACATTTTTGGTGACTTGGCGAGAAATAGATAGTTCTGGAAATATCCATTACCTAAGCTCTAGGACCAATATTTAGCGAGATAGCCTAGAAGCTTCCAGAACCTTGGCGAAATTAGTAGATTTCCCCGCCAAGTCAGGTATAAATACCGCAACCCAACATAGTTAGTTGGTTGGTAGACAGTCAGCTTCGTTAAGACGATTAGTCGTGACTGCTAGTTTAGAGAAGCTGTTCTCTGCCTGAGGTATTTGAGACCTGCGATTGGAAACAGTTACTTATTGTATCCGACGAATTGTAGCTGTATAATTGTGATTATTACAACTGGTATTTCTAGTGGAATTTTTACGAATAAAAGTCTTGTGTTCATGGAGTGGTTGCTTTATTCAACTCTCAATCCACACGAACCCCGAAGCTCGGTACAATATATATATATGAAACTAAAAATTGAATAAAGGGGGGAACGGGGACGATTATTTAAATTAAATATTATATTCTTAAATCCTTACAAAGCCTAGTCAATGAAAGTCGTCGCCGAATTAAAAGTCTAAGTTGTTCAACTAGTGCTTTGGCTTTGAGTTCAACAGTTCGTGGATTCGATTCCTACTTGAGTTTAAATATGCGTAGTAGTTCTCAGTGCACATTAAACTATTGTTCACGAATTAATTAGTCATCGTCGGCAAATACTCATCGTAAAGTAAACCAAAGCAAATGGAAGAGTGCTTTCGATATACGAATAATTATGGTAATTTGAAATCATTTGGTCTCAAAATTAGAGTATCTTACATAATTATTTTTTCATTAATATTAAAGCAAAATTAATTTGCTTTCTTTCTTTTTTTTATGTTTCTTCTTTTACGTATTTTTTATTTTTTTTTATACAAAGTTATGTAGTATTTTTAAAAATTGGTTTCTAATATTGTTCTTGAATCGTTTGAATCCTTCATCAAATAAAACTATGAATTATGTAAATATGTTATTGCTCAAATGTGATTTTTTTTTCATCTTTGCAATTCATACTATTCGAGATACTTTGTATTCGTGTTCTGCAGAAATTCACAACTTGTTCAAGCTTCGAAACATGATTTTGTCCAATAAAAGTTACTATTAAAACTTTGATCATGATTAATTTTATCACTTTTTAAAAAACATTCTGCGTGTGTATTTTTGAAAATTATTCTTTTAAAATATATTGTGTACAATCTGCAAAATAAGAATTCTTGTTTGGAAAAAATTATCTTTTTAGGAATAATATTCATAAACTGTCATTTATTTTTATTACTTAATAAATGATAATGATGTGTTTTTTTTAAGATTATTTTCGATGTATTTTGTATTAATTCATAAGAGAATAATAAACTCTGTACTTCATTACTAGGAAGTTCACATTTTTGAGGCGTTTCTGACGTTCACAAAACTACAGTTGGTGGAATTTGTGATACAAGTACAGAATATGTTAATTTATTCTGGGAGTTGACTTCATAGCATTGAGTTGGGAGGTTTCGGATATTCAGCGAAGTATATTCATTCAACACAGCAATGGTTTAGCCTTTGGGATTGTTAAACAATGTTAGAAAACGATTAAAATAACTTTGAACTTTTGTAATTCTATTGAAAGTAAATTCGCCCGAAAATTGCTTCCAATTTAAGAACACTTATTGTCATTAATAGATCGAATTCGGCAAAATATTGGAGACTGTTCGTTTCCTCACAATACAATCATTGTAGGCTGCAGAATGTTTCTATTTTATTTTTCATGCCAATCACACACACGCACAGAATCTAATTTACATTCAGCAAAATTACATTTAGTATATACTGAATGTTTAATGAATTCTGCATTGCATTCAGTTTAAAGCTTTGAAATTGCACAATATTTTGAGATTTTTAAGGTAGCTGGATAATCTGTTTTATATTGTTTATAATGATTCACTTCTATTCAAGTTACTTTTACGAGATGGTAGAATGTCATAACAATTAAAAAATGTGTGAATTGTACTCTCTCTTTTCCTTTAACAGAAGCTTGCCTTTTTATTAGTGTTATTGCACTGATTATTGATACAATTAAAAAAAAAATAAGTTTGAATTCAGGAATTATTTTTGATGCGTTAAATACAGCTAATCGGTCGAAGTTCTTCCCAGTATGACATAAGGTGTTCCAATAAAGAGAAAAAAAAAATTCGGATAAAATTGTTTACTGGATTAAGAACACAATTTGACATTTTAATTGGGGTCGTTGCTTTAAATAATATACATCGCATTAAAAAAGAATCTGATTATAGTTTATATTTTTATTCTAATTATGAAAAGTATATAATTTTGTGTCATTAGTTTATAAAAAAAAAACTACTAAAATAAACAATTAAATGTATTCATGCATAAAATTGTTACCATAGTTCGTAATAATTTTAATTTTGCAATTAATTGGTTTCATTTCAATTGTCATTTATAATTAAATCGTTACTATAGTAACAAAAAAATTTAAAAAATAGTGTATAATTATTATTCGAAAAAAAATGTGTCCAAACTAAAAATACATTGATTTAAGTGTAGTATGTAAGATAACAAGAAACTTAAAACAATTCATTTTTACCATGTAAGCGTAATTTTTAAATTTAACTGACAGAGAAACAAAACTCTTCCCATTTAGAAACCAAAGTAGACGGTATATTAAATGTTTTGTCTTCCCTTGTTGAGAGGAAGCTGTGGTTTTTAAATTAGAATCACGTTCAGTCTGTCTCTTTTTTTCTCTCCTTCCTTCGAGGTTCACAGCCTCACTCAGAGCATTTCAGTTGAATGAAATAAATGCATTTAACAACGCAATAATATATAAGTTCGAATCGCAGTCATAAGTGTTCAAAGCAACATTGTTAAGTGCGATTTAAATGAAAAAATGCGAAATGATGAATGAAATTGAAATAAAACATTTACATCGTTATTCTATATCATTTAAATAATAGAATTAAGATACTTCCGAAAAATGCTTATTCTTTTAGATTTTTTTAATTGTATTCAAACTTTCGAAGAAAGTTTGAAAACAATTTTATATATTATCTAACAACTTTAACTCTAATAAGCCATGCCGATAAAAAAAATTTTCATTTTTAATTCTTTCATTAATTAATATTTAATTTTTACTTTTTTTATTTTATAAGTTTCGAATTGCATAATGAACATGGGATTATATATTGTTGAACATCAGTTGTTTATTATGCCTTTGCGCTTTTCAGAGTACAGTAGACACTCTTTTTTTTTTTTTTTTTTTTTTTTTTTACAAACTCGTAGAAATTGATAAAACAGTTCGCAAAATGGGAAAATTATTTTTCTATCAAACTTTTTCTTTATGAAGTCCTCTAGTGTTATATAGAAAGGGATCAAATAAAAAAAAATTTAAAAAAAATATCAGATCATAGAAAAATAATAAAAATTGAAAGAAAACTTTTTATCAGAATCGAAAGTTTGCAAAAAATGTATTCCAAAATTTGAGTTTGTAAATAGGAGTTAAAATTATCGTTGCGACTATGTTGTCTGAGTAGTGACTAGCCACTAATTCGTACAAACGGGAGTATTCGTAAATTAGAGCTTCGTAAAAACGATAGTTTACTGTATTTATGTGGTTAAAATAGAAAAAATAAAAATGAGATGAATTTTAGTATATAATTTTTAAGAAATCCAATATACCTCTGCTTTTTATCATACTTTTCTTAAGAGGAATAACATTTCCTAACCTAATGTTTATGTTATGACAAAAAACTGTTTTGTAGCTTTATACTTGAAGAAGCTCACATTGAGAAAAATTGAGTTTTTCATTGAAACGTAAACAAGAGTGATGGATTGATTTTGAAAAATTTATTGAAAACCGATACGATGAAGATAAACAAGCGATTGAAACATTTCGTTTTCGATCAACTTTTTTGTTATTTTTGCCACATTTTAATGTTTTTTGTAATTGTTGCCATGTTAACATTTTATTTTATCTGAAATAATATATTTGTGTTTATATCTCTTCTGTGGCCTATTATGTATGCGTTAACTCTTTAACTGCTACATGATGTCAAATTAATTAAAATTTGTATTCGTAATAATGCATGTTTTACTGTTACGCAAATAAAGTGGCTTAGTAGGTAAAAAGAAATACACTTCTTTCTCATTGAGACGTACGAGAATGATTCTCTCTTTTAATATTTGTTAAAATTGCTTATGGATTATTTTTAAAATTTATTTTCCGGAAAAAAAAAAAAGATGTCGTCATTGAAGGGAAGAGTATAAATATCTTAACTAAAAGAATAAAAATTTCCTTGACGTTTTTGTTACATCATTCAGTTCAGTGAAAATTTAGCTAATCCCCCCCCCTAAAATCATTTATTTCTACGAAGAAAAAAAAATCATTCTTTAAAATTTTGAATTTCTTGTTTGTTGTCATATATTTGAATTAAAAGTATTCTGTACTTTTGTTTTTTTTAAGTATATTTTTTTATTTAATTTAATCATTTTTATGAATTTCTAACAAGCAACATGTATTTCGAAAAATTGTTTCGTTGCAAAAAATAAAACGTTGCTGAAGCCTTAGTGTCTTTAAAAAGTCATTTGTTTCGTTGACCAAGTTAGTACGTGCAAATTATATAGAATTTGCACTTTTTTCTATATTTTAATGCTGGTGCAAATTAGTTATAACTTTTCTTCATTATAAATTTAAATTGCTGAATATTATATTTTATCTTTTCTTTAAAGAAAGCTCATTGTAACTTTAAGGATAATAATTTTGTTTCAATAAAGAGAATTTCAGTTCATTTAGGATTTCCGTGTGCCACAACAATTCTGCAGTGTAAAGACTTAAAAGGAAATTTTTTTTAATCCAAGACTTCTGTTTTTTTTTTTTCCAATAAAGATAAATTTTGAGGTAATAATAAAAATACGATTGATTTTGAAAAAGTATAATTTTTAATGAAAAAGTTTTTAAAAGAAATATTTCAAATACGCTATCATAAGTGCGTTATGTTTTAACTTTTAATTCAAATCGCGCAATTTTTATTAATTCATTATTAAAAATATCTGAATCTCCCTATATTTTTACGGGTTTTGCGTGTCTTGATAAATAAGAATATACGTATTAAAATTGTAAAGTTTATGTATGTTTAACATATAATAATGCAGCAAAATAAAGTGTATGGAGTTTAATTTTTTGATTAAACAAAATCAAAAATGTTACAAACTATTTATCGATTCACCATCAAAGTAATCAAGATTAATTTTTTGCATTTTATATCAGTCATTTCACGTGTATATATATTGTGTGTTCCAATTTTCGTTCACGTAGCATTAATTCGCATCAATGAAACAAATGTACAAGGGATTAATTTTCTTTACTTAACATAAAAAACCGATTGATACAAAAACCTATTAAAAATCTAATGATGTATTTAAAAGAAAAAACTGTATCTTTATTAATTTGATTAGAATAGTGTCGAACTCGTATTATTCACGCTGTAATTTGATTCCTAGTTAATTTGTACCCGGATTGTAGAAAATATTTAAAATAGTCATTTCAAATAAACCTTTTGTATAAACACATTTAAATAAATTCTCACGATTACTAAAATATTTTGACTATCGGTGGGAAAAACGAAATTACTTTAAAAATTAATTTTTGTGGTATTGAGTTGAATAAGATTATAAATATTTTTTTTCTTACAGAAACATTTTAATTAAAACAATATTGTTGAAAATTGTTATTGTTCATTTTATCAATCTATTTAAATTATTTTCTTATTTTATCAAGAAATAATTTTCTCTTATCGATGTTAAAGTAGCTCCAAGGATTCTCCATGATTTCGAGGATGGAGAAACTCTCTAATCAACACCTCTTTTCATGTTAAATCCGTGAGAAAACATTGCAGTGAGTACTAGCACACTATGGACTTCAGAGAACTAAAATAAATGATTCTCTCGTAAAGAAAGCAACCATAATAGTACAAATGGCAGATAAACTATTTCTATACCGCCAAACTGTTAATTGAAAAATACTTTAGAAAATATTGTTGGTAAAAAGGCAAAGAATATCAAGAAATGGATCGATGAAATCACAAATATTAGACTTTGGCGAAGGGACATATCTCTTGCCAATTTTCGTCTCGCTACTAACCACAAATATCTCAAAATATTGTCAAGTCCTCCGTGTAAACTGTGAAACATGCGAGAGAAAATAGATGTTCATTATTTGAGTCATATTCTTACACATAACTCAGGACACCTGTGCGATATCGCGCGCGACACAAGATGAACGATTTATAGATTGACTGCGGTTCCAAATTTTGTTATTTGAGTTCTTGTTTGTTCTTTGTTCCCCCTTTAATGTTTGCATTTCTGACTACAGTTGTCATCTTTAAAGGAAGTGAAATGGATTTCCTTATTAACATTGACGTTTTTTATACAAAATATTTGACTGTTATATGTGAGAGAAACGCATTCAAGCATTGTCTAGTTTGTCCTAATTAATTCTTGTCTAGATCTAAATTTAAAATGATAAAACATCTTAAAATGAACATTGCAAATTTTATCAGAATTGTATGCTAAAAATAAAACAGGACTTCATTTTTTCATTACGATTTAAGATCAAAATTTGATATAATTTCTAAATCCATATAACAATGCTAAGCGGAACAATTGTAGATTTGACACTTAATAGTGACAGAAATAATTGTGACTTATAATTAGATTTTTATCCCTTTTTATAATTAATATATTTTAATCTTTCAATTGCGTGTGAAGAGGTAATAAGTAACGCAATCATATATTTTTGTTCAGTGATGATTAATTTGTTTTTACTCTGTGTCTGCGTCTCCTAGTAAATTAATTTACAAATAATAATTCCTTTTTCACAGCTTCCAATGCTTGTACGTATTCAATGTCATTTTTTAATTTATTAATTTTTTCAAGCACTTACACTACCATGTGCAGTATTCGTTTTCGATTTTTTCTCTCCTGATTTATATTAATTTTTCAGTTTTTCATTTTGTTCAAATGTGTGAGGAACGATTCGTTTGCTCATCAGAATCTATAGGAATGAGTTGGAAAGTTCTTCCTTTTTCCAAATGATGAAAAAGAACAAGTTTCATAATTATCTTTTTTTCCCCCAATTTATTTTTTCGTATTTTCTGGTTATTAATTAATGTCTGTTTTACTTATTCTACATCTTAATTCTATTTTATGTTTTTCTTTGTATTTTAATCGTGTTTAAAAAATACTGTAGAGAAAGCTACAAGCAAAACCTTTCTGCTTGAAATAATTCTTATCCTTATCGACCACTTCCTGTTTTTTTTAAAAATCTCTTCTGGTTTTTACTTTCCTAATTACTCAATATTTTCATTTATTTTATTGAAAAAATTCTCAAAGAATTGACACACATTGTTAATTTCTTAGTTTCAGTTTTGGTTTTTTTTATTGTAAAATCAATATATGCGTATATATAGTTCTCGATTAAGAATATAATAAGAAACTAGTAATATAAAAAAATTTCACTATCTTTTTTTTTTAAACATTTTCTGTACACATAAGAAAATTTTTTTAATACTGAACAATTATGTTTTAAAAATAATTTCTTTACCTATGCTTGATGAATTAATCTATAAAAATCCCATCTTCTTCTGTCTCGCACCAGAGTCGTCGCCATCTGTCAGAAGTGCGTGCAATTTTGTCTCTTAAGTCAGTGTAATGTTTGCGTCGGCTCTTCTTGAGCAACCTCCTCCGACGCGTTGTGAAGATCTAAATTTGGACGACGCTCCCTCCCAAACATGCCACGTTCAGCTGTCTCCTTGGTGATTCTTAGTGGGCTTGTTTTCGTGCAGAGACACTCTTAACTCTCCTCACGGCTGCTATTTCTAAAATTGAGAATGATCGCCGAGCTGCGGCATACTGATCATGACACAAAATGAAAACTGGACTCTGTAACGGTTCCGTTTGTCCCAGTCATTCCGTTGTTTCATGCTGAAAATAACTGTAAATCAGAATTGGTATTTAAAACGCAGTTAGCACTTCACGGGTATGAATCGGGGTAATGTACCAAAGTGACGTCACAGTGGATTATTGTGTTCTTATGGCTGTATTGCATTATTGTACTGAACTGTACTCTAAGTAGTGAACTAAGTGAAACATGAATTGTTTCTGTTGCAGTCCATGCCGAAGGAAGCCCCCCAAGAAGGACAGACCCACTGCTAGTCCTAATGCCCCGACCATGTCAGGTGGCGTTTACCACAATGGCACCGGATGCGATACGGGTAAGTTATTTAAACATATTTTTATAGTTTGTTAATAACATTTAAAAGAACACTTGTTATAAATAAAATTTAAATGCACGTAACATTTATAAAAAATTTTTGGTGACCGTTTAATTTTTTATGTACTAAAATTAAATATTTAAAAGGAATCTAATTCATCGAAATGCCGTAATGGTGGCATTATAGTTACATGACCATTGGTCTCTAATTTACTCTAGGCCGTAACTGTTCTAAAATTATTTCGAGGCAGATCTCACTAAACACGATGTTAAAATGGCGGATCAATCATTTGAAGATCGTATTGAATAAGATTCGCGGAATAGAACATTCTTGTGTTTCTTACTTAACGTGAAATTAATTATTAGCAAACAACTTTTTTTTAAAAAAAAGTTATAGTATTTTTAGAGTTACTACATTATAGAGATACCAAATAATGAATCTTCCTGCTGTGTTCGCTTTGGAAAATTCTGATGAATCCCGAAGCAAAAGCGGGAATACTTGCATTGGCTTTTGATTGGTATCGAAAGTGCATTTTTGCATCGAATTATTTATTCGCTGAAACATTTTCCAATGCTTCAGCGCTGTTTAGATTCATTGAAATTGCTACCATAAGTAATCACACAAGTTTTTTTTAAAATTTATATCACATATCTGAATAATTATTTCAAGCAGGTCAGGAGCTGAGTCAGGAGGAAAGAAATTGAGTGATATACAATTTTTTAATCGGTTTTGCTTTTGAGTATTTAATTAACAGAACTATGGCATTTCCACGCAATTACTTAATATTTTCTCTATCACATGTACTTTCTGTAGGTAGCGAATTAAATAAGCATTATATAAATTACATTTTTTACAGCTTTCTTATTTTAACATGCTGATTGGTCATGGCCCTAAAAAGGCACCCACATGTTTGATTTTAGGAACGAAAAACACAGAAGGAAATTTACAAAAAACATGTTATTATAAAAGTACAAAGAAACCTTCGAGGTGCAAGCATTTGTCTCGGGTCCTAGTTCTGATTACATATTTAAAATCAGAATTAATTTTTCTCATTGTGACTAATTCCGAATCGGAATACTAAATGAATAAGTCGTAATATTTACTTCATATTCTTTTTGCTCTTGAGTTTCTTAAATTTTTTTATATAATGCAATAAAAAAAAAATGAGAATTTTTAAAATACTATTTGAATTATTGAAAAATACAAATAAATTTACTATATTTATGTCACTGATTAAACTGTTTCTCTTAGTGAAAAAATGTGAAATTATTAAATGTATTTTTTTCGTAACTATTTTTATTTACTGTCAATAACATAAACGAAACAACTTCAGCTGAGTTCTAGATTTTAAAAAATATTAGCAGAATTAGTAGCCGAATGGTTTGCGTTCTTACGTTCGAATTCCACTTTTTGATTTAATGTTTTGTATTGGTTTTGGAATCTATTAATTTAAAGCATGGGTTCTGCTCTATTTGGTCCGCGTGTGCAAATGTGTTAAATAGTATTATAAAAACTAATTTATTTAACATTTTGTTTTTAATGCAATAAAATGGAAAGTAAAAGCTTCGAAATGAATGCGATCATTTTTATTTGAATCATTTTCTTGTTTGTTCGTCATTCTGTAATCATTGTAAAACTTAAGTTTTTGTTGAGGTTATTATTTCAAAATATATTTTCATTTCAAATTTAGTCTAGCTGTATGGCCAGTCGAAAACTTGAGTTTTTGATTTTCGGTTCTTCAGTTCGTAGATTCGAATCCCACATCCGGTTTGGAAGTTTTGTAATACTTCAGAATTCCCTATAAATTGTAAATATTGATCTCATTAGTCAACATACACAAAAATGATCGTTTTGCAACAAACTAATCAAACCATGTGACATTTAACTGCTTATTTTCTTCGTATTTTGCTATTACGTTTTAGATTTGCTATTTACTTTTCTTAAAATAATTTCGATTCGAATTAATTCCAATAAGATTATTGTTCCAGAGTCGCCATTTTGCGTGATGCTAGTTCAAATTAAAATGCCCAAATCAAACTCTCGCAGCATTTAAAAGAATGATCCACTCCCTTGTTTAGTTCGGTGCTATCTGATTAATTAAAGCGTTGTTCTCACTATTGGTTAGTATTTGACTTCTTCGGTTGATATGGGTTGAATATGGGTCTTCGGTTGAGTCCTGACTCAACCGAAGACCCATATTGTTCACTAAAACGTCTTATGCATACTTACTAGGACGTAGCTGCAGAGTCGGCCAAGTGAAATGATAACTCTGGTAATGGCAGCAGTACTCTTAAAATAATCAAGTGGATTTCACTCAGAAGGAGTGAAATTTCACTCTTTCATTGTCACAAAACTCAACCAATGTTTAAGATAGAAATTCACTCTTAAGAGGAGTAACAACATATCGTCTAAAGGGGTAAATTAGATGGAAAAAAAGAGTGAATTTCAATCTTTTGTAGAAGTATTGCTGATTTTTTTTATATTGAAAATTTAGTGCAGAAATTAAGTTTCGAATTCTTTATTTTAAAGATTTATGTTTTTTTTAAAAATAATATAAAGATATGATTTCTTTAGTCAATAGTATAACGGTACAGTTGAATATGACATTTTAATTGATTTGAATAATTATAGTGGTTTATAAATTACATGCAATATTAAGCAATTTGATCAGGCATTTATTTCCTTACTTATATATATTTAGTTTTACATGTGAGTATAGCACTCTCAAGAAAAAATCGTCACACTACGGGCCCATAATTACAATATAAATTTTTACAAACATTATTAATAAAACAAATTATGCACAATTTAAAAAATACATAAATATTTCATATAAGTAAATATAATTTAAGTTTTGAAAAAATCCTTTATTTAAAGTATAGCTAAAAATTTATTTTTAAATATTGATAATATTGCTTTTTTGAAGTTACAGGAGGATAAAGACAAATATTTACAGATTATTCTGTTGAACAAAACTTACTTATGTTTTTGCAAATAAACATGAAAATAACTTCAATGAAACTAAGAATAAAATTAAAAATAAAATGCAAGATTATACAAAAAACATTTATTCAGTTTTTAACACAGCCTTATTTTTCTGCAAGGAATCTGATATGTAATTATATTCTGTATTGAAATTATATTCAGCCTAAAAAATATACCATCCTCAATTCTCACATTCCATGTTAAAAGGACAGGTTTTTGAACATACGATTATATTTTAAGAGCATAGAATGAAGGATATTTATTGCGAAAACAGTCAGCCTCTGGATATCAAATTCGAAATCTATCTGTAATAAAGAGCATAATCATATATATTAATAGAACTTTTTATTGTAATTTAAAGAAAGTGTAATATGTTTAAAAATGGTGTTATCATTAATTAATTAATTAATTAAAACGTAACATAAGTTAGCAAATGAATGATTATCTAGTAGTTTTTGAAAAATTTTATAAGAATGTGGCAAAAATAATAAATTATTGATATACAATGAAACAATATTTCTGAATTTAAAGCATTTTTGAATCAAACAACTTTAACTGGAAAACACATCATTTTTTTAATAAATGAATAATTTTTTTTACAAATTACAATAAAAATATTTAAACGATATGATTTTGTATCACATACACTATAATATTCAATTACATTACAAATAAAATGAATTTTAAGATACAAGATTGAAAACTACAATATAATAAAAGTCATAAGTAATACTGCATATATTTTAAAATATAGATTTTAATTACCTTCTTTTTGATCATGGAATCATCATACAAATATCAAAATAACAATAAGATCTTTCTTCCATTTTTATTTTAAAGAAACCGTTTCTCTACAAATTTTCAGCTAAATTTTTTGGCATTAAATTAATTTAAAACATATTATTCACATGCAATCAAAAAACTTGGAAATGCATGCACAGGATTTTTCATATTCTACCATTAAAAATCCAGATATACAAATTATGTATGGAATGTAAATTTTAGTATGTGCTTAAGTCATTGTGGCATTTTTAGAAAATAATGTTGATATAAAAGTTTAGAACTTTGATAAATATTTTAAAATTCATCCTCAAATATAAAAAAATTACAGATTTTATATTACCAATGCTTCGTTGAAAACAGCCAATTTTGGATACTTAGAGAAACAAATTTTGTAATAAAATAGAACAATACATTGTCTATTTTTCATCAAAATGTTATTTAATTTTATACATTTTCTCCTTAACCCCTTGACTGACTTTGACGAGTCTGACTCGTCATTGATTTCCTGGGCCATCACAGACTTTGACGAGTCAGACTCGTCAAGCGCTTCTTTCGGCGGACGCCGTGCAAGTTACAATTAGATTACATAGTTGCTTCACTCGTTCGACGATTCTCATTTAAAAAAGCACACTGAAAGTAAGAGTTCAGTTTAGCAGAAGTCTCGCACGGTGAATGTTATACTAGCCAATATTTGAGTTTAGTAAAGATTATAAATAATCCCCGTAACATGTATAAGCCGGATGCATTATATGAAAGTGGGGATGATGGTGTAAATTGATGGTGTAGTTCAATTAAGCGAAATTAAATAGTTTTTTTTTGTCGCATCAAATTCCATTTAATTCGTCAGTCAAGGGGTTAAGTTCGAATATTTTCTCTCAATGAATTTCACCAGGCATTTCAAATTGTAATTATTTTATCTGAAAGGAAAAATACATACATATACACACATGTGTTTACTCTATAATATCATACATGTAAAAACTATTTATGGTCAAGTGAATAAATACTGGATATTTATTTTTTAATCTATTAAATTCAAATTAAAAATTTAGAAAATTTTAAATGAATTATAAATTTACTATAAAGTTAATAAGAATTTAGTTTTAGAAGTAAAAAAACTTCAAAATTGATTTAAAAACATTAAGATTTCTTAAGCTTATTACCAAGTAATATTAATTTAATGTATAATTTAACGAATAATTACCTTTCATTATTTTAAAATCAACTTTAAAACCAAAAAAGAGATTTTAACTGAAAATACTGATTGGAATTTTCATGTTGTTTACTCAATAACATCATACATGTAAAAACTATGGTCAAGTGACATAGAATATTACTTCAAACATTTAAATAAATTTTACAAGCACAATGAAATTAATAGTTTTAGTAATAACAATAGTTAACATTTTCTCAGTCTTCATAAAACTTATTTTGATTACATATTACACAGAATATACCTGATCGGTCATTTCTTCCTTATTTTGTATTTCATCATTCTCAAAATTAAGTCCATGTTTCAGATTTGCTTTTGCTAATTTTGTTTTTTAAAATTTTTTTCTTCGATGATAACAACGACAACCGTAAAATACGAATATAAATTATATTTGCATCGACAAAATGTTGAGCTGTAAATTCTAAAATATACAAATAAATAGATTTTGATACATACAATTCCTTTTCGTTTTATTTACAAATGCTTGTAAAACAATCAAATCAAATGAAAAATTGCCAGTGAAATTTTAATAAATAAGACATATTATCAGTAAAATTTTAATAAATAAAATGCATACTGTTAAGTAATATTCTGCAGATTAATATTTACTTTATATTGTATTAACATTTAAATTAAAGTTTCTAATTTTATTGATGAAAGAATTTATTCTTATTAATTG
This sequence comes from Latrodectus elegans, assembly GCA_030067965.1. Taxonomy (NCBI): domain Eukaryota; kingdom Metazoa; phylum Arthropoda; class Arachnida; order Araneae; family Theridiidae; genus Latrodectus; species Latrodectus elegans. The sequence continues at coordinate 4,946,391 of CM057812.1, read as the reverse complement.
GTAAGATGTATTTGATATGAATCGCACTTTCAATTCAGTACAATATACTATATTAAATAATATTTCTATAATATACATTGTGGATATTTAAATCAATGAGAAAATTAATAGTCATATTCACGCTGTTTCGAAAATAAAAGTTAAAAATGCATTCATTATAATTTACTATTCATTTATAATGAATTAAATTTTGGCAGAAAATGGTATTTGAAATAAAAAATAAAATTTCCTAACACATTCATATATTATTAAATGTTATCAATTAATCAGGTATTTCAAATATTATAAATATTACATGAATATGAATTCAATAGAATTGAAGTGATTGCCGGCTGGCTGGTTTCTGAGGTCCCTGGATCGTTGATCCTCAATCCTCATCTGTAACTAGAGTGAGCGGTGAACTATGGCCGATACTGATTGGCTAAAAGTGATGCTGTGCATTTAAGGGGAGGGGCTTATAGATTTTTTCTTTGATTTCTTAGATTTATACATTTAAAGTTTAAATTTATATATGGAATACTAAATTAGAGTTATAAAAGTTAAAGAGAAAAATAAAAAAAGAGAGTTTAACATTAACTACAACATTATCAATTTAAATATAGATACATATTCAAACATACATGAGCTGGGTTAGTAGTATTTACATGGGTTAAGTTGCACTAATTCAATAGAATTCATTCATTCACACTTTCAAATACCAAAGTTTATATAACCGTGAAAAATAACAAATTTGAAGATTTGATTTAGTCATTCAATTAATTATACGAAATAAAGACTTACCATAATGTTTCAGCACTCATTTTTGTCCAATTATATATATATTTTAAATATTCTAATAGATAGTTTTTTTATATAAAGTGGAGTACTAAATTCCTCCATTTTTAGCGAAACTAAACATAAAGCATAGAGCCACGTGATGATTTAAACCAATCAGAGCACATCACATTTGCATTGTGTCATAAACACGCAAAAAAAAAAAAAAAAAAAAAAAAAAAGTGAAAATTGCTTTGAATCGAAAATAGAGTGTTTGAAAGAGAACTTCTTGACCCAATTAAGTAGAAAGGGACTCATTTTGTATCTATATGGAGTACAAAATATCAATCGGTCATCGAGTGGTGAAAAACCACTCGATTTTTTTAAGAGTATAGTATCAAACATAAATGCCATATCTCGATGGTCTGTAACCAATGTGAGAACTCGCTAAATTCAAATATAAGGGTCTCGCTAAGAAAAGCTCCTAACTTTATCAAGAAAGTAAAACGATCTGCTCTAAAAAGTTGAAAATACATTATTTATGACCCAAACCTTCAGAATTTATATGCTTTTACTTTTTCTTATAGTTTTGCAAAAAATTCTCTTTTAGAGGCGCTCTAAAAATTTGTCTTAAATGTAGATTTTTTTAATGTATATATATACACACACGCGCGCGCGCGCATACATTAGTGTCCTAAATTAATGTTATAAGCATAAAAAATGTGATATTTATACAAAAAATAGTTTCAATGTATAAAAAATTAACTGCTGTAACATAGGAAATAGTAACGAAAGAATTTGCATAGGAGTAATATAATCTGATGTACAAAACAGTGCCACACTTTTCAAAATGGTATTCGTCATATGATGCTTTACTATTTGACCTGTTTTGCCTTATGATATTTTGCTGTCATATGAGGCTTTATTGCCTATTTATCGCTTCGGAAACTTCATAGTAAGCTTTCAGACACTTAAGGGGGCGATTGAGTTATTCTGGCTCTGTCTTCTATTTCAATGCTTGGTGCATCTTAAGTTGTCACCAAATGATGCATCTTCCTAGATCATTTTACATGTGCTCTGTCTGACTGAGGACCGAAGATCTCATTTGCTACATTGTCCGGTGCTTTCACCAACTTTCACAAACGCTGTTCTAAAATCGGACGAATTGTTTTCTCACAACTCCTGGAAACGATTCTCTCGTAGAATCTTTTCAAAAAGTTGCGAGACTCAGAATATGGATCTTATGCATACAATGCCCTTCTGTCATGGTGCGAATAAAAAGATCGAGCTGTATATGCACGTCCAACATGATTCGTTTTCTTATGAGAGGATATCAATGGCAAAACAATTTATTTTTCTCATGTTTCCGAAATGATAGCGTGTTTCAAGTTCGTCCAAGTTGCTTTGTGGTATGAATTTCGATTTGTTAATATGCCCCGTCAATGATAAATGTTTGCTTTAAAATAAATGTTCTTAAATTTCATTTGACATACAGAAACTCGTTATATTTTGTGTTAAGCTAAAAAATGCCCACAGAGAGAGTAGCTGTCACAACATTGGAAAAGTATGATTCACATCATGATCCAAGTTGTGAAACATTTACTTTGATACAAACACAAATGCTCTTATCGAAGCTCTTTTTCATGTTTCTTGTCACAAGGAAGTTAATTATTTTAAAGAATTTCGTTTTAACGGTATCTGTCCAAATTCGCACGCGTGAGTTTGATTTCCAGTCCATGTTTGTAGTGATTCGGAATCTATTTTTAATCATGGGTCACGGAAAAAGTGCTCTTGTGCTAATTGTGGCCATAGGGCAAGAACCCAACCAAATCAAGCTATTATAATGTTATTGCTACATATCTGCAGTGTTTAGCAAGTCTGTGAAATTTTTCTCTATTATTAGAAAATCTATCACTAAATTTGGGCTTGTGAAAGGATCATTTCTGGCAAGTACCAGACAATTTGGGATATTTGTCCAACCCGCTTTAGCCAAACAATCCGCAGTCTCATTACCATGTATATCAACGTGGGAAGGTATCCAAATGTTAATAGGTGTATCATTAAATAAGGGTCGAGCTGCTAACTGCAAGAATTGCCTTCAGCTTTCTGGTGAACAGTTCATATCTTCGATTATTCCCGACCTTAGATGTTCGTATAGAATTCTTGAGTTAAAATTGAGTAGAGCGAAAACTCGTTTTTCTGTTTTGGAAGCACTAATTGGTTGGTGACATTAGTAAAATAGCTTTCATACGCCTACGTATGAGACTCCTTTCATTTTAATTTAGTGAAAGTAACGGAAAGGATTTCAAAATAAATGACGTGTTTACCATGACCTTGGCAAATTTTAAAGAACTTTTAGTTCTAATCCGTATGTATTACTTGCTCATCTAATAATATTACGAATTTTTCCCAACACCAGTTCATCAGAAGAGAAATCGATCAATTATTATGATAAAGTAAACCTTATTTACATTTTTTTCACAAGAAAAGTTTTGTAATTTTGAATTTTGTAGAATCACTTTATACTTCGTATATATATTTTTATAAACGCAAAATACTTTTGTTTATTTTGGCGTAAAATATGTATTTAACATAAATTAATTTTTCGAAGATTTAATTTGAAATTATAATTAGAGGATTTTCCAATTATGAATAATTCATCTGATTATAATTATTACTTGAGAAATAAAATTCGTACTTTTAATTATACAATAATAATCCCCAGTCTTTTCATATTGATCGACGAATATCAATATGTATATTTCATATTGAATAACGAATATATAATTATGAATTTCATGCGATTACAGTTGTAATTCCAAGAATTACTTTTGAAGTCTAAAATAAAAATCCTGCTGAAAAAAAAACGCTGTAATCCACAATTATAGAATCGCGTTTAGTGTATATTTTTATTAAAACGAAATTTGTAATTTTGAATTTTTACATATAAAGTATCCAAGAAATTAATGAAAGTCAATTTCTATTTACTTTTTTTTGAAATCGTAATAGATTAAAAAGTTTTATTTTATTATTATAAAATTATTATATTAAAAAAGAGCTTAAACAAATATCATTGAATGGGTGGTTAATAATTCAGATTTTATAAGACATTTAGTGATGTCTTGTGTAGTAATCGTGAAATTCCAATGTTTTTCGCTTTTGTTTGTTTGATAGTTTTATGACGCTAAATTTTTTGTTAATTTTATGTTTAGAAGGTATAACACTAATTAATAAAGAAAATATTAAGGAACGTTCAATTTTAATTGACACATAAGTATGTATCAGATGTTAATATTTTTAGGTTTGAAAGCAATCATCCAAAACATTTTATTTTTAAATAATTTGTTTTCTCATTGACTTTTGTTTATTTTCATTGTTATTAAATCTTGTAACCCATTTAAAATTATCAGATCTTACAAAGTCATTTTTAGGTATGCGTTTCCTTCGTAATATTCAAAATCAGTTCTTTAACCTCTTAAGTTGTGTGACTCCATTTTTTTTTTTTTTTTTAATCTTTTAAATCACTGGCGTAAAATCATTTTAAGAAAAGAAAAAGTGCTGAAACTCTAAGTGTAAGAAAACAGTGCTGCAATGTCATTCTTTTTTTTTTTTCGCATCTTTATTTGTATTCATTTTGAGGCGGAATGTTTTTAATGAATATGTTATTAAAAAATGAATATTCTTCAGGCTTGGTATTTATTTTCGTAGAATGTGTTAGATTTATTATTCTAGCACGTATAGTTTAAAATGTACGCGAATACCGATATATTTATTAGATTATATTCTAAGTGAGAAATTGTCATCGTTCTTAAATTCGAAACATTCTTTCTAGGATTTCTAGTAACTTTATTCTAAATAAATGAAATTCATTATGTTGGCAGTAAAAATCCTTGTATTAAATAATTTTCAAAATCGTGAAAGTGTTTCTAGAATTTGAGTTTTTGTTATTCATATTCTTAATGAGACATTTAATGTATTTTCATAAAATTAGCTTGAAAATAATTTAAAACAATGTACTTTGACTTGTCTTTAAAGTTTCGGAACCCGCTCTCCCTTGGACTTGTCTGCTGGATTGCTCGTAATCATTTATAAATGTATTGATATCTTTTTGATGTTCAGCTGTCTCTTAATGTTGGAAATAAATATAAAAGACTGAAAACGATTATTAAATTCTGTATATCGGGTAATTCTAAAAATAACATTCTGATTTTTAACTCAACTGTTCGAATACCATGCAAGGTGGTTCGAAATTTGTAGCTCCTCGTTGAATAAACCCTGGCACAAAATCTGATTATAAAGGGAGATATTATTATGATCATCAATCATTCTTATTATTATGATCATCACTCTGATTTTCTTATTATGATCATCAATCATTTCAAATATTGATTTGCAGAAAATTTTTTCCTTTTTTATGTTGTAATTTATAAATGTTTCAATATGCTTATTTTATTGATAAAAAGCTTTTCTTTAAAAAAAAGAGCATTTTTTCCCCCATAGTTTAATTTTATTAAATAAAAGTTGAACATTTTCACAGATTTCCGAATTGACAATTAAATGCTCAATTCCCTGGTAAACCCCGTTCGAACTAGACCTTTTATATCTTTAGTGATGAGCCTGATCGCGATCTACATGTGCGAAAGGGTTCGTAAAGTGACTAAAACAAGCCAAACCTTCTTTGACTCTGATTATCTGTAGTCATCGTAAAACTTAATTTTTTGTTACAGCTATTACTAAGCTATACATATAGGGTAAATGTGAAGTATATTTTCATTTCACATCTAACTTAGCTGGCAACCGAAAAGTCAGCGAATTGGTATTCGGTTCAACATTTCACTCCCATATCTGGCTTGGAAGTTTTGTAATGCTTCAGAATTCCCGTTAAAGTGTAGATCCCGATCTAATTAGTCTTCGTACTCAAAAATGACCGTTGAGCGACAAACTAAGGAAACCATGTGACATTTAATGCTGATATTTCACGTATTTTACAATTACTTTGTTTTGCTTTTTATATTTCTTAAAATATTTCGATTCGAAATAAGTCGAAGAAAATTATTGTTGCAGATTCGCCATTTTGCTTAATGCTATTCCATATTAGAACACGGAAATCGAGTATCCATCTGTCAACAATTAAAATGGTGATCTACTACCACATTGTGTTGAGACCGCGGTTACCTAATCACTCAGGGCGTTTCCAAATCCTGTGACAATCCGTTTAATTTTTTTAAAGGTGTCTTGGATATTTCAAATAGGTCGTGGTGACATTTTGCGAAAAAATTAATTCTTTTGCCCGGTCCCTGCTTGTAAATTACGAAGACTCTTCAACGGCATCTCCCATCTAATTGGGCCGAGCTGGCAGCCGAATGGTTAGCGCTCTTGCCTTCGGTTCAACAGTTCGTGGGTTCGAATCCCACCTAGGGCTTGGATGTTTGTAGTGGTTCGGAATCCACTTTAAGCCGTAGGTCCCGGTCTAATTAGCCCTCGTGTGCAAAAAATGACCGTTGAGCGACAAACCAACCAACCAAACCAACCAACCCATCTAATTGGATAACAGGTATCCTTTAATAGGTAGAGCCCAATTCATGGATGCATATTGGGAAATATGCTGGTGCTTTCACCCTTATCATACTCGAATGGTCCTCACTTTGGCTTTTAGTTCAACAATTTATGGGTTCCATTCTCACCTCGGGCATAATATTTGTAGAAGTCGAGAATCTGCTTTAAACTATGTGTTCTTTTTAGACCTCATTTGCATAAAATAATCTATGAACGACAAACAAGCCAACCCAAAATTTCTATGATTCAAGTCGTGACTTAAGGTTATGCCTAAAGTCGATTTGTTCAGGAACAAGTTTCACTTAATCTTCCATTGTCAATTACAGAATCTGGCATTGCGCATAGTGAATTTTTCGTAGATCTTCAGTTCTTTTCCCTAGTGTGGACACCGGTCTCTTGTCCATGATTTTGATGAAGTACAATTCGGTGTGTCCTATCATATTGATTAGTTTTGCATGTATTCATTGGTGTTAATATTCGGAGAACTTGAGTTATTATGAATAATAGTTAATGCCCATACGAATTTGAAAATCATCTAAAAGAAATTTCTAACTGAGTTCTATTTTAATACAATGGTTGTTTCTCAAAATTTATAATTTAGAGTGCATTATTTGCATGCGTATTAGATCTAAGAGTAGAGTAGACAAATGATATTAATGTGTTAAATCTCTTAAGTTTCTCAATATAGGGCATTAAAATTAATAAAATCAAGAGAATTTGCTTATTACTTAAACAACTTCTAGCTTAGGTTCTCACTCTTATGTGGGACACGCCGAGCTGGTAGTCGAAAGACTGGCGCTTTTGGCTTCGGTTCAACAGTTCGTAGCTTCGAATCTCACTTTGGGCTTGGTTGTAATGGTTCTGAATTCATTTTAAACCTTATATCTCGGTCTAAATAGCCCTCGTGAATAAAAAATTACCCTTGTACAACTAACCAAACCAAGCATTTTAGTGGCGTACTATGCATTCATTACGAATAAATAATTGGTAATAGACAGAAATTTTTTTGCTCTTATTATATATATATATATATTTACTGGCTTAAGCCCTCATCAAATAGACATATAGCAGTTAATTTATATTACAATATATTAAAAGAAATCTGAATTTGATTTTCAAGATTGTTCAATAAGTTGCTTAATTTCCGTGGAACAAATTTAGTTTCTAAATTTAAAATCTGAGCTCCCATCAAGGCATTTGTCTCGCTTATTTCTTCAGATGTTCATTTATTGCCAGATCATCTCGGGAAATGAGTTACAAGCAGAATACGCTTTTACTTCCTGAATCGTGCATTGTTACTGTTGTTGCTTATGATACTGCGAAGTACGTCTTTGCTGTAAGACTCCTCCGATAGAAGGCGTCACCAGAGGATCCACTACTTCCATTTTGACTTTGATCTGAAGGAGGGAGAAAATTTTTTCCAGGCCTTTACACCCATGGAAACTGCTCAACGACCGACCTTAGGACTTTCGATTTCACAGATTTAACCAGCACGTATATCGCACGTACTCGGTGACTCTTTACAGAAGGCCGATGCTTTAACCACTAGGCTACTACTGCCCTGAATCATGGGTAAAATGGCTTGGTGTCCTCGTACCCAATGGGTACAGTTTCTCCAAACTTATTTATATGTTCTCTTGACTGTCTGTCTGTTATCATATGTATTACCCGACATAGCCGAGTCGGAACCCTGGGCCATAACTTCTTTGGAAGACCCCCTCTGTTTCATAACAACCAACTTTTTATTCTATTTGGCAAACGATTCTATTCGAATTACAACGTAAAATAAACTTTCTATTTGATTTGGGTATCCCAGGGCAACTGTCCCCTGTCCTAGTCAGGCTCTGGTACTACGTAATTTATCTAAAATTATAATATTCGGCTGCATATTATTTTGGCGCTTGCATTAATTTAAAAATGGCTAGTAGCAATTATAATCAGCTGTATAGTCATGCATGTTATACATGAAACAGTGGCAGAAAATTCGTAGTTGTTCGGTGCACTCTGTTTTCACTCAGCTATGATATCAATGCATGATTTCAAATACAATCCCCTAAAGTCACATCTTATCATATTTTAAAGTCACCTGGTGGATAGAATATTAACTCTCTCGCCGTGCAGCCAGCTATTTCCACAGGAGTGCATTTTTGCCGTCTATTTGACTATGCAACCCATTTACGGTTTTCCTGTGATATTTAATTTTTTTATTTAGATGTGTGCTAACAGTGGGCGTTAACTGTCCGCATTTCTGCAAAATACACAAGAACTTTTGCGCGCGCTTTTCAAAGCTCAAAGATGTCTGCCGGGAAGCGTTTCTCGAGTGATGGAACCTGTATTCCTGACGGTATTTCCGGCACTGATAGCAGTTCTGACTCTGATTTCAAATATGTTGAAGATAGTTATTGCGTAACTAATGAGAATTTCTCGGATTCCTCTGCGGGTCGTGAGGAATCTGAAAATTCGTGGTAGGACATTGCCTCGGGCCTTGTAAAACAAAATTTTAATAAATGTTTTGTAAGTATTTCGCATATTTTCATTAGTGTATACTTTGTATTTTATAAAATAAATCATAATTTAACCAATATTAATTTTCAAAAGTTTGCTTTTTTATATCATTACTCTTCAATATCAATACTCTTACAACCTTTTTTCTGTGATCTATATATTGGAGAAAGCTTTTACAAAAACTTTTTGTGTATTTTAACTCTAAAATAGATGTGTATTTTAAATATGTAATTAAAAATACATAGAGATTGAGATAATAATATACAATACATGTAGATTTGAAATACGTAATTAAAAACATAACGCATTTTTTTAAAACTTACTTTATTATAAGAAAATGCACAATGTGATGGAGTGAGTGAATTTTTTCCCCCAATGAAACAAAAAAAGGAGTGAAATCCGACCAAATTCGTATCTAAATATTTTTTCATAGAAAAAATGTTTTTTCCTATATTTGATATATTTGTGTGTGCAGAAATAATTTAAATGAGTTGATGTTCTTTTTAAAATGTTTCTTAATCTTCATGTATTTTATTTCATCTTTTCTTTACTTAAGTTATTTCCATGCATGCTTTTATTTTATCCTCCATTCAATTGACTAAATCGTCACTTTCCCAAGCAGAAAAGAAATTGTGGATTCATTAAAAAACTTTTCTTTATTTCAAATCATTAAAATTCCTTTTGAGAATTTAGATAACTTTCTAGAAATGTGGCCTGAAGCACTTCCTCACGCTACCTAAATGGGATTAATTAGAATAATTTAAATTAGCGTTCCAATAACATTGTTGCAACTATTAATTGACTCACCAGAATTATTTTTGTAAAAATTCTTTTTCATTTATCTTAAATAGGAACTAGTTCTCTCTCTCTTTTTTTTTTTTTTCATATTCATATATCATTTTTGTTAATGATGGTTATTATCTCGGTAAATTAGTTCTGATAAAAAGCAACTACCAGGAAATAATTTCAGCAGCACTGCTGGACGCTACATCAGATTCAAAAAATTTATTTAATGAGTAACAAGGATCTTTTCTATTCAAAATGAAAAGCTTTTGCATTTTTGCAGAATGTAATTAAATATCTTAGGAAGTATTTCAAAATAAGTAACATTTCCATAAATGTTTTTATTCACTTTCGCTGAGATGTGGACATAGAATAGGGATTTTTATCCACTCAATTTGGAATCTACTAAAATAATTTGCATGTTGTTTGACAACTAAATCGAAAAATAAATGCAAATGTCCAAAGAGTTTGCATTTATTTCATTTAAAATTCCTATCAGGATCACATAGTACTAAAAAATCTTTTTTCCTCCAAACTACCAATTGATTGAACTCGAAATGCGGTATCATGAACGGAAAAAATGTACTTAAACTACTTTTTCACATTCGTTTATTTATTTTTTGCTGTTATTCACTATTTTTGTTATTGTTTGTAATGTAATATGTAATGACGCATAATGTAAAACAATACATTTTGCATTGACTTTCACATTGGAAGGAGAATTTCGTAGAATTTGTAATGAAATTAGACTCCTGATTTCTCCTAATTTCCCGATCATGTATGAAAATCTACTGGTTTTTCGCAGTTTCAGGGAAAAACTTAAAAGCAAATTAAAAGCAGCTGAAGTTTTACGGGAAAAAGTCTATTGAGTTGTTTAAGTAGTTTAAATTGTCAACAGAAGACGCACTAATATAATTATATTATAACATCATGAAAATGTGTGTGTTCCTTTGTATTTCGAACCCCAGCCGTGGTAGGATGTGTGTGTGTGTGTGTGTGTGTGTGTGTGTGTGTGTGTGTGTGTGTGTGTGTGTGTGTGCGTGCGTGCGTGCGCGCGCGCTTTAACAACTTGAGTGCCAATAATAACTCCTACGAGTTTCCAGTCTTAATAAACATTCAGGGTAGGCTCCATATGCTTGTTTACGTAAGCAGTTCAATAAGGATGAATATTACTAGTTATTAATCATTCAATTCGGAAAATATTTGTCACTGAATCAAACTTATTTAGTAATGTATTTTGTTTTTATGTAATTTTATAAGTTTAACTGCACTATAGTAGTAAAAGCTCCCTATGAAATAAATATTGGGACATAAGCATTGATGTTAAGTCTTTGACTTGTAATATATTCTTCTATTTTTCATAGTTCCTTTATGAGATTGATTAATATTTCATTCAGAAATATTAAGTTAAAAACAAAGTATGTTTCGCACAATTCATTCTCAGAATGTGCAATGTAAAGAGTAAAATTGTCTTTTTGCTGTACTACCGTTTTAAACATTCAAGCAAAAATGTCACTAGTAGTGTCTCCGTTTTTTTTTTTTCCCTCGAAATCAGTAAAATCAGAATCTACTGATTTCCCCCCCCCTCCCTCCCTCCCAGGCTGGTAGGTATGCTATCATTAGTTCGTGAAATGGTTCCGTTTCAGAAAATGAGAAAGAAACAGTAAGTGAAAAAAAATGTTCTACCAACCGAGGACATCGAGAAAAATTTGTTTATTGACTAATGATTTTCGATTGCCGTAATTGATTAATTTTTAGACTTTCAAATCAATCACATTTTGTCTTATATTTTCAAATGATTTTTAATTGTTGTAATAGAGTGAAAGTCTGTCTTTTAAAACTTGAAGACCAAATTTTCTGAAATAATCATTGTTAAGCATTGCTGAAAAGACTAATAACGAAACATAGATTTTTAAATGATGTTTCTAAATTCGTTTCTTTTGTAAGTGATAGTCATATTGTAAGTGGGTGGTAGGCTGAAAAATGCTTCTGGTCCATGTGATGAGAAGCATTGCATTAAGAAACTAATTCTAATAGAAAGGAGTTACCGTCGATTCTTTTGTCCGCTGAATAGTATTTTTGAAGATCTCTGTGTATTAATTCCAAGTTATCATAGAAAAATCGATGAAATGTGTATCTGAACCTCATTTGACTTTGTAAATGGCCATGCTTTAAATCTTCAACAAAATACGACGAAAGTTGTACAAGTCATTTAGGAAAAATGGAAAAGAGGAATTATTTAAATACCTTTCAAGCTGAATCAAATTATTTGATAATGGTAAGTCAAATGATAATTATGGGAAAATTTATTGTATTTAAAAACTTCAATTTTGGCTTCAATGAAAAGGTTGAAAGAGTGTGTCGTAAAATTTTGCACTAAATCAAATGTGTTAAAGAACTATTACTAAAATTATTTTGTTATGCCTATTGAAACTGAATAAAATTATAAATTTAAATATACTTTGATATTTATGTAGGAGTTCATGTTATATTTCACCTTAATTACTTTTCGTTTATCTATTTTTTAATTTTAAATTTGTCAAGTTCTTGCTTGTGAACATTACAAGGCCGATCGGAATGTTGACGCATGCGCATCAATTGACGTCTGTGCGTAAAAGCGATCGATCAGAAACCACTTGTATGCTAAGCAGGAAGGAAGTGGCCAATAAAACTTAAAACGACATCCATATAATATATTAAAATTGCTGTGGTAATGTTTAATCGTTTTTTGCGTAAAATAAATGTCTGGGAAAATATAGCATCTAGTCCGTCTTATTTTTTTCGTATAAATATTCTGAACTAATTAATATATTAACAATACTAAATCTATGATTTTTTTTTTTTTACAGCACTTCAAAACTTGCTCGCTTCCCTTGATCAAGTATGTGAAAAAATAGACACTCCTGTGGAAGATCACTTGTTTTTATCTCAGCTGCTGCACAATCGAAATTTCCAATCTCTTTTTACAGTGAGTGCCAAAAATAGATTAAAATTATTTTATAAAAATTTTATTTTGCAGCATTTCATATCTTGAATTATGGAATTGTTTTATCGTGCCATTTCTATTAATCTTTTTTTAATTATAAAAAAATACGCTTTTGTTGTATCGATATTATATTTATATCGATAATAAAATTCCAAACTTAAATTTTAACATTGGAACAAAATATTTAAGCATTTTATAAATTTGGTTATTTATTTCTAAGTTAGTGTATTTCCATTGTTATTTTTTATATATAAATGTAGATTTTTTAATCATTATATCAAAATTTGATGTCAATATGCATACAATACTGGACGCAACGTCAAAATTCAATATTTTACTATTTTGTTTCGAATTTTTGATAAAAATTTAATTCTTTTTAATCGACAAATTTAAAAAAAAAGAAAAAAAAAAAAACTAAAGCAAGTTTTAAATTATTACTTTCTTTCCATGTTGCTTTTGCTTTTATTAAAATTAATACAAATAATCCTTTTTAAAATACAGTACACAGTGTTGATTGCTAATGATATATGAATATTCTAATTTCTTACATATTTTCATTTTTATTTTTTCACTGTCACGCGTGCTGAAGAGATTATGAATTCATTGGCAGTTTAATACAATGTCTAATGATTATTTTTATGAATTTTATTATCACATTAATCTACTCTGGGGGATTTTATTTATTTATATTTTATGTATATCAAAAAATTCCCGTTAGTATTTTTCTCAATTGTTAATCAGAGATATTATTTCTTCTTGTAAATATATTTATAATATTACATTGTCATAGAAATTATTAAAGTCAATATATATTTTTTTTATAAAGAAGTCTAACCTTGATTTTTTATTTGATACTATTGTGTATAACACATTTGTATTTACAGTAAGGTACTTACCTAGTAAGATTAAATGCTTGTCTTGTCGAAATTAGCAGTAAACATGCCACTTCTTATATTATTTCCACATTTCTTTTTCTATACTTACTACAAGCCAGAGATACTAAATTTTGTTTAATTTCAAATTTTTTTATGACTAACCCGCCGATCTTGACTTAATTGCCGACTTGACGCCTATCTTGATTTGCGTCTTAATTTCCATTCTAAATAAATAAATTAAATCTGATTAATGGGAAAAAAAACATAAAGTTGTAGAATATTAGGTCTTTAAAGGAAGGAAATTTATTTAAACTATCCTTAAAAATTTTAATAAAAATATATAATTAAAGAATTTAAATTTTTTTTCGCCAATTCTTATTAACTATGGTTACTTAAATAGAATAATAGAATGTTGAACATCTGTAATCTTCAGCATTCGCAATCATTTTATGTAATTATAAATTGAAATTGCTTGAAAAATGATAAAATCCTCCAAAGATTATGCTAAATTCAAAAATGTACACAACAGTACTGTTACAGCCTATTTAAAATATTAAAATATTACTGATGACTGAATATAAATTTATTTCGTTTTAAGCGTATTTGCTAAAAATTATTGGAGTTTTTATAAGAATGTTAACTGAAATTATTCTATATTAGCTCCTGTTTATCAGCAGAAAATATGCATCAAATTTTTGAAAACTTTGTTTTTCAATTTTATCTTACATTGGAATTTTTTTGGGACCTTCCTTAGAATCACAGAATTCTAAATAAGACTTATGAGAATTAAGGGAGATCTTATATAAATTTTAAGAGAGAATATTTAAATAACTTAAAAAAAAATGTTAGTATTTTCTTTTGTTATTTTACTGAAAGTATTTAACTTTTAAGCGATTGCTATTGAAGGTATACTATTTACTCGCAATAGAAGAAATAGCGTTTGACATTTTTAGCATTAGTGTAGATTAAATAATGAATGGATGATACAATAAAAAGTTTTAAATTAGAAAATCAAGTACACTTAATATTTAAATCTTAAAAATTTAGTATTGATGGTTATTTTATGGACCTTCATTACTCATTAACATAGTTAACTGCTAACTAATTATTGAAAACTCAAAATAACATAGAATATCTTAGGAACAGTCTTGAAATTTTTGTCTTTTTTTAGAATTTTTTTAATTATTTTTTTCCGTTTTGATTTGTTTAAAAGGAAAAACGAATAGCTTTAACAAACATGAAAATTGATGATATACAAGTAAATTTGTAATAAGGTATTTAAAATATGCATCACTAAGAATAACATTTATTTGCTGGTATTTGTTGTGTTCTTAAGTATATTAATGGCAAAAAGTGATAAAAATTCTTAATTTTATGCCGTAATTCTTTCATTATTTTAGGTTCATAATAAAATTAATAATCAAAGTGTTCAACCAACGTACCAAGATGTAACCAGACTTGCCAAAGATGTATGTAGCTTTTTTAAGTAATTATTTTTCATAAAGTTTTCACTCCTAACTGTGGCCTTAGCCTTTGAACTAATAAAAATAAAATAATATCTAAGCTTTAATTATTTTTATGTAAATTAATTATTTTAAATTTAAATAGAATGGGAACTTTTATTTTTGACACATATTTATTAATTTTTTATAAATTTACCTTTTTAAATGTACATTTAAACTCCAAAAAATTAATTTCTTAATTATTTAATTCTGATTAAAATTTTATTAGCTAGCATTATTATATATATAGTAACTTCTATTAGAATTGTTAGTGATATGAATATTTAATAAACAAGTTACTTTAACTAGTTAATATTCATTAGTGAACCTAATTATTCAAAGACAGTATTCATAGAAGTTGAATATAGTCTCTAAATAAATTAAAGATCTTTGAATTTCACTTATAAGTTTCTAATTCTGCATGAAAATTGACAAAATTAACAATTTTTCTCAATATTTTTCTTTATTTCACATTTTTTTAAAATTAAAAAAAAAAATATCTGTAGTTTATGAAGAATTAAATATTTGAATGTGAATGTATTTAAATGTCTTTTCTTTAATTTCTTATAATACTCATCTGTATTTTTGTACATTATTGGACTGTTGGTATTTTCATAATTTCCATCTTTAGAAATCTTGGCATATTTGTAAAACTTATAATCTAATTTATTCATTCACATCCAATAAATGAAAGAAAAGATTAAGAAACCGACACAGGTGTCTTATAATCTATTTTCCAAATTCTGAGATTAGCACTTTTTTGGCAGATTTTCTTATGTATCTGGCAACGTTGTTTTACATCATACATCTAAAGATCTACTAGAATTATGCAGAAAATTCTATTTTGGTAACCCAAATATTTATGTCATCGTGCACGTCACAATATATCATCTCGGCAACATTTCTTCATCGCCAAAAAAATTCAGAATTTGGAATCGTGAACTATGTGGCACCTGTGCCATAAATATCTGTGGATACCATGTTTAAATTGAAGGGTTCAAATATTTTTACTTGCAAAATATATTTTTATGATTTAATTCTTCAATCTTATATGCAAATGTAAGTTTGTTGACTATACTACCATCACACAAATTTTCTTTAATAACTGAAATAAATTGTATTCTTGATTATTTCTTTTTATATTTGCATAATTTTATTTGTACAACTATTTTCATTGATATTATGCTTAAAAAATTTTATGTTCTAATATTTTTTCTTTGAAACTATAGGTAAAAGAAGAATTAAAACAATATAAATCGCCTGATTCAGAGGAATTGCAAAATTTATTAGAAAAACCGCATTTGAAGGTAATTAATGCCAAATATTTTCAAATTTGTGATAATCAATATTATGTATATGATCAGGTATGCAAAATTATGTGGTATTTTATTTTTTTGGATTTAGAATTTATTTATTAGGTTAGAGTTTTATTTACTTTACTTTTCTATACTATTTAAATAATACTTTGAAGTTAGTTTAACTGTGTGATAATTATGTGAAATAAAAAAAATTGAGATTTCACTTCTTTTTTCAAAATAAACAAGTAATCTGTATATTTTTTTACATGTAAACTATTACAACTGTATTGTTTTTATACTATTTATAAAAATAGTGTAAACTTTTAAAAAATTAATTTATTTCATATGTATTAAGGTATTTGCATCTCCAAATGAATTTTAGTTACGACAAATTTTAATGAAAAAGAAATTCATAATTTACAATTTTAGTTCTCTAATTTTATTGCTGCAAGTTAGAAACCTATGAAAATTACCGAGAAATGTATATAGTAAGAAATAAGAAGAGATTGTTTTAAATTTCTAATTATTCATAAAGAAATAATATATATTTTTATTTTTTATTTATGAGCAAAAATTTATTAAGTAACTACATATCATGATTTTGGAGACTGCTTTATAAAATATTACCTATTAACACTTATTCCATAAATTTGCTACATTGAAGAAAAATTTTTTAACTTTATTTCTAATTGTATATGCAGGCTTTATTTCAAACTCATGACCAGGTGGCCAGGAAAGATTTTCTTCCAGCTTTACCAGATGTGCCTTTCGAAGTGGATGAAGATGATGAAAGTGTCAAAGTTGTGCAACTTATAAAAAATACTGAACCTCTGGTAGGCTTATGTAATTCTTTTATATAATTAATTATCAGATAATCAATGCTAATAATCCTTTTTCATTTATTTGTATTTCAGTGCTTTATAACAGACTTTAATGAAAAAAAATGCAGATATATTTGAATTTCCTTTTATCAGCATTAATTGATGGTTCATATAAATTCATATTTTCCTCAGATAGCCTGTGCATAAACTTACATTTTTGCATGCTTTTTTTTTTACACTGTCTTGGTTTCCCCACTCCTCTGTTTTTGTTAATTATATCATTATTTATCTTTTGACTATACTGTGCAATGCTGTTTTGTAAGTTATAATTTTAGTTAACTTATCCTTTTTATTGTTATAAAATATTTTTCTATGAAAAATATGAACAGTGTCTAAAGAATGTTCACTGTTGCATAATCAAATCTGATCGATGATAATGAATAAAACAACCATAATTGAAGAAGTGATAGTGATTTTGAGAACTATAAAGGAGTAAGTGATAATGAATCAAAGAATTAAGACAAAGAAAATAATGATTGATTAGAACTTTGATGAAAATATGTCTAATTATGGTAATAAAAATAGAATTTTTTTTATAAAGCTATACTTTTCTTTTATTCTTCTTTTATTGAAGAAAGTAACAAAATGTTGTACTTCTTAAATAAGAACAAATAATGGTTATAATGCATAATGAATAAAAATAAGATGCATTTAACACTATAAAGGCTTAGAGAGGCGTTTTTCATGATAATTATATATTTCAAAGGAAAACCACCCATTATGATATTTTTGTCAAATATAAGAAATACCAAAAAATGTTTCTACAAATTTAAGCTTTATTCAATTTTCCTTAAGAAAAAAAAGGAAAGGAAGGTTAATAGTGAAAGTCCCCAAGAAAAATAACCTGTCCATCAAATATAAATTGACAAATTCTTAAATGCTGTCATGCAAAGATATTTTTAATTATTTTTGTTTGATTTTTATATGAAATGCTGTTATATTAATAATAAAAAATTTTTAGGGTGCCACAATAAAAATTGATGAAGCTTCTGATGCTGTTGTTGTATCTCGTATTGTTAGAGGAAGTGTAGCTGACCGTAGTGGTAAATATTAATTTTCATTGTGGTAAAAGTAAATATTAACTGAAAGAGATTTTTATCTGGAAAATTAAGTTTTGAGGCACATGTATTCATTTTCAGGCCTTATCAATGTGGGGGATGAACTGCGTGAAGTTAATGGAGTTCGTGTCAAAGGCAAAAGCCCATTAGACATTCTTACTATTTTGGTAATTCATTGCTTTTACTGTTATAGTTTTTTATTTGTGTAGATTAATTTTCAAAAATACTTGAATATATATGGACTCAATAGTATTGCTTACTGAAATCAGTAGAAATTATCTTTTATAATACACTATTGTTTTTGTATCTAACATTCTAAAAATCAGTGTTAAAAATTTATTATTTTTGAGAAGTTGATAATTTTAGTTTTTAATTACAATTTGTCCAAAAATTCATATGTATCATATAAAGATAACTTAGAAGATAATATTCATCTTTTTTTGAGTTGAGTGAAATGTCAATTTATATTTTTATCTAAAAGATTCTGAATTTTAGCAAACACATAAACAGCAGCTAACTTTTCAGATTAATTGCTAATAAGCCACTTTCAATAATTAATTAAGAAAGTTAATAATTTATGCTTAAGCTGTCAGATAGTTGAAATTTTACTTTTGTATATAAAAACACAGAATTACATATTATTGTCATATCAATTTAATTATAAAATGTTACTTAAGGAAAATTGTAAAAAATCAAGCTCTGCACTAGGCTGAATGTGTGTTTTACTTATAAATAATTATTTTTACTTATAGATTTTGCTTTATGTTCTTAATATTTTACTTATCTTTACCAATTCAATTTCATTGTAATTTATTCTAGGCAATGACAAAATTTATACTGTATCAAAAGCTTTATATTCTTTAAAATACTACATAATATTTATGAGGAATACTGGGTGATTCTAAATTGTTTTTAAAAATTAAAAGGGATGATAGTACCCATGCATACAAGTAGTAATTACATAGGAATATAGGGTTACATTCCACTCTGAGAGGCAGAAAAGAGGAAAGTAGAATCACATCAAGAATCTATCATGAATATACCATATGCAACTCTCCCCAGAGAAGAAACTGTTATTTTTTACCACAGAAAGCCAATCAGAGTAGACATTGTCCTTTAAAATGCAATTAACACATTTGTTTTGACAACAATGCCCACTGTACATCTCCTCGTCGACACCTACAGAAATTTTCCATGCTCATCTGGGCACTTAAGACACTTGGTGATTACCTTGTAGGCCCTTACATCATACTAGACTGTTTGAGTGGTGCAACATACCTTATCCTCTTGTAGCAAGTGCTTTTCAGTTTATTGCGTGCTGATCCATTCCCCATTCTGAGAGACATGTGATTTATGTACAATAGAACCCCAGCACATTTTTCATCACAGTCTGTAACTTTTTGAAGGCCACATATATTGCACAATGGATTGGAAGCAGCAGACCTGTGCTCATCTGGCCTAAACCCACTGGATTTTTTGTTCTTGCATCACATGAAATTTTTAATGTATGAGATGCCTGTGGACTCAACTGAAAATCTTGTGGCTAGAATCGTTGTTGCCAGGGACAAATTTAATACGGCGCCAAGAATTTTCAAGACGGTGCACCAGTCATTCCTTTCCCAGTAGCAACTGTGCAGTGATACTCATGAGAGTCATTTTGAGCATTTGATATGTTTGTTTACTAAACAATAAATATGATCATGAAACTTTTGGTATTATTTATTTGCTTACCCAACATTGTTGCAAGTATTGGGCAAGCACTGTCAGGTGGGAATTTCTCTTTTCTTTCTTTTAGAGTGGAATGTGTGCAACCCTATGTTCCAATGTAATTACTACTTGTCTGGATGGGTGGTACTATCACCCCTCTTAATTAGTGAAAATAATTTAGAATCACCCTGTATATTAACTTACTTAGTTTAAAAGAACTAATTAGTTATTAACTGCTTATTGATTTCAAAACCATCTGCAATTATTAGTATATAAAAAATTTTAAAGCTCTCATTTTTAAGAAATTTTGAATTATTCATGGGCATAATAATACATTTTATGTATTTATATCGTGTACCACATGTACTGGGTGTTTCATAGGATATAGAATAAGGAACTATTTAATTACTTTAGAATAGAAAAATATTTTTTTCTAATTTTCAATGTTTTTACACATAAAAAAAAAATTAAGTGATATATTTCTTAAAATGTTTGAAGAGGCAATGAAAGAGTCTTTGCTGGAGATATCCAATGACCTGCTTAAAAAGACCTTATAGAATCTGTTTTCACATTGTTTTTAATTGTTATTTGACTTTGGGTTACTCTTTGTAAAATTCAATTTTAATGTAAATCAATGGTCTAGTGGTAATGTGTCAGGTTTGTAAAATGGCCAGAAGAGTTCATCATTAAAGTGATGGAACTTCGTAAACTGCATTTCTAACAATTTTAAATAGAATTGCCTATAAAATATATATACAGAAGTCTCTTATGATAACTTGTTTGCCATAGTGACTTCTGAGCAAGTCGAAGTGTCTAAATAGACAAATCTTCCATTATTGTTTTTTTGGCACTGGTGTTTTTGGCATACTTGCTGCCTTCCATTAGCCTTCATATCCTCTTTTCCATCAGCCACTGAACCTTTCATATAAATTTGATAATGAATGCTTGAATTGAGGGTGGCTGCGGCAAATTTTTATCAACATTAAACCACTCCCTAAATATTTTGTCCAGTTTATAATCATAAAGGTGGATATATATATTTTGAATAGAAAACAGCTGAATATTGCTTCCTCTTACATAATTAAAAAAGTTTTTGATACCAACAAACTTTTTGATATCTGTAAACAGGGTCTCTCCATCCCTAAGCATGTTTGTATAATTTCCCATCTATTGCTCCATTTTTGATGAATTATACAACTAAACATTTCTATTCTCTATGGAACACCCTGAATACATACTTTTGTATAAACTTGTGTTCTAAATTTGATGTATAGTTCGTAAAAAATATTAATTACAAACTATATTATTAAAATATTATTTCCAAACAATGTTATAAATATTGCATTTTTTCTTTTTCATGTATGCTTCTTTGATATTTGCAGGAGGTAAGTCTTTCAAAATTTTTGTTAACTAAATCTTTTAAATAATATATTTTGTTGTTTAAAATTAACATAAATAGCCAACATACTTCTTTTACTAAAATATTTTATGATGAAGATCATGTATATTTCTTTACATCAGTTGGAAAGCTATGTATTTCTTGAAAATCTTTTCTATAATAAAATTATTTATTGTTTGAAGGTATTGTTTTTGTAATGTCAGTTTGTTTGACAAAATTTTTCATCCATCTAAATTTTTGATACTGTCAAAGTTTAGAATCAAACAATTTTTAACTTAAAAAAACCACTATATTAACTAAATAAGCTGACAGTATTTATAGTTTGATGTTTTATTTTGAATTTTATTCCTTTAAAATGTTTAATTTATTATTGTTTCCCTCATAAATATATTGTAGTAATTTTCTAAACTATACATAATATATTTTAAAAAAAAAGTTTGTTTTTTGAAATCTGAAATTTTTTCTAAATTTTGCATATGTTATTTCAAAGTTACAATTTATATTCATATATTATGTATTATTTAGAATGTTAATAAATAAAATGGATTGTCAATAAACTCATTTTATTTTTATTGCATAATTTTTTACATTAATATATGAAATTAATAGTTCGATACATAATATGATAGAATTTTAATCCTCATTATGTATATTTTGAAATAAACCCATTTTTTTCAGCAATGTAGAGAAGGTACTATTACCTTTAAATTAGTTCCAGGGGTGCCACCAACTGTTACTCCTTCAGATCAAGTGCGTGCTAATTTTTCTTATGATCCAATGCTTGATTCATTAAACCCCAAACCTGAATCAGGACTTGCTTACCGCAGAGGTGATATTTTACATATTGTTAGTCGTCAGGATCCAGATTGGTGGCAAGCTCATCTCGACAATGATTCAAAAATTGGAATCATTCCAAGTCCAGATTTACAGAAAAGGTAATTTGCAAATAATCTGAAATTATATGTAGTTATAAAATTGTGATCAGAGATTTCAATTTGTAAAATTTGGGGAAAAAATTAAATGTAGAAGATTTTTCGTATTAAATTTAACTATGATACTCCACTATTAATTTTATTTTTTAATATTTATGCAATTCTTTTAACTGCATATAAATCATTCAAGTTTCATCAAGCAATTTTCTTACTGAAAATGGAACAACTGGAAAGATATTTTACATATCATATACAGTATAATGAAGACTTAACATTTGTAATGATAAGAGTAAAAAACCTAAAACTTATTAATTTCAAAATCCAGACTTAAATTCAAAGCAATTTTTGACTTAAAATGTATTCTTTAATCATGAAATAGCTCTGAAATTCGATATTATCAATACTTTGTTTTTCTTTTTTTTTGGGGGGGGGGACAGACAATTTTACAACACAATTTTATAATTTAAGCTTTCTTATTTGTAAAAATTTAATTACTATGTTTTATAGATTTTTTCTAATGTACACAATTTATATTACTATTTATACTTTGAGATTTAGAATAATGTTACAAATTTTACTGAATAAATGATTAGTATTAACCTCAATATATATATATATATGATACCAATTGTAATAAACTGATGATTATATTTAATTACCAGTGATTATTCATAATCACCATATCATCACTTCACTTAGTAAATGTTACAAACTATGGAATATTCATTGCATACTTTATAAAATTCCTACTCTTAAGTTGGAATGAAATAAAAATCCATAACATTTCCAAAACTCCCAGTGTGCTTCAAAGTGGTAATAGTTGTGAGTTCAGTGATGAAATCAGGGGAAAAAAATTGGGCAAAATATTCAGATTTGAAAATTGAGCATGGTAAATCTAGGCACTTCCAAACACAAATTTTGGTGCATGTCAATAATTATGTTGAAAATAAGCTAAGTTCTTAGTTGGAAAATAATAAAATTGGTTAATGGTCAAAAGTTTTGTATAATCTATGAAAAACCAGTCTTTTTATGAAGCTAACTCTTTATGTGGCAATTTTTGGAATGTATTAAAAACTAGGTTCTGAAAATACCTTTCCTGAATAGCTATTAAATGTCTTAGCCTTAAAAAGAAACATCAGACTTAAATAGAAACAATTATATATCTGATAAAAACCAACTGCAAAATAGATGATTCTAATGTAAAAAATAATAATCCTTTCCTTCCAGTCCAGCAGCAATTAATTTGGTGATTCACAACGAAAATGAAGTAATCAATTTAATCCTGCAGATATTTTAACTGGGAAAGAACAAGTAAGAAAATATATAATTTGTGCAAAAAAAAAAAAAAAAAAAAAAAAAAGTGTAAAAATTGTTAAGCTTTAAATCTTTAATTTTCTTCTGGTAAGTGATCCATGAAATTTCTTAGAAATCCATCTTAGAAATTCAAAACGGAATATTTTATCGTTTAAGAACAAACCCAAAAAAAAAAAAAAAAAAAAAAAAAAAGTCTCACTGTGCTATACGAGAAACCAGTTCACAATTTGTTAAAAAAAACTTATTTTCTTTGAAGATGTTCTAGATCAAGCAATATCACTTTGAAAATATGTAAGAATCTCTTATTGAATGTTATGGATATCAACAATGTGTGTTTGAAGACAGTGCCAATGTAAAAAATTTGACAAACTAATTCTAAATGTCTAATATGCGTAAATGAAGGAACTTACAAGTAATAAATAAGTAAATACTGTTTTTAGAATATGAATTTAGTTTGTTTTTGACATGGAACTGTTTTGTATAACCTTTGATAATTTGTTTTCTTTTCAGGTCATATTTGACTAGACATAAAAATTTTCTGGAAACACCAATTATTATTCAATCATTCTGTTTTGTTTGGATAAAAGCAAAATATTTACTACAATCTAACCTTTATTTTACTTTCTGTAATTTGGTTATTTTGTATTTTTCAGCATTTCCCATTAGAAATTGGGGATTTTTTAAACTAATTGGCAAATGTGATAAATATTCAATATATTGTCATTTACCAATTTTGAATATCTGGTGATTATTGCATTTATATATAGTTTCAAGATTAATCATTTTAACCATAATGCATATTTATATATTGTTACCTCTTATTTATATCACTTGTTCATTATAACATGAATTAATAACAAACTACCTAATTTTGGTTGACTTTTATTATTTCCACAAATTTTCATTTGTTTCCTTTCATTGCCTTTGTATAAAATGTGTATGAAACAGATCTACAAATGTTTCTAAATTGTATTTCATATTTATTTTAGACGTCTCTCATCTTTCCAAAATGGTAGTTTGTATAAAGGAAATGAAAACAATTCCAATGAATATATAGGTAAACTCTTATAGAAATAAATATGTTATTTACTTTTTAATTGGTAATGTTTTTTTTATCAATCATCATTTTTTCAATTTGAATCATCATTTTGTCAGACAGATTTGTGGGATATTTATATTTTATTTCACACGTTGGTGCTATTATTGAATAGAAATACATTTTAAAAATTCTATTTTTCATAAGAAATAGAATTTGTAACAATCGTAGCATAAAAAAAACATCCTTCAAGCATTTTTAAAGCAGATCTGAAAATTTAGAATGTATATAAAAAAAATATATTTAAATAATATTTTAAATTTTAGAGTGGAAGTATCCCTTAGAAAGGTCAGGCTGAATATTAAAACTTCAAATGTTATTAATTTGCATTTTTACTGCAATTTTTCTTTTCATATCTTGTATTATTATTTATTTTATATTTGGAAGCAAAATATAGATTTAAAACAAATTATTACTTAATCTGTCTTCCCAAGTAATTGAGTAATGTTTTTTCCCAGAAAAAAATGTTTTGTAGTTGTGTTAAAAAATGCAATTTTAAATTTTTTACTTTGATTGTTTTTTATTTGAAAATCATTTTTGTTACAAATAATCTGTAAAACTGATTTTCTTTTTTAAGAAATGGGAGCTTTCAAAGATTATTCATAATAAACACAAAGAATCTAATTTCTATTTTACATTTCTCTAAAAGTCTACCATATGAAACATTTTTTAGAAATCAACAGTTTTTTTTTCTAACTTGTCAGTGTAATTATCCTCTGAAAAGCCATTAAGTGGTCGTTATGTAAATATCGATTGCAGAATTATCAAACCATTAGGAATCAACATGACATTTATGTTTAATATATATATATATATATATATATATATATATATATATATATATATATATATATATATATATACATATATATATATATATATATATATATATATATACATATATATATATACTGGGTGAGCCAAAAGTTAGTAACAATTTTAAAAAATCATAAAGAAAGAAGAAAGTGAGATAAAGAAGTGCGGTTTGCAAGAAAGGGCTCACAAAAAAAGTTAAAAAAAGTTTTTAGCAGCAGAAAAAGTTTTAGTTAAAAAATTCACCTATAGATGGCACTAACATCGAGAAATTCAGCAGAATTATGCAAATTAATCTTGCGATAAAAGGTCGTGATACTCGAGAATTTCTCATTCGCTTTCAGAATGTTATCATTACCCAATCAAGCGTTGTTGGTGAAGTTGTTCTATTTGAACGGAGAGTCAGCAACTATTGCGTTGCGAAAATTTCGCACGACGAAAAGACTGAAGACGAAGTAAGGCCCCATATCGTGTCCTGGAATAGTCAAACTTATCAAGAGGCTCTTTGGAGGATCGGCCACGCAGTGGAAGATCCTCGTTAGCGGAGAGCCGAATTACTGCGGTGGAAACCACAAGGAATGATTTAGAGGTGGAATCGTCCATTGGGAGTAGCAGTGCTCGTGAAGTTGGAAGAATATTGGATGTGCCTCAATCATCGATTAGACGTATCTTCCATGGGATATTGCATCTCTATCCCTACAAACTGCAGGACAAACTATAGGAAAATTACTGCAGGAGTTACAACCGGGAGACACAGCTATGCAAGAATCATTTGCCGATTGGGCTATGGCAAGAATCGAAAACGACCCTCAGTGGTTGTTCAACGTTTTCTGGACAGATGAGGCACACTTCACACTACACGGGGATGTCAACACCCATAACACTCATATATGGGCAACATCTAATCCTCGTGAATACACGACAAAATCTCTGCATCCAGCCAAGTTGACAGTCTGGTGTGGCTTCACCTCATCTTTCATTGTCGGACCTTTCTTCTTTGAAGAACCTTGTCCCAGATTGGGCTGGAAAACGTGCACAGTAACCGCTAAGCGTTACCTCACTCTTTTGCTTGACAAAGTCGTGCCCGCATTAAATCAAAGAGGTGTGTTATCTGTAATAAACTTTATGCAGGATGGCGCACCACCACATTATGCCAATCCAGTAAAACTATTTATTTTGAGTACCTTTGGTGAGGAGAGACTCATCAGTCGAGGTTGCAAGATCGCATGGCCTCCACGATCACCCGACCTCACTCCGGTCGACTTCTGGTTGTGGGGCTATTTGAAATCACGTGTGTACCGTTCATCTCCTTCAACATTGGCCGAATTCAAAGATTCCATCTGTTATGAGGTTTCTGCAATTCATTCCGACATATTGCATTCAGCTATAACGGGCGTTGCGAGTGGCCTTAGTTGTGTCGTACAATGTACTGGAGGTCATATTGAACAACTGTTATTATCAGAATAAATGAATGGAGCGTACTGTTGTCCTATTCATTGTGTTTTGGACAGTCAGTGCCATCTATAAGCGACTTTTTTAACTAAAACTTTTTTTGCTGCAAAAAAAAATCCGACTGCCTTGTGAGCCCTTTCTTGCAAACTGCACTTCTTTATCTTACTTTCTTCTTTTTTTATGAATTTTTAAAATTGTAACGAACTTTTGGCTCACCTGGTGTGTGTGTGTGTGTGGGTGTATATATATATATATATATCTATATATATATATATATATATATATATATATATATTGAGGCTATATGCATATTGTCAAGTAATTTTGAATTTGTAATTATTTGGAAACTAAAACTAACAACTCAACTATATTTACTAATAAAAAGTACTTTAATTTTAATTACACATATAACTGTAACAGTGTGATTTTTATTGCAAATTTAATGATGAATAACTTATATTAGGTTTGTAAAATGTTACTTTTAGTAGAATGTGTGTATGCTGATCTAATGCCATCTGCCATATGATTTCTAAATGAGATTTTAATATTACTCATATCTGAAAATACTGTCTGGCAGGTATCAGTAGGCAAAAGTATAGTTAAATAGCATGAGTCAACTTTTTCAACAAGTTGAATGTGTCTTGAATCAAATTTAATGTTGCCAAAGTTTTGTTATTGACATTTTTATTTATTGCTTATTAATCTTTGTTTCAATTAATTATAACTTCTTTCTTTTTCCAATGAATTTTCAGATCTATATTGAACAAGACTGAAAATAAATCAGCTGCATTTTAAGTTCTACAATTTCCAAATAGTTAAACTAAGACAAGTTCAATTTACCAAATGAGATCACATTAGCGTACATAATACACTTTAATATTTCAGATATTCTTTGAATAGTACAATAAGTAAAAAACATTACTACTATTCTGATTATAATTTTAAAAATAACATTCCATATTAAACAGTTGTTCACAAGCACTTATTTTAAAAAGTTTTTGTGAATGGATCGACTACCATTTTCCATAAAAAGAATTTTGATGGTAACCTTTTGTTCTGCACATATCACCATTTACTTATATAAAAAAAGTTAATATAGCTATATATATATTTCTGTTTCATGTGAATGCACAGTTTCATTTTATTGAATTTCAGAGAACACTATTGTAAAACTGGATAAATAAGAAGTATTATCTCAAACTATTTCGAGAAAAAATCATGTCAATGAAGCTTATTCTTAAGTATTTATTGCATTGAAATTTTTCATAAATTTGCTGTATGAGTTCTTTTATAAGTGATTGATACATTTGATGTAGACCTTTCACTAATTTTTTTAACTTGTAATTTTCAAGTATCTTCACTCATTTCCTGTTTTTATAAGTTAAATTCCATTTGTTATAGTTATAAGAAAATTGTGTAGCTATATAATATTTTCCAAATATCCAACTGAAATCAGGCTCAATTATATATTTAAAAGTGAACCAGAATAATCTTTGCTTGATTTTTTCGACTGAAATAACATAATGTATAATCTATTTAGAAACCATGAAGATATTGTTTAACAATTGTACCCAGTTAATTAACTTATTACTTGTATGAATATTTAAATTGTGTTGAATTTTTTCACCCAGCTGTTTTAACTTAATTTTTGGTTTAATTTCATTTTAGACTTTGATTCCAAAGATATTCAAGTATATGAAGAAGTTGCTTTACTTCATCCTGTTCCTGGAAGATATCGACCTATTATTTTAATTGGTAATTTTTTTATTGTAGCTTGAAAAACTAAAAGAAATATTGTATTAGGAACTACATTTTTAAAAGGGATTTATTTATTATGTTTGTAATTTTATGTTGAATATACTCTGAAATTGGATTAAACATCGTTCAGTTAATTATTTTATGTTTAAATTTTGAAATGCTTGTGATTTATAATGTTTTAATTACATGCTAACTAATTGTAAACATATAAGTCAATGTTTAACTCTATTATTTTCATTAATTCATATTTATGCCATTTAAAATTTATAAAATCTGAAAAGAGTGCTAATACTTCTAAAGGAGTATTATATCTTGAACGTAGATTAATTAAAGGAAGTGTTTTAAATGTGTCACAAATTTGACTAATTTTTCTTTACAATTTTATTGAAGTTTGTATCATTAAAAAAATGAAAATATAGAGATGAAGCAAATTATGTGTTTTAAACTCTACTTCCTCTAAAAATGAACAATTTAGAATCATATTTATTTTCATATAATCATATACATATAAGTAAATGCATTCACTTGGTATTTAAACAGTTTACTTAATAAAATATGGCCAAGCTGGCAGTCAAATGCTTAGCACTATTGCCTTCAACAGTTTGTGGAGTCAAATCCCACCTTGAGCATGAATGTTTGTAGTGGTTCGGAATCCACTTTGAACATTAGGTCCTGCTCTAATTAGCCTTCATGTGCAAAAAATGACCGTTGAGCAACAAACAAACCAAACCTTAATTTAATATGAAAATATTTTACAGAAAGAAAATTACTTCAATGTTACATTTACATATATATTGATATGTTGATTACAAAAGAAGCTCAAGATATTCGGAGGATGTTCTGTCAGGATATGTCTATTGAATACTGAAAGGACATCCTCCAAACATCCTGATCTTACCTTGTAATGAAGATTTGTATTGTTTCAAATGCTGTTAGATTAAGATTATTTATAATTATTTAGAAGCAAGATTTTAAAAATAGATAAAAAATATATAACTTTAATTTTATTTTTAATTTTTCTTGAAAACTTTCATTATTAAATACAGTGCATAATTATGTAAATACTGATTAACTTAACTGTTAATCAGCTAATCATTGTTTTTAAATAATTGATTTTGAAAACTTCACAAGTTTCAGTGTGAAAAATACATTATTGGTAGTATGTTACATTATCTAATTATGCATTCCACTTATTAGACACTCCCAAATGGATTGAAAAAAAATTATTACATTAATAAAATATATTACCAATAAGTATATTATATTGCTAATATACTTATTATTGATAATGTAATGTTAATGATTATGTAATACTTAGTGTTTTTCATTTGAAATCAGACTTATTTTCACTTGTATCATGCAATCACAAATTTTCTCTATCTATGTTCTTACTGAATTTGTTGTAGATGATTAAATTAGTTGATAAAATTTATTTATTCAGAGACTATGAATAAATTACGAATGTAGATGTAGAAGGCTTTTAATTTACATGATGCAAGTAAGTTTAAGTCTACTTCAATTGTAGAAAACTCTGCAAGAATGTTTTTTTTTATTATTATTATTATTTTATTTTATTATTATTATTTTTTACATTGCTACTTATAATACATTATGAATTCTAAATATATTGGTAATATGTTACCACTATGCTTATTATTGGTAGTATAAATATATTGTTAGCTATAGTTATTTCTTAAATGAAAAATTTCATTTAAGTAATACTTCCTATTTTGAAATCAGTTTTTAAGCATTAACTGAATATGTAATGAATGTAAATTCATGAAACTCTGAATCATTTAAATCTGTGCATAAAATCATCTTATTCATATAAGGATCTGTTTTATTAAATACTTCACTCTATTATGCTCATAATTTTCACAAATTATGTGTTAGTTAAAACATGTTTTATTGTAATAAATTTATGTAAGTTTTTTAAAATTTATTATATCTCATGTGAAATTATAGATAATTACTTATTTTATTAAGATTTTACTTGTTTTGCAATGTTTTTATTTTTGTACTTTGTTTTTTCACCTCTTTTTCATCTTACTTAATTTTGAATATAATTTTTAACTTAATGCCAATATAAGTTATACTAATTTTCTAGCTATAATGTACTTCCTATCTATAAATTTTCTAGTTATTTTATAACTGTAATTTATTACTTTCACTTCAGGTGCTCCTGGAGTTGGGCGTAATGAATTGAAGCAGCGACTGATTTCTTATGATCCAGTACATTATAAAACAACTATTCCTTGTAATTACATTATTTCTATTTCTTATTTTTAAATTTATTCTTTTTAATGTAGTGAATTTTATTCTTATTTTCTAAACTTGCTTTTTAAATTAATTTTATTTAGATTATTATTTTTATGTCTCTTTTTTAAAGAAATTAAACAAAAAACTCCTCATATACCTCAAAGTATGCTACAGAACTGACAAAATCACATTTAACCATAAAAACATTTACAAGAACCGCAATCATTTCACTTCTCTTCATAAGATTAGAAAAGACCAAGGACCGACAAATATTGAAATATTTAATTCAGTTCTAAAAACCATTCTAGCACTTGCTTTCAAAGTTCAGTGCATCAAAGCATGTTCATCTTCCACGGAATCACAACAAGCAAAAATCAACTATATTAAAATGCATTTAATAACTTCTGAAATTATTTTTGCCAGTTAATACTTGAGTCGGCTTAAAATTTCACAAGAAGTATTTTCATTTCACATGTTGCAAAATTGTTGGAAATAACTTTTAGTTTATTGTGCCTTTCAGAGTTCAAGGCATTCAATATTTTCAGCCTTTCTCGAAAATAAATTATTTTATGACACTCTCCAAAGTAAGTTTTTCAGAGTGTGATTCTAAGAAGTTATTCATGAATCAAAAATATTCTTAGGAACTTAAAGACACTGAAATTAATGAAGAATAACAGTCCACTATACTTAATAAAAAAGCCCCTTAATGTCTATAAAAAATGAAAAAGTGACATAGTTTTTTTTCCCTCCTTTACCATTAAAGTCTCAAAATTGTAGTTAAGTATCTTTAACAGATGTTTTAATTTTTTCTTTCATAAATTTTTTGTATGATTGATATTCTTTTAAATATTTACATGCATAAAATGTATGATAAACTTGATTTTTGACACAGCTTGTTTATTAAGCACACATAATCTGTAGTATCTTTAATAACCCAACAGAGTCAACTAATATTTTCAAATTTTGAAGTTATTTAAATTTGTTTATTTACTTAATATCTATTGTGATTATCAACTGTTTGTCTATCATGAGAATAACACTGGTCAATTTGTCTGATTGTATATTTTCATGATAACAAGGTAGCAGAAACCAGAAAAAGGACCAACTGTTACTTACTGTGAACAACAAAAGGTACTTCCTTAAATAATACCAATTCATTACACAGTTAATTCTCATTTGAAATGGACTGCTTGTGTTACTATGGCAACCACCGCCTACCAACCTATTTCGCAAAAGCTGTTCTTGTGGTAGAAAACAGTGCATACTTTTTAAAATATGAAATATGTGTGTATTAAGCACTTGTCATTATTTGATGTTCACAGTTATTAGAAATGAATATAACATTTCAAACACTATCATTTTCTGTTTTTAATTTGAAATCATTCAGTAAATATTTTATTGCACGCTCTTTAGTGTTGGCTCGTAGTTTTACATATATGGAAAACGTGAATGCAAAATATATTTGATGATAGTGAAGATGTTTCGCTCATGAATTTAAATTATAGATATATATAATATCTAATTAATAAGTTCCCAAATGTATATTAAGCTCTGTCATTATTTCAGATACAAGTAGGCCTCCCAAAAGTTGGGAAGAAGAGGGTAAAGAATATTATTTTGTGTCTCGGGAAGCAATGGAGAAGGGAATTTTTGAAGGACGATTTGTTGAATATGGTGAATATAAAGGGAACCTGTATGGAACTAGTTTAACATCTATATTTACTATTTATCGATCTGGTCGTGTTTGCATTTTAAATCCTCATCCTCAGGTAAATATGCTTATAAGAAATTCTTATTATACATTGAATTTTATTGTACATTGAAAATGCTGTTAACATGGAAAGATAAAGAAATGTGTAGAAAAAGGGCGAGAGAAAAAAAACTATCAAACAAACAAAACCAATGTGCAAATATTATACATGACTATAAACATAAGTTTAAAATTATGCAATAATGGAAAAATTCATAAAATTGTAAGGAACTTTAATTGTTTTCTATAATAAAAAAACATAAAATGATGATTCAGAGCAACAATAATGTTTACATGCAAAATCTAAAAAAGCATTCTTTGGAAATAATACACCATGTTTAAAATGGCTGTTGTCTTTTTTAAACAACGAAGGCTACTGCACACTTACCTTGCTTGGTTGCAATGATTTTATGGTTAGAAATTTGGTTAATATTGTTCCACACCTCTTTTAAAATGCAAATTGTAAGTCATTCAATAAGTAAAATAAGTCATCAATAAGTAAAAAGAAACTTGCCACACATATTAAACATGCTCTGTTAAATTGTTCTCATCTATCTTGTTGATAATTTAATTCAGTGTATTGCTTAAGTTTCATTCTGGGTCTCCATTAAATGAACTGTTTTATATATATATATATATAGATATATATATATATATATATATATATATATATATATTCTCCATATTTATGTATTATAAAAAGTTATCTGTAAATTGCAATGTTGAGTAATACAAGGTGTTTCTGAATGAATATTAAGTTTTAATGTGAGCACCTTTCATTTAATGGGATACATCAAGTCGATAGTCATGTTCTTTCCAAACTTTGTTTATTGTTTATGGTGTAATTGTAGTAAAAGCTGCCTGTATCTTGTTTCCTAGATCAGCTGGTAGTAGAGGCATATACACATGATACTTTATGAATCCCTACAGCTAGAAATTGTGTTGTGTGAGATCAAATGAGATTTGAAGTAAAAACGATTCTTTATGATTCCCCACAGATAGAAACCACATCGCATGAAATTGAGTAAATGTTGAGCCATGCAAAACTAGCTCTGTCATTGCGCCGTTTGTGCCAATCCTGCATTCTTGTGTACAGATAAGTTCAACCAATCTTGTACAGAGTTATGCCAGAGAAACAGTGCATCATCTTTCTGTCTAATGACAAGTTATTTAGTTCCGTCTCCTACCAATTGAGGAATATTCATTATTATAGAGCATCAAAAAAGGAAGTACATAAAGTTTCTTCTTCTTAAAAAAAAAAAAAAAAAAAAAAAAAAAAAAAAAACAAACATAATTTAGGATTGTCTTATTGCAATTGTATCGTCTTTTGTTATTTTCTATACCCTAGATCCGCACATTATTAGTGTTCAATTGTTAAATCTTCGCCTAAAACTAAGTGATGCAGAAAATTGTAGTGCAATATTTCATGAGCAAAGTTTACACATAAACCATGGTCTGTAAGCTTTAGTGCCTGTAATAACTTCAAATAAGAAGGAAATAGTTGTGAGTGTTTCTGTAAATCTCTCCGAACTTGTCAACTAAATTACTAATTCCTGACTAGACTTCTGAACTGATTTCATCGTGCTACATGTAAAAGACTCATTCGCTTAGCACCTTCCAAAAATCCTTGGTCATTCCTTGTAGGCAGCCAATATTTTCAAACTGATGACACCATCTTCAGATATTATTATCATTTAGGGGATCATGTGGTCTAAATCCAGAATGCATATTGCACAATAACTGCAAAATTGATACTGTAATAGCAATAGCAAAAGACTGTAATAGCAATAGCACAGTGGTGCTATTGCTGTTACAGTCTTTCTAGCATGTGTGTGTCTGGAAAACATGACTGTTTGAATTGCTCTTTCATTTCATGTATTAATTATGTTTTACATAATAAA
Organism: Latrodectus elegans; assembly: GCA_030067965.1. Taxonomy (NCBI): domain Eukaryota; kingdom Metazoa; phylum Arthropoda; class Arachnida; order Araneae; family Theridiidae; genus Latrodectus; species Latrodectus elegans. The sequence goes on along the minus strand of CM057812.1, from coordinate 4,911,813 downwards.
TAATACAATGTGTTTAAATCCTGATTTTCATTTAGAAATAACCTGTATATGACATGATTCTCAACATCTCATCTGTGTATGTGGCCAATTCATACTATTAAATCACCTTGTGTCTAATGCAATATTTCCAAAACGAATGCAAGATTATTTTGATGGCTTTTTATCTCCATACCAAAAGAATATATATTCCAACACTTCATATTGATTTGTAACTTTTTCAAAAAACACTTGATTCCAGTCACATTCTATCCAATCTTGGTGCTCAACAACCAGCTTTCTATGATCTTAATGGTGTCTCAATTGCAATAGAATGTTTCTTTGGCAAATATTGTGATGAAGACTATTTCAAATTGTTCACTTTAAGATCCTTTTATTTTTGCCAAAAGTAATTTCTTTAAGTAGGAAAAGCATTATCATTTCTGTCATGACAAATTATTTGTGGGATATGTTGTTAACCTTTGATTTGATAGCATGTGTAAAACTTTATTCTCCTTAATGTTTAATATGCCTTGTGTCTTGGAATAATTTCTGCAGCTTTGAAGTAACTCTTTGACTCATCAATAGCATTCTGTACACTTCTTTTGTTTGCGTGGATTATAATTTCTCAATAGTATGTAAAGAATTATTTTCCTTCAAATCTGTCATGTTAATCTAAGGGAAAGTGTGTTCCAGCCTCATTCAAAGTTCTATTCCTGTGGGCTGCCCACAACAAATCTTGTGCAAATTTTAGAATTATAAATGAACATGACTACCTTCAAAATCATCTTTACCATATAGGTATTCTCATCTCTCCTGACTGCTCTTTATGTTCTGCAGGAGAGGCTAGGAATGTAAGACATTTTACTGTTTACCCATCTCTGACCAACATTAAGTCTTTTAGATTCATTAACTATCATATGAAAGCTATTTTGTATTGGACTGCTAAAAGGAGGATGGCTGATGTGGCCAATTTCCTGACGTAGAGGGAGAAATGTTGCCATGGCATTTTTCCAAAGCAAAAGTTGAAAAATTGAATTTTAAAATTTTCATAATGAGAAAAGAAATGAATTAAAAATAACTATCTTTTATTAATCTCTCTTTCATTGCATAAAATTTTTTCATATGTATTATAGATAATAGTATTTGTCATTCCATGAAAAGCATGGCTTCTCTAAATTTTTTTTATTTTAAAAGTGCTTTGTAATTATTATTGTATTTAGTGATAATTTAATATTTATATTACTTATCACTAAATACAATAATGTATTAAATTTAAACTTTGTTCACATTGAATATTTACCATATTTATTTAATATTGATAATATCAATTTGTGTGTACAACAAAGTGGTAACTTAGTCATCTATATATGCTGTTTCTAATGAAAAATGGGACCATATATTAAAATTTTTAAATTAAAAAAAAATTTAACATTGCTATTTACTGTTTAAATTTTTTTAAAATAAAGTTCTTTTTTTAAAAAAAGTTAAGCATTGATTATATATTTTTTGTAATCTCAGTATTAATACATTTAAACAGAATATTGTAGCAGGTATAATTACAGCTGCCTTCCTTGTTTAAGTGGGTAGATGGCGCTAGACACAACTAGTGAATTTCCTAGAAAGACACTTGAGATCACTTAAGATATTTAAGTGGTTTTATCCGTTGCTTTTTTTCTTTGTGTGTAGATGTTTTGTGAAATTATATGTAATGTGCCGTTATTGTTTTATATTGTGATGTGGAACTTTAATAATATTAATAAACATATGTTCCTGAAAGCTTTTTTATTCCTATTTACAGTTATATTTGGAATTGTGTGTTTATAATATATTATATAATTCATATAATTTTGTTACTTTTTATTCTGCTGTGTTCTCAAATATTATATTTTGAAATATGTAATAGACTTAGAACAAAATATATAACATACATATAAAGCAGAAAACTAATAATAATAATACAATAATGTGACTTATAAAATTTAGCATTTATAAATATGCTCAAGTATAAGAAATATTTTTTCATTCTCATTTGTATGTGAGCACTTGAAATTACATTAAAATATATTTAAACATGTGCATGACTAACAAAAACTGGAAAATAGAGAAAAAAATAGAATATTTATGTTAATTTTTTAATTTTAAGAGATTTTAAAATTAAAATAAATATTTTACCCAGGCATGCAGTATTAAAGAAATCCAAAAGTGTCTCATATTTTTTATAACCAGTTAATTCTTTTGTCTTCAGAGCTCCTTTATGCTTATTGTACTCTTAACTGAGGTAACTTTCCCAATTACAATTTTGTGAATACTGAGGAAGAAATACAATATCATAATTTTTAAGATTAATTTTTAATAAATTAAGATTGTTGAGAAAATCATGGTATGAACTGAATTTTATATTCCTCATACCTTATATCATATATAAGACTTTTATTGAATAATTATTTTTTTAAAAAAAATATATATAGTCACATGTTTGAAGGAATGCTTGTGTGTAAATGTTGATAAAATAATTTCAGCTATGATTCAATTATTACAAATAAGCTATGTCAACATTTAATAAAGTGTTCATCCTGCAAAAATATTTTTATTTAAGTTTGGTCAAAGAATTTATATAATTTTATTGTCTATAAATTTGCTTTCAGGCCCTAAAGTATTTATGTTCAGCCGACTTAAAGCCATATGTCATTTTTATTAAACCTCCCCCTTTTGAATTGCTCAAGGAAACTAGAAATAATGCTCAATCTTCTTTTGATGAAAATTATTCCCGTGGTTTTACAGTAAGTATTATAACCCTTAATAAGTGTTTTTTATTTTTTAACTGTATTAATTTTTATATGATGAGTTATTAATTCACTGCTATATTTATGACAAGTTTTAGTAACTAAAATTATAATATGTGTATTTCATAATATCGCAAGTAAAACTATTGATTTTGTTGAAAACTGTTTTATATGAATTTATCATTTACATTTGATTTGAATCTATAAAAAGGCAACTGTAAAATTACAGAATTGTGGTAGTAAAAGAATGACCTTGAATCATGTTGTGGAAATGATTTTTATCTTTCCATTTGATAGACACAGGGGAAAAGATCAATAAAGATATTATCCAACTTGAAATGACATCAAAAAGAGCATTTAACAGTTTTGTAGGTTTGAGATTTAATATCACACACACACAAGATGAAAAATGTTCATTTTCACCAAAATTTACTGCCATTAAATCCTATTAGCATGATCTACTGTTAATTGAATGATCAGAACTCTGTTATATGTTCCTGTAATATATGCATTTACTCTCATCTTGTTTTGAACTTAAAAGTTTTGTGTTCACCTTTATTTATGAATCCATGTCAAATTAACAATTGTGTTCAAAAAATTACCATTCAGTTAAAAACAATAAAATATGACTCTCTTAACATTTTTTTTCCTATAAAATATATACTTCCATTATATTAATAGAAATTCTGCTGAAGCTTTCGAAATCATTTATTTTAAAAAGGTATTTGCTGTACCAAAATTCATTTTAGCCCACCTCAGTTGCATTTTATTAGCCATCTTAAGTTATGTGTGACTTATACTGTGAAATGAATATTGCATATTTAGGAAAAGATATAAGCATTGGTTGTTATGTTCATGTTGATTGTGCTATACAAGAACTTCTAATTTTAAATTAAAATTTTGTGAACATGTATAAAAGACTCCATACCTTAATTAGCTGATGATCTGGTAAGGACTGGATTAACAACCCACTTTTTTGGTCCTGAACCAGTGCTAGGTATTTCTAAAGAATTGATCAGAAAGAATGTCTTTGATCTCTTCTGAAAACAACAGTTTATGAATTGGTACAATACCAATGATCAAAGACAAGCAAGGCTATTAAATAGCATGTGCCCTAGTAAAAGGCAAAATAATTATTAAAGCTCAATAGAAGCAGTCTAAGGAAAGCAGTGGGACTACTTACAGGACACTGCCACCTTAAAAGACATCTCACCATAATGGGAATTTCTGATGATTCCACTTGTAGAGGTTGTCATTATATGGAGGAAACTTTAATACACATCCTATGTAAATGTGAAACCTTTTCTGCACATAGATTTGAACACCTGAGTCAGCACTTAATTGAACTTTGGATTTTGCAGGAAATTCCTGTAAAATGTCTGCTGAATTTTGCTTCAGCCACTGGTCTCTTCAAATAAGGCTTCCTGAGGGGTATAGTACAATAGACCTATGGTCGTGATGCTAGGTTCTTTTGGAACCACCCTATCTTAAATCTAAATCTACCTTAAGATGTGTGTGCCTTCTGGTTGCTATTGGTGTTATAGTTGTCCACCATTGTGGTCTATAGACTTATCTTGGTTGATGGAGGAAAGAAAAGTTAAAATTCCATTATGTTAATTTTGAGATTTATGAGGAACTAATTAATGAGAAGAAACAATCAAATTTATTATGACAAAGATAAAAACATAAAAATAAAACTAATGATGCATGATATGAAATATTGCTTCAAAATCCCTTTAAAAATTTTTGAAGCTGTGTGTAGAATATTTTTAAACTGAATTCTACATAATTGAAAACCATTTGTTCATTAAATGTAAAGAAAAGTATCATTTTTAGATAAATGTTGATGAAAGTGCATATATGCAAATACATTAATATACAAGCCATTAAGTTGAATGTCAATTCTTGTAGAAATGGAGTACAATTAATGAATGTGTTATTGAAAAAAAATCGATTATGAGTGTGTAATCTTTGCAATGAGTCAATTAGAGGAATCTCAAGAATGTTCACACAGATAGTACATATCACGTGGCACTTCTCCAATAATGAGATTAAATTAAAATTGCTGCTCCCTCTTTCATTAATCATTAATCTTCCATGTATTTCACTTTCTTCATGATAGTTTAAGCTAAATCAAAATGTATTGAAGTTGTAAATCAGTATATTAATTAAAAAGCAGATTCCTTTCTAAACAATGTTATACCATTCGTTAAAAAATTATTGAAAATGAACCTGACACATTATGTTATTTAATTTGTATTTTTCTGTATATATTTTTGGATGGAAAATGAAAACCAGGAATACATTTGAATTTTTTTGTAACTTAACAATAATGGTTTATATTTTAAAATATACTATGTTACAATTCTGTTTGTAAATTGTAAAAATAACATTCTTTTCCAAATTTAAAACAATAATCTTGTTTTAAAAAATTAGTTATTTCATTAAAATTGATCAATTTCAAACTCGTTTTAAATTTTAATCTTATGAGCCATTTGAGTAACACTCAGGATTTACTAAAATTTAATAATTCTCAGGATTTGTTCAATTATTTGTTATTTTTAATAGAAATATTATATGTAATTTAGAACTTTAAAAGTATATCATTTTTTTAAAACATACATCAAAACTTGAATTAAAATTGAATATAATTTTAATGGTTTCAAAAGGCTGTAACATTAATTTTAATAAATTGAATACTTTAAGTGTGTTAATAGAAATTTTGGCTTTTATTTTCATAAAAAATGAGAATTGTCGAATATATTAAAAACAATGTTATTAAATTTATTTCTTAAAATTTATGATTTTGATTTTGTTTCTTCAATCATCTTGTCATAATTTAACTTGATAATAAATATTACCTGCAAGAACATCTATCAGTTTTTTCGTTAGAAAATTACAACTAGTAATATTAAAAATATTTTAAATATTAATTGAAAGATATATTTTTTATTCCATTAAAAAAGTTAATTCTATCATTCTGAAAATTATCCACTTGTTATTTTATTACTAATTATTACTTAAAAAATGTAACTTTTGTCATTTTTATAATTATATTTTACATAATTTTTTTTAAATATTTTTTTATAATTATTTTCATTGCTATAGTTTTTCTTCTTTATTTTAGGATAGAGAATTGCAAGATATAATTGATAACAGTTGGAATATTGAACGAGTGTATGGCCATAGATTTAATGCTACTATAGTCAATGAAGATATAAATAAATCTTTTAAAGAGCTATTATCAATTGTCCAAAAAGTTGAAACTGAGCCACAGTGGGCTCCTACAAGTTGGGTGCTAAAGCGATAGATTTTGCTTATTACCAGCAGTATTATAAAAATTTCATGAAAACTTAGATTTCAATATTCAAACTCATTTGTCAATTTGACTTTCATTAACATACAAACTAGTATGACATTTTGAAGAGTATATATCTTATGAAGTTTGATGTTTTAGAAGTTATGTACAGCTGAAAAAAGTGTATGATACATACACTCTTATAAATGTATTATGTTGTGTGAGAATATTATATAATTAAGAGAGATATTATGTATATTTTAGTTGTGTTTTATAATTATATATATAATTTATAAACAGTTTCTGAATCAGATGGAATTATTTCTCTTTCAAAAACTATCAAATATATATAATAAGTTTCAGTTTTAACACATATGCATTTATATATAGCTTATTGTTTTATTGTTATCTTTAAAAAATACTTTATTATTATTAAAATTTCTTTGAATTTATTTATTATTGAATTTTTTTTCTGTAATCTACAAATTTAACATTATTCCAACTGTTATTCAAAAAAATTTTTTTTTCTTGAATAATATTGCTTAACGTAGCACCCACCGATATAATATTATGTATTCTTCAGCTATGTGTTTGTCTATTAAATAATAGTATGTTTAACCTTCTATTTTACAAATATGGTTATAAACCTGGGAAAAAGCATCTTTGAGGTTGTTTTAGGCAATGTTTCTTGTAAAATAATGTACCAATTTTTTGTGTAGCATTTCTGGACAAGTGGTATTTAAAAAATTGAATTACTTTGAAAATTTTGATAAAATTCAAGACCATTAGGAAAATGTAAAATTTGGTGTGTAATTAGCCTTAAAAATCATGTATAAAATTGAAACTTTCCGTCAAAACAACTATTCAAAATGTTAGTGATAGTGATTTTGGAAGTTTTTATTAGTTAAAAAAATACTGACATTTGATTGAGAAATAAACTATATGCCGATTGGAGTATGAATTTTATTTTGGTCAAAAATGCATATGATGATCGAATTCTAATAAATATAAGCCTAATTTATTTGTAAAATAATGAATATTAGACACTGGACTTTAGCTTTACTGCTCTAAAATGATTTGTTGACAACTTCAATTTTTTGACAAATATCATGATCAAGAATAATTTTGTCTGCTATCATCTAAAATGTATATGTGCATTAAAAGTTTTACAATTTGATAATTAGCTTGAAAATGAAACGCAGTGCCATGGCAGCCAGTATGTGGAGCAAGGATTTCAATGTCCATATCTGTTTTTGCGATTGAGAGAACTGAGGTGTGGAGTATTTGTAAATGGTCAGCCTAATGGAAACCCCTAGTTTTTAGTTCCCAAGCATGCTTAGTACTCAGTTATATTGACTCACTGAAGGGATGATAGGCTGAGTCAACCTTGCCCAGCCCGAGAATCAGACCTGTGCCTTAGGAGTGCAAAACATTTTCACTACACTATGTGGGTTTGATAATTAGCTTGAAGCTGATACTGATAATAATAAAATCTTATAAGAAATTGCATGCTGCAATGGGAAATATAGGATAATATCAATTATATTTCTCTCTCTTTGGAGATTTATCTAACTATTTCTTATTTAAAATTCTGATTTTGAATTTATTAGTAATTGTTTCTGATTGCAATTATGATAAATATGCGTAATTCTAACTAAGAATTCAATAACTTTAAATTGTTGAATTCCTAACTCCTTGAAAAGTAAATACAATAGTTCTTTAAATAAAATTCATTGTTTTAAAGTAATAAAAAAATAAACTGACATTTTAATGAAGAGCTGTAAAATAAACTTTATTCTTCCTCATGTTTGACTTTACAACAATATTTTTATTTTGTGTATAATAATTTAATGTGAATATATATATATTATTGAAAATGTTTATAAGTTTCACATTAAGAATATCTTTGACAATGCTGAATGAAAATTCTAATTTTCTAATGGCTGAAAGCTGTTGTAAGCCATTTTAGTATCCAACACAAAAAAACTTCGTATCGATTATGTTTAGTTTTCACAAGGGAAAACTCACAAAAGCAATCACCTTGAAAGACATGCTTTGACAAGACTAACATCAATCTCATTATTCATCAATGGCTGGAATTAAATTCAAAACCTTTCATTCTGAAACATAATGAACCTTGAGAATATTTTTGCAATCATATTCATTACATTCAAATTCATATTTTATTTCAAAATATGCAATATTTTTAAATAAGAATTGTTATTAGCCTAAAATTTTAAGTTGTTCCATATGCATTTCCTTCAATCACTAGTTATTGGTATTTTATAGTTTATGCAGCATTCAAATTTTGATATTTTCCCATTATATCACCACTTTACACATAATCATCATAACAAGAAAGAAGAAAATCATAAATTATTGTCATAAATACTTCATTTGCATTTTATGTTGATTAAAAATGTTTGTTTTAATACAAACATTTTATTTACCTTTTATAAACTAAAAAATTTTACTTATTGATAAATCTTATTTAAACATCAATGTTTTTTTCTGATGTAAACTGTTTAGCAATCGCATTGATGATTTATTGTGCAAGTATAATATAATAGTACCTTTTTTACTATGAGGCAAAATTAAATTTTACTGAATTTAGTTGTTTTTTGCCCTTGGTGACATGTGACTGTACTGATTCTTTTAACCAGCAAAATTTTATGCAAGTAATCTTTTAGACCCACTAGTTTTGGCTTTACTTAGCATATAGATTGTTTGCCATTATTTATCATTTTTTAATCAATTTTTCTACAAAAAAATTGATTTAATTTATATTAAATTTAAAATGAAAATTTAAGCCAATAAAATCATCATATGTACGTTTTATTTTTTTTTTTGCTTCTCTGTAAAAAAAAAAGTACTATTTTCTTAGAATTGAAAGCTTCTTTAGGATAATGGAAAAGTACCCAAACTTTTTATATGAGAGGCAAATTCTAAATATTCATAATTTTTGAATGGTACATATTCTAATTACATAATGTTATAGTGATATCTATCGATTCCCTCAAACACATTTACTTAAATTATGATTGAATGCATAAAAAAAAGATTAATGAATATTAAAATTTCTTAATAGATAACCTTACACTAAATATATTTAAAAATTCTATTTTGCTTGTTTTGTTTTTTTCTGACAATAAATGTCATGCCAAACTCCTATTCTTAAGTGATTGTCATTATAAAATTTTTCTTTAAATTCTCTTTAAAAACTATGAAACTTATTTTCAGTTTTTATGCCTGTAGCATAATACTTCTCAGTTTATTCTTTCCCAATTTTTACATGATGACATTTTCCATTGCTTTCACTTTAGAAATTCATATACTCAAGTTTTATTAATTTATAAATGTCATATAACAAATGAATAAATGTAGAAAGTTAGAACTTTTAGCATAATTAAATATTTTAAATTCTAATAATTCATATACTTTCCAAATGCAATAAAATATCTTATGTTTATTAAATTTTATTGATTATAGAAAGTGTATGAGAGAATTAGAATATTAGAAATAGTCTTTCCTTGTATTCAATTTCTATTTTTAATAATATTTTGAAATCACATTTTTATTTTTAATTGTGTATTTGTTTCAAAATTTTCTAATAAATACTTATAGTTAAAATTATTTATTTTGTATTCAGTTAATATAAATCGTGTACTTTTAACTTGTGTATAAAGTTATTAAAAATTAAAGCATGATAATAACACATAAATTTTGTTATCACAATTTCTTATTTCTGAAACAATTTATTTAATCTGGTATAAGTAATAATGTTTGAGTATATAAACCCACTAAAATATATATTGTTACTGTTTTAATATAAGATCAAATTGATTCATGATATTCTAATTTTTGATTATTGTATGTTTATGATTCTTTAAAATGTAAAAACTAATATGTATTGCTACTTACATTTAACCAGTTTATAAAATTTAATCTATAATTTCTACCAATCTTGTCATTATATCTTGCAGCTCTAATATCCCTTCTGATGCCAAATTTTAAAAAATAGTGTAGAAATCATATATTTAAAAAATAAACTTTTTTATTATATGCAAGCTATATCTTGTTCACATTAACTAATTCTGCTAGTTAATTGTATCACATAATTAAGTATTAAATTTTTTCTCTGTTTACGAAGTGTAATTATTTTAACTATATTAGTAATGTAAATTATCAAATGTGATTAATTTATGGTAGCAGTTAATAAGTTTTACATTGTGTTATATATTTCTGAAATTATGAATGCTTCTTTTTTTAAGAAAAATATATTGATATTTTATTGTACTGTTTACAAGCATAAATTAAAAGAATGACTTTTAAAATTTGTTGAAAAAAAATTTTAATATTTAAAATCTCAAATACATAATGTGATTAGGAAAAAAAACTGTAGTACATACTTTTCAGTAAAACATACTTTTTCAATATTGGTCTTAAAATATTTTAACGCAGCAGAAAAATATGAGCTTTTAAAAATGTCTTACTACACAATTAAAATAACACAAAAATTTTAACGTAATTGTTTTATAAATATTTTAGAAACAATAATTTAAAGCTCAACTAAATTATTTGAGGCTAAATAATTTGTTGAAATAATTCTTACTTCAAGAAATTACTACTTAAATTTTTCATTTTATATATGTTCTAACAATAAATATGCATAAACTGAACTTTCTAATTTCGTCACTGTGATGTGTCTTTCGATTTTTTTAAGTCTAAATATTGCTCAGTCTCAAAAATTTAATTTGAAAATAAATACTTGAGGAAAAACATTCACTTGAAATTTTTTTAAGTCAATCAAAGTGATATGCAATAAAAAATAATTTCTAAAAAAATTGCAATTATTTAAAAATTGTAAAATAAGAAATTTGATCCATTTCGGGTACAAGTTTTTATCGAGAGATGCGTTATTATTATGAAATGATCTTATAATTCAGATAGAATTTATGTGAAGCATTTTCTACCAGAAATATTATTCAATAAAATAAAATTTTTTACGAATATAGCTTAATGTCAAAAAATATTTCAGAAATTTAGGCAGTACATGTATCTATTAAGTTTCTGATTTATACCTGATGCCTTTTCATGCAAGATTTAATACAAAATATATATCTTCCATTAAAGGAAGATTTTCTGTGTTTCTTGGCTACATTATTATGTATATATAGTTATTTCTTTTTAACAAAATATTCATATTTTGAAATATAAAATTTAAAAATTAATTTGAATTTGATTTATGTAGACATGGTTAATTTGCCTTTAAGGGGGCTTATATATAAGCATTAATATATATAAAATGTTCAAGAGTATTTTCATAGTATTATATTAATCGGAACTTCTTTGATGAATTAAGTGATAAATTATTTTAGTAACTTAAAATAATAAACTTAAGAAATCTTTTATTAGTTATGCTTTAATATATAAAATTTATTACTGAAGTTTTGTGTGCCAAAATAGTTAAAAGGTTAGCTCATTCTTCTGTTAGCATTTAACAGCTCTTTCTATTTTCAAGTATGACATGTATTTTTAACAAACTGCACCAAAATTTTAAAAAAAAAAAAAAAAAAAACATCATTGACCAAAAATTTCTGATTAAATATGTTTCATTTACTTATAAAGTTTGTTTTATCTGTTGATAGAAACGCTCATTGAAAGCACATGGTACAAATTACTGCTAAAAAAAGCTATATTATAATATCATACCTGCCAACCTTTGAGAAAAAAAATTGGTAGATTCTATGGATTTTGAATGAAAAAATGAAGAGACGGCACTAGCAACATCTTGCTTGAAACAGAATGTTTAAATCTGTATTGCAAAAAGACAATTTTACTCTTTAGATTATACATTCTGAGAATGCTTTACGTTAGACATATTTTGTATTAATTTTATTATTTTAGTAAAATATTCATCAACCTCGTAAAGGAACTATGAAAAATGAAAGAATATCCTAGTTGTAAAAAATAAGCATCAAAGTTTATGTCCCAATGTTTATTTTTTAGGATAACTTTTACTACACTAGTTCAATTTATAAATATTGAACTTATAAAATTAATAAACTTAATTCAGTGGTAAATACTTCTAAGAATGTAGAAATTATAAATATTTTGTCTATAAAAATTTAAATAACTCACAGCAATTTATTTTTTTTTTCATACATTGCTGATTTAGCATTTTTTAGAAATGAATTTCTTATTTTTGAGAATATTTAGCTATAATTAAACTTCCTAAACGTATGTAAACTAGTTAAGCTTTCTTCGTTGACTGTTTAAGCTACTAAAACAACTCAACAGACTTTTTTCCAGCAAAATTTAGGCTATTTTTAAGTTTTTCACTGAAATTGGCAAAAATTAGAGTTGGCAGCTGTGTAATATGTAAGTTTTAATAAAAATATTGAAACTTGTTAGATGTAAAATATTAAATTGTAAATTTTTTGGTATTTTATTATTTGATTTATAGTACCAATATTTATTTAACAGTTTTTATGATGCATTTTGATGTTGATACTTTTCTTCTAAGTTTTCTTTTAATATTATTATATGCATTCTAATGTATTTAAAATAAATTGAGATTTAACTTCTTGTTTTTCACACACACAAAAATATTCAATTATTAATTATATAGCATTAATAAGTTAAACACATTTGTTTATGTAAGTTCTACTAATTCAGGAGACTCCTAAAAATGCTTACGATTTTTTTTTATTTTTTTTTCTTTCTTTTTTTTTGAAAAATTTCTTATTGTAATTTTTGCTAACAGTGCAGAAGATTACGCACAAATAATGTTAATGCAATGTGCATGCCCTGAAAATATTCATATGTTTAAGTAACAAAGTGAAAATTCTTCAGAAAAGTTTTCTTCATTTCATACAATTCCCCGAGGTTCTCTCTGACATTTAAAACAACCCTTTTATATATCGTGTTAAAATTCATTGTTAATTATGTAACTTATTTAAAACTTTAGTAGTATTTATTGTATAAGAATTTGTGTGAATGTTCCAGGCGTGCTATAAATGTGATGTAGACAAATGTATAATTTTTTAATAAATTAAATTTAGTATTTACCATTAAAACTAAGAAATTTCTGTTTTTAAATACAAAGTCATTAGAAAACCACACACACCAAGCCTTAAAAATTAATGCAAAAATAAAATTGCCCAAATTATTTATATAAATGGGCACTTGTTTTATTTGATATATATATATATATTACAAAAATGTTTTCTTTAAAACATTCTTCTGAATAAATCAAATTTTAGAATTATTAATGATTCATTAATATATTTCAAGAAAAAAAAATGTATTAATTTTACATTTTCATCAATTTTGAGATTCATTGAGTTGGTTTAAAAAAAGATCAGCATTCTGATCAATACTTTAATATTTCATGTTTGAGTGATTCCTTATATGCCTGCATCGGTTGGTAAGATATGTAAACCAAAGATCCCAGTCAAGGCAGCTTTTGTGAGCTATGAGTGTAGAGCAACGTTTAATTCAAAGTTTTAGTAAGTATATTAAATCCCTCTGAATTGAATGCCTAATATTTTAGGCAAAAAGTTTTGAGCAATTAAAATTTTCATAAATTACATGCTATACACATTTTGAAATCCTCAGTGTAAGAGACAAAATAATTACTTATCAGTGAACTATACAAAACAGTAAAAGTGTTTCTCTGGTTAATTTTTAAGCCTTGGTGTGTTATTTCTTTTCCTATTTTGTCATATTATAATACAATTAAGCATTTTTGTCATAGGAACATTTATTGTCTACTTATTGTTGATAAACACTTTTGTGTTTTACAAAACATGTGTGAATGCAACATATTTTGATTGCTTATATGTTTGACAAATTTGAGGCTAGTAAAGAGATGTTTACTTATGAACAGCTTTACTTCTATATCCATTATTACAGCTTTATGTATATAAAAATGCTCCTGAAGAAGTAATATTAATTTATTTTATTTCTGTTTAAATATTTGAAATTGTCTTTTATATTTACAGGAAAGACAGCATACTTTTCTGAGTCTGTTTGTACTATTGTATTTTTCTGTATGAAATATTTGTGCAATACTTTAATATTTTCACAAAGATCTTCATTATTGTTTAAATCATTAAGAAAAATCTACGTGTACTTACTGATACTATGTCTGTGTATGATGTCTTCCAATACCTGTTTAGTCTTGTTTATAACTGAGAAATTTCATTAAATTTGTAAAAATTTTGTTTGCATTGAAAAAGTATTTAATGTGCTTTTTTAATACTATATTTCATATTTTTTTCATGTTAAGCGGAATACTTTGGAATTCTTATAATTCCGAACCAAATCAAACGTTTTTTAATAAGTTCCAAGCATTTTTTTAAATTGTTAGGAAAAGGAAAGATTAACATATGTATTAATTGAAAATATTTTTCCAGTCCTTGTAATTGTAATGTATTGGAGTTGTGTGTGCTTGTTCTTCGTTTATTTATGTAACAATAAAAGCTATTTCTACTGTGGTTGATTTTTATCTTTTCCTTAAATTGTAAAATCTCAGAACGCGTGAGTAATTTCTTTTTAAAAAAAATTGACCAGTTTTCTTTTCAGAGTTCTCTGTTTATTTTATTGGTTTAAATTTCAGATAATTAGATTTTGGTATTTTAAAAATATTTTCTATCTTTTGTACAAGTAAATATTCATCCGAACGCTGGGTAAACATTTTTAAGGAAACGTGTGTGTTGAATTCTATTTCTATATTTATAAATTACTTTATACAAGTTATTCATTTCTCATACAAGGAAATTTTTATTCGTAGCCATGTTACGACTCGAGAAAAATAGACGTTCATTATCTTGAAATATTTTATTGCACATTATTTAACGTAAGTTAAATACGATAGATCATTCACAAGAACAAAGATGTTTCCATTTCAATGTATAATTTCGCCACCTTAAATGATTAGAAGATTCTTAGAATTTTTCATTTTTGCAAAAATATATCATAGCAAGTTAAATCCAGTATGGTTACCTATCGCTTTTTGATTTCGTTTTTGTTTATTAAGAATTTACTTACTAAAATTGAGATTAAATTCCCTTGATGCATTTTGAAACTTTGATTCTTAAAGTTTAATTGTTATAGTTTTATTTTTTATTTATCAGCAAAACTACTCTCTTTAATTTCTTTCTCAAGATGTTAAAAAGACGCGGTGTTCTTAAGTTTGATTTTTCTTATATTTATGATTACAATGTTTTGTTACCATGAAAAATCGTTATCAATTTGAACTTAAATTATAATCGAAATCAAAATAACACATGTTTATATATATTCTATTTTTCATTTGCAATTGTTTTGTATATTATTAACCATAAACTAATCAAAAATCAAATGTTATTGTTATGCTTAAAGTAACGATAATTTGACTGTACAAGTAATTACCTACATTGATTTAAACGCACACACATATAAATTTCTTATTAATGCATTTATGAAATACTATTCGAAAAGAACTATTGTGATTTAAAATTATAGCGCTCTACATATGCCCTTAAAATTTAGTATTTTTTATTTTCTATGTTGCAATTTCTCTACTGCATTTTATAATGTCTTAATACCACTAGTCTCCTTTCGATTTATTGATATACTTCTGTAAAGTTATGTTTGTCATTTAATTTGAAATATTTAAAATAAATGATTTATAAAAATGTGTGTATTAACGTTATTTATTTTGTTATAATATTTGTATAAACAAATATTTGTTTAGTTAACATGAAAATTTCTATTTTTTATGAATTTAATTTTAAGAATATTATTTAAATATATTAAGTCTTACTGTATTACGATTTATTTGCCTTCACAGCACTTTTCCTTGGAATTTCTACTTTTTTCCATTTTCTACATAGCAATTTTGTATACAGTATTTCTATACTGTATTTTTAACATCGTAATACTAATAGTTTCCATCAGTAAAGTTACGTTTTTCTTTTGAAATTTTGGTTAGAGATTTCTTTTGCAAAATATTGTTTAATTGCTCAGATACTTGTATTGGTAAATTATTTACTATATGTTTTGATAGAATGAATAAATTTTCTAATCTATAGACAACAATTGTATATATTAAAAACAGCATTAAATTTTCAACTGAAATTTCATTAAGTTAGAGATGATTATAGTTTTATATATTGTTTACTTCCGTGTGTTTTTTAGATTTTATTTATAAAGTATTATGTGCTATAAAATGTTCAACAATTTTACGTCAATAGTGAAGTTATTCGTAAATTTAATATTAAATATGCATTGCATATTGATTTCCGTCATCAAAAAGTAAGCTTATTTATCTATAGCTTATTGAGTTTTACTGCGCTTTGAAATGGAAAAAGTTGTGAACAAAAATATTCAAAGTATGGTCACCGTCATACAGAATTGTTTCTTGCAGAATGGTTTTAATTTGGCTTGAAAGCCATAGTCCAAAGACTGGCTTTTGAAGCCAAATTAAAAAAAGTAGGGAAAATCTATTTTAACTTCTAGCAGTAAACAAGTAGTTGTGTCTTTGCTACAATAATGCGGCATTTTTATTGCAGGGGCATGGAAATAAAAATAGTGTATTTTCTTTTTATTGTGATCTAAATGCCTTTATATATCGAGAGAAATCCTTATTGCATTATTTATACTGATGCACTCTGTCCCTATCCAATTCTAATTTTCTATTCTATGTATTCGTAATTTTATTATAAAGTAATCAATTTATGTCTAAAAAATGTAAGTCATTTAAATAAATAAATTGATTGAATAGCATAGCATAATGCTAATTTCGTAACAGAATAACAAATGAAATTAATTTATTAATAAATGAAATTAAAAAGTATTTTGTTACACAAATTTATCTAAAACTAAAATAAATTAACGAGGTTATAATGTGTTGCTATGGATAAAGGTGCTTATAAAAACATTAAGTCATTTGCATTTTTCATCTTAATATTTATATTGTTCATGCATTTTGTACGTAAATGAATTTAACTACTGCATAATTTTGAGTACCCCAGAAAATTGTCATTCATTATTAAAAAACTTAATTTTTTTTAAATAGTGGCCGTAAATTATCACTCATAATTTAAACAACATAAAAATTTTAAATTTTGTTTTATTATGGTTTTTTATGCTTTTCACAATTTTTATCAAATAAGTAGTAAGAAACTTACATGCCTTGATTCTTCTATCTAAACTACGTGTGTGTGTGTGTGTGTGTGTGTGTGTGTGCGTGCGTGCGTGCATGCATGCATGCATGGAAATGAGCATTCACATGTTGATCACAAAGGCAATGTTTTTAAATGATCAGGCTCATATATATATAATCCTTAAGTTTTTATACCCTAATTTGCAAGTATTAATGGTTATATTTAAAAGTGTTAATGACTGTGTAGAAAATATTGTATTTAATGGATCATAGCAGTAACTCTTTAAAATATTTTCCTAGAAATGTATTTTAGACTTTCAAAGTAAATAAAATCCATAACTTTTGATTATCAGTACTTGTGTCACGTACAGGACAGAAATAATTTTTTATTACAGTATAATAATTATTTAACTTTCCTTTTAATTAATGAATTACTCTCAAGTACTAAAGTTGTGTATTTATGTAATTTTTTAAGGCACTGATGCCGTATAATTCTGGGTTTCAAATGCTGAATTTTTTTTGACGAAGATGAAGTAATTGTGGCATAATAACAAGCGAAGATGTTGTAATTGTGCTGTAATAAATTCGTTTTTGAAAAACTTTAAATGTCTAAATATTAAATTGAAACCAGATAAAAAGACTGAATATATATTTTTGAGATAATAAAAGTTTTAAAAGATGAAACATAAAGAACTGTAATTTTGGAAACGAATGCGAAGAAAAATATTGAACTTCGAAAAAATAAATGCAAATTCTAATAAAATCGAATACTAATTCTAATGAAAAGTAAAGAAACATTCGCAAAAGAATAAATATAAATTATTAGGTACAATTTAAACTCTTAATTATAATAATTAAAAAAAATTAAATAAAGAAACAATTTTACAAATGTACATACAAATTATAAAACATTTTATTTTAATAACATAAGGTATAAAAACGCCATATTTAAACTAAAGAAAGATATGTCGAATCAATTTCAGACAGTAACTTTAAATTCAGCGCAATTAATTTTTCCTACGATTTCTCTAATAACATTCAATAAATCCAGTTTCTTTTCTTCACAGGATTTAAAAAATAAATAAAATTTAAAATCCGTTTGAGACGATTGTGTCAGCAATTTGCTTTTGTCTCCATGTACTTTCAATTGTATTTGAATGACATCCTGTAGGTGCTTCTTCGAAAGTGACACTGTGATTAAAGCCCCTATTACATTAGAATTGTCAATATTTCAGTTTGAGCAATTCCCGTAGACTTAACATTATGTGACGTCACAGATCAAATTTCAGCAATTCGTTCTCTTCGTCCAATAATATTACAGATATTTTTTAACAGCTGCGCGGTTGAAATTTATACATTATGTTGTTTTCGCCAAGTTTCATGACAAATGAAAGTTATTCGCGTTATAAGTTGCCGAAAATCAGCAAATTTTTTATGCAAGCAGCAGCAACTCGGACAATTCATATTGTCAATGATTTTAAAAACTGATCAAGAGTTTTGCCATCTTTTCGCCAAGCGGAAGTAGTACTAAAAGTGGTAGTTCATTTTCCTTTTTGTCGACATAATACAGTGTTACCGAACAATTGGGAAATTTTCAATTTTTAAGTAATTTTTTGAATTTTTTAAAATGTTTATTAACATTAAAAATTGCATTAACACACACACTTTTCTTATCCTCTTTTCTGTCCAAAGTTAACGAATACCGACAGAAGTCTAAGCTGAATCTTAAAAAATGTGCATTCAGACAATCGTATCCTTTCAGACGATGAAATAATGCTATGGCTAAAGGAAGTAGAAAATTTGAAATAATTGACTATGTCAGTTGTAAATGTTAACTCAAAGATATGTTCATATATCCAAAAGCTTATAAAAACGAAGATAGTAAATAGTAATATATTGAAGAACTTGTTTTATTTTCGTATTAAATCGTGAAGGTTTCAGAACAGGAAAATTTTTAATACATTTCTAAATATTTAGAAAAAATATTTTTTAGAAAAATATCGAAATTTAAGAGGGAATTTGATTCATACAAACAAAGAAAATCCATTTTAGATGTTCGTTTAAATTAATTAACATTTTAAAAACTTGGCTGCAAACAAAATTCCCAAATACGAATTCATTATGAAATCTGGAATTTACTAATTATAATATGGCAGCCTTAAAAATTGTATCCAGAAAAGCGATCTGTTATTAAATCTAGTAAAACAGTTATTTTTCTTAGATTCTCGCTCTGGAGTTTTCAAGTGTAAGACGTGTTTTTGGATATCTCCTGCGAGCCTACTTCTCCTGTGAAAACCGTTTATTAATTCTCCCTCTTGCCGCGTCTCCCTGCCGATGGTTGAGGACGGCGGCGCCGCCAATCGAGCCCCGAAGGGTCTCCTTTCTTCTTCACCGGACTTTGCCGGTAGTGCTAGGGACATTTCTAACCCGGCCAGTGAAAATGAATTAATTCAACCGGAGATTTGTGTGACTCCCATTCCGTGTCCAACATCTGGATTTAATTCGAACGTGCCAAGACATAGTGTTTTTCCTCCACTCAGTGATACTGTTACCTGAGTTAATCCTAACGCACCACACGTGCAAGTGATGCCTGGCCAAAAAGGCCCTTCTCAGGGCCATCAAGTGTTATCATCCTCAAATAGTGTTGTGCTAAATTCTCAAATCAATAATGTGGAATTGTACTCTGAGAGTGCAATAAAAAATATTGTGTCCAATTTGGACAAACTTCTAAATCTGGATCCCAGTGTGCCAATAACAAAGGTTGAGAGATGTGAACTCTTATGTTCCTTTGTGAAAAACAGTGAACTACTCGAAGTATTTGCAACCACGCAAAAGCGTGTAATGGAAGGAGTAGAATCACAGGATGGAAATTTCCATCAGAACCAATTCTGGATTTTCTCCAACGGTCTTTATCAAAAGGCCCTCATCATGAGTCAGCAGTTTAGAGGTAAGTGCTCCCAATTTGGGTATTGTCTTATTTCTAACTGTACTTTGCATGGCAATAATTCTAAAAATAATGTATGCTTACCAACTGACTCAGATTCAGATACTCCTAGTGTCAATAGTATAAATGTTAAATCTAAGAATGCCAAGACTGTCAAGAAAAGCTTAAAATCTAATAAAAATAAATCTAAATGGCCAGTCTTAAATAATAGCAATAAACACAATTCTGATAGAAACAATAGTGATAGTACTAGTAATGTAAATAATAGTAATTCTGCAAATGTAAACCATAATGACCCTAATTATAGTTCTCAAAATATAAATAATGCTGATATATCTGCTACTGAAAATATTTCTGTTGCAAATATGTCTAATAATGTCAATTGTAATGCATCCATATATAGTAATAGTGGTTCTTGTATAAGCAATGTTAATTCTCATTCATTGGTTACTAATGACTCTATGTCTATTCAAAATGTAATTGAAAATGTCAACAGTAATTGCAGTATTTCACAAATCAACAATATTAATAATGATGTATATTATAATTCTGATGGTACTCCTATTATATTATATGAAAACTCAATCGCCTTCCATGACTCACAAGAGCCGTCAACTAGTGCTGGCCTAGGCCAAACAACTAATGTAAAGAACAAACGAGCACTTGCGTCAGCAAGTGAAGGCGAAGGTTTTATAAGGCCGAAAAAAACGGTGCCTGTGAAATCAACCAAAAATTCTCTTCAGACTGAAATAATGAATAAAATTTCCCCCTTAGTAAGACATATCTCTTCGGAGAACGGTTCACAAAACAACATTGAATCTTATGTAAATAAACAACAGGCTAATTCTATTCCACCCATTTTGATTAAATTTGAAGAAAATTTTAATAAAACCATCAAAGATCTGAAAGAAAAATTTGACAAAACATTAACAGCAAAACTCTCTGGAGAATATCTTAAAGTTTTTCCTTCCTCCACTGAGGCTCATACAAACATAACTAAGCATCTAACCGACAGTAATGTTGAGTGTTTAATTATTAAAAACAGATCTGTGTGTGTGTGAAAAACCTATTAAAATTGTCTTCAAAGGTCTCCCCTGATCAACACCCACTAACCTCATTAGTGACGAGCTCACGGAAAGAGGCTTTGATGTGGCTGTTATGAGGAAGCACAGGGTCAAGGAACCCATTCCGTGCTTCCTCGTTACTCTAAATAATAATGAAATTGTGAACAATATCTACGAAACCAAGGAGATTTTAAATGTCATTGTAAAAGTAGAAAATTGCAATGTTACAATTGCCAGGCCTTTGGTCATAACTCCTCCATCTGCCACCTAAAGCCTAACTGTGTAAAGTGTGGAGAAAAGCACTCTTCTAGAGAATGCCTCCACAAACATCTCGAACATCCAAAATGTGCCAATTGTGGCAGTAATCATACAGAATCCTACGGCTGCTGCCCTAGCAATCCCAGTAACAGAAATAAAAAACAACATATCATACCAATTTCTACAAAAACTGAAAATATTAGGAGACCCAATGTGTCATTTGCCCAAGTGGCGGCACAAAATACTCAGCAACAACACACACTCACACTCCCAAGCACCCTCAATCCAATACATGAACTTGGGAATCTAGAAAATCTTCACACGATACTTCAATTAATAAAGCAAATTAATATCATATTCAAAGAATACCCCACACTGCTTCAGATAGTCCCCCTATTGGAAAAAACAACTCACCCTACTGACAAACTCAACATCTTACTGAAAGCATTAAGCATCACAGAAAATAATAAATGTCAATAAATAAATTTAAGAACCTAAAATTTATGATGAGGAATGCTAATGGCATTATTTCAAAATTTACTGAATTTAAAGACTTCGTGTTAAAAAATAAACCAGATGTCATTTTCCTGCAGGAAACTCATCTATTAAAATCTAACAAATTGAACATCCCAAACTACACCACTTATAGAAATGACCGTGCAATAGCCCAGGGTGGAACAGCCATCCTGATTAAATCAAAAATTAATCACTCACATTTTCCCACCCCTAAACTTTACTATACAGAAGTCACCATCATCAACCTCCACTATTCTGACAGTGGAGATATTACTCTGGTCTCCATATACATTCCCCCCCCCCCACAGCTAAATCTCAAATCATTATTCACTTGGAAAATTTGCTAGCAATTAATTATAAAATTATTCTCGCGGGAGACCTGAACTCCAAACACACTAGCTGGGGCTGTGCTTACAATAATACCCCTGGAAGGGTGCTCCACTCCTTAACTTAAAATTCTGAACTTGAAATTTTTAGGCCTGACTACCCAACCCACTATGGTCGTACGTTCGGTAATTTCATTGACTTAATGCTCTCCAGGGGGGTCCAACCTCCAACAAAAATAGAAACCATTGAGGAACTTCCATCTGACCACTACCCGGCTTTTATTTACTACACTCAGTCACAAGCACAAAACAACGAAAACTTAAAATCCTACTTCAACTGCAATAAATTTCGCAATGAAGTCAACAATTCTATTCCTAATATTTTTTTCCAACCATCAGCAAATTCAATTGAACTTGAAAATAAAGTTACTAACTTAACAGAAATCATTAAAAACTCACTTAACAGAAGTAAAATAAATAAATCTTATAACCAAATTCCAACTCTTCCAGATAAGATTATCAATATGATTAAGAAAAGAAACAAACTCAGGAAACAATTTAATAGAAATAAATCCCCTATTGTTAAAAATCAAATTAAAAGGAGAATTCAAAGTGAAATCACTAATCACACTCAAAATTCTTGGAAAGAATACATCAGCAATCTTAATTTTGAGGACGGGTCCTTTTGGAGAGCCGTTAATAATAAAAAAAAGAAAAGTGAACTCTTCCCCCCACTTATAAGTAACAACAAACTTGTTGTTACCAGTAAAGAAAAAGCAGAATGCATTGCCAGCTCACTTGAAAAACAATTTATTCCCAATAACATTACCAACTCTGGCAATGACATTATGATTGATGATGTGGTCTCCACATATTTACCAAACAGTTTTCCCCAATCTAGTCCTGAAATCCCCGCCTCAGAGGTGGAGAACATCATTAAAAACTTGAAAAACAAAAAAAGCCCGGGTCATGATCAAGTGACTAACAAAATAATGAAGCAGATCCCAATTAATGCGATCTGCTTTTTAACGATCATTATTAATGGCATCTTGTCACTTGGTTACTTCCAAACTCGTGGAAGAAAGCGGTTATAGTACCGATATACAAGCAGGGAAAGTGTAAAAACAACCCAGAAAGCTACAGGCCAATTTCCCTCTTACCAACCATGGCCAAAGTTGCCGAAAAAATCATACTAGTAAAACTAAATGAATTCGAATCTCGCCACAAAATTATTATACCTGCTCAATTTGGATTCAGGAAACAGCTGTCGACAACCCACCAACTTTTAAGAGCAGTCGAGAAAATATCTAAAGTTATCACTAGGAAAGAGTCAACTGGAGGTATTTTTCTAGACATAGAAAAAGCATTCGATAGAGTATGGCACAATGGGCTGATTTTCAAACTTATTTCTTACAAATTCCCATCATATCTTATCAAACTAATTCCAAATTATTTATCAAACAGAACTTTCGCCGTAAGGCTAGACAACAAGTATTCTGAGGATAAACCCATTCTTGCAGGCGTCCCCCAAGGATCCCTGCTGGGTCCCTTCTTATTTAACATATTTATCAATGACATCCCCAAGCACCCCAAAACTATGCTTTGCCTGTTTGCGGACGACACTGCTGTTCTCTCCATGAGTTCTAATTTATTTAACATATATGAAAATCTAACCGAACACCTTACGGCCATAGAGGAGTGGTTAAAGTTCTGGAAGATCAAGTTAAATGTTAATAAATCACAGGCAGGATTCTTCTCTAGAAAAATAACCCACCCTCCCCATATTAAACTGGGTGGAATAGAAATTCCGTGGAAAAATAAGGTAGACTACCTTGGTCTGACTATTGATAAAAAACTAACGTGGAAATTCCACATTGAAAAAATTAAAAGTAAACTCATTGCAGCAAAATCACTTCTCTACCCCCTAATTGCGTATAACTCCAAACTCTCCCTTTCCAACAAAATCATTATCTATAAAGCCTATCTTCATCCAATTATCACATATGCTGCTCCAATCTGGGGCTGTACTGCTCAAACAAATTTTAATATATTAGATGTACAACAAAGCAAAATTTTAAGAATGATCTCTCAAGCGGAATACTACTTTAGGAACTCTCTAATTCGGGACAACCTGGGTATATTATCGCTTGAGAGATATATCAAATATCTCGCCTTTCGGTTTTATGATAGCCTCTATAAAACTGACAATACAGAAATTAACAAAATTGAAAATTACTCCCCATACGAGATTCAAAATTTTCACTGACCAAGGTCAGTTCTACGGATCAAACCACTCACAAACAACCCTACCTTCCATCCACGACGCAAAACAAAATGAAGACCCCCATGTTGACAGGGCCAATCACCTACAAATACTCTCATTTTTGTAAATAAACTTTCCTGTTTGTAATTTTTTTTTTACCTACTGTGTATCCTATTGATTTTGTAATCCTAACTTTTGTTTATTTTCTTTTATATATAATAAAAAATAATTTAAAAAAAATAAATGAATAAAACTTTATTTTATTCTAGAATATTTCTGCTCTTATTTTTATTGTGCCTTTTTGTATTACTCAAGAATCCTTTTTCTATTGTTATGCTTCTATTTTTTCCATATTTTTGTATTTTATTCCTGTTTCATCACATTTTGATTTGATAATTAAATTAACGTAAGCTTTTACTTAAGACTTCCCCCATACTTACTAGCCATGCAAAGTACTGCCATTTTGGAGCACTTCCTTTTTGTTCATAAAATACTTATGCATCACTTAATCATCGTGTAAATTAATAATTTACCCATCATGTTATGAGTATTTTCTTTAGGAATAGAGGGTAAATGGCCGGAAGGCTAGAGACCCATCAAACTCTAGATCAACGGTTATTTTTCTTACAGAAAACCTGAAAGAAATCTCATGCATTCATTGGCTAATCAGAATGTATTGCCGAAATTCGAGCTTGTGACGTCACGTAATGTTAAATCTACGATAGTTGCTCAAACTGAAGTATCGGCAACTCTAATGTAATAGGGGCTTAACTAAATAATTTTTATTTCATTCCTTCACTGTATGAATTAAAAATGCAAAAAAAAATTGAATTTATCAATTTGTTATAAATATTTATTTTCCTATTATATGATTTTGTTAGAAATATGAAGTTAACATTTGAATTTGCCCTTTTTAAATCAATTTAAAGTTAAATCTAATTTATGTAACTTTTCCGGCTCCAGCAGCCGAGCTGATAAGAGGTGTTTTTCTACAATCTTGTTTCTGATATGGTAAACAAATCTACTATTCCCATAATAGCAAAAGTGGATAATATAGCTACTCAAAATCAGAGAAATATAGCAAGTGCCTACCTCTATTTCTATTCCAACTTTACTATGGCACAGAAATAGGTGTTATACACTGCTGGACAATTGCTAAGGACGGATAACACTATCATCCATAGCAACTACAAAATGAAAGAAAGCAAAATGTGGAAAATTAGAAGTGCGGGATATAGTAAAAAGAAATATGCATATGCAAATTTTTTTCTACGTCTGTTTATCACGTGATAGCGTTCATAAGAGCTTTAAAGGTTTTGATACGTGTGGAGAGTTGTTGTTTCAAGTCAAAGATTTACAGGAAAGATTTAATAGACGAATTTGAAATTTTTGGTATGTCTTCCCGACATCATTTAGATGATTTTATGCGTGGCCGAATTATTGGAAAGATTGGAGAAGGGCGGAATATAACAGATGTTGCCAGGGAGTTCGACATCGCTCACAGCGTTGTTTCACGCTGTGGAAGTCATTTAAAACTACTGGTATGTGTAGATGGCGGCATGGAGGAGGTTGTGTTAGACGTACGACGCCTGCAGAAGACAGATATATCGTCCTTTCAGCAAAAAGGAACAAGCGCACCATAGCTCAGCAGGTGGTAAATCAGTTTCTTGCTGCCTCGGGAAAGCAAATCTCCCGAAAAACTGTTGTCAGACGTTTGAAGGGAGGAGAACTATACACCCGCAGACCTGTTGTGTGTGTCCCATTGACCCGACAGCACCATACTGCCCGTTTGCAATGGTGTCGTGATCATCGCAATTGGACTGAACAGGACTGGGCATGCGTCTTATTTTCAGATGAGAGTAGGTTCAGTCTGTCATCGGATTGTAGACGCCACCTGATCTGGCGCGAGAGTGGTATTGCTTATCATCCAGAAAATATCCAGGAAAGGGACCGATATTCGACATGCAGTGTCATGGTATGGCCGGCATCTTGATCAATGGCCGCACGCCTTTGCATGTGGTTACGAATGGGACTATGACGGGCCAACGATACATTAATGAAGTTCTACTTCCTTATGTTCGTCTTTGCCGTGGTGCTGTCGGTGATTAATTTGTATTTATGACGACAGCGCAACATGTCATCGAACACTCGCTGTTCAGGATTGTCTAGACAGCGAGGGTATTCAACGCCTTGTATGCCCATCACGTTCTCCATATCTGAAACCCATTGAAAATGCGTGGGATGATTTGGGGAGGCAAGTTGCTGGTCGAAACTATCATCCGATAAACAAGAACACCCTCATCCGTGCACTCAGACGAATGAAATAAATTGCCTCAACAGCTGCTGGATAATATTATGCAAAGTATGATACGACATGTGGAATGTTGCATCACACTCCACGATGGACATATTCCTTACTGATACCTTTCTTCAAGGTGCGTGCTGACTTTTAGATGCATTGTTCCCTTTTTCCGTATGCAGCATCAAATGAGTCAGGTGTTTCACAGCTTTTGTACTTTCCAGATCAATAAATATTCTTTGTTCTAATGTCTGAACAGTGTGGCAACTATATTTTATCTTACTAGGCCTCATGTCTCACTTAATGTTATGTTACATTGCAATTTGTGATCCGTCTTTAACAATTGTTCACCAGTGTATAATGATAAAAAATAGATATTTGTATGCATACTAAATATATATATGTATATAAAAACAGATAAATTTTTTATATATGTAAACATAAGTAAGTAAAATATAAAAAGAGAGAGATTGTATTGCAGACAAGTTAATATCTTGTAAATAATATTCCTGTTGGCTCCAGCGCTTTGAAATTTGGCTCATTTTTCCTATCGCCAAATGCACCAACAACTCCAAAGGCCCTGGAATAAACTCTTGACTTTTGTGGTAGTTCGTACGTTCACTGGTTCTTCTTTGTTAGCTTATTCGAAAGCGGGTTTTACACCAATTGTTAATTGCTAAATAAAGCTTTGTTTGAATCGCATGGAATTATTCTAAAAACATTACACTATAATTCCTAAGAACCGAAATAGCTTGGCTCAACATTGGCAATCTTTCCAAAATAACCCCAATAATGGACCAATGATATGTGTCAAGTTTTCCCCAATATACAGCATAACCAAGATAAACCCGGTAATGGACCTATAATAGGAGCCACGTTTTCTCCAATACTGGGCATGCCAAGATAATGCATTGTTGATCATATCAAGGGGACCAAGATTTCCCCAATATATAGCATGTCAATGTAAGTCAAGATTGGTCCTATCATGGGACTAAGTCTTCCCCAGTCTAATATGATAAGCAATTTAAGTCCTATAAAGGTATCGAAGTTATTACCAATCTTGGGCATGCAACTATTTTGCCAAAATATGTTGTGTATAGAGTTAATTCCAATATAGTTGTCTACTTTTCTAAGCTGTTTTGTTGCATTTTTGTTTACTAAGAATTTTCTTACTAATTTAGATGAATGTTCCTGAACTTCAATCTTCTTAGAACTTCTATTTTTGAAGTTTAATCGTGACTGATTTATTTATTAAGAAGTTTTCAAAAAAAGTCACCGTGTTGTAAAGTTTGATTCTTATATTCGTAATAACAAATTCTGGTTACCATAAAAAATTTTAATCTATTTAAATTTAAAATTTAAATCGAAATCAAAATATTTCATGGTTTTATGTTTGGATATATAATATTTACGTACAGTTGTTTTGTATATTATTAACCATGAAAGCTCAAAGCCCAAAATCCTATGTTATTGTTATACATATTAATAAATTAGCTGTACGATTATTTATCTACTTTTATTAATTCACATATATTTATTTATTCTGATAAAGGTATTTACAAAATATTATTCAGAAAGAACTATTGTTTCGATTTATTTGGCTTCATAGATTATTTGATTGCTGAGTTAGTTAGTTGTAAATTACTGATTATATATTTTGGTATAATGGGTAAACTTTTTAATCTATAGACAACAATTATCTGTTACTTGTATATATTAAAAAACAACTTTAAATTTTCAATTTTTTTCATTATCTAGGGAAATTAAAATTTATTTAAATCAAATGTAAGTATCTAAGCAGGCAGTTAATTTATTATCTTAATTTTATCTATATATTGAACAAAAAATCTCAATAATTAAATAAAATCTTAAAAGATAAAAAAAAATCATCTCATTTGCATTGTCAGTAAGGTATAAATCATTGTTGTTTTATATATTGTTGACCATGTTTTTCCCATTTTTATATTTTATCTATTCAGAATTCTGTGCAAAAGATTATTCAACATGTTTACATGAACCATGAAGTGTTAGATCCACTATTATACATTCATTAATTTATTAGCATGTTAATTTCCACCTTAAATTTCTTGAAATGGTGGGCTTATTTGTTTTATAATTCTGAGTGTTCCAGAAATATTATCAAATTTATTCTTAAAAACCTGAATGCTTTAACTTTTTAAAATATTGGCCCAAAAATATCACTCATTACTTAAAAAACATAAGAATTTAAATTCTTATTTTATAATGATTTTTTTCTTATATTTTCACAATAAATTATCAAATAAGTAGTGCAAACTTAGTGTTTAAAAATTATTCCTTTTTTTTTTTAAATTATGTAAAATATTTCTGATGCAGCTTGAATGTCAATATCTTTAAACATACATTAATATAATTTATTTAAAAATTAAGGATTTATCAAATCTCTGATTATTGGTAATTTTACATTTCTTTAATAACATTTTTTGAAATAATGGCGAGCACTTGGTAGACTAACCCAACAAGGCCGGAAACTGCTACTCATTTTTCGTTACCCACCAGTGAATGAAATTTTAATACTGCTGTAGAAGTTTTAGTCACAGGGATGAGTAGCATTATCCATATAATATAACATATTCTATTTAATATTCCTACTTGAAAACTGCAAAAGTGTTTATTTTGTTTTATGTTAGTGACACATTAAATGAACTCTGGTTTTATATATTACAGATCTCATGAATATAATTTAGATACATCATTTTTCACATTTATACTCACTTTTAACCCAATCAAGGTAAAATGTTTCAAAAATAACTTCTGAATAATCTGACATTCATATTGGGTATTAATTAACAACTTTTCCGAAAATGGAGTTAAGTACCTTACATTTGTAATTCCAAGGTGAGTCGCATAAATTTTAGTTTATTTCCATCTTGTACTGACTGAACTTTGAATTGTACAAGACTTCTAGTTAATAAAAAATAATAATTTCATAAAGCTTATTTAGTATTCAAATTGTTACTAATTTTAATACTGCTGAAGAAGTTTTAGTTTGATTTATAAATAACTCTGAAATATTAAAAATAACAACCAAATATCTGAAGCTATATTTATCAGTAATTTTTAACTATTAGTTTTGTTGAAGAATCAAGCAAATATTAAAATAGTTTGGCTTCAAATTTCTGTTGAAAATGTAAAACAGTGTAAATTATTCCTTTCCAGACAATATCAAATGGTTCTGATATGACATGAATCTCAGTATTCTTTGCCTAAAAGTACATCAATATGTCAGTTATGTAATTTATTTATTATGATTAATTATTACTTAAAGGTATTACTAATGATTATTTTGTATTTCTCTAATCACATATCATAAAATTATATCCTATTGAAAGTGTTTATATGAAAAATTGCACGTTTTTATTTTGTTTAATTATATAATAAAAGAACACTAGATTTAGACAGTATGGAACTTGTGAAACATTAATCTAGATCATTCACAGCATTTATGCCAATTTCTAAGTCAAAATACAATGCTAAAAAAATTCTTATACTTATGTTGGACATTAATTAGGAAACTTTCCGGAATAGTGCTATAATTGATCAAAAGTCTTCCTCATACAATATTTTTCATTCACACAACTATTAATTTCATTAATAATTATTATGGTAGCAAATATATTGTTGAAATGAACAGTTACAATAATTTAATTTAATACTTGCTTATAAGAAGATCATATGTTTCTAGTTGAAAGAGTCAACAATTGATGTCATATCCAACAAATTTAATTTTGAAATTTTTTTTAATTAAAAAATTACTTTCAGTTAAAAAAGTATTTTTTAAAAATAATGTATCCATATGTGAAAAAGTATTTTTCTAATAATTTTTTATTGTTAAATTTATAGGTGCCATTCTAATCCTGACCAATTACAGTGAAGAGGCATCTTAAGTGATTATAGTGAAGTGCAACGCTGAAAGAAGAATTTTAGAATTATAAAGAAATAATGTGTATTATCTATACTGCAACAAAAATTCATGCATTTTGTAAAATAAAAAGTTTGGAATAAACTGTTCTACTGTCTATTTAATATTTTCAGGACAAAATATTTCTAGAACTGGGCAAAACTTTTGTTCAAAATTAATGTTGAAATCATTACAAATGATACATGAGTTTCTTAATATTTATGCTGGCTCTTATGTAAAGAAAAAAAAAATTAATGTTTGAAATTCTGACAGCGATATTTGATATAATGTTAAAATATTTTTCTGAAATAATGTTAAAAATTTTGATTTTTTTCTATTAGATATATAGCATTAGATATATAAGTTAGAAATATAAAAGGATTTTTTTTCTTCATTAGAAACACAAAGATTTTAAGTATATAAATTCTCAGTTTAGTTTCTTATAGAAAACAAAATTTATATTTTAATTTAATTGAAATTTACTTAATAGAAGATAACCATTTATTTAATGAAATAAAAATAGTGCAAAATATAAATATGTGATTATACATAAAATTTGGCAGAGTAAAGCAGAAACATGATTCTATTTTAATATTAAACAAATCAAATTAATATTTTACTAATATGATTATTTAAAATATTGCATTCACGATAATTAAATTTGTATGGTAAATCGCGTCCATCTATTCACAACTGGTAAGTACTAAATATTTAATTGATTTTTACTTCCATTCTCTTTCTTTTTGAATGTTAATTTCAACGTAATCTGATTTTTAACATATAATTTGTAAATTTTGCATTGCCTTACGCTCGAAACTGATTTAAGAAATATTGGTTGCTGTTTAAAACCTTATTTATCACTTGTTAATATAAATTATATGATATTTTCGTATTTTTTTATAGCTGAGCACGTTGATTAATCAATTACAGGTTAAAATGACTTATTCAAGAGTATTTTCGAAAGAATGTCATTGGCAAACCTATTTCTTGTATTACAAACATTGAAACATGATAGTAGGAAGCAAGAGTGCGCTAATCAATTTAACGTTAAACCAGTTCGCCAAACTGATTTAAGGTTAGGTTACGACAAAAAAAAATCTGTTTTGGAGCTTTATGCTCATAGGCTTATAACTCGGGTTGAGTAAGATTGAGTTTTTAATTGTAACTTAAACAAAAATTGATGGATTGATGATTTTGAAAAAAAAGGACAATCAAAACAAAAAGATAAGCACGGCGTTTGTTTGACAAATGAAAGAGAAATTAGGCTGCTTGGAAATACAAAGACGAGAAAAAAAATTGAAATCTATTAATTAGATTCTATTAATTAGATTAATTAATTAAAATCTATTAATTAAAAAGAAATAGTTGCGTCAATTTTCTCTTTAGGATTCATTGACAAATCTAAGATCCAAGAGAAAGAAAGAGCTCCGATATCAAGTTTTTCTCTTAAAGAATTTCTTGCTTGATCATATCGAGGGCATGATAGCATTATGTGATCCATGGTTTCTTTTTCTCCACAAGAACATTTATCCGTTGAAGAAAGTCTGAATTTATGTAATTTAGCATTTGTCGGAAAAGATCTAGTTTTAACTCTAGCTACTCACACTTCTACAAGACGAGAATTTGTATAATTTCGGTGAATTTTCATGATAGAAGACATGTGCGAAAAGTTAGAGGCGTATTTACTATTATTCCATTCGTTGTTATTGTAATTGGTAAAAATGTTTCTTATATTATGGATAAGGTCTTCAGGTGAAATCGAGTGCAGAATATAACTTTTATGAATGGCCGATTTTGCAAAAGCATCTACTTTTTCGTTCCCAGCAATTCCGGAATGACCTGGAGTCTTAACTAATTGAATAGATTTGCAAATCTTAGTTGCAGTTCCTAAAGCTGATTCGATGTGTTGAATGGTGGTTGGGGAAGAGGTTAAGAGAGTATTCAAACTGCTTAGACAGGATAAGGAGTCTGACAGTATGAGATAGTTGGAGGGAGAAATACAGAATTTAGTCACCGCCAGATATAAAGCCAAAGCCTCTGCTGTAAAAATGGAATTAAAGTTATTGATTTTCCCGGAAACAAAGGAGTTATTTCTGCTGTTATAAGCGCTATTCCAAGTTTATTTTCTATTTTAGATGCATCACAGAGTAAATAATAATATGTGATTGGACCATTCAGAAGTACAATGCAGATCAAAGAGGTCATTGGTAGTATTTGATAGATTTTTAGTCTGAAAAATATATTTTCTAAGAATTATTTTTAAATTAATATTAACAGATGAAGATTTTGCAGGAACTCTTAAAATATGTGATTCTTGAATTCCATTTTCTTCAAGCCATTTTTTCACTCTCAAAGATAGAGGAAGAGCGCCAGAGATATGGCTGTACGGCATTGATTCCCACAAACTACCACATGGAGATCTAGTAGAAAGTGCAAGGTTTCTAATGTATATCATTGTAGAGAGAATGTTTTGTTTCAGAAGAAGTGGAATTGGTGTCCAGTGAGGAAGACCTGTAGCAATTCTAAGAACTGAGTGATATATCGGATGCAAGATTTTTCGGTCTGATAAGCTCGTAGATGTAAATACATAAGATCCATAATCGAGGCTACTCGTAATGAAAGACTGAACAATTTGAAGTAAATGATTAGTTTTCGCTCCCCATCAATTTCCTGCAATAGCTTTTAAAACATTTATTTTCTTTTGGATGGATTTTTTTTTCATTTGAAAGTTATACTTGAAGATTAAGTTATTAGTAAAATAGAGGCCCAGAATTTTTATGTGCTTAGACCAAGAGGTAGGTAATTGGTTGATAGTTAGTGCAAAATTTACAGGAGATTTTTTGGAAGAGAAATCAGTGACTGAACATTTTGAGGAATCAATTTTTAGTTTCCATTTTTCACACCATTGTTCAAGTTTTATGATTGCAGTCTAAATTTCTTGCTGTAGTCTTTCTTGTGATGAATGAGCAGCCAAAAGGATTTTGTCATCAGCATACATAAAACACTTAATGTCAGGAGAGAGAACTTCGAAAATATCTGACATATAAATCATGAAAAGAAAGAGAGAAAGAACACTGCCGTGAGGAACACCTCTATTAGAGAAAATGGGTTGAGATAAAGTTACACGCCATTTCACTTTAAAACTTCTATGCAATAAACAATCTAATATCCAATGAGCAGAATTTCCTCTGATATCAAATTGGAGGAGCTTATAAATAAGACCGTCTGGCCATACTGAATCGTAAGCTTGAGATATATTTACAGTTGCACATATGACATAGTTTCTCTTTGAGCGTAAAGCAATAATATGATGATGAAGCATAGAAAGAACACTATCGCAACCTCTATAAGGCATAAATCCATGATGATTTAAATGAAAATATTTGGAAAGGGAGATATGATTTATTAGACGATTTAAAATCATGCGTTCCATGACCTTACACATCAAACTTGTAAGAGAAATTGGGTGATATGAATTTACTGAAGTAGTATCTTTTCCAGGTTTTATTATAGGAATTATGATGAATTTTTCCAAGACGGGGGAACAATACCTTTTAAACAAGAGGTATTTATGAGTGACAAAAGGGATCGTAAAGCTGTGTTTGATAGACCCTACAAAATTTTAGCTGATATTAAATCAGGACCAGCTGAAGTATTTTTGCATTTAGAAATCGCCAATTGGAGTTCAGAAAGGGAGAATGCAGTGTTATATTCGAAATCAAAGTTTGAACTTAAATTGAGAGTTAGTACTTCAGTTTCAGATTGACGAGAATAGAATTTGGCAAATAGGTTAGCCTGAACAACAGGAACCGAAATAATTGAAGTTTCCCTAGAAATTAGTTGATGATGAGTTGGTGAGTCAGTAGATCTATTTTTAAGTCTTTTAAGAATAGAATAAATGTCTTTAGATATGCCAGCGTTTGTTATAGTTTTATCCCAGAAATTTCGAGAAAGGGTTAGAAGAAGCTGTTGAAATTTGCAGAAATTCGTTTGTACTGTATCCACAGAGTTTGATTAAGAGAACTTTTCGCTTTCCTCCAAAGTTTTCTTTTTTGACGCAAAAGATAACAACATTATGATGTCGTCCACGGAAGATGATTTTAACGGAAATATTTGTTTTTTCCTAAATTTATCAATATATGTTTTGTATAAAATTTGGAATTGATCTACAGAAACTAGTTCGTTATTAGCAATTTGAGTGTTCATTGAATTGAAGAAGCCAGTCCATAAAATTCCATTGCGGGAAATACCTTTTGAATAATCGTTATTGTAGATTTTGACACTTGTTTGAACAATGACATGGTCACTACCATAACTATCTGAACTGACTGAGAAAGTACAAAAAGGAAAAATATCAGGAGATACAAAGTTATAATCAATAAGGGATGGTCTATGGTGCAGTCCGAAATGAGTATGCTGAGAGGTATTTAAAAGACAAATGTTGCTATCCAGTATCCAATCGAGGAATTCTGAAGATTCGGGAGAGTTTGAATAACTACCAAGCGCCGCCGAACTTTATATATTAAAGTCTCCAATTATTATGAAGGGTGGATGAATATTTGATAAGATGATATGGAACAAAGAACTTGAAAATTTACCGTGTGGGACGTAAACATTTATTAAAGTAAGAGATGATCTGGATATAGTAATTTTTATAACTAATATTTCTGTATCGTTATCTTCTCAGCGGGATATATTTAAAACTTGCACAGGTAGAGATTTATCAACAGCAAAAAGAAGTCCCCCACCACGGCCATCTTACTATCTAACCCAATTATTGTTTTATTATAAATTTAAAATAAGTCGGATTTTTTAAGAAACGTTTCTTCAATTGCTAGGACATCGGAAGATTGAAAGTATGGAAGTTTTATATACGGGTGCTTAGAGCACTTCTTGCATTCCAAGAAATCAAATTGAACATTAAATAAAATGAAAAACTGAACAGTTATTAAAAATAGAAAAAAAAGTGTAATCTTAGTAAAAGAATATTATTTAAAAAAATTATGAGTGTTTTTTAAGCCTTCTTCCTGGCTCAATTCTTTCTTCAATGTTAGGTTCTACATATTTAATATTTGGTTGAGGAGACTTCATAATAGGTTGCTCGGGAGATATAATTTGCTATTTCACTGAATTTTTTGGACTTATCTTTCTAGACTGGATTGATCTTGCACGACTCTTTCTTGGAGGAGCTGGATTCGAACACGTTCGCATACATTCTATCATGAATGGAACATTTGTTGTACCATTTGATCTGGTCTAGCCTGTATGGCAAGTAATTTTGCTTCAAAAATAGAAGCCGTCTCTGTCACTGTTTTTTTTTTTTATTAATATCAGTTATTTCATTTTGATTCGGCATGAAAGGAAGTTGACTTTTGGTTACACTGGAGTAACTGGGTTTTAAAGATTTATTATAACGTCTTCTCGCCTCAATAAATAAAAGGTGGTTCATACTTTTAAAATGTAAGAATTTTTTTCTTCAAGCCTCGTAGGACAGGAAATGTCATTAGCTGCATGATTTCCCTGACAGTTAATACATTTTGGTGTTTCATTGCCACAGGGAGATTCTTTATGGAATGTTCCACAGTTTTTACATAGAAAGACTTCTTGTTTACATTTTTTCGTAGGGTGAGTGTATTTATAGCATTTTCCGCATTGGCGAACGTTATCAATAAAAGGAGAAATTGGAATGATGGAATAGAATAAGTTAATAGTTTGAGGTAGATGATGACCAATGACTCTTACTAAAATATTTTTGCTCAGTTCTTCAGAATTCTTTTTTGTAAATCTTTGTAAGCTTAATATCGTTAAGCCATTCTGCGCAATTTCTTCAGCAACAAGATATAAAGATAAATGTACATTTATTTCTTTTATAAGAAATCTTGAAGAAATGTATTCAGGTTGAAAACTGGAGTTAACAGGTACTCCAAGAATATTGCTTATCTTGCTTATTTCTACAGCAGTATCTGGGCAATTAGTTTTGAATAGAAGCTTACCTTGACGGGTGTGTTGAATTTTTTTCTTGTGACTCTTTACAAGTTGAATAATTTCTTGCTTTAAATTGTAAGGTTTTTTTGGAATAGATGCAGTACTATCAGTGGGAGACAGGAAAAAGAAGAACTTAGTAATACCATTTTCCGCAGCTAACTGAATTAGTTGTGGAATAGAATCTTCGAAAGTCAATAATCTTGAAGTGTTTATTTTTGGAATGCGCAAATCACAATCCGTGTAAATCATTTCAGTCTCTGCTTCAATCATTTTGAATCTATAATAATGAGGGGGAAAAAAGAAATTAAAAATTTAAATATTAAAAATAAAAGAACAAAAATACTAAATCTTAATCACTAAGTTAATCAAACACTAAGCCAAAGTCAGAAGATAATTTGGACACGAAAAAAGAGAAAAGGTTACAAAGAAAACATTAAATAATGACAAAATAATCAGAGTTCAAAATTTACGTATTTCGCAATTAACAATCCGCTATTTAATCGGAAACTGATTTAAGAAAGATCAGCTCGAACTGATTTAAATCACACGTTGCCACCCTGAGAAAGTTCTGCCGAGACTGGGATAATGGCTTCAATTGGACTTTTGATAGGATATACCTTTCTGCTGATTTTATCAAGACATTAAATTAAAAAGTGAATATTTTGCCTATCATGCTCAAGTGCACGAAATTACAGTTCGTTAGCATTTTTATTAAAGAATACAATAAACTATAAATTGCTCTGTGAAGTAGTACTTGAGAAATTTTATGCATAGTTTTCACATGTTTCGATTCAATGGAATATCGATATTGGTGCAAGTTAGATAGTATAAAAAAATTGTAATGATCTTTTAGGCATCTCGCAGTACGAGTAATAAAATATGCGGCGTGTGTTGGAATTATTACTATAACGGTTTTCTTGAAATAATATTTTTTCAAGGCTTTGTTATTTGTTACCTGTAGATTTTTGTTTAATTATTGTTGCATCACGTCTAAATTAAGTATTTACATGATATAGTTCATATAAATTTGTTGCAATAATATTATTTATTTTTTAACCTACTGGTAAACCGTAAAAAAAGTTTTAGTTCTTTTTTGACATGTGTACATCGACATCAATATAAATTACATTAATAAATAAACGGGTTATAAGTACTTTAAAAAATTGCATGTATATTTTCATGTAAAAAGACTAGTTTGTTTGTATTGTTGAGGAAAAAAGAACTTAAATTTTATTAAAGTGTCTTTTAATTGCCATAATTTGTTGACATTGATTTTTGATTAGTTTGAATGTAGTTTATAATGTGGGGATCTCAAAGTTGGAATCAATGGGCTTTACAGCCGTCGATGTTTAACGACGTGCCGCACGAAAAAAGTAAGTTTAGTTCTTCAGTTGTTTTGCAATCAATCGCATGTTATTTTATTTTTCAGATTTTTAACAAAATTACTCTCCTTTGCTAGCTGTTTGTCAAATAATAGATGTACCATTTAATCATATAGAATATTATGATAAAATGTTAAAATTCTTCATTAAATAAAGTTTATTATGAAAACTTATTATTTAAATTATTTAAGCTACATATTCATTAATCACCGATTAAAGCTTGCAATCTACTCATTAAATGAAATAAAACTTGTCAAGCTAATACATAGTAATTGAATATTTGTTAAAGCTGCTGGTCATCTTTTGATCATACTGTGTTTCATTTTGTTGCAAAAGGGTTGTAAATAATATAAAAGTATGTTTATAATATACTTTCAAAATATTTTTCATTGTAACACTTTATACTCTAGGTTATTTTCTTGTGTTTATGAACCTGTCATCACACTATTTTGCAAAAAGACGTCAAAATGTCGTATTTACATTTTGATAAAATGTGAAATGTTAAAGGCTTAATTTAGCAATTGTTCCGTCATTTATACATTTGCCCAATTTTTCTTCATCATTTTTAGAAGTAAATCAATAGGCTTAACCCAATTTTTCTTGATCCTCGCTATTAAAATCATATTCAGGTTATCGTCAATTTAGAACTACTCGAATATAATTTAAAGATTCTATATCTTGGGAATTGCTTTTATTAAGGCATCAAAAGCCTAAACTTTTCTCATTGGTTCTTTTTTACGTTTGAAATTTGTAGTTACTATACTAGATGGTGATTAACTGTTTTGCTTGTAACATTTCACATTGCACTTCTGCATACTTTTGTTTACACTATTACTTCATGTCTGTTTATCCAAATTTCATTGTCATTTATACATTTGCCCAATTTTTCTTCATCATTTTTAGAAGTAAATCAATAGGTTTAACCCAATTTTTCTTGATCCTCGCTATTAAAATCATATTCAGGTTATCGTCAATTTAGAACTACTCAAATATAATTTGAATATTCTATATCTCTGGAATTGCTTTTATTAAGGCATCAAAAGCCTAAACTTTTCTCATGGGTTCTTTTTTTTTGTTTAAAATTTGTAGTTACTATATTAGATGGTGATTAACTGTTTTACTTATAATATTTCACATTGCACTTCTGCATACTTTTGTTTACACTATTACATTCATGTCTGTTTATCCAAATTTAATTGAAAAATGTTACATTTTTTAATTATTAAATTAATTGAATAATTATACTTGAATTTATAAAAGAAATAAAATTAAAATTTTTCAATCCTCATTAAATTAAAAATCATTTTTTATAATATTTAAATTAGGACAAATCCTTACAATTTGGCATGGTTTATCAAATTTGGCCTATACATGTTCAAAATGAAAGATCTTATTGTTGCCTTTTTGTGCTTTCTATTATCTTGATTCAGCATATTATCATATGCTTTAAAAAATAAGTAATGCCAATCATAATAATCTTATAATCGTACTGTCATACTTTGTACCTAACCTAAAGTTAGTTTTTACCAATTAGAGGCAAATTACTAAGTGGTAGTCTTCATAATTCTATTCAGGGACTAACTAAAAGACCTTATTCTTTGACTTACCATCCCTAGTGATATCATTCCAATTGGAGTGCATTGCAGCCGCAGTCTATTTAATGGGCCATAGTTGCCTTTAGTAAACACAATAAATCTTTGGTTAAGTAAGCTTTCAAAAACTCACAACTTTCTGATAATGGCAACTTCCTAACGATTCAGTCATTGCAGCCTCTGAACTTTCTAACTCGGAAAAATTTGTTTTTTGGTCATTGAAAATGTTAAAATTGTTACTTCATATTTAAAACTTTAGTACTCGAAGCATTTCATGTGCTTATTGGCTAGATATTTTGAGAACTTAAAACAATTAAGGGGAGCTTAGAAATATTTATGAAAATTGAATTCAAATAATTTTTCTGAAGTAGCTGTATAAAAATTTATCTAAGTTTTATTACACTATGTCTTAATGTATGAAAAGAGAATTAGTTTTTTTAAATTAGTTAATGGTTTGAAAAGAAAATATCTGGAGTAATTGAAGTGTTTCTATGGAAGATTGTTAAGAAACATTTGTCTCTTTCCTGAGTGAAATCGTAAATCCTATGGTATTCCGTTCAGTAGTTTATGAATTCAGTACTTATTTTGGCCTATATGTTTACAGTAGTTTAGTTTCCATTTTAAATTATAGATACCAAACAAATTACCACCTTGTGTGCAAACAGTGACTACTGAAATCTAAATCAAAGGAGGAAAAAAGTACAATTTTCTTCTAAATGATACTGATTTTTCTCACATAATATGTTGTTTCAACCTTGGCTTTTAACACATACTATTGCCCTTAATAGAGGATAAATTTTGGTTTTATATGTTTTAACTTAAATATTTTTAATCAAGAAAGTTCGTAAAATTTTATCGTATGGTCACCCTTGGTGAAATTTTCAAAATATCGTCAAGGGTTGACCATATGGCGAATTTCCTATGGGGAAAAATGGCGAGAAGAAAGTGGCTGAAATAGTGACAAATATTTCTTACATTGTTGGTATCTAACAGTATGCTCAACTAATTTTATAAAATTAACAAGGAATGCAGATCTATAGATTTCAAACATCAATGGTAAAATAATAAAGTTGATACATTAAATTATCAATAAAATTTTTTGATTAAATTTTATATTAATGAATTTAAATCGGTAAATATTCATAAGAAATTAATGACAAATAGGGTTGCCAAAATGCTAGTTTGCCGGGTTTCTAGTAAAAATGTTTGCCAAATTTTGTGCTAAAAAAACGCGCCAAGGGTGACCGTACAGTAAATCTGATTCAGAAAGTTTTATTGTATTTGTTTAAAATGCAGAAAAACTTCTAAAGCTGTATAAAAATGTAGAAAATTCTCTTGATAAATCTGATCACTGAAAGCCAATGCCAAATTTTTTTCATATGTTGTTTAAAGTTATGTTTGCCATTATGAATTTTTCAACTATTTTTAAACATTAATTTTTTGATAAATAAGTTTTGTTTATTCTTAAATTTTTCATTTTATTCATAAAGTAAGGGTTATGTAATCAATTTCTTTTTAATTTGTTTATACACAATAAAATTATTTTTTCCAAAATAGAATATTGTGCAATTTAAAAAACTAAAACTCAATAGCACAACAGCCAGTATGGGGGGCCAAGCTTATAGTATGAGTATTTGTTTATGACCAAATTCCCTGGGTTGTGCAAATCATATTTTCTGGTTAGGTGGTCAACCTAACTCAATTCGATTTTCAATAATATTTAAGTGTATTATCTATATTTATGATTTTGTACTCTTGAAATCTCACTTTCAAGAATCAAGTATAGCTAAAATTCTCACTAGCAAGAATCAAGTGAGAAATACATGTTGCCTTTTTTTTTTTTCCAACCAGTTCCTCATGCTTGCCTATTCTGTGTTTTATATATTTATTCTGTTTGTATTTATGAGAAAAATCATTTAATCTTAAGTTCATGCAATTTTCAGAGTGCAAATGAATTTTATGCTTTAATTTTTCAGTTAAAAAACATAACAAACATATTATTAAGTTTAAATTTGTAATTGTATATGTATTTAAATTACTTCTAGAACCAAAGAAGTCATTTGTACTCCTTAAGTTAATTTACTTTGGATTTTGTGATGTGATGAAAACAGTTTTAACTCTGTGAGCAGTGATTTTAAATCTAAGGAAATGCAGTTTACCCAGCATTGTCTGAGTTATTGAGTAAGGCAAGATACTTTAGCATTTCTCCAAATGTACCAAAGGTTCCATTGAATCACCATAACTGCAGTGCTAATCACCTTAGACACAGGTCGTATAACACCAAGATTATGGGAGGCAACTCGTGGTTTCTTGCAAAGTTGACTTTTCAAAGGAAAAAAAAGGACATTCAACTGTTCACCCTCCAACACGCTTGATAACTCCTCGTGGCCCAAGTAAATTTGAGTTGAATCATGTCCAAAGAACTGAAAAGAATAAGAATCTATAATTCAATGCTTGTTAACTCCACATATTTCTGATGATATTATGAGTATTCCTCCGCATTGGTGTGTCAAAGAACATACTGATCATCGAAAATGGCTAATGTGGTTGAGTGAATTAAGTTAAAATTTAA
The DNA here is from genome assembly GCA_030067965.1 of Latrodectus elegans. Classification (NCBI taxonomy): domain Eukaryota; kingdom Metazoa; phylum Arthropoda; class Arachnida; order Araneae; family Theridiidae; genus Latrodectus; species Latrodectus elegans. The sequence continues at coordinate 4,869,460 of CM057812.1, read as the reverse complement.
TTTACACTGGATAAAAGCATTGAAATAGGTGAAAATTCCATAAAATTAGGATTCCATCTTGCTTTACATGCATTGTACAAGATTCTAGTAGGAGTATTATGATATGGGATATATTCTGCCTGGTTGGAAGTGATGTTATATCTTGCATTTAAGTTAAAATTTAAGTGTTTTAAGTTATATTTTATTTTTTCAAAGTATATCAAATTGAAATTTTTGAATTTTAGTATTAGTATGTAGGAAATGAAAGAAATACATAGTGATAAATTGAATTTGTGTTTTTTTTAATTCTGCAATTGATTAATTGAATACTTTTACTTTATGTATTAAATTAAAATTGCTGTTGTGTGGAATAATTTATGTAATTTATTGAATATAGTATTGACATATTTGATATATATATGTATATATTTATTTATTTAGGTTTGTAATTAATTAAAACTAGAGTTTTCATAAAAATGTTTTATTTATATTCTTGATTTAGCTTTACTGTCCAGTTATCTCATGCTAGATAGTATTTTTGCTGTTTTTTTAAGTGGTGTCATTGCCCAGCTAATTAAAACTCAAATTTTTATAAAAAATATAGATTATTTTACTGATTTAGTTTTATTGCCTGGTTGTCTCCTCTCTGTGCTATGTAATTGTTAATTATTTAAAATTTTTTGTCTTCTTTCTTATCCCCTGGTCTGAATCAGACCAGGTCCATGACATCCTTCGCCATCAAAGAATCAAGGACAGCTCCAGAGCTGTGTAAAAGTTCATGCTTTGCAAAGTCAATGCACTTCAGTAGGTGTTCAGGATTGGCTTTGTTTGTTTTGCATTAAGTGCAGGTGCGAAAGACTTGTATGCCCTGGGAGAACCGTTCCAAAGATGGCTGGATCTAAGTCTAGACAAGGCAGTTATTTTTTTTGTTTTAATATGTAATTGTAAAATTAGTTTTTAGTTTAGCAATACTTCTGTAGTAAGTAATTTTAATGAAATATTTGAAATCTAGAACAATGCAAAATTGCAACATCTAAAATTTAAAGGTGAGGATGATCAGTATTTTGGAAACAGTATGCTGCATGAGGTGACTTAATTTCGGTAATATCTGTACAGTACTTGGCACAAAAATTTTAAATTGAACCAAACCCTAGTAGGATTTTACTGAATTTTTTGCTTTAATGTATATGTGTAATACTTAGATATTTAATTACCTATGTTGACTGTTGTAATAAAACCATTATAAAAATTTTGTTTTTACATATTAACAGTCATTTTCAGCAATGGAAGGATTTAATAATGGAATGAAGCAGTGTTTCATTCCATTATTAAAATTGTGACATGGTGTTGATAAGTGATAGCAGTATTGTGTGTAATAGTTGAACTAAATTGCATCTATTTTAGTTGATTGGGCTGAGTTAGCAAAACAATGGATCCAAATGCAACAGAATCAACCTGCAGATGCAGTTCCACCTCCTCAAACTGTCCCACCAGTAAATTTACCACCACCAGGTCATGCACCAATGATATCTGAAGAATTTCCTGATCATAATGTTAACACTCCTTTATTAAAGACTCCCGTTGCTCCTGGCCTTATACCTGAGCCATTTCATGCTGATCGACCATTTGAACCAGAACCAAGTAAATTAATTTTTTGAGATTTCTCATCAGTTTTATGTAAAATAATTTTTTGACATATTAGAATGACTGTATTTAAATAGATGGAAAATATTTTATTTTTGGATTCAGCACTTGTATACTTTATTTATTTCATAATTATTTTTTATTGAAATTTAAAAAGATTGTGTCACAAACACATATTCATTTCTCTGAAATATCAATTTCTTTTATGATTATGTTATGCTTCTAATGTTATTGGCTATTAAGTGCCACTAAATTAAAACTTTTTTTTCTAATTAGAAAATTATAGTTCTCAGAAATGTCACTTTTATGAAATAAAACCTTAAAGATAAAAGGTATACATACATATAGCTATAACAAGCAGATATAAGGCTGTGATTTAGACCCTCAATAGACCAAAAAGGAATAATGTTATTAAAAAGAAAACTGTTAGCACTTATTTTTGAATAGTGTCTAAATTTTTCATGCCTCTTTCAGTTTATTTCCATTCATTTATCTAAAGTTTCAAATTATAAGTTTGTAGGAAGGTTTTATTTTTATTAATGTTTTAAATTATTTAGTTTGCTAATGTGATTGCTTCAAAAGTACAGATAAAAAAATAACTAGTAAAATTAACTTTTAAGAATAATACTTATCATTGTTTGATTATGTTTCTATAAAATTCAATTGTAGCATGAAACATTTGTTTTGATACCAGATGAACTTGCTTAGTGCTTTGAAAAAGTGGTTGAAAATATTTATATTCTTTTGAATAAGAAACATCAAACAATAAAATGAAAATTTAATCTTTCTTTTTATAAAGATTTCAGCTTCCTTTTGAAAACTTTCAATTGTTCGATAATGAAAAAAGAAAATGATTAAAGCATAAATTTTAGAATAATAAATTTGTGTATTTTGAAATTTAAGATGAAATTAATTTTGTTGTTTTCAGATATTGTGTCTCTATAATTATTTTCACTTTAAAAAATGTAAGTGTTAAACATTCTTTATTTTTAATGTTTGGTGTTATTTTTTAAAGCATTTTTATTATACTCTTAACATGGTTAAATTATTGTTGGAAAATGGAAGTGACGAAAAAGTCATCAGTGTAAATTGTCATATAAATAGCTTTTGTATTGAAGCAATGGAATATCACAAAATGATTTCTTTCAGTAAGGGTTGAAATTATGAAAATTATATATTTATTCATGATCATTTTTCACTATATTTCAATAACAGCGATTAATCAAAAATTTTACAAGTTGATTGTTGAAATCAATGAATTGCATCATGGAAATGATATATTTGCTCGATTTTATGTATTTTGACATATATAACCGTTTAATATTAGCTATTGGAATATTTCATTGGGAAAGATACTTTTTTTGTGAAGTGTTTTGTCTTTTTTGTAACAAAACTGAGGAAATCTCTTAATAATTTTGACTATTTTAAGAGTTTAATATTTATATAGTAATCCAATGACAATAAAAAGTAATAAATTTCTTACATTAGATTGATACAGTAATGAGTATTGAGAATTTTGAATAAGCTCTGCCTAATGTGTCTAAAAATGTCCGATTAAATTTAGGAATTGATAAAAACTGTAATCTGCTTAAATCTCATATTTGCATGGCTAAGATTGTTTTTAATAAGATAAAACAGTTTTTGCTACTATGCAGCAGGGACTTTATTTCAATTCTGCTGTTTGAATAAGAATCAGTTTTAATATATGAGTGGTAGTTAAATCAGTGCATTTTTATGAAAGAAAAAAAAAAAAAGTGATTTCTCTCCTGAATCATTGGTGCTTTTTTTTTTTTTAAATCCCTGATTTAAATTTACTGAAGTCAAAGAACTATGATATTAGAAGCAGGAAAAGAATATGCTAACTTCAAAAAGGGGAAGAAAAAAAAAAATTAATTTATAATGATTGAGTCAGAAAGCCAAAATTTGAGAAGTAACTGAAGAATTTGAAGAACATGTTATTTCCAACAATAATAAATTTAGAATATTTCATAATGCAAATTAGTCTAATTTGAATTATTCATCACAAATATTGTTTATTAAATCTTTTTGAAAAATTATTGATACAAAATGATATTTTTAAAAAACATAATGTAAAGTTTGTTACTAATCAAAATTTAATAACTTTAAGCTGATATTTGTAATTTCTCTTTCAGGTTGATAGTTTTATATATTTTTTCATAATTTTTCTTTAAAGGTAAATATCTTGAAGAAATTAAAAATGTAAACTACATTAATATTCTTCCATTATAGCAACATGGCTATAAGTGTGTTTTTATTGTAAATTAATTGTGTCAATTTATGTAAAAAATACTTAATTGATTTAAATTTACTCCACTGTAAAATTTTACTTAATGAATTAGAAAGAGTCTTATTTGAATACATATTTGCAATTACATTTTGTATATTAAAGGTGCATATGTACCTAAAAGCGGAGATGTAAATTTTTGGAATAAACCACAGTGGGAGCCTTCCACTGATGTTGATGATAGGATATGGAACCCACCAGCAATTGAACCAGTAGCTCCATTGATTACTGGAAAGGAGACTTTTGATTATGGGCATATGCATGATAATCCACCCCTGGCTATGCAAACAATTGATTATAATCATATGTCTGATTATACTTATAACCAGGTAGTATTGACTTAGTAATTTTTAAAAAAATAAATGGATAAATAAAATCAGGCAGTGTTATAAATACCAAACTTAAAGACTAATGTGAATACTGTATGCATAAAATTATATTTAATTAATAATAAATATTTAACGATATAAAATCTAATTATATTACAATATCTAGTAAATGTGTCACATTATTTGATTACTCTATAAGCTTGTCTATTGCCTATGGAATCATTCTTTTCTAATTATAAATATTTATTGTATTGGCTATAAGCATTTTTATTCTTATATATTGCAGGATGATATGTTTATGTTCAATATTGATATGTATTGTTTATTATATAATAAATATTTAAATACTTTTAGGTGTACCCTCCACCACCAGTCCCAGTTCCCCCTCCTCCACCTGCTGTATCAGAAGGTCACTATGACCAATATTGGTCTCAGGTTAATGCTGCACCAACAATAGCTCCTATTTTTTTGAAAAAGGATAGAACCACAGCTTCCACTGTGCCAGTTGAAGAGGAAACTACTCACATAGGTGAGTAAGAAATAGTTCTTAGATTTTTTATTTCAACATGATATAATAGAAGCACTGTACATATATTGTTATATTGAATTTTTTTATTATGTGTATGTTTTATATAATTGCTTTTATTTAATATTAATATGAAACATGACTTGTGTGTTAAGAGTTAAAATCTTGCTTTTTTCTTTTTTTTGCATACATGTAACAAAAATGATCTGCAATTGATTAAACATTTTGAAAATTGACATTAATACAGGAATTCATTAATATTAATATTTTTTAAAGAATTTTTTCTGACTTTATTCGCCATATTTATTATTTGTTTTTATATAGTCTCAGTTTTTTAAATTAGTTTCTATTTTTAAATCTCCTCAGGTGTGTTAATTACAATTCAGCTTTCATTCTCTCTTATTTGTTCTATTTGCAATCTGTTATCTTATTTTTCTCCATTGTTTTTATTCTAATGATCAGTTCCCCTTTATACTTTTTATGAGATCAGCTACATATGCAGCCTTATTTTTAAATCCTTAAAATCATTTTTCATTCACATTACTCTTCATAATGTTTGTCAGGTTTTCAGATGTTACTTTTATCTGTAAGGACTTTTTCTAATTCTGTTACTATATTTTGCAAATCTATGTTATTTATGTTTTTTTATCATTTTGAAAGGGGAAACTTCTCAATTTGAAATCTATGATTAAGCTAACCAATTATACAAATTATAAAAATCAACTATTAAGTTTAACTTATTTAATTTTGTAAGATTTTAATTCTAGTTCTCTTTCTTGGAATTTATCATCGAACTATATATTTCATTTTTTGTGCATACATTTTAATTATAATATTTCTCAATTGAATAATAACTTTTATATATATCATTTCACAAAAAGAATCATTGCATGTTTTTCAATGTTGATGTTTTTTTATAAAATTGAAAAAATGAGGGGTAATATTTATTTCCTATTAATGTAAATAATTTGTATTTTGTTACTTTTAACTTCCATTATCCCGTGTTTTGTATGACATCTTATTATTTACTATAAAAATGTTTTTTTGCAACTGTTAGATAGCAAACTGATTTATTTCATTGATTTTTAATAAGTTTTTAACATTCACAAAATAGCATAAAATTTATCAGTTAGGCATAATTAATGCTTAAAAGATAATTTTAGAATAACCAGATTTTAAAAATCACAGCTGTTTGAAAATCTGTTGAAAGTTAAAAAAAATTAATTATTATAAATAATTAATATCTTGATTAATGTTTAAATTTTCAAGAATTGAAAATTGAAATATTACTCAAGATATTAAATTCAATAAAATGAAAAACCTTAGTAATCAAATTGTTTGAAAACTTGTTACAAATTGAGAAATTAATTATATTGCTGACTTGTGAAAAATATGTATCTTAAAAAAGCTATTTTTTATAAATTTTAGTTTAAAAGTTTAGTTGACTTGTCTTTTTTTATTTCTTCATTTTGGTATTTTATGTCAAATGATATTCATAGCAAAAAGATTTACTTAGCTTTAATATTTTATAAAATATTCTTAACTATAAAAATATTTGGCAATTTTATTAATTCACAGTATTTTTGCTGTATTATAAATATACAATAAAATAAAAAGATTGCCTAACCTACCAAAATGTCTATGAAAGTTGCAGCCTGGAATATACTATTGTAAAAAGCTTTTAATTCATAACTAATATAAAATAATTAAAACATCATTTCAAGGTGATTATAGCAAAGTATTTTGAAGATTATTGAACTGATTATCCAAGGTATTAAATACTTGGAATGGATTTTGAAATTTCTTTTAGTAAAAGTGTATTTTATTCACAATGATAAATTTATTGCCTAACAAGTCTTACTTTCTTTTATATAGTTAAACTATAAAGATAATACTGTCAGTTGATCCAAAAGTTAGTCATGTATTGCTTGTATTATTTCCCTGTTATGTAATAATTAAAGTAATTTTTTATTTATGATAAATGTTATTAGATGCTGCAAAAAGAAAACAACTTCCAGCTTGGATACGAGATGGTCTAGAAAAAATGGAGCAAGAGCGCCTAAAAAGACTTGAAAAAGAAAGAGCTGCAAAAGAACAAGCTGAAAAAATATCTAAAACAGAGTTTTTGAAAAAGCAGTTAGATTTAAAGTCTTCTGCTACTGCAATTTTACCCAAATCTAAATTTGTAAATATTTTAGAATTATGTTTATAGTAATTAATTTTGTTAACTTACTTTATGCTTATATTAATTAAAATTTAGGATATTTATTGTGATTATTGGTGATTATGATAGATTTCTAAATTTTCTAATTATAAATGTAGCAATTTTTTTTAAAAACATATAGAATATGTGAATTTCTTTATAAAACTTAAAATACTAACAATTGAGTTTCATAAAAATTGCAATCATATAACTAATTAAGTTTTCTGAATTTAGAAATTGTAAAATAATGATACTTATTTAGATTTTAAATGTATAATTACAGTTCTCAAAATAATTATGTAAAATTTGGCAAGGCACAACTTTATTATTTCCTCATTAATACTTGTTTTTATTTCTGTGGTCTAAATTTTAAACTAACAGAGTTGAAAAGTGACCACATGGAAATTCTCCTTATTTTATTTTTTTTTATGAAGATAGTAGTATATATGGATTTTTATTATTTTTTTTTTATTTCATGAATGCATTTAAAAAGTAAAATTTCAAATTATCTTATGGTTCCAGTTCATTTCAGAAAAATTAGACAAATAATAAAACAGCTTTTTTATGAACAAAAATTAAAAATTCTTTTTAAAAGTGAAATTACCTCAGTAATTGCTAAATATTGAGTGTTGTATTTGAATACACTAATATTACAATAAAATGATTTTTTTTACCTGTTTAATGCATATATACATATGTATTATATGTGTTTATAATAATTAAGTTATTTCAAATTACATTAATAAATTATAAATTTCTAGTGCTTGCTTTGCATGTTAAATTTATTTATTACTATTTTTTATGAATTCAATTTGTCATATAAATTCAATTATACTGTTAAGCCTATTTTGGATCTAATACTATAAAAATTGAATGGCAAATTAATGTAGTTTAAATTGATTTAAATTTAATTACATAATTTTAGCTATTTTTTAATATTAATCAATATAAGCGAATTAAGTGTTGCATTAGAAAAAGTACATATTAATTTAACTGTTGGTTTTTACTAACTTTTTAAAATTTTTTTTTGTGTTTATTATATTTTTATTGTATTATAATTTGATAGCAAAAGTTTTATTTTATATAAAAAAATTTAGAAATCATCATTTGCTGATTTTATATTTATGTATGCAAACATGCACTTACAGTATCATAAATGTTAAACAAGTTAAGTATTTAAGCTTGTTATGTGTTTTAAAATTTAGTGCATGTACCTTAAATTATCTTGGCAAAAATTTTGGAAAAGATGTTCATATTATTTTTTTGTATCTTAAATCATCTGCAGTGGTTTTAGTTGATATATTTTTATTAATTTAAAAGATTAAACTGGTTATATTTCTAGTATAGTTGTTTTAACATATAAAAACATTTTAATAAACAAAATTATCTCTTATTTTGTTTCATTGTATCAATATAAACATTAATACATCAAATTTCAAATAAAATTTCAAAGAAAAATTTTCCATGGTAGCTTTGTGATATATTTGTATTAACAAATTATCTTGTGTGATTCTTGACTTTAAGGTAGAACAAGATTAAAATTTTCAAGTCAAGGGTTTTTTTTTTTTTTTTTTTTCTCAAAATATTGGAAAAAATTTTTTTGTACATGCATTGAGTTTACCTGACAATTATGTAATAATTTGTAAATTGAAAAATTTGAGATGTTTCTTACATTGTCTGTAAAAGAGATGATGTAGTTCCATCCATCCAATTTGTTAATTTTTTATAGGAAATATTAAACATTATTACATATCCATCCATTTAGACATTTTTAAAATTATTTTAGATATTTTATCTTTTTATAAAGCTTCATTTAAATTTTACAACAAAATGATTTTTCAGGAAAGTGACAGTGATGGGGAACAAGCAGAAGAAGTGACTATTAAACGAAACTCACCAATTCTGAAAAAAATGTCTTCTCCTATTGAAGATACCAGAACTGAAGAAGAGAAGAAACAAGAAATTGTAAGATGAGAACTTATAAAACATAATTTTTAGAATAAAATCTTAAGAATCACATATTTTATATATGTTATAATGCTTGCTCTCTGGCAAGTAAATTGAATGATGAAATATACTTTTATCAGTTGCTAAATTTTAACCCTATTTTAATAACATTGAATAATTCTTAATAAATATATTAGGGCACTTGGGGATTGTAAAGCTGTAAATGTTACTGTCTATTCTAAACTTGAAAAGCTTTGAAATCTTGATTTGTAAAGATTCCCTGTTAACTTAAAGCATATGTGTTTATTAAAAGAATGTAAACATTTTTAAGGCATTTTCTTTCAATGTTATAATTAAATTATTCTCAAACATTGATTATTTTTGTGTTTTCAATAAGTAACTGTAGGTTTGGTGATATTTTGTAGTATTTTATAATTTTATTAAATTAAAATTTTTAAGTGAAATACTTTTGTATGACAAATTTTAATTCTATCATAACTTTAAAAAATAATGTATATGTGAGCATAAAAGTGCTTAAATAAACCAATTTGAAAAAAAAAAATTATAAATTACAATTAGTAATAACAATATGAAAGTATAACAATGAAAAACAATTTAAAACTAAAGAAGCTACTGTAAAATTAAAAATTATATAAAGTCTTTAAAAAAACATAGCCTGAATTTTTTTCTTGAGTTGGTAAAGTTTGAAATGCATATCTGCAAGTATTTGCAATGTTAAAATCCCTTCATTTTTGAGTGACAACACTCTTATTTTGACTTTATTACAAAAAATTATTAAATTCATTCAGATATTGGTTAAACAAAAATGGTTTTATCTGGTCTAAAAAAAAAAAACAAAATCTTGTACAACATATATGACAGTTCATGATGAGCAAATTTAAGTCACATACTTTTTTTAAATATTAATGAAACTGCAAATAAAAATTATATCATAAAATAATGTTTTGATTCTTTGATGAATAGAATATATTTATTACTGCAAGTGTAGGTTCTAAAAAGCCAAGCTGGCAGCCGAATGGTTAGTGCTCTTGCCTTTGGTTCAACAGTTCATGGGTTCAAATCCCACTTTGGGCATGGATGTTTGTAGTTGTTCGGAATCCACTTTAAGCTGTAGGTCCTGGTCCAATTAGTCCTCGTATGCAAAAAATGATCGTTGAGCAACAAACCAAATCCAAATACTAGGTTCTAAAAAAGAGAATTTATCAATTCTGAAAAATGCATATATATACTAATATATAAAAATATTTTTAAATAAAAATAAATTTGTACTCATAAAGTAATGGTAATTTATTCAATATTTACTCAAATATGTATGGAACTAAAAGTGTTGAAAAACGTTTTTGTGAAAAAAATTATCTTTTTTTGATACTACACAGGGTATTTGAAATAAATGGGAATATTGTTTTTTGAATTTTGAATAAAACAATTAAAAATTTCAAAGTTTTTAAATCAGATCCAGGGACGTCTTTTGAAATCAATGGATCTTAAACAAAGCATGTTTATCTGCTCTTCATTTAAGTAACTTTTTAAATAAACATAATGTGCTTAGGAAACTGTTAAAAATAGTTTTGTGCAGATATTTCTGCATATGAAAAATTTCATTAATTGAAAATTTATTTGGCTGCTTGCCATATGAGTTTTTATTACAGAATTGATTTTTAAAAAATATATTACTTTTTTCAAATTTATGAATTTTATTAAAATTGTCTCCAGTTTAATTACTTTATGTATAAAATTTGCTGATAGTTGTGTCTTGCTTAAAAATCACTTATTAGTGATGATTTAAAAAGTCTTGGTGCAAACTGGCAGAATTTTATCTAAAAATATTTTATTGTAAAATCTTTAAATTCTTGTGTGATAACTTTTAATATATGCGGAAGAATATTGTAAGGAAATCATACATTATCTCTTTTTTTTTCATTTTGAGTTACATAATGAACTGTTCTGCCTATTAAATAATTTTTTTATTGATTAAAAACAAAATATCTCTGTTATGGCAAATTTTATAACTAAGGTTTTATATATTAGATTTTACTTAAGATGTTTGATAGGTTTATAGATTTTTTATTTAATCTTACTGATATAAATTAATTTTTTTAATCTTTTCTGAAATCTATTTTTAAATTTATGATTTCCTTAATTTTTAGATGTTGAGAGTTCGGCGTACTTTGACAGAAATTTTACTATCTGTGACTAATTCAGAAATGATTGCTATTGCTCAAGAAGTATACAAAAAAGCGAAATCTAAAGGTATTTTAAATCCCAGAGAAAAATTTCAGGTTTATTTTTGATTAATAAATATTGAAATAAATCATAGTAGTGAGTGATTTATTGCCTTTTCTTATGCACAATTTTTTGATTTCTTTTCATTGTGTGTTACAAATATAAGTATTTCATCATACTTGCAATACACAATGATAATATTTATTAAAACTATGATACTTTTAGGTCTTTAAATTAGAAAGCATTTATATTGATCACAGGAACTTTTGTTTTTAAAAATTTCCTCTCAATGAAGTTTGCAAAAATTGCTTAGAATCATTACATAACATTAAATAACATTAAGAAGCAACTTAATCAAGATATTTAGTTGTAAAAATTTTCATTCTCTTTTATTGCTCAAAATGTATAGAAATTTTAATCTTTAATTCATTTTGGATCCACACATAAATTAATGAACTTCCTAAATAAAATAATCATAAATTGTGCCAATTAAATTTTTGAAAGATAATTATGGAAAGTTATAGTATTGTCTTATATTACAATGTGCAAACAATCTACAAAATAAGTTATTTTGATAACGATTAATAATTAAGTATTCATGGACGTCAAAATAGATATGATTGTAGCATTGGCGCAGCATGTCCATTTCTGGATTTTGAGCCAAAAAACCCAACCAACCAACTTGATTGTATGCATATATAGTGATTGAATTTTTATTTATCATTTCTCCTTTAGTAGATAATGTGGAGAAACGTTTTGTTTTATTTATTTAACACATCAATTTGAATACAAGAAGAGAATAAATTCCAAAAGAAGGGAGATAAGCAGTTTGACCTTGGGTTCAACAGTTCATTTTTTTTCAAAATCCCACTTAAAGTATGGATGTTTGTAGTAGTTTGGAATGCTCTTTAAACTAAGTCCAGGTCTTAGCTTTAGTGTGCAAAAAATTATCATTCAGTGACAAACAAACCAAATACAAAAGGAAGGATAGCTTATGTACTGTTGAGTGATTCTGATTCATCCTATCAACTATGAATAAAACTACTAAAACAATTTTCAAAAGTTTGAAATCAATTGAAAATCTTTCAAGTCATACCTAGGATTTTTTTTTTTAATATTAAGAATGAAATTTTAACATGTTTATTGGTTCTTTGTTAAACAACTTTTTTGCATATTTTTGTGTTTACATTTTGCCATCAATTTCTAAAAGTAAAGAATGAAATTTGAAAACATATATTGTTACTGTTGAAATAAGATTTGAAATTGTAACTGATATCATTGATTTGTGTTGGAAAATGTTTTAATGTTATTCATTCTCTCAGTACCCAGTGTGAAGTTAGTCTTATTGTATATAAGATTCGTAGAGAATAGAATTGAATGATACTTTGCTAATACCTCTTTCAATTATTAAAGTGTTAGAATTTTTGGGTCACTTGAAGGATTCTTGGAAATAAAGAGGAAAAAAATCCATAATAGAAAGTGGGATATTTAATAAACCTCTGTATAAACTGTCAATTAAATGAATAAAAAGTACACAGTTGAATGTCTATTAATTCAAATTTAATACTTTGTGATGATGTTACTAAAGTAATTGGTAAAAAGAATTATCACATTAAAAACAAAATTTTCTCCTTTAATTTTTTTAATATAAATTTGTTTTTTCAGAAGCTTAAAACAATATATTTTAAAAAGATTTATGTGTAGAAAACATCAATTTGAAAAGATTTTAAGGAAATTAATAGAGAGGATATGAATATTTAAGAATTACATCATGGCTATATTGGAACATCTCCAGAGAATTTTAGTTTCTTTTGTCTAGTCCCTACTAAATTTATTAGAAAATGTTTGTATCCTGTGTTATATATCATAACCTTAGTTATATACTTTTGTTTTATACACATAAATTTGTGGTGATATTATTTATACCAATTTACACACAATGCAACTTATGTATTGTATTGAGAGTTCATTATTTTGGCTATTTATAGTACATGTGCAATTAAAATAATTTTACATTACAAATATAAGAATCATTTTACTTATCTTTTCAACTATTTTTATTCCTGCATGAAGTATATAGTTAGAACGCAAGTAGCAGTAATATGTTATGATGTTTGAAATTATTCTTACTATTTTTTATTTCCTCCATGATTTAGAAATGCTGAAGAAATTACATTAAGGGAATTTATTAAAGAAATATATTAAACTGTAAAATAGTTAATTTCATTTCATCCATTATTAGATATAAGTTATTCAATAATTTATGCGAATAATATTTACCAATATATTAAAAGAAACATATCTTCACAAACATTTGTTTTCACTAAACTAGTGTTAACACATTTTGAATTTTAATTTAATTTGTAAATTTATATTGCAAACAGCTCTAATGAGGATCTGTATTATTAATAGAATGTATTAAATATTATAGTTTCCTCAGTTAATCACTTTTATGCCTATGATTTTTTATATTAATTTTAAAGTAAACAATAACTAACTTTTATTTGATAAAAATTTAAATTACTGGATTTTTAAAATTTTCCAACAGTATCATTTTGTTGTGTACTACGTGCTCAGTTTATCTTTTCCCAAGCAATGAACTCTCAATATATATTTATTTTCATTTAATATTCCATTCACTTTCATTTGTTTCCATTTAATACTTCTTTAAGTCAGCCATGATATCTAAATTTTCATATATTTCTTAACTTTTTTATAGTAAACTATTTGTCATGCAGATGCTACTAATATTTTTTTTTGCAATATTATGATTGCAAAAATCTTGATTACATCAGAATATTAGTTTTTCATTCCTCTTGTACTAGAACTTAATGTTTGAAGTATAATGCATGTAATGTTAAGTATTAAACTGTAAAAATAATCAATACTTTTTTTAAATCGTAATATTTCAAATATTTTCTAAAATTAATTAATTTAAATTCTAGTGATAATAGAATAAAAATTATTTTATCAATATCTAAATATCACAGATTATTTCTTCATAAATCCTTGTTGAAACATGTAATCTTTTTTTATTTTCCATTTATATAATAAATATTTCAAAATATTTTTACTGTATAAAATTCAAGAATAAATTTGTTAATATATAAGCTTAAAAGATTTTTCTTTGAAAATGCAGCAGTGAGTTATATCAATCTACGTTTATATTTAATGTGCAAAATTTTTAATACTTAAAAAAATGCTAAATTTTAAAGGGATCAGTAATTCATAATCCTACTCAAGTCAACTTTTTTAAGAATCCTATCAGAAGATATATTCTTATTATATTTAATTGTATCTTTGCTAGTGTTATTTTAGGTTTTTCGTCACTTCATACAGCTGTGGTATTTGAAATTTGATTTGTTCTTTGTCACTAAACTTTATATTTATTACATAAAAGCTCCAGCTCGTCAGCTGGCCTCAACCACGTCACTGAGTTCAGTAGCTTCTGGATTACGTAAGTATTTATTTTGTACTTCAGTTCAGCATATGCTGTTTAATATGTGGGATATGCATAATTTAATGAAACATAAAAAGATTTGTTATGTTTAATTAAATTATGAATTTTTTTAAAAATTTAATCTGTCCTATTTAAAGGTTTATAAATAATTACTATGAATTAATTATTTATATATAAAATGTAAATTAGTGATAAATTTTAAGCACTTTGAAATCATAGATTCAAATCATGAAATAAATTTATAATTAACAGTCATGGATTTTATTGTTATCCTTCCTTATTTGAATTTTAAATATCTGATTGGAAACTAAAGTATAAAATTTTAAACAACTTTTGGTTTATTAGCTTTCAACATTTTTATTTAATCCATTTTTTTAATTTAAAAGATTTTAAAAAATATAAATAAAACTACATATGTGAAATATTTGTAAAATTATTTCACAATTGCTGTAATTTTTTGTTGTTTGTGGATACTCATATTCAATCAGTGAATTTAAGATCATAAATCCTTTTTGTTGTTTATGCATTGTCAATCATTTTATTCCATTATCAAATATTTGAGAGAGATAACATATATAGGATTCAAATTCTAGATCAGATTCATTTATTTTTTTAAAATTGTGATGATAAATTATTGTGGAATAAATTAGGATTATTGTAATAAAATAATATATGCAAAATTTTAATAAAAAGGCACAGTATTAATATTAAAAAAATCAAGATAATGTTGGAAATATAAAACTGATCTAGTTAATTAAATGACATTTCTTAATGTAAAATTATTTTATTAAAAGTAAATTTGAAAGTAGTACAATAAAAAGTTATTGTTAGAGAAATTTTTCTAAAGAAGGAAATAAGCATCCATTTTTATGGTACAAATGTAAAATTTGATAAGAAAACTAAGTAAAAATAAAAAAAATGCATTAATCTTTTAACATTCTTCTTTTTATATTTTCAATAATATGATACTATAAATTAAAAATTCTTTGCTAATTTTTTAAATCAAAATATTATTTTAACATTGTGCTTTTAACAGTAGTGAAAAATATTTTTATGATTTTACAAATTTGAAATGATTAAAAGTTTTACTAATCTTTTAATAATTATGTTCATAATTTAAAGTAATGCTTATTATTTTTACACTAATTATTGTATAATGAGCTATAAAATGTTAAGTTTAAAATATTGTGGATATTTTTGTTTTGTATATAAATATGTTGCTTAAAAAAATTTGTAGTTTTAAAAAATAAATTTGTCATCATGTAAAATTGATCGAATATACCGATCTAAGCGAATATACCATGGCATTTGCATTTGTTTTTTCTATTTATTAATTATATAAAATTTATACAAATATTATAATTTGAAACCATATTTAATGTACACTAAAAACATTTGATGTGACTGAAAGATTTCATGGAACATTTTCCTGTAAAAGATCAAAAAAATATTTTGCCAGCAAAAAATCCTAAATCCGTAAATTTTGATGTAACAGAATACTAATTAAGAAGGACATACTTCCTGGATATCCTGCAACAAATGAAATTCATAAAGTATTGCATGAATTTATATATAAAATCAGATTTATCAGCAATTTATTTAGATTACAAAATTTTGGAGACTTACAAGCAAAAAAACTTGCAAGAACTGATACTGCTCTGAAATTCTGTGGACAATTTTTGAA
Organism: Latrodectus elegans; assembly: GCA_030067965.1. NCBI lineage: Eukaryota > Metazoa > Arthropoda > Arachnida > Araneae > Theridiidae > Latrodectus > Latrodectus elegans. The sequence continues at coordinate 4,853,139 of CM057812.1, read as the reverse complement.
ATAATATAACTGATATAAACTGTAACTTATATCAGGATCTTTTGAACTGCATTTATCTCAAAGGAGAAGTTATTCATCATGCCTGAAAAGATTATCAAAATTTTGTGTTTATGAAATTTTTATGAATAAATTGTATTTTAACTTTGATCCAATGCTTGATATTTTTTTGGATTAAAAATTGCTTTCCAATTTCCTTTATGAAATCAGTATTATTTAAATTCTCTTAATATGTTTTAATTAAATATTTTATATTCAGATTTGATATTTCAATAGTAATTTCAATTTTGTAAAATTAATCTTTGTAATTTGTTTATTATATTTCAAGTGTTAATGTCTCTGTTAGATTATTTTTTAAATTGAAATATATTTAGATAAAAATTCTATCTTAGTAAAATGCATTAGTTTTTATCTGATATAGTAAAGAATATATGCATGATATAATATAGTTCAAATAATTTATCTTCAACCTTGAAATATTTTTGTTCTTGATCAAATTTTTTGTATACAACTGGCTATTAAAATTTATGGACTAGGAAGAAATTCTGATAACAAAATGTTTTAAATCTTTTTATTTGAATTTCTATATTATACTGTGGGATGTGTTTCTATCATACTGTACAAATATATATATATATATATATATATATATATATATATATATATATATATATATATATATGATATTTGATATGGTAGGTACTAAGAAATCAATACCAAAACACCCACCTCTAAGAGCAATAATGATACTTGTGTGTCTTGTCCTGCATTCAAGTTGGGATTGAGTGGCATGCACTGATGCACATCCACCATACAATTTCAACATGGTTTCATAATTTTTTAATCATAGTGATTTGGTGTATTAGGATAAGCATATCACTAGGAAGACATTGGGCAAATATTTCCTATTAGTGCAAGATTTTGGTATGGGATTGCGAGTGCTGCAGCCAAACATTTTTTATGTCTAGGGCGGTCTGCTCAATGCGATTCTTCATTATCTTGCAAAAACACAGAGTTTAGATGGCTTTCAGCACTGAATAAAAGGTAAAACTACCTTTCTAAGTGTCATCAATAAGAAAAAGAAGTGATTATGATCTGAAACTAATGGCACCTCATGTTATCACTTCAGGTGATGGATTATTATGTCAAATTAAACATACTGGTGATATGTTTTTTCCACAAAAGATACCACCAAACATGAGTGAAATCATTATGATTTTATAATAGAATAAATATTAATCTTAAAACATATTTTCAACCCTTCATGTGTCCAGATTAATTGTTGATTATATTGTTAAAAATGTTTGTCTCTAATCTAGCATTAGCTAGTGAAATCAAATTGACAGTTCGTTCTGTTATTGCAAATGTAATAAGACTGTGCAGACATTTACGCTTTTTCACATGACTATTTCTAGATTGGGGTCTCATGTTTACAATTCACTAATTGCATGCAAATTGAATGTATGTCTTACATACTTGTTAGCGATACTGGCATGCTGAGCACCAATAATGGGATTTTTATGATTATCTTGAACCTATAAATTTCAAATTTGCTGAAAATTATAGGATCTTGATTAAGACAAACAACAATGTTGTAATAAGATACATAATAATTCCGATTGGCTTCAATTTACTCACTCTACTCTTAGTAAAAAAGGGCTGAGCTGGTAGCTGAATGGTTAGCGCTCTTGTCTTCGGTTGAACAGTTCGTGGGTTCGAATCCCACCTTGGGCATGGATGTTTGTAGTGGTTCGGAATCCACTTTCAGCCATAGGTCCCTGACTAATTAGCCCTTGTTTGCAAAAAATGACCGTTGAGCTACAAACAAACAAACTAAGTAAAAAAAGTGCTGAGACAAGCATTTCTTTTATGCAAAGTATCACATATTTTCAGCTGGGAACAATATTTACAAGCAATTTATTTATGAAAAACCAATTGTATTATTTTTTTTAAAATTAAACATATTATTGGAGCCATTGCCACTGCCGATTTTACATAAATGCTCAGAAAGGTTAATCATTTGCATATCGCAGCATTTCTTTCTGTTTTGCGAGTTTTATGTTGCTTTCTTCGCAAAATAATTTTAATGGTCAAGAGTATATTTTAATATTGAGAAGGTTATTACTAAATTTTGAAATGAAGAAATGTTTGTTCAGATATGAATGTTCTAATAGTATTCAAAGTTAAACATTTATTAATCTGGGTTATGCTATAATTGAAAACTGAAGGCTCTTATGTTAATTACTTTTAAAATCCTATTTTATGTAAGCGAAAAAATTTTCTCAAATTTTGAGATATACATAAATGCTGTTCATCTGACTAAATTTTACTTCATTGCTTTTTTTTTTTAAACTAAATTTAAATGGTGGTTTTTATTTGAATACATTGTTTCATTTTTTTCGTCACAATCTTTTTGACTCTCAAAGATATTTATCTCCATAAAGTCATCTTAATGCTTATGATGAATTTATGAAGCTAAATGCAATTTTGAAAACTATTGCATATTAATGCTTTATAATTTAATTCAATTTGCTAATTCCATACAAGTTGTATGTCATCTTACTTTTGTTAGAGATAGTATTCTGAAAACCAACACTAGAATAATAGGAATACATTTGACGTACTTTTGTTTCATATATAATTGCCAAGGTATTGAATTTTTAAAGCAATTTTATCTAATCTCTCTACATTAAATTTATACTTTTTTTACTCTTTGCTATAAATTTTCTTTACTTTAACCATATTTCTATTGCAGTATTTTTGGTATTTTAGAATGTATTTGATTTTTATTATATGCATGGAAGTTCAAAAAGTTTTCATTTATTTTGACTGATTTCTTGAAGATTCTTCACTCAATTTATTACATGAAAATATAAATGGAGTTTTTTTGTAGATTACTGAAATTTTTTGTTTTTGGTTAATTTTCTCTGGTGCAATTTTATTGAAACAATTTTAGACATTAGTCACATTTTTAATTTTTCCATTTATCTTTATTATTCTTTGCAAGCTTTTTCTTGAAAATTTTATGTAGAAAACTGTTCTAAAGTTGTTTTTGGTTGTTCTTTATTGAATATAATCTTATTTTCTTGTTATTTCGGAAATTTATTATTATTGTTTTTTTTTGTGTTTGCTGAATTTTTTTTTTATCCTGTTTCAGTAAGTATCCAGCACCCTCTTGGGTGTAGCTGCTCTGAACGCCTCTTCATAGTATGTTACAAAACAAAAGCCTTAGCATAAAATAATTAACTAATACCAATGTAGTGTTTCCTGACAAGAAGTGGATTTTGGGTATTAGTTATATAACAAAAATTTTTATTTTTTCACTTAAAAATATATTGATTTATCTTTGTACAAAAAGCATCGCTAATCAAACTTTCTTAAGTTACAAACTGTAGTGATTTCTAGGTTTGAATATATCTGTGCATAAATATAATCGCTTTATAAAAGGCAAATACAATTAAAATTGTTGAAGTAAAAGGGATTAAGATTCGATAAATACTATTATTGAACACTGAGGTATTTTATGTTGCATTTTTGCATAGTCATATGTCAGAATGATTGTGGGGAAATTTTGAAATTTTCTCTTTTGTAATATGTGCATATGTTTATGGAAATTTTTTCCAAAATTAATTAATACATTGTGATTGATAAAAAAATAAATAAAAAAAAAAAAACCTTACAAAAGCCTTTGACTATTAGGTTGTCCATCAAATTATGGTGTGTAAAAGAGATTTTTTTTATTACTTCTATTTGATGTGCAAAAATACTACTTTATTAGTGTGCGTCATTAATAAAGTAGTATTTCTGCATATCAAACTTAAATCTTTTCCAGACTACCAGCTGATTAATTAATGCTTTGGTTTCAAATTTTTGACTTCACTTCTGACATTGGTAATGAGTGCTTGCTGTGTGGATTTGTATAACACTATATAATATATTTTATAATTCAAATGAAATATTTTCTATTTGAGGGGAATGTAGTTCAGAATCTTCTTTACACTAGGTCCTGGTTAAATTAACCCTTGTTTGCTAAAATTGACCATAATATTACAAATAAACAGAACCATAATTTTGTAGTTTTCTTTATGCATGTTTACTTATAGTTTTCGTAAAGATAGAAAATAATTGATATGCTGTGTTAATTATTAAGTTGGGTATTTTTTCTCCTATAATATTTTGAATTGAAAGTTTCTGATGTATTATTGCAATTAACAGATTTTATTTATTTTGATTTTATTATATTTTATTTATTTATTTATTTTTAAACTTTCATCAAAATATTTATATTTAAATGAATTAAAATTGTAATATTTGCTATAAAATAAAAAGTGTATATATATTGGTTTGTTTGGTTATCAGTTAAAAGGAAAGCTATGTATTTTTTACCAACAAAAATGCAAAAAGCTTAAATACAAAATAATGCAAATACTAAACATAAAACATTTTTGTTAAAATTTTGAAAATAAAATTTTATCTTTTTCATTCTGGTATTCTTCATTTTTAGTTAAAAAGAAATTCTCAATATTTTTAACTAAGAAAATGAATGTTTTTTTTTATTTTGAATTTCTTTTTAAAAGAATAGTTTTATTAAACTATTCTCTTTAAATTTAAAAATCTTATTATAAAAGATGTGAAAATTTTTTCAAAATTTGAAAGGTTGTTTTTTCAATGTTTAAATGCTCTTAAATGAATAATGTATATTTACATTTTGTTTGTACAAAATATGTGAAATTTTGCAAAGGCTTAGTTCTTTAAAATTAGTTCTAATTTTATTATTCTGTATAAGAGGATATTTTTAATTATTTAAAATTTATACTGAATTTCTGTGTTGAAATGCAAAATATGCATGAATAGTAGTCTTCAAATTTCTTTATTAAGTCAATATATTTCATGTGATTCTTTTAGTGTGAAATTTAATATCTGAATTATGTTTATTGTAGTAATTGTTTACATAATTGTAATATTTTTAAACAAGATTTTGGGAAAAATTCAATGGCATTACAAACAATATTTTTTAAGAAGTAAGAATCTTAACAAATATTCTTATATTTTTGAAATATGATATTGTAATGTTCTACATAAAATTTTGCTTTATCAGTTTATAATAAAATATAATTATTAAACTTGTGTATTTCAATAGTTAAAATATAAATAAAATTGATTAATTAGCAAAAACTCAAAAATTAACAATTGAATATTTAGTTTTAACTTAATAAAATTGCATGTTGCAATTTAATTTTCCATTAAAAAGATTAAATAAAAATCAGAAACATAGAAACTGTTGTAGATTATCTTTAATTTCTACACTTAAATGTAAAATTCGTTTTTATTTCTATTTAAATAATTTGTGAGCTTAAAACTGTTTATTTTTAATTTCTTTTACTTTTCAGAAATATTGGATATTTCTGATAACTGCGTAAAAGAAATGAAATTCAGACTTATGTGATGTTTTAAAAATATTTTGAAATAATGAAAAATTATTAAATAGAAAATTTTTTATCCTTTGAACCTTTGTTAATGATGAAATTGAACCTTTTTGAAATTACTATTTAGGTACAGTAGTTGAATGGTTATTGAAGTTAAGTATTAGTTGAATTTCTTTTTGAATCATGTATTGGTATAGTAGTAAATCAAGAATCCTAAATTTTGTTTGTATGTTGAGCAACCTTTTTTTAATTATTTAAAATTTAAAACTCATTAAAAAATTTACTTTGGAAGTATGGAATTGCTTCATTAATATGAAGCATTGTAGAAATTGTATTTAAGAAGTAACGTTCCTAAACGAACATATTAGTTTACTGTTTTAAAATTTATTGGATATTTTTTTAACTGATTGAGATTTATTTTTAAATAGGGGTTTTTTGTGTAGAATTTTGTTAGTGTGTCCTTGTTATTACTAAGCATCAATAAAAATTATAAACATTTAACAAAATATATAAATTTATATTTGTATTGTTTATGATTTGTTTTTTATTATTTGTGTATTTTTTAAAATATGTGGTTTGTATATATTACGATTTTTATATTTATTAATTTGCAAGTAAGCTTTTTAAGGAAAATTCTTATCTTTATTTGTGTATTCAGTATTTGTTTTAATCCACATTATAGTACATTTATCACTATAATGGTCATTTATTGGTTTATCATACCAGTTTTATTAACAATTAAAATTATTGCTTGCAATATAATTTTTTTAAATTGTGTTATTGGAAAAGTTTTACAATCTTAAGAGTAATAAATGTTGATTACACTTAATTGCTTACTTCATAATTTAAATAGGCATTTTTAACTTAAATATATGTTGTTTTCACATAATTTCTTAAATTTTTTGCATGTAAAAAATGCCAACTTAATGTGGAAAAGTAAAAATATCTTTCAACAGATTATTTTTTTTAATTTTCTAATTCTAATTTTGTTCAAAGTTAGTTCATCATTTGATCTTATGAGAGAGGAATTTAAAACTTTAGGTGGTCTTGCCAGTTATGATACAGAAAGTGAGGCTAGTGAAGCAGATGAAGGGCGGAAAGATGCTTCAGATTCTGAGGAAGAACTGTACCGAAAAATTAAGGAAAAGAAAAAGCTTTTTGCAGTAAAAGAAAAGAAGATAATTGCAGAACTTGAGCGTAAGGAATTAGAGGATAAAACTGATAAAGAGAAGATGAATAATGGTATAATTTTAATATATACCTTTTCTGCCATGTCAGAAACATTTTTGCTGTAACTATGATTTTTAAATCGGATATAGTGTCTTTTATTGAAATTTTTACCAGTTTTTTTTTTTTACCAATCTTTTACCAGTTTCTTTTTATTGAAATTTTTTTAAATACTTTTTTATAACTATTTGCCACCTTTTATTATTATTATTATTATTTTTACAGAAAATAAAGCCTTAAAATATTTTTTTACATATATGATGAAACATCTATAATTTATGTATAAAATACCATACAAAACAATATATGATATTTATATATAAAATACCATAATTATATTTTTTAACATATGAATGAAAAATTTCTTTTTAAACTATTAACATGCTTAAAATTTGAATTGAGAAAATTTATTCTTAAAGAAGTTTTTCTAGTGAAATTAATATGCATTTTTTTAATGATTAAAATGGAACAATCTGTATTACATTCTAACTAAGGACTTGTTTTAGCAGTGAATTCAATTTTTTTAATACTAAAACTGTTTTTTTATTAAAGAAATTTTCATACATGAAGCTCAATACATTATCATAGAATTTTAAGCTACAATCACTTTCTTATAGCTGTTATATAAGCTTTCCAACCAAATGCTTCAAATGTTTTCTGCTGTAGATTATAATAACTTATGTAAATATAGTGAATTGATATTCATCTAATAATAATTTATACATACATATTTTGGAACTTTCTGATTGAATTTATTTTATTCTTCTCAAAACCTAAAATATTTTTGTAATTTTGAATAGTTTTCCTGTTTACTGAATCTAAAAAAAGTCTAAATTGTTCTTATTCATAGCAAAGAAAGATAAAACAATCTTTAAGATTAAAGTCATCAGAAATCTTTCTAAATATTTCCATGTTTGTTTTTCTTTTTACAATAATTTTTTATGATCAAAAGAAACACCTTTTTAAGAATAAAGAAATAAGTTACTTTTTAAAAATAATGAAGGTAAGTAATTTTCTGGTATTACGCTTTTAACACTAAAAATTATTCACTGCTTAACTTTGCAAATTCAATACCATGAAGCAGTGTTGGTATGAAGCAAAATTGCAATATTGATGTCATTGATCTAAGTGATAAAACTGTATACTCAAATGAAAAATTCATAAATGGTGTACCTCTTAAAAAACTTTGTTTATGTTATCTCTAATGCAAATGTGCTGAGCTGGCATCTTAGCGATTAGCACTTTTGCCTTGGGTTCAACATTTATGGATTCATATCCCATCTTAGCCATAAAAGTAACATTTGAAATTCACATTTAACTGTAGGTGGTCCTAATCTAATTAACACTGATGTGTAAAAAATTACCATTGAGTGATTGACAAATAAACAATCTTGAGGCAAATGCATCTAATTTTTATAAGTATTGTAATTATGATTTAATGCCTTTTAAGTTCTTGAGCTAAAAATAGTGAATATAAGACTTTAGTTTAGCTAAATCCTTGAAATATCTAATTTAATAGTTTCAAGTAGTTATTTTCTTTTTGGAATGTCTAATTTGAACATGACTGATCTTGAGGATCATTTTGCTCAAAAATACAGTCATTTCTGCTTATATCGGAAGTCCTTATAAAATTGCATTTAATTAATACAGATTGAAATTTTATCTTATTAAGTAATCCATTTTAGTGAAATAATCAGGTTAATTGTGTTCATTTTGCAGTAAAATTTAGTCACTTACTTTATAAAGATGATACCAACATTTTTACTTTTTTCCTTTGTCATTTTATGTCTTTTTTAGTATTGCCAATTTCTTGTTGAATAATGCATAATCTATTTTTACACTGTTAAGATAAGTTTTTAGACACTTTTTTTTAGGGATTCTTGCATTATAATTTATGTAGCTTTGTATCCAATTTATTTATTCATTATATTTGGGAATATATCTAGCTTATTGGAAGATTTTGAACTTGCAGTTTCAAATTATTCACTTGGATTATATAAAAATAACTTGAAGCTATGAAAAGTATCATAACTAAATTAATTATTTTTAATCTCACATGATTTTTCGGCATTATTTTCAGGTGCCTCTGAAAAACATCTTGATGAAAACATTAAATCTGAAGTTGGAGACAATCAGAAGGAACAAAATTCAGTTGAAAAGGCTGCTGTTCCTTTCCAGAAATTTTCAAGCTCTAATGAAATACCCTTTATAAATGATAAAACTGAAAATGAGGTAGATGTAGGGTCAAAGGATAAAGAATTAAGTAATGTAGATATTAAATCAACAAGTAAACAGAGAAATTCTGTTTCCTCTGATGACTCTAGTAGTTCTTCTGATTGTGATAGTAATAGTAGTGAAAGAAATAAGAAAAGAGTGCATAGAGAAAAAAGCAGGGAAACAACAAAACATGAAAAAAGTCCTGGGAAACATAGTCAACATCGTAAACATAATCGGAACAGGGACAGTGATAGCTCTGACAGACATAGAAGAGGACGTTCATCTGAGAAAAGTGAACGAAAATCTGGTAAAAAGCGTAAGAAAAATAAGCGTAGTGACAGTAGTAGTAGTTCAAGCAGTGCCTCACATAGGAAGAAATATAGTAGTAAGCATAGCTCTTCCAGCTATAGAGAACGTAGAAGTCACAGTTATGAGGACCGTAGGCATCGTGGTAGTACAAGTCCATCAAGAAGCCATCACCGAAGGGAGGGCCATTCACATAGATCATCTCGTGCTCATAGGTATGATGATAAAAGAAGTAAGGAAGAGAAAAGATACCGTGATTCTAAACATAGTCCTTCACCTTATTCACATTCATCAAAGCTTCCAAAAAAATACAGGCGAAGTAGATCCTTTAGCTCTGATTATGAGAGTTCTGGTAAGAAATTGAAGAAATCACGGAATCGTTGAGCTACACTTTAAGGTTGTTGTATGTTTTTTACTTGAATTAAAATTTTTTTCATTTTAAGTGCATGCTATGATATTTAGTATATGATTAGTTTTTCAATAAAGTAACCAAGTAAAGCATAAATAAATCATCGTTTTTTTTTTTTTTTTTAATGCAAATGTGATTTTGTTAGCAACATCAATTAACTACTTGAAATGAAAATTCAGTTAAATGAATTTTGAAAAAAATTTATTTTTCATGCAAATATACATTTTATTTGAGGAAAATTATATACAGTAGATACTAGTTTTTGCAAACTCATAGGGACCAGTATAAAACAATTCATACAATAGAAAAATAACATATTTGATCATTAAGATATCCTTTTTTTAACACACATCATACTACTTTTTACCTTATAAATAAAATGCTTTTAGAAAAATTATTTAGATTGCATTAAAAGAAACATGCAAAATAAGGTTCATTCTTTAAAATTAGTACTTACTTTCACTTTATGGGTAAAAATGGGCAAAGTAATCATTTGTATCTTTTTCTTAAAAAATTTTTTCCTTTTATTTTCTAAACTATAAAAGCATTTTCTTGTTTTTTCCCTGAAAAAAGTACTTTTTTCCTATTAGTCATTCAACTGCTAGTTTTGTTAATGGTCTCGGCACTACAATTTTCTTTTTTGATATCTGAAAGCTTTTATTTTTGTTCTTACAACGTTCACAATAATTTCATCTGTATGTATCACATATTTAAGTCTATATTCACATATTTCAGAGGAATTCAGCAGCAAAGCCTGCACATTTTGCTTCATTGTTCAAGAATGAATCAAATTCTTGGGTAGCATGCAAAAAATAAAATATAAGTAAAATGAAAAAAAATTAAAATAAATGAAAACGAAAATTATTTGTCAGAATCAAATATTCATGAAAAGGAAATTTTTCAAAGTTTTAGTTCATAAATGGGAGTTAAAATTATCCTTGTGTTTATGGTGTTAGGGTAGGTGCTAGATTAGTTTGAAAAAACATAAGTGTTGATAAATTAGAGGTTCATAAAAACAAGTGTCTACTGTATGTTGTGTTTTTCATTTCAGCCAAATCATTAGCTCTACTATGTAATTAAAATTAAACCAAACGAATAATTTGGTTTGAAGCTCTGCAATGCATTAGTATACGATTGCATAGAATAAGGAAATATAAATGTAACATGTTTCTCCTAATTGAGGGAAAATGTATGTAATATAGAAATCGTTTTCCATAGTAAAAATGTGTTTATTTTCTGAGGTACTTTTTCACATTGAATTTTGAAATAATTTCAATTATGATCTAGTTATTTTAAATTAAAACATTGATTAGCATTTCATTTTGAAAAATGTTTTAAAAGAGTTGTGTTTATTTCAAATGCATAGAAATGAAAAATTTACATTATATTGTGAGCATTTTTATTTTTGTAAGTCCAGATAATTTTAATATACATAGATATTAAATATGAACATTTATAAATTATTAATAAAGGATGACAACATATTTTGTAATTTTATTATATTTACCTCACTATTTTTGTTATTTTATTTACTTTTTATTGAATTTAATTAAACCTGTATTATAGGTATTATTAGAAAATTAATAAATTCAAAATATTTAACTAATACAGTAAACTTATTTCACAAATTTAGTGCTGCATCATAATTCCAATTTATAGTAGAGTCATGGGTCTATTTTAAGCTGCAAGTTCTATTTTCCAATTTAAATCATTAAAATGATATTTCCCATCTTATATGATGTGGTCATAATTGTGCCTTGTGTGTCTAAAAGTATTAAAATTGATAGTTATGTGAAAATTAATTTAACTATCCCCATAAAATAGGCATCGTTAGCTGTCAACTGAATGGTTAGCACTCTGACTTTAATTCAACAATTCATGAATTTTGAATCTTGTAATAATACAGGATTGGATGTTTTTAGTGGTTCAGAATTCAAATTATTGCTCCCGGTCCTTTCATGTTCAAAAAATAATTGTTTAGCAACAAACAAAATGCTCAAAAATAAATAAATAAAATAGATAATTTATTTTTTAAATTAAAAGCTTATCTTCTACATATAAATGAATAAAAAGAAAGATACAAAATTCAAAGTCTTAGGAATTATCATGTATAAATTGCATAATGTATCAGGAAAACTAAAAAAATGTATTAAATACTTGTAAAAAATTATGTGATCGTTAGATTATATGGTCCTTGTCTCCTCCACTGTATTAGTGTCTTAATAAATTTAAGTGCCGAAGGGGTTTTAATATTTTATCTTTAAAATATATTAAATCTTTATGCATGTTTCACATAGCATCTGTTGCTTACTTTTTTCTTATATATAGTAAATACTGTGGAATTTTTATATATTTAATATCTGTCTATGAAGTATATATTTTAGAAAATCTGATGAAATAAAGAAAATTCTAAAATTTAAAATGCTTGTTTTATTTATGACCTTCATTTAAATTTTTCTCTATTTCAGAATATATAGTGTTTTTATTCAGCCTAGTTGACTTAAAGTTGTCTAATATTAGATAATTCTTTTATTTAAAGTATCACTTTAAGAGTTTCTGATTGTTTTATAATACCAGTCTTAGTTCTCTTATTATTTATTATGATAAATTAATCCTTTGATGACATCAACCTGAGCGAGTATGTTTGTTGTAACACTTAAAATATATTTTTGAATATCAGTGAAATGTTTTTGGCATCTCCCAAATTTCCTCAAAATTTAATTTTAAGTAATCAATAATTCTGTTAAATCTGTGTATAAAAACATGAATTCTAGTAATTTATTTTTCCCTTAATAAGTATTTATGAAGAAACTAAAGAAATGAATAGTTTTGAATGTTTAATCAAAATAAGTTTAAAAAAAATGCTGATGCTAAAAATGGTAAAAAAATTCCAAGTTTTTAAACAGCTAATAATGTTTTCATAACTTAAGTAATTTGTGGTGAATTTCAAATTGAAAATTTCAAGTTAGTTGCATAATAATTTTCATTGAAGCCTTCTCTTGAAAAGTAATTTTCTGGTATATATATTTTATCTATATAATAGTTGACTTATCATTTGGATTAATTTAAAAATGAATAAAATTGCTAAACTTCTATAAAATCATTGCAATACATTTTATTTCTAAATAATTATCTGAGAAATGGTTGCATATTTGTTAAGTATTAATAAATTAACACTTGCCTCAGTATGTTATATCTTTCAATGGTGAGCATTTCCTTCTTATTCATTTGAGCGGAAAATATTTTTAATTAGTGTTTATTATTCTTTGGTATAGAAATTGGTGTTTAATATTCTTTTTTGGTTATTAACCTCATGTTTTATTTCTATGTTCATTGAAGAAATTTAAAAGAGCATTGTGCTTATTTTGTTAAAAATAACAAAAATTTTCTTTTCAGGCATCAAGGTTTGAAATATGTCAGAAACAAATTTATCTGTTAGGAAACTGAAGAGATTTTCTAAAAGTGATTAAATTTTTAAATGCTGTATAACAACTTGGCAGTTTAGCGTATATGTGATTTTCCTATTACAATTTACATTCATAATTGTCCCAGTAATTTTAAATATCTTACATGTGTATAAAAATTGTGTATAGTACATTTACTTTCCCTCCCCCCTTATGTATATATTTTTCTGTCCTTTTTTGTTTATGTTGTTGATTTTATTCTCCTTATTTCAATAACTTTCCGTCATAAAATAATATTGAAAATTTTGATTTTTCTTATAAAATTTAATTAGAAACAGAATAATTTTTAAAGAGAAACGTACATCTAATTATTTAATTAAAAATTATTAAACAATTGGATGTGTTATTCAATTAAAAATGCTAAGTTATTTAAAGCTACCAATCTCAGTTTGTTATTTCTTCTGATATGCACCTGTTACATTTAATCTTTAAATGTTAAAATTATTTATTTTTCACAATTTTCTGTCTTTAATTATAAGTGTAATTTACAAGTAATGAAGAAAAGAATGTTTGAGAAATATTTATCATTTAGCATTATCTAAATAATACGTTTTATTTGAAATTTTTTCCTCTTAAGTTTAAAACATTTTTTATTAAGGGGTAAAAATTGTTTACTTTTCTCAATGTCTGAAGCAGTAATACCAGTAATTAATGAATTTTGTGTAATGAGCAATAAATCTAAGTGTCAACTGCTTTAGTTTATTTCTGGTGTTTATTGTGCTTCTAAAATTGCTAAATTCAGTGTAGACTTTTTTCAGTTTTTTTTTTTAAATAGAAATTTATATTTTAATGCGAGCTTTATGCAATAGTTAATTTTTAGTGTGATATGTTTTTATCAATCTCTATTTATTTGAAATTTAAGTATAGTTCTATAAGTTTTACTATCACTTGTGGATTAAAAAGAATTATATTTCATTCTTATTGATAGATTTGCCTATGTATTTAATTGCACATTTGTTTTCTCAATAAAGTATGTTTAGAAACAAATATATGTTATTATTTTCACACATCATAAAGATTTTATTAATAAATGTTGATTACAAATAATTCATTGAGCTTTAGTAAATATTTTTCACTTAATATTACACAAAGGGGTATTGTAATGGTTATATTGTATGATAATCTGCATTTTCAAGTTTCTTGCACATATAAACTTGATCCTGACAATTCTCATCAGAACAGTAGTATTGTGATACTTAAACATAATTAATCGTGTCTTTAATGGGTCATTTTCAAATTTTGGGGCCATTTGGAATTTGAAACAAAGATACAATATTTTGATAAATTTATAAAAATTTTAATAATATTAATCAAAAATTGTTTGCATTTTATTTGAATTCTTTTGTACATTTCTTTGTTATATATATATTTAGTTTATTCTTTTTTGATCAGATATGTTGAAAATTGCTGTCTCTTACCGGGCATTTACGAACTTAAAATACACAATAATGTACAGTAATGTATAATATAAGTACAGATTCTTTTTACCTACATAAAAAAAAGTTTTAAATGCTACACATATTTTTACATATTTTGTATTTTTGTTTGTCATGTCTTTTACTAATATTGGATCAATAAGCAAATCATAATATAAAATACTATTATTAACACAATAAATGCAGAATTTTTGTTATTCTTGCATATTCTAGACAGAGATAATTAATATGTAACATTAATAATGATAATATGTCAAATTAAATTTTTTAAGGAAAAATTATAGAAATGGTAACATATGACATTAATCTAAGTGCCAAGTTTTTTTGCTAAGCTTGAAAAGTGCAAATAAATTATATATATATATATATATATTGGTACACCTTTTTACTCTGAAATTAAAAAATGTATATTAAAAATAAAGGGACAAAATTGAAACATACATTTTTTATTTTAATTTGATGCAAGTTATAACTATAATATTCTACATCATAATTTCTGAAATCAGTGTCAAACATTAAATATTGCAACTGCTGAGTTGAGCCTCATGTTGCATTTAGAGTTGGCAATTTTAATATAATGTCTTTTTCAGTATCATATTCCTTATTGTCTCTATAAAATTTGCTGTATTTCTAACTTTTTTTCAGGTATTTTACAGTAAAAGATTGTTTCTCAATGCTTACTCTTTCTGAAACTATATATTTTACTGACCAATATTCTTGTGAAGTTGGAGACTTGTAAACTTGAATGAAGTTTCCTTCCTTTATAGCCTCTCCAAGAAGTTTGCAACTGTTCTCTAGTAGCTCTTGGTTTTCTGTTTTTGCATTTAATGATGGTATGACTGTACTTTGCTGTATATCAGCATTCTTTAAGGTAAAAACATTTATTTCAAAGCAATCTTTCTACAGAAACACAAGCCTGCCATTTTTTACGCAAGATCCACAGGTTTTACGCTTTTACTGATATCATATTTTACGCGTTTCGGTTCTTCTGGGCAAAGTTTAAAAAGAAATATATATATATCAGCACATAATAGCGATCTCTTCTCGTTAGCCATGATGACAATCGGAAATTAGCACCCCTTTCAACCCATCTGTGGGAAGAGAGAAATAACTCCCCGGACTCTGTGGTGGCAGAGGCTCCGAGAATGCACATGGCAAACCCTTTCTCTATCGGGAGGGGGGGGGGAATGAAGCCTCCAGCTTGAAAAAGTATTGATGGGGAAAAGAAATAGTAGAGGTATAATATTTTTCTTTAGTCACTCGTATTAAAACTGAAAAGTTTTACTGAAATACTTTTCTGAAAGTTGGCAGGTATGGAAACAACTTAATTGACGAAATGGCATCTTGTTATTTCCAAAAGAAAAACATTTTGATGAACTTTCATCGTTCGTTTTAATACTAAAATAGAAGATGGAATAAGTTTTTAATAGTTTCTGTGGATCTTTTTCATAAATATAATAAAGTCTGATGCTTGTTTTATTTCCTAAAATATTAAATAGCGTCTTTGTTCGGGTATATCAGTTCGTTGTGCAGTTATTTGGTCATCTGCTCGCTTAATAGCACCTCCTATTCTTTCAACATCACCGTTGTCTTCACTAGCCTCAAAAAAACAAAACAAAAAAAAAAAACCATACTTTAAAACATTAATTGCTCATTCAGCAGAAATAATTCTTTTTCTATATTGTGTTGTTGGGCCATCAGAAAAAATTGTAGAATTTCAACTTGAGGCGAAATTTTTTTCAGCTCATTGAATATTAGTTGAGATTTTTGCTTCTCAATTCTTGTCAATTCCATTTATCTTCAGACAGCTGCATTTTTGCTTCCTCTCAACTTAATTCTAAATAAAAGGAAAAAATATCGAAATATTTAAAATTTTATTCTTTATCTAATTGGATCCATCTGCTAAAAACCATGGCAATATATATATATATATATATATATATATATATATATATATATATATATATATATATATATATAATTTTCATAAATTTTATGAAAAAATATGCAAGTGGCACCGAATTTTAAAAATGATCCTAACATGACATGCAAACTCTGTTTTTCGCATATTGCCCTTTCCAAAGTTAAGTGGTTAGCACTCTGGACAACAGTTTTAGTGTGTTGGTTCAAATCTTAAATGGGATTGGATGTTGGAAGATATTTGGAATTCACTTTAAACAGTGGTTAGCCCATACAATAAACTTTATGACATAAAACATTCTTTTTTAGTCATGATTACTGAACGAAACGCCCTTCCCTGGATAGGTATGGAGTAGAATTTAAATTTGGCTGGTAGAAATGGATAACTTAATGTATGTTGCAGAAAGACTCGTGTTTCATCAATTGTGTAATAAAACGTAAGTCAATCTTTGTTAAGAGTGATAGTAGGACGGTAGCAGCTCAGAATCGGATTTTCGATCATCGATTCAGAAATAAAAGTTCTCAACAAAATTTTACAAATATCCAAAATTGTTTATCATATTAATTCTATGAATGGAAAAATCAGACTCTTAACATTTTATTTGTCTACATAATCGCCATCTTTTTCTAAGCGTTTGTAGCCAGTAATCCAATTTCTGTATCCCAATATACAACTCCGACGTCACCCGTTCAGGAAGTGTTTCACCTCGTTAATATCATTCTCTTCTGAAACATTGGCGACACTAATGTTCTTTTAACTTAAGGAACGCTTGTTATTATAATCATTAGGCTCAAGGTACGGTCTCAAAGTGGGTGGGGCGTGGCAGTCCACCCGAGATTTGTCAAAAGTGCATGTGTTTTGATGGGAGACGTGAGGTCGTGCAGCAGCGTTATAATGTCTGTTAGTCCTCGACGACGATTCTGGATAGTTCGCCTGAGTTCTCTTCGTGTTGCTCAATACCTGTCTTATTTGATTGCTGTCCCACGTTCCAGGAAGTTGATTAACTTACTATCTCAAAAAAATATCATGATTTTGCCAGCAGCCATTTGAACTTAGTGACGCCGCCACTGTTTGATTTTTCTTTCGTTTCAGGAGTGAAATGAAGCATTCACATTTCTGCTTATTTTGAATCAAGATCAAGAATGACAACGTCTGCAATGGTACCCTCTTCTCGAAGCTTACATGTCGCATCACTGGAGAATCATTAGACACGGTTATAAAGGAGGATAGCTTCTGAGGCACATTTGTCTTTACAAGGTAAGGAAATCCAGATAAATAAATCATCTGAAAGAGTACAAATAACTCCTTCAGTACAAGAGATACAGATGACTTCTAGTTCATCCACGGCTGGAGAAAAGCAGCATACTATTGATAGCATGATTGCTTCTCCAGAGAGGATTAGGGAAACAACTTCATACGATGCGACTTTCTTAACAAGACCCAGACTGGCAATTACACTCGCCTTCCTACCATAGAAGCCCCCAAATCGAATAGAAAGTGTATTTTTGTTGCCAGTCGAATAGAATCATTTGCCATATCGATTAGAAGTTTGTTGTTGTGAAGCCAAGAGGCCCCAATAAAGCTTAAGTTGAGCTCTGACAAAATCCTCCGTGTAGAAAAGGACATAACAACGAGAAATAGATGTATTATATTGCATATGAATGTGGTGCTTTTGTCCTTACTAGGTTGACCAATTTAGGTACTTTAAGAATTACACCTTGGTCCATAAAGGGCCCTTCTGACATTATAAACAAAATAAGGGGCCTTCATAGAGCTGTATTATTTTGGATTTGAAGCTTGGTACAAAAGGCTTTTAGTAGAGGTGCCTTAACTGGTGAATCCAATATGAAGGAAGGAAGGTAAAAGTACGCGCAGACCTTTGTGCGAAATTGGCCTTCCGGAACGCAAGTCAATCCTGGAAACACACCGTTATTGATTGCAACTCATACCATTCTCTCACCTTTATCATTTCTGTATCAACCAATCAAATTGAATTGATTCATTGCCAGTTTTAAATTGGAGCTCATTTTTCGTCGAGAAATGAAACATGTACATGGAATAATTCAGATGCGCATACTCCTCATCGCAACTTTGATTTCTTTGGTAGCAAGAATAACCATTAATTTTTATCCAGCCACGATGATTATAATAAAATTTCTTACGTTTATTATTATCCTTACAGGAAAGATAGATTAAATATCCTTACAGGAAAACTGCCCTAACGGAATGAAATTATTTTTTGAATAGTTAAAATAAATTATGACAAATTAGTTGTGTTTAAATTTTTTTTTACATTATATTTACAAAATTTAATTTTTAACCCATATAAAATAAAAAAAGAAAACAGAAACAATTGCAGAAATTGAAAAAATTGTTACTTTAAATTTTTGTATGGCTCTGCAGCAATCGTTGACAATTTGTATTTACATGATAAAAGTAAAGTAATTCACCAAAAGTTTAATGTTTCCTAAATTTATCACTTTTGGTCGCTACAAAAAATTGTTTTGAATCCTATGGCAATCGAAAATAATAAAAACTTTATGTTGTTTCTGTTTGAAAAAAAATCAAGGTTAAATTAGATACATTAATATTCGAATAAATTATAATGGAAAGAGTTGAAACAGAGGTAAGAATATAGTTTTCGCCACTATCACCTTTTAGGTGCTATAGTTAAATGATGAATCAAAACCTAATTTGGGGTACGACTGCGTATAATTTTAAGAGGGAATATCAGTTCATTTTATAAAAAGATCCATTATTAAATTCCACAGTAATTAACAGGAAGTATTACTATTAGAAAAGAACCGTACCGAAAGTTTCCATCTTAATACGATTAATTCATATGACTTTGAAACTAAATGGCTCCACAAATATTCTAAAACCATACCGATTTTATGGCAAAAATTATCATAGATAAAAGAAATCCATTGCACGCCTAAACATTTCATATTAGTGCATTACATTGCCATTAAGGATATCTGGAACCCTTTTACCAGTCGCCGTATCTGGATTGCTTTTAGGAAGTTTAATAACAAAAAGAAGAGGTTCAAAATTTGGTGGAAAGTCACGTATTTGCAGCAAAATGTCACGTTGTCAAAGCAAGGCATTATTTCTTCGTTGACAGATACATTATTTACTTAAATGCGTTTCGGTAAAACTAAGTAGGCGATGATTTTGTTAGTGTAAACTGTCTAGGAATGTTAATCAGGAACACTGGATTGCATAAATTTATTTGCTTAGAATTTCTTGATCTGAAAAATATTTTCAGTTTTCCAAGTGTTTTATGTACAAATGCTCAAAGTCTTCAAATGTTTTATACATTTAATGCATTAAATTTGACTTTAAAGTTTTGGAATTCTGCCTGTGATTTCGTTAATTAATCTCTCTGAGCCAGAAGTCTAACTATTTAACAAGTGGTATTGCCAAATAATAGTTTTTAACTATTGAGTTTTTCAATAAGTTATTATGCTTTAATAAAGAAATAAAAGGATATGCACATTGCGAAATAATGAAAAAGTACTCTATCGATTATTTTTCAGCAGTGATTTCATTTAATTCGAAAAATGTGCACGTTTGGCTATGGAACTTGTTTTTCCAAAGGGGGAAATGTAAGACATATATTTAGAGAAACCGATCTTTTTAATGCAAAGAAGTTTTAACTATTTAGAAAATTGAAACGAATGCAAAATAAGAAAACTAAAAAATTTTTAAGTTATTCCTTATAAGATGAGAACATTTAAACTGATTTGAAAGCTAGGTTTCAGGGAAATGAAAGTTATCTGAGTGGGGAATTTTGGCAGTTTCCTAGTCTGAAAGAGTAAGAAATAGCTTCTTGATTATTGGTAAATAAGATCGAATATTAAAGATAAAAGCAAAATATGAGGATCGCTATGTTAGGCTTAATATGAACAATCTTCATTTTTGATCATTTTTCAAAAAATATTTTGTAGTAACATGTTGCTCATCTGACACACTGTCAAAAAAAGTCTGGCTACAAACACACTGTAAACATTCTATGGAGGAAAAAAAAAATGCACATTATAGTATCAATATTAATTTTATCATTATATGTATAAAGCTTTTCTTTAACAATTCTTTAAATATCAGTAACAATTTCAGAAAAATAACATACGTTATTTAAAAGTAATAACAATTAAATATTACTAAAAAAGTTATCAGAAAAAGTTAGCGTACAGGTACAAATTACAAAGATATTTGGAAATTAATCTCAATTTTTTTAGCCTTCATGAGCTTGTATAAAATGAAATATTGTCTGCATTTATTTTTTACTACTTATTTATTTCAACTCTGGTGGCAATGTAACAAACAGAATACAAAACAGTATTTTGTTGATATGGTACATTAGAGCTTGCAAACACTAGACTGAAAATGGATTCTAAAGGAAAAGAAATTATACCTGACAAAAAAAAATCTTGCGATAAAGGAATGAAAGTAAAACTCTTCCAGCAATTGGCAAGATAGTTGGAAGAACTCATTTTTTTCTACCCAAAGACTGATCAATAATTAAAAGCCATCGAAATCTGTTATTTTAAATCCTTGGAGTAACCGACCATCTAAGCTGACTTTACGAGAAAAGATATGCATCCTGAAATCCGTAGGTTTAAATCCAAATATTACTGTATCTCAAATAGCATTTGATATCAGAGAAAGGTTAAAAAATCTCTTCATGAAGACATTTACGAAAAATTCTGAAAAGAATCTGGCTGTCTCGGCTGTGTAGTTAGTAGAAAGTCCTGTATTAAAATGTCAATAAGCAAAAACATTTAAAATTTTCCTGTATGTTAAATCTTCCTGAGTTTTTTTGAAAAAGAAATATTCTTTGATGAAAGGAAGTTTTGTATCTTTGCCAATAAAGAGACATAAACTAATGTGGGGAAACAAGGTACGGCTTTTGAGAAGCAAAATTTTGTATTTGCAGTTAGACACAGTGGAGGTATCGTAATGATTTGGGGGTGCATTGCAGAGCAAATAGATTTGATCGATTAACTTTTATCGACTCAATATTAGGTCATATGGGGTATCTAAATATATTAAAAGAAAATTTGAAGCAGAGTGCACAAGATTTGAGCATTGGTGATGAATTTTGATTTCAACAAGACTATGATCCAAAACACGCTACCCACAAAGTAAAGGTTTGGCTGTTTATGATATCAAATATCAGTTGCATACTCCTCCATAATCGCCAGATATACGCAACATCGAACATTTATGAGACTTCTTGGAACGCAACGTTCGGCAACATGACATAATATCGAAAAATATGCTAAAAAGAGTAATTACGATAGAATATTTCATCAGCAGAAACCGCCAAGCTAATTCACTCTACGCTTAAAAGATTGGAAAACGTTTTTAGACATAAATTTTAATGTTTGGTTGGAAAAATTTGACAACTTTTGGAGGCTATTTTTTAAAAGCTTTTCTCATCTGTACGCAAACTTTTTCTGACAGCTTTTTGTGTAATTATTATTATTACTTCGAAGCAATATGTGTTATCTTTCTGAAATTATTACTGATATTTAAAAGGAATTGTTAAAGAAAAATATTATATAAAAATTTAATTGATGTTAACACTTTTATTCTCTGCAGAATGTTTACCGTGCATTTGTACGCTGACTTTTTCTGGCAAATATATGCCAGATCATCTTCAAAAGGTTGATGAGAGCCGAAAAATTTCAAATAAAATGGGAATCGGGTGTTTAGTCTCTCTTAGGAGGAAAAAAGGGTTCTGACTAATAGAAGCTGCTCACTTCCCCTTTTTATGGTTTTATTGAAGTAACATAATCTTAGAAGAACCAAGTATTACCTTAAATTAACACAATTACATATTGAATGATTTAATAAAAAAAATACAACCTACGCGTTATTATAGTGTTTTCAAAATATATTTGATTCTGAATATATATATATATATATATATATATATATATATATATATATATATATATATATATATATATATATATATATATATATATAAGATAAAGTTTTTCTAAAAGTATCTGCCAAAATTTAATTCTAACCATTGTGTTCCTAAGATACCAATCTAAATTTTATGTTGTGGATGCTCTAACCTTTTTTCCCCTCTCGCTTGCGTTAAATGTATATTATCGTTAATTTCGTTGAAACTTCTTGGTGTCGTGTGCTGAAAAACAATTTCAATTTTTTATAAAGTTGTAATCATTAATATCATTAAAACACCGTTTCAGAACATAATCACTGCCAAATGGGGTCCTGTTAATCCCACTTGACAATGGACAGTGGATTTACTTAGAAATATTTCGTTTGACATCTCAATGAATATTAACAATTCAAAGCTGCTATAAAGTTGTTTTTTTTAATATTTCTTATAGATTTTTTTCATCCCAGAAATACTTTTCATAACTAATGGACTGTATCCACCGCTCGGTAAGGGAAAAAACTGAAACATTTATCAAGGCAACTTTTCAAGAATCTAGACGCCGTTATAAACTTTTTAGTGAATTTCGTAATAGCCTAACAGAATTTGTTGAGGAGAATTTAACAGAATTTATTCAGTAGTTCACGTTTCCTATACAGATCTGAGGTTTGATCCTCGGGTTGATCAAGGTCGAGTCATCCCTTCAGTGGGTCGGTAAACTGAGTACCAAGCTTACTTGGTAACTAAACTCCTGGGTTTTCATGTTAGGCTGATCACCTACCTGGACATATACTTAACACTACAGGAGATCTCTGTCAGGAAAAGAGACTGTATGCTGTAGGCCTTGGCTCACATTGGCTGTCATGCCACAGATTTTAGTTTAGTTTACTATTTCAGTGTATGATCCCGAACATCGTTTTATTTACACACTGATAATTTTAATTCCCATTTACAAACTGCAATTTTGAAAAATCTCTTTTTCGCGAATTTATTTTATTTATCTTTCTTTTTATATAATATGTTTTATCTTTTCATTTCACGGTTGAAAACTTGGATATCAAATCAAGAATAGTAAATCCTTCCGAATTGGAGATAAATAACTGCATTTTGAATTTTTCAAGTAATTCAGGCGGAATATATTTCGTTAAAGTCCTTAGGATCAGAGCATTAACAGATTCAGTACTTACTTACAGCTATTACTATTTTCAAGTGCACATATCGTAATGCAGTTCTGCTAAGAATGATCATGTCTGGAAAATTTCTCATAAAACTGACATTCCAGATGCAAAGTATTGTCAATCTATGTTTTAAAGGCAAAATAATAAAAAAATATCTCGTTTATTTTAATACGCTGCCTTTATTAACACTGTAACTCAAAAAAGTCAAGAAAATTTACTTTACGAATTGAGTAAAGATGAATTACTCATTCATGAACTTCAACACATTGCTACCCTAAATTTTGTTCCAAGACTTTATTGACTATGGATTCATATAAGTTGGGTATAAGAAGAGCTCTCTGGATGAATAAAAGATTGAAAGAAAATATAATGAATGAAAGAGAATGGGGGGAAGAAATTTTAAGTATTAAACGAGAAGAAATAAACTAGTTGCGATTGTCTGCAAAAACAGCTGACTTACAAGATAGAGGCACTTTTTTTTAGACAAACAACAGTGAAATGGTTTGCAACACCGGAACAAAAAAGAAATATGTGTTCTTAAAAATGTAGTTTTGAAACAGAAAAAATAAGCTTGCTAATTTAAAATAAGGATTTTTCATTAGTTTTCTTTATTGGCACTACAACACAGGGTAGGCCTTAGACTGCTGCATACTCTCCCTCCTGAAAGATCTGTCCCTGACTTTAATTTTCCAGTTGGAGACGTTTTAGGTCATTCAAGACAACATCAAGTCACCTTTTTCTTGGTCTGTCCCTTGACCTAATGTACATGGGCTTAACCACTCGTATCAATAAAAGTGAAAATTAGTATTAGTATCGAAGTGAAAATTAGTAGTATGAAAGTATTAATTTTATTCAATGTATTATTTCTTATATATATATATATATATATATATATATATATATATATATATATATATATATATATATATATATATATATAGTAAATGCTAAATAATTTTAATAGTTTCTTGTTTATAAAAAAGGGAGCTATTTGATAGAAAAAATCAGTTTGAAAATATTATACTGATCTTTCTGTTTTACGCATCGCGGTCGACGCTTATTTTTACGCGAACCTCTAATTTAAACATTTACGATTGCAGGAACTTGTAATTGGAGTCTTATATCATTAATATATAAAAATAACTTTAATTCCCATTTACGAGTTAGAATTCAGAAAAATCTCTATTTTGCGAACTCCTTTTTCTACGCATCTTCCATTTGCTTTGAATTTTCTAAGTGAATTTTTATTTATTTTTTAATTTTAGGGATGAGAAAATTGGATTGATGTTTTTATTGAAGAATCATTATTCCTTCGAATCAGGAATAACTAACTGCATGACTGATCTTGAAGCACAGGAATTTTTTAACAATTCCTATGTTATTTCTCGCGCTTAAATTTTTTCCAGACTTGCTTCAGTCCTTCAATTACAGACATCATAGAATACTTTTCAAAGGAATAATCACGGCTTGGGACTGATTTAAGCAGACGTTCTAGGAGAACTGTATTTATGTACCGATCTTTTAGCATGCAGCCTTTATAAAGAAACAACGGTAAAGATAGCCAAAAACGCTTACCCGACAACTGTGACAAAGAAACCAAGCTACTGACCGAAATTTTATTTGGGGACTTTTTATATGTGGACTTAGATGCATTTTCTGCGTAAGAATATCGGATGAATGAATATTGAGAACACCATGAATGTAAAAAATGGAATACTTTTACGAATATAATTCTGATACACGAAAATATAAGATTTCTTTGTTTGATTTTTCATGAATAAAATGAAAGTAAAAATTGTTTTTAAGAGTGAATTTTATTTGCTTAGGTTTCTTATAGCGTTGTGGTTGTTTCTGATCCCATAGCTTTCCTACACAAGATCCATGAGCCCTTTAATCCCCACAAAATCAACTAACAGCAGGGGGCTCGCAAAGAAATCCTCCTCAACAAATACTAGGTACTAAAGAAGGTCAACACGTTCTTTAGTGCTTGACTAGCCTGGTCGACACCGCATTCACAACAGATAGAAAAGTGCTTACGTTTGGCAACAAATTGAAGGCCATGAAGATGGCCACTGGCAAACATAGAGTATGTTGTCTGGTCATCTCTATAACCTTAAAAGCAAGAGAACTACCAGGACTTCCACGAGAATTCCAATCATAAACAGGTGGAATGGTCCAGTTAACCCGTACACCACTTCTTTTAATAGAATTCAACTCAATGTAAGTAAGGGCTAATACTGGATGCAGCTAAATTTATCTTTGTGTGACAATCCAGACATATTATATTGTACATACTAAATAAATTTAATAAGATAATACTTTATTGATAAATGGAATTGGTCTAATAAAAAATTAATTTTCACAAATTTCACGAACTTTTCAAGAGCTGTTTTATTTATTTTTTTCGCTTGTTGTAATTAAATTTAAAATATGTATTTTTTATTAAATCTTATGTTATTCATTGATAGTACTTGGTACTTCACATTTTATTTAGTTACTTACTATTGTTAAAACAAAATTTTTTCATTCTCTCTTGAATATTATTTAGGTAAACGCTCAAATAAATTTTGTATATACACTGACAGCCTGAGTGTTTTAGAAGCAGTGGAGAACATTAATATCAACTGTCATCCTGTTGTGTCGGAGATTTTTTCCACATTATACTCTCTGAAATGCAAGGGATTTGATATCATCATTTGTTGGATCCCAGGACATGTAGGTCTTGATGGTAACGAGAGGGCTGATGCAGCTGCAAAGTCTGCATATACTCCTCTTCAGCCTTCTGTTCCGTTTTGTGATGTGAGAAGGGGTGTAAAGAGTTTTGTACATCAACTATGGAAGGAATCGTGGAAAATGCAGGTCAGCAACAAACTGTATACCATAACTTCACATATCATCTCATTTTCAGTTTTACCTTTACGAAGTGCGGATGTTAAATTAACCCGCCTTCGTATTGGACACACACGTTTCACTCATAAGCATTTATTTTTAAATGAATTAAAACCTTGGTGTGAGACGTGTGATGAACCATACACTGTATTTCATATTTTAATTTCATGTCCTGATTTTAACCATCATCGTTTTAAATTTTTTAAGACTGATCTTTAACGATGCGAGATTTGCTGGGCGAACCTCCGCATCAAAATATTTTCGCATTTTTAAGATGTATTGGTTTTATAGATCTTATATAATTTTAAATGCAAACAATTTTATCACAAACATAATGTTTTTCTGATTTAGTTTAGTCTCTGTTTTAGCTATTTAAATCATAATTATTTGTGTTGTATGTTGGGTATTTGTCTATTTATATTTTAATTTATAATTTTTAACATTGCAAATAATTTTAAATGTGTTATAGGAGTTGATTGGTCTCAAAGTAAAAAAAATTGAAAATAAATAAATAAGAAAATTAATAAATAAAGATATTAAAATATGCTTTTGGCGCAGCTTGTCCTTACTTGGACCTTGCGCCACTAAAACCAACCAACCAACCAACCAACCAACCAACCTTGAATATTATTTACTATCCATTTTTATCACTGGGTACTTTCTGTTATTTAATTTTCTTAACATAAATAGATTTTTGTTGAATTATTGATATTTTAATTTTAAATAAAGTTATTATTTATACTTTTTATTCACTGCGAGCGAAAATTGATTCTTTTGGCGAAAATATTCAGCACAAGAGAATTTCTGTGTCCCACTTTTTAGTCATTGATTCTGGTTCACGTTTGTTTTATAATGTAATTTCTTTTTAAATATAAAATTATTTCTTTTTTTTTTTCCAATGGCAGATTGTATGGAATTATTTCTTGTATACCGCCTTTTTAAGCATTTGTTTTTTTTTACACAATCTTTCTCCTGCGGTTGCTTTATTTAATCTATAAGGTCAATTGAAGGTTAGATCTTATCTCAAAATCAGTAATTAACACTGACTGCCTGAAAATCAAGATGCACATTCCTTTTCATTAATCAGTTTCAGGTTTCGCTAATAATATGGGCGTGTAGTCCTAAACGTTTCGCACTTCTGAGTCAGTTCCTTTGCACGGTGTCTTAATTAAAAATGATTAATGCGTAAAAATCATGATGACAGGAGGTGCTACGTTGATTTATTACTTGTTTGATTCAGCGATTAATTCATTCTTTTTTTTTTATCAAACTCCACCACCAAAAATTTGCCAATTTTCTTTGGCTGTTTAAAAAATTGTAAAGTAATCTCAAATTTCATACTTACTAAATTATTTTATAGAGTGATGAAATAGTTTATGATTGATTAAAAAGGAAAGTAAATTCTTCCACTTTTATACTTGTCTCAGCGTCTCTGTTGATCTTGTGAAACTTGTATGCTTAAAATTATTTTGCGAAAAAGTACTTTTTTCTGTAAGGATTATTTTAATGAATTAAGTTACAACGCTTTCATATGTATCTCAGATTTTAAGAAAGATAAACTCTCCGAAACACTTAAACTAACAGGTCAACTTGTCACAAAACAACCTTTTTTCTACATGAGGATTGATTCGATTGGTTTTACAGTTTAAACTGAATTCTTAACCCCTACACCCACTGGGTGCTCCACTATAAAAGGTGTTCTCACTTGCCCCCTGTAGGACTAAAAGGTTGATATTCTAGTAGCCGGGCATGATACAACAAATTCCGGACCATTTCAAACCTCCATGCTTGAACATGATAAAGTGGCAGTTGAATGTTTTATACTCTGGCTTTCAGTTTAATTGTTTGTGGGTTTGAATTCCATTTTGGCCTCGGTATTTGTAGCGGTTCGGAACCCACTTTAAACTCTAAGTCTCGTTTTTATTAATGCCTCGTGTACAAAAAATAACCGTTAAACTATGAAATGAGTCAACAAATAACCGTGCTCGAATGTGCAATAGAATCGATGAACTGAATTCCAGAGCTCTAATATGATTTGCAGTCAGCCTGTTGACGGAAACCTGAAGTGGTTCGCTCTATACTTATCATTACTTTATTTTGTGGTCGCTTCTAAAATAATGATTATGCTTTGTGGATAATTTCTTTATCTACAAGATTTGCTTGAACAGATAGGTAACGTTGCCTTTATAATGGATTTCATCATGAGTTCTGTTCTTCAGAAAACTTGGAAAACATTAAAACCTAAACTACCACGGATGTTTTCGCTCAAAACAAGAACACTCATCCGAGTTGCCAATCAAAACTGATTGCTTAGCAGTCGCTGTGATGGACACAAAATATTGAGGATCAAACAAAGGACCACAAAGTTAAAGGAACAAGACTGTCCGGGATATCTGGAGCTTTCCACCTGCTGATAATTGGTACTTTTATGGTGGTTCTATTGCTTTCAAGGGCTCTATATATATATAGAGCTGATCACACTACATACTCTTGGTTTGCTAAATATTTCTTCATTATGAACTCGATTTTAATGAATTATACTTACATTAATTAATAATAAGTTAATATCTAGATCTAACTATTACATTTTAGTAAATTATATCTAATATATCGATTTTGAGTTTCTAAATCTAGAATATTTTAAGATTTTAAACATTTTTCGTTAACTAATATGGAAATTGAAAAAAATGTGTCCCATGAAAATATAAAGCAATTTATATATTCAAAGCTTTATTTTATAGTGTCTTTTGTAGTTCTTTATATTATATTTGTGTTTATTTGAATGAGCCTAATAATTTGTAGTGAATGTACACATAAAATTTTTTATATTTCTATTTATTTATCGTATTTACTTTTTACTATGAATAACTTATCGAATTTAACAGTGCTGCATGAGTACTTAAGAAATCAAAATAAAAAATATCAGCTCTGTGCATTTAATAAATTTATTAATTAAAAATAAATTAAATTTTAAGTTGCTTTCAATTTTTAAAATAATTTTACGTTTTTCTCTGCGTATCCAAGATTAAATATGATTTTTTTTTTAATTTTTAACTAGCACTGGGTGACTAATCCTTCGCTACAACAAAAGCAGAAGCTGCTACCTAATTATTGTTACCCAGTGGGCACCGGGCACCTGCGAACCAAATTATGGAGCCCTAAAGCACCGTAATTCAGTTCCCACGTCACTCCATTACAAACTTGTTTCTAGGGTTTGCAACATTCATTCATTCACAGACTAGAAAGGATAGAGAAAGAAAGCAACATGCATATCTGAACTGGGATTCGAACCCGGAAGTGGTTAGCATGTCTTAAGAGTCAGGCATGATAACCACTCAGCCGTCTGCCGGCATGAAGCAAAATGTATCAGTATTTCTTTCAAAACGTGTTCTTAGATGATAAGATTTAATTCGAAAGTATATATATATATATATATATATATATATATATATATATATATATATATATATATATATATATATATATATATATATATATATATATATATATATTATTTCTTCTCCTTTTTATCTCGTTAGATACATTATAGATTATTATTCTTAGATTTTTTCATTTCATCATTCTTACCTCTAATTCGTTTTTGACATTGTCATGTTTAGTAAGTTCCTCTATTAATTTATCAAAATACTTTTCTTCCTGCCCCTCAGGGAGTTTACCTTCTTTAGGTAAACACGGGTGTCACAATCCCGAGGTACCCTAGTGATCTTTCCTCTTCTTTACTTTCTTCTCTCCTCTGTTCTTCTGCTTTTTCTTCCTTTTCTCCCTCATTGTGGTTGTCTCGTTAGAGGTTGAGGGCTCCCCTTGAGTAGCTTTCGCCGCTCTGTTGCTATTAGCTACTCCTGGGGACTAAATCACCCACGTGTTTGCCGTGCGTGGAGACCCGTGTCCCTGGAAAGGATGATCCTGGTAATTGAGGCCTCCAGAGACCAACACATTGCTTTGGCCTCTGCTTCAGGTAAACGGGAGGTGTGTTGTGGTCCTCAGCACATCAATCGGCTTTATGGATCAAGCGATCGGTACATCTACTGGGTGACTCGTTAAGGGTGGAGTCCACTTCAGGGATGTACCGTGAGCGTATAGGGACTGACTAGCACTGGTACAACTAACATGTATCCCCTCGTAGGGCTCCGTGGTGGGTGGTGCCGTCTAGTCCCTGAATTTTATGATATTCTACATGAATATTTCTATTAATTCTTTCCTCCCTTTGGAGCAACAATTGTCAATGATGAATGCTAAATATTTCATAGTTAAAAGAACTGAAGGAGGTTCTTTCCAATTTGTATCACCTTTTCTCATTGAAAAGAGTATTTCATCTTCTGTAGGAGAAGTAAAAAATATTCGAAGACTACGATCTGGGGATATTTTAGTTGAGATTGCTTCTGAAAGGCAAACAATACTCATACAATCAGTAAAATCCATTGGAAATGTGGATGTGGTCGTTCAGCCTCATACGACATTAAACTTTTCCAAGGGAGTAATTTCTGCAGCAGATTTAATATATACGTCTACAGACGAAATATTGGAAAACTTAAAATCCCAAAAAGTCTGTGGTGTCAAACGGATAACTCTTACACGAGATGGTGTCTCGATCAATACAAAACATCTGATTTTCACATTTTCAACTCCTGACTTGCCACAACATATTAAAGTCGCCTATATGAGATGCTCTGTAAGACCTTATATACCAAATCCGCTTCGCTGCTTTCAATGCCAACGATTTGGCCATTCAAAAATGGCTTGCAGAGGTAAACTTACGTGTGCCCGTTGTTCTGACGTTGACCACGATAGTGTTACCTGCAATGCTAAAGAGGTTTGTGTCAACTGCAAAGGCAACCATCCTGCTTATTCACGATCTTGCCCAGCATGGCAGTTGGAAAAGGAAATTACTTCCGTCAAAATCAAAAATAGTGTGTCATATCCGGAGGCTCGACGAATTGTCGCCGCACGTACACCACAGCCAGGTATCAGCTATGCGACTGCTACTAAGAAAGTAACTCGGTCTTGCTGCACCCAAACTGATTGTATTTCAGAATCTTCAACAAAACCATCTCCCAAACCAAATGATACAAAATCTTCAACCGCTATACACAAACTGACTCTTGCAAAATCAAGAGCATCTCAAGCAAAAAAATTAAAACTTGCCAAAGAAGGCGTTCGTAGGTCTTCCTTGACAGAAAGAAAAGCCAGGCTAGCGTTGGAGGAAGATACTGTTAAACTGTATCCCTCAGATAGAGATAGTTTTGAGAATTCATCAGAAACTCAGATGAGCACTGCTGGTGAATAACATTCATCCCATTAATGACTTCCTTTGTATCATGGAGTTGTCCAGGTTTCCGTTCTCGAATTGACGACGTCAAATCTGTTATCTCTCGCTATAACCCCGCATGTGTGGCTCTCCAGGAAACATTCCTGAAGCCCATTGTTAGCACCAAACTGCGTGGGTTTTAATGCTTCAGAAAGGATAATGATGGTGATGCGTCTGTATCTGGAGGAGTTTGCATATTCACATCAAACTCATATTCTAGTACAGAACATCCACTAAGAACTACACTATAAGCTGTTGCATTGAAAATTCACGTAACATGTCTTATCATGGTTTGCAGGCTGTATTTACCACCACAAGACGTCGTAAATTCAGAGGAACTAGATAATTTAATTGACCAACTCCCAGCTCCATTTGTACTCCTCGGTGATTTTAATGGCCACAATACTCTGTGGGGTAGTGAAGATACGAATTCTCGCGGTCGTCAGATAGAGCAGTTCATATCTGACAATTGGCTCTGTCTGCTGAATACCGACGAGAAAACTTATTTTCACGAACCTACACGGACATTTCACTCTTTTGACTTAGCTATTGCTTCGCCATCACTCTTACCATTTCTTCGCCATCCCTCTAATCATGTCTCGGGCTGGAAATAATAGTGTGCGTCACAACCCACCTAATTATGTGTACAGTCGAGCCTATTGGACACTTTTCACGCAATTGGCTGTGGTTGGTTGGGTTTTATGGCGCAAGGTCCAAATATGGACATGCTGCGCCAAGGATAAAGTTTCGGAAGAACACATACATATATATTTTCTCATTTACTTATTTTCTTTTATTTTATTATATATATATATATGTTCCTTTTTTTTTGAAAACCCAAGCAACATTAAAATTTTAAAAAACAAAAATCAGTGTATATATAATCTTAAAATCCATATATAATGGTAGAAAATGAAATGTATATATATAAAATTTTAAAATGTATAAATAAAAATTAAATAAAATTAGAAAAACCTATTGCTTTCAAATAAGCAAAAACATTTCTGTGGGGTGGTTCTCCCACCAAATCAAACATAGTTAAAAAGTTTGTTTTGAAAAATTTAAAACGGTAGACGTTAAAATTAGGACATGAGATTAAAATATGATAAACATTAAATGGTTCATCACACGCTTCACACCATGGATTAAGTTCACTTAAAAATAAATGTCTGTGTGTGAAACGTGTGTGTCCAATACGAAGGCGAGTCAATCTAACATCAGCACTTCGTAAAGGTAAAATTGATAATGAGATGAGGGATGAGAAAATGGTATGTAACTTGTTGCCGACCTGCATGTTCCACAATTCTTGCCAAAGACCATGTATAAAACTTTTTATACCCTTTCTCACATCAGAGAGCGGAACCGATAGTGAAACTGGATCTAATGCAGACTTTGCAGCTGCATCCGCTCTCTCATTTCCATCAAGACCTACGTGACTTGGTATCCAACAAAATACAATATCATATCCCTTGCCAGCAAGGGAGTCTAATGCTCTGTAAATGTTTGACACAACAGGATGGCAAGTAAAACTATTGTTTCTCAATGCTTCCAATACACTCATGCTGTCAGTATATATACAAAATTGACGATGACAATCTGTATTCACATGCTGAAGCGCATAATAGATAGCTGTGGCTTCAGCGGTAAAGATGGAACAGGACGAATGCAGACTGTAACTGAAAGCTGTATTGTAAATAAAAACTCAACATCCCACATGTCCTGCTGTTTTTGAACCATCTGTGATTACAGGTGTGTATGATTGATACTGACAGCGATGGTTGGAAAAAAGCGCTTGAAAAACAATAGGTGTTGTGTCTGATTTGGAAAACTGAGCAAAAGAGTTATTAAAGTTAATTGTTGGAGCATACCAAGGCGGATGAAGAAAATGATCATTTGTTTCAATTTGAACATCACATAGGTCTGAGAGCCACAGATTTGATTTGGATCGTGTGAGAAAAGGTGGGATGCTCATTGGGCAAGCATCATATAGTCTTTTATGAAAGGCATTAGGAACCATGGAACGTACTGGATGATCAGGTGTCGACATGATTTTAGCGTAATAATTGAGAGACTGATGCTTCCGTCTCAGGTCTAACGGTGGTTGATTACATATCACGTATAGACTCTGGACGGGTGATGTGCGGAATGCCCCAGAGCATATCCTCAAAGCAGAGTGATGAACTGTGTCCAGTCTTCGTAAAACGGAAGATCTAGCCGATCCATAAACAACACATCCGTAGTCAATGCGGGATAGAATCAATGACTGATAAACTCGAAGAAGTGATGTGCGATCTGCACCCCAAGATGTATTTGACAACACCTTGAGGATATTAAGCGATCGCTCACACTTCTTCCGCAAATATAAAACATGCGGTAGAAAGGTTAATTTTCGGTCAAAGATAATACCCAGGAATTTTATTTCATTGATTACTTGTATTGGAGTGCTGTTGATGCAAATAATAGGATCATTATGCAAGCTAGTCTTTCTACAGAAGTGGACACATTTACTCTTGCTAGGAGATAGAGTATGGCCATTCTCAGCACACCATACTGCAAGCTTGTTCACTGCTGTTTGCAGTTGTCTCTCAATTAATCGCATATTAGTCCCCTGACATGATATTTGCAGGTCGTCAACATAGAGTGTACCATTTATTGATGGTGGTAATTGATGTAAAATGTTACTGATGAAAAGACTAAAAACAGTGACACTTAAAATAGAGCCTTGGGGAACGCCCTCGGCTTGAGTAAAAGTATTGGAAAATACAGTTCCAATACGGACTTTAAAAACACGGGAGCTTAAAAAATTTTGTAGGAATATCGGTAGATTACCCCAAAAGCCAAAATCATATAGTGAACGGAGAATTCCATATCGCCAGGTACGGTCGTATGCCTTCTCGATGTCAAAGAAAATGGAGACCAGATGGTTCCTCCGCACAAAAGCATTGCGGATTTGAGTCTCCAAATATGTGATATTATCAAGAGTGGATCTCACTTTTCGGAAGCCACTCTGATTAATATGTACACATTTATTTTTTTCTAAGACATATACGAGACGGGCGTTGACCATACGTTCGAGAGTCTTACAAAAGCAACTCGTCAGAGCAATTGGTCGATAATGTGAAGGGTCTGAAGGATCTTTACCATCCTTAAGAACCGGAATCACTATTGCTTCGCTCCAAAGTGATGGAAATTTGTTTTCAGTCCAAATCCTATTGAACAAAAACAGCAAGTTCAAAAGGGAATCTGGACATAAATGACGAAGCATTTGATAGCTGATTCCGTCTGGTCCTGGACTGGTGTCATGGGCCTGCTTTATTGCTGTCTTCAATTCCAACATCCGAAATTCACAATTGTAAGTCAAGGCTTCACCATGGTTAAAACGAATTGGTGTTCGCTCAGAACGACTCTTTTTCCTTAAGAACGAAGAAATATAAGAGTCGTTGCTTGAGACACTAGCAAAAGTTTCACCAAGGGTATTAGCAATAACTTGAGGAGAAGAGTATACAGCAGCACCGGTTTTTAAAATAGGAATTGAGAAATCCTTATAAATCCCACTGGCTGCTTTCACTTTTCTCCACAACTGTTTGCTGGATGTGGAAGATGTAATTGAAGATACGTAAAGAGACCAAGACTCCTTCTGACTTCGACAACGAGCTCTGCGAGCTAAGGCTTTAGCTCTCTTAAAGGCGATAAGATTCTCCGTTGTGGGGTATCTCCTAAATAACCCCCATAACTTCCTTTGTTTTTTATAAGTTTCTTGACATTCTTTATTCCACCAAGGTTTGCTATGCCTCTTTAGTATAGAAGAACTCTTAGGAATTGATGTATCAGCTGCATTCTTAATTGTTTCGGTGACTTTTGATACAGCTTCATTAATATCCTCGACTGAAACCATTTCATAATGAACAACTGCCAATTGTGTAAATAACGTCCAATCTGCCCGACTGTACACGTAAGTAGGTAAGGGTTGTCCTACACTACTACCTCCAGTCTGGGAGATGACGAGAGGAAAATGATCGCTATTATGCAGATCATTTCCTACTGTTAGATTTAACAATGGCAGAAGAGATGGAAAACAGATGGCCAAATCGAGGGAATGAAAAGTTCTTGTGGGTATATGGAAATATGTTTTCTCTTCGGTATTAAGCAGACAGAGACAGGTATCAGAAATAAACTGTTCTATCTGCCGACCGCGAGAATTGATATCATCACTTCCCCACAAAGAATTATGTCCGTTAAAGTCACAGAGTAACAGAAATGGTGAAGGCAGCTGATCAACTAATGCATCGAGTTCCTCTTGGCGTATGACATCGTGTGGTGGTAAATATAGACTACAGACTGTTAATAAGCATGAAGTATGAATTCTTACATCAACAGCCTGCAGAGTAGTATTCAATGGATGGATAGTGCTGGGGAAATTATTAGATGTTTATGTACAAACACCTCCAGACACTACACCATTATCACCACTGTCTTTCGTAATGCAGTTAAATCCTCGCATGGAAAAGTTATTGCTAGACTTCAGGAATGTTTCCTGAAGTGCAAAACATGCGGGATTGTAATCTGTAATTAGAGACTTGATGTCATCAAGATGTGATTGCAAACCATGGCAGTTCCAAGAAATAAAGGAAGCTATATTTTCAATTGAAAAGCTCCTTTCCCGGAGCTGGAAGGCGGGACTTCTGTCATATTCTCGAGCGATGTATCATCGTCCGAGGGAAACAAAGAAACCGCATCAGTCTCCAAGCAAGAGAAAGTATTTTGGGTGGAGATTGATGGTTTTTTAGCTTTTTTTAGTTTTAAAGCTTTCTCTGCTTTTGATTTAGCAAAAGGAGCTTTTCTATTAAATGTAGGAGTTTTTTGAATTTTGGCTTTTCAGATGTTTGGGGTAATCTAATTGGGAAAATCGAAATTGATTCAATTTGAGTGCTGCTCGATTTTGTGACTTTTCTGGCAGCAGTGGCATAACTGACTCCTGGTTGAGGAGTGCGAGAAGTGACCAATCGTCTCGCCTCAGGATAAGAGCATTTTTGATTGACCTTAACCGTGGTAATCTCTTTCTCTATTATATACTGACGACAACTTCGAGAATAGGAGGGGTGGTCACCGTGAGAGTTGACACACCTCTCCTTAGCTGTACAGTTCGAATTGTCGTGGCCAACCACCGCGCAGCGGGCGCAAGTGGTTTTGCCTCTGCAAGCATTTCTCGAGTGTCCAAAGCGTTGACACTGGAAACACCGCAAGGGATTTGGGATATATGCCCTGACGGGTAAATTCATATACGCAGCTTTTACATACTGCGGAAGGTCTGGCGTCGCAAAAGTCAGAACTAGTTGCTTAGTGTCAATAACTTTGCCATCCCGTCTGACTGTAATGCGTCGAACGCCGCAGACCTTCTGATTCTGTAGATTTTCCAGAATCTCTTCCGTCGGAGAATATAATAAATCCCTTGCTGAGAATACACCACATAAAGCCGATTGATGTGCTCAGGACCAAAACACACCTCCCGTTTATCTGAAGCAGAGGCCAAAGTAATGTGTTGGTCTGGTCTCTGGGAGCCTCAATTACCAGGACCCTCCTTTCCAGGGACACGGGTCTCCACGCACGGCAAACACGTGGGTGATTTAGTTCCCAGGTGTAGCTAATAGCAACAGAGCGGCGTTTCATCAGCAGGAATATCAATATCTTCGATCAAAACCATTTCATCATCAACGACTGCCAATTGCGTAAATAATGTCCAATCTGCCCGACTGTACACGTAAGTAGGTAGACGTTGTCCTACATTACTACCTCCAGTCTGGGAGATGACCAGAGGAAAATGATCGCTATTATGCAGATCATTTCCTATATTTAAATTTAACAATGGCAGAAGAGATGGAGAACAAATGGCAAGATCGAGAGAATGAAATGTTCTTGTGGGCACATGGAAATATGTTTTCTCGTCGGTATTAAGCTGACAGATACTGTTATCTGAAATAAACCGTTCTATCTGCCGACCGCGAGAATTAGTATCATCATTTCCCCACAAAGAACTATGACCGTTAAAGTCACCCAACAGTAGAAATGGTGTTGGCAGCTGATCTATTAATGCATCCAGTTCCTCTTGGCGGATGACATCATGTGGTGGTAGATATAAACTACAGACAGTTAATAAGCATGTAGTATGAATTCTTACAGCAATTGCCTGTAGAGTAGTATTTAATGGATGGGCAGTGCTGGGGTAAGTATTGGATGTTAATATACAAACACCTCCAGACAATGCACCATCATCACCACAATCTTTTCTAAAGCATGTAAACCCTCGCATCGAAAAATTATTGCTCGACTTCAGGAATGTCTCCTGAAGTGCAACATATGCGGGGTTATATGCTGAAATTATAGACTTGATATCATCATGATGAGAACGCAAACCATGGCAGTTCCAAGAAACAAACGAGGTTATTGTTGAGTAAGAAAAGCTCCTTTCCCGGAGCCGGAAGGCATGCCATCTGACATCTCCTCCAAAGAGAGATCTTCGTCAGAGGGATGTAGATATACAGCGTCAGCTTCCAGGGACAAGGCTTTACGGGTGGATATGGAGGGTCTGGGATTGCCCTCCTTGGCAGATTTTAGTTTTAAAGCCTTTAGGGCTTTAGATCTAGCCGTTGAAGCTTTTCTACGTAGAGTAGTTGTGGATGTTGTTTTTGGCTTTTTCTCTGAATTTGGGGGTAATTTAACTATTGGAAATGAAAGAGCATCCGTTTGCGTACTAACCGCTCTAGTGATCTTGGCGGCAACAGTTGCATAGCTAACTCCCGCTTGCGGTGTACGAGAAATAACAACACGTCTCGCTTCGGGATATGAACAATTGTTCTTAACTTTGGTGGTTGTGATCTCCTTTTCCAGTATCCAGATAGGACAACTTCTAGCGTAGGAGGGGTGGTCAGCTTTACAATTGACACACCTCTCCTTTGCAGAACAAGACGAACTGTCGTGGCCAACTGCTGCGCAGCGAGCGCAAGTCAGTTTGCCCCTGCAAGTCGCTTTGGAGTGACTAAATCTCTGGCACTGGAAACAACGCAAAGGATTTGGAATAAACGGCCTGACGGATAGATGCATATACGCAGCTTTAATATGCTGCGGTAGATCTGGTGTCGCAAAAGTCAGTACGAGATGTTTAGTATTTATAACTTGCCCATCACGTCTGACTGTAATGCGTTTTACGGCACAGACCTTTTGATCTCTGAGATTTTCTAATATCTCGTCCGTAGGCGTGTTTAGCAAATCCTATGCGGATACCACACCACGCGAAAAGTTAAGGTTCATAGGAGGTTCGACTGACACCTCAAGGTTAGCAAGCTTTTTCAAGTTGCTTATGAGAGTTGCTTGTGCATCTGAAGCAACTTCTACCATTAAATCACCAAAACGAAGTTTACGAATGCTCCTTACTTCACCAATATTGCCACTGATACCTTTTTGGATTAGGAAAGGGGATACATTATCAAATGTACCCTCTTTCCGTTTGACAATGTAAAATCTGGCATTTATTGTGTTCAATATGTGCTCCCGTGGGAGAGAAGAAAAAGTGCTTCATTCCATATTAAACATGGAAGATTCGGGACCTGACGGCACCACCCACCACCGAGTCCAACAAGGGGATGCAGACCAGCTGCATCAGTGCTAGCCAGGTCCTATACGCTCACAGTACATCCCTGAAGTGGCCTCCACCCTTAACGAGTCACCCAGTAGATGTACCGATCGCTTGATCCATAAAGCCTATTGATGTGCTGAGGACCACAACACACCTCCCGTTTACCTGAAGCAGAGGCCAAAGCAATGTGTTGGTCTCAGGAGGCCTCAATTACCAGGATCCTCCTTTCCAGGGACACGGGTCTCCACGCACGGCAAACACGTGGTTGATTTAGTTCCCAGGAGTAGCTAATAGCAACAGAGCGGCGAAAGCTACTCAAGGGGAGCCCTCAACCTCTTAGGAGGCAACCACAATGAGGGAGAAAAGGAAGAAAAATAGAAGAGGAAAGATCACTAGGGTACCTCGGGATTGTGACAACCGTGTTTACCTAAAGAAGGTAAACCCCCCGAGGGGGACAGATCACTAGGGTACCTCTGGATTGTGACACCCGTGTTTACCTAAAGAAGGTAAACCCCCTGAGGGGGCAATTGGCTGTGATCAGTGAGACAAGACTTAAGACAGATATGATAGATGATGCCATTAAATATGTCACCGACACAATAATCCGAGCTGCGGATGTTACAATCCCTAAAAATACCATCATTCCACATAAACACAGGAAACCTTGGTGGAATGAAACATGCCAACTCTCTTATAAGAAACAAAGGAAGCAATGGAATATATTCCGAAGATACCCTACTACGGAAAATCTTGTTGCTTTTAAAAAAGCCAAAGCTGAAGCTCGAAGAATTAGACGTCAGAGTCAAAGAGAATCTGGGATTCGCTACGTGTCGTCAATCAATTCATCCACAACAAGTAAACAGTTATGGAGGAAAGTTAAAGCAGCCAATGGTATTTATCAGGATTATTCAATTCCTGTATTAAAAACCGGAGCTGCAATACACTCCTCAACGGAAGATATTGCTAATGATATCGGTGAAACCTTTGCTAGAGTCTCCAGCTCTGATTCATATAATCCTACTTTTCTAAGGATTAAAGGAATCGCTGAGCGGACACCTCTAAGATTTCATGATCGACATATTCTACCCTGTAATTGTGATTTTGAACTGTCAGAATTGAAGTCTGCTTTATCTAAAGCAAACGACACTAGCCCAGGACCAGATGGAATCTCGTATCAAATGCTCCGTCATTTAAAAAATGATTCTTTATTAAACATACTTTCACTGTTTAATAGAATCTGGATTGAGCATGCTTATCCTACGTCATGGAGAGAAGCGACAGTGATTCCAATATTGAAACATTGCAAAGATTCATCTAACCCTCTGAGTTATCGTCCAATAGTTCTCACGAGTTGCTTGTGCAAAACGTTTGAGCGTATGGTCAATGCTAGACTCATTTACGTCTTAGAGAAGAATAATTGCATACCTCTTCATCAAAGCGGATTTCGAAGAGGTCGATCAACTATTGATAACATGGTAGATCTGGAATCCCAAATTCGAAATGCTTTTGTGAGGAGAAACCATCTTGTTGCAATTTTCTTCGATATTGAGAAAGCATACGATCGTACGTGGTGTAATGGCGTTCTCTGCAATATGCATAATCTTGGATTTAAGGGTAATCTTCCAATATTTATACAGAATTTTCTATATACTAGGCTATTTAAAATACGTATTAAGTACAGTTTCCAATACCTTTACTCAAGCTGAGGGTGTCCCTCAAGGTAGCGTTTTAAGCGTAACCCTTTTTAACCTTTTCATCAATAACATACTTCATCAGTTACCATCTTCAGTTCATAGAAATTTATATGTTGAAGACTTACAAATTTCATATCAGGGTTCAAACATGAATATAATTGAGAGACAATTGCAAACAGCTGTAAACAATTTATCTTCTTGGTGTGAACGAAATGGTCTTAGTATATCTCCTAGTAAGAGTCACTGTGTCCATTTCTGTAGGAAAACTAGTCTTCATCCCGATCCTGTGCTTCACATAAGCAATAGACCTATTCCTGTGGTCAACGAGATAAAATTCCTCGGGGTAATTTTCGATAAGAAGTTAACTGTCATTCCGCATACTTTATATCTGCGGAAGAAATGCGAGCGATTGCTCAATATCCTCAAGGTGTTGTCTAATACATTTTGGGGTGCAGATCGCACTTCATTGTTCCGAATTTATCAATCAATCATTTTTTCTGATATTGACTATGGTTGTGTTGCTTATGGATCGGCTAGATCTTCCATTTTACGTAGATTGGATACCGTCCACCACTCTGCTTTAAGGATTTGCTGTGGAGCATTTCGTACATCACCCATCCAGAGTCTATATGTAATCTGCCAACAATTACCATTAGACCTGCGGCGGATGCAGCTGTCTCTTAATTATTATTCAAAAATCATGTCCTCACCTCATCATCCCTTGCATTCCACAATTCCAAGTGCTGCTCTTAAGAGATTATATAATGCTAGACCATCAAGTATACCACATTTTCTCTGTCGAATGAAATCTATTATTTTGCTTTCTGACCTATGTGATGTCCGAATCGAGTCTACCGATCTTTACGCACATCCTCCTTGGTATAATCCACACATTATTGTGCTAAATCCCTTTGGTAAAAATAAATCAGACACAAGTACTGCTATTCTTCAACAGCTTTATTCATTCCATCGCTGTCAGTACACTATGTACTCTCCAGTATTTACGGATGGATCCAAATGTCCAGGATCAGTTGATTGTGGAGTGTGTCTTGATGATACCTCCTACAGTTATAGCCTTCATAAATCCTGCTCCATCTTCACCGCTGAGGCTACGGCTTTATACCGAGCACTTCAGCTGCTACAAACTAAAAATGAACGTAAATTCTGTGTGTACACTGACAGT
Source organism: Latrodectus elegans (assembly GCA_030067965.1). Classification (NCBI taxonomy): domain Eukaryota; kingdom Metazoa; phylum Arthropoda; class Arachnida; order Araneae; family Theridiidae; genus Latrodectus; species Latrodectus elegans. Next base: position 4,810,919 of record CM057812.1, on the reverse strand, counting down.
ATGAGTGCTTTAGAAGCTTTGAGGAATAACAACTATAATTGCTATCCAGTTGTGTCTAAGATATTCAAATTAATTGATACTGTTACTAACAAGGGATTTGAGGTTGGTTGGTTGGGTTTTATGGCGCAAAATCCAAAAATGGACATGCTGCGCCAAGAAAAGGGTTTGGAAAAGGATATTTTATTTTATTTATTTATCATTTTTCACCATTATTTTTAAAACCCAAGTAACATTAAAACTTTAAAACTCAAAAATAAATGTATACATTTACATTAAAATCCAATTAAAAATATAAAAGGAAAAATTCAAAAGGATATATCAATTAAATATGATGTAAAAAACCTATTCCCCTCAAAAAGGCAAATAGGTTACTGTGGGGTGGTTCCCCAAGCAAATCACACAAAGTTAAAATATCACATTTAAAAAAGAGTAAACGATATTGGTTAAAATATGGACATGCAATTAAAATATGATGTACAGTGAGTGGTTCATCACACGTTTCACACCATGGTTTTAGTTCACTTAGAAACAAATGTCTGTGTGTGAAACGTGTGTGTCCGATACGAAGTCGAGTCAATCTAACATCTGCACTTCGTAACGGTAAAACAGATAATGAGGTGAGTGATGAGAAAATGGTACGGAGTTTGTTTCCGACCTGCAAGTTCCATGATTCTTCCCAAAGGGAACGAATAAACCTTTTTATACCCTTTCTCACATCTCAGAGCGGAACAAATGGTAAAACTGGATTTTCAGCAGCCTTTGCAGCTGCATCCTCTCTCTCGTTTCCATCAAGACCTACGTGACTTGGTATCCAACAAAATATTATTTTGTATCCTTTGCCAGCAAGAGAATCCAATGCTCTGAAAATTCTCGACACAACTGGATGACTTGTAACACTATTGTTCTTCAAAGCTTCAATAATACTCATGCTGTCAGTGTAAATACAAAATCTGTGACAATCATCTGTATTCACGTGCTGAAGCGCATAGTAGATGGCAGTTGCTTCAGCAGTAAAGATGAAACAGGATGAATGTAGGCTGTAATTAAAGGCTGTTTTATTAATAAAAACTCCACAGCCCACATATCCTGCTGTTTTAGAGCCATCTGTGAATACAGGTTTGTATGATTGATACTGACAGCGATGAGAATAGTATAGCTGATGAAAAACAATAGGTGTTGTGTCCGATTTTCTCTAGAGAGCAAAGGTATTGATGAAAGTGTTTGCTGGGTCATACCAAGGCGGATGAGTAAATGGATCAACAGACTCTATCCGAATATCACATAGGTCTGTGAGCCACAGATGTGATTTGGCTCGTGTTAGAAACGGTGGGATGCTCATTGGACGAGCATCGTATAATCTCATGAGAGAGGTATTTGGAACCATGGAACAAATCGGATGATTAGGTGTCGACATGATTTTAGCATAATAATTGAGAGACTGCTGCATCCGTCTCAGGTCTAAAGGCAATTGTTGGCATATTGCATACAGACTCTGAACGGGTGATGTGCATTATGCGCCTGAACATATTCTCAGAGCAGAATGATGGACAGTGTCCAGTCGGCGTAAAACAGAAGACCTAGCGGATCCGTAAACAACACAACCATAGTCTATGCGGGATAAAATTAATGATTGGTAAACTCGGAGGAGTGACGTGCGATCAGCACCCCAAGATGTATTTGAAAGCACCTTGAGGATATTGAGTGATCGCTCACACTTCTTCCGCAAATGTAAAACATGAGGAAGAAAGGTTAATTTATGGTCAAATATCACTCCGAGAAATTTTACCTCACTGACCACAGGTATAGGTGTGTTGTTTATACGAATAATGGGATCATTGTGGAGGCTAGTCTTCCTGCAGAAATGGACACATTTGCTCTTGCTAGGAGACAGTGTATGGTCATTCTCAGCACACCATGCAGCAATTTTATTAATAGATGTTTGTAATTGTCTCTCAATTAAATTCATGTTAGACCCTTCACACGATATTTGCAGGTCATCAACGTACAAAGTACCATGAACAGAAGGAGAAAGTTGATGAAGTATGCTACTTATATGAAGATTAAAAAGGGTGACACTTAAAATACTTCCCTGAGGAACACCTTCAGGTTGGTTAAAAGTATTGGACAAAAACGTACCAATACGAATTTTAAAACCACGGGAGCGTAAAAAGTTTTGTATAAATATCGTCAAATTACCCCTAAAGCCAAAATCATACATCCTACGGAGAATTCCATAACGCCACGTACGGTCGTAAGCCTTCTCTATGTCAAAGAAAATGGAAACGAAATGATTCCTCCGCACAAAAGTATTGCGGATCTGCATTTCCAAATGAGTAATATTATCTAGAGTGGATCTTCCTTTACGGAAGCCACTCTGATTGATATGAATACATTTATTTTTTTCTAAGACATATACGAGACGGGCGTTGACCATACGTTCGAGAGTCTTACACAAGCAACTCGTCAGAGCTATTGGTCGATAATGTGAAGGAACAGAAGGATCCTTACCAGCCTTAAGGATCGGAATCACTATTGCTTCGCACCAAAGTATTGGGAATTTATTTTCAGTCCAGATCCGGTTGAACAAAAACAGCATGTTCAACAGGGAGTCTGGACTTAAATGGCGAAGCATTTGATAGCTGATTCCATCAGGTCCTTGGGCAAGTATCATTGGCCTGCTGCAATGCTCTTTTCAATTCCAACATCCGAAATTTACAGTTGTACGGAAAAGCTTGTCCATGGTTGAAACGAATTGTTGTTCGCTCAGCGCGACTCTTAGTCCTTAAAAACAAAGGACTGTAAGAGTCGTTGCTTGAGACACTAGGAAAAGTTTCACCAAGAACGTTAGCGATGCCCTTAGGAGAAGAACACACAGCAGCTCCGGATTTTAATATAGAAATAGAGAATTCCCTATAAATTCCATTAGCTGCTTTTACTCTTCTCCACAATTGTTTACTGGATGTGGAAGAAGTTATTGATGATACATAGCGAAACCAAGATTCCTTCTGACTTCGACGACGAGCTCTGCGAGCTAATGCTTTTGCTCTCTTAAAGGCGATCAGATTCTCCGTTGTGGGGTATCTTCTGAATAGCCCCCATAACTTCCTCTGTTTTTATATGTCTCTTGGCATTCTTTGTTCCACCAAGGTTTGCAATGCCTGTGTGGTATGGAGGAACTTTTAGGTATTGATGCATCAGCTGCGTTCTTAATTCTTTCGGTGACTTTACAAACAGCAATATCAATATCTTCGATCAAAACCATTTCATCATCAACGACTGCCAATTGCGTAAATAATGTCCAATCTGCCCGACTGTACACGTAAGTAGGTAGACGTTGTCCTACACTACTACCTCCAGTCTGGGAGATGACGAGAGGAAAATGATCGCTGTTGTGCAAATCATTTCCTACTGTTATATTAAACAATGGCAGAAGAGATGGAGAACAAATGGCAAAATCGAGAGAATGAAATGTTCTTGTGGGTACATGAAAATATGTTTTCTCGTCGGTATTAAGCAGACAGATACTGTTATCTGAAATAAACCGTTCTATCTGCCGACCGCGAGAATTAGTATCATCATTTCCCCACAAAGAACTATGACCGTTAAAGTCACCCAACAGTAGAAATGGTGTTGGCAGCTGATCTATTAATGCATCCAGTTCCTCTTGGCGGATGACATCATGTGGTGGTAGATATAAACTACAGACAGTTAATAAGCCTGTAGTATGAATTCTTACAGCAACTGCCTGTAGAGTAGTATTTAATTCATGGGCAGTGCTGGGGTAAGCATTAGATGTTAATATACAAACACCTCCAGACACTGCACCATCATCACCACAATCTTTTCTAAAGCATGTAAACCCTCGCATGGAAAAGTTATTGCTTGACTTCAGGAATGTCTCCTGAAGTGCAACACATGCGGGGTTGTATGCTGAAATTATAGACTTGATGTCATCGTGATGAGAACGCAAACCATGGCAGTTCCAAGAAACTAAGGAAGTTATTGTTGAGTTAGAAAAGCTCCTTTCCCGGAGCTGGAAAGCATGTCATCTGATATCTCCTATAAAAGAGAGATCTTCGTCAGAGGGATGTAGATATACAGCATCCGTTTCCAGGGATAAGGCTTTACGGGTGGATATGGAGGGTCTAGGATTGCCCTCCTTTGCAGATTTTAGTTTTAAAGCCTTTAAGGCTTTAGATCTAGCCGTTGGAGCTTTTCTACGGACAGTAGTTGCTGATGTTGATCGTGGCTTTTTCAGAATTAAGGGGTAATTTAACAATTGGAAGTGACAGAGCATCAGTTTGAGTACTAGCCGTTCTAGTGACTTTGGCGGCGACAGTTGCATAGCTAACTACTGCTTGAGGTGTACGAGCGGTAACAGCACGTCTCGCCTCAAAATACGAGCAATTGTTCTTAACTTTTGTGGTTGTGATCTCCTTTTCCAGTATCCAGATAGGACAAATTCTAGCGTAGGAGGGGTGGTCACCTTTACAATTGACACACCTCTCCTTTGCAGTACAAGACGAGCAATCATGGCCAACTGCTGCGCAGCGAGCGCAAGTCAGTTTGCCCCTGCAAGCCGCTTTGGAGTGACCAAATCTCTGGCACTGCAAACAACGCAAAGGATATGGAATGAATGGCCTGACGGAAAGATACATATACGCAGCTTTAATATGCTGCGGTAGGTCTGGCGTCGCAAATGTCAGTACGAGATGTTTAGTATTGATAACTTGCCCATCGCGTCTGACAGTTATGCGTTTTACAGCACAGACCTTTTGATCTTTGAGATTTTCTAAGATCTCGTCCGCAGACGTATTTAACAAATCCCTGGCGGATACCACACCACGTGAAAAGTTAAGATTATTATGAGGTTGGACGGACACCTCAAGGTTAGCAAGCATGTTCATGCTGCTTATAAGAGTAGCTTGTGCATCTGATGCAACTTCTACCATTAGATCTCCAGAACGAAGTTTCCGTATGCTCTTCACTTCTCCGATATTTCCAGCAATTGCTTTTTGGATTAGGAAAGGGGATACATTATCAAATGTACCCTCTTTCCGTTTAACAATATAAAATTTTGCTTTTAATAATGTCAAGGTTTGCTCCCGTGGGAGAGAAGAGAAATTTATTGTTTCCATAGTAGACATGGAAAATTCGGGACCTGACGGCACCACCCACCACCGAGTCCAACAAGGGGATGCAGACCAGCTGCACCAGTGCTAACCAGGTCCTATACGCTCACAGTACATCCCTGAGATGGCCTCCACCCTTAACGAGTCATCCAGCAGATGTACCGATCGCTTGATCCATAAAGCAGATTGATGTGCTGAGGACCACAACACACCTCCCGTTTACCTGAAGCAGAGGCCAAAGCAATGTGTTGGTCTCAGGAGGCCTCAATTACCAGGATTCTCCTTTCCAGGGACACGGGTCTCCACGCACGGCCAACACGTGGGTGATTTAGTCCTCAAGAGTAGCTAATAGCAACAGAGCGGCGAAAGCTACTCAAGGGGAGCCCTCAACCTCATACGAGGCAACCACAACGACGGAGAATAGGAAGGAAAAGCAGAAGAGTAGAGGAGAGAAGAAAATAAAGAAAAGGAAAGATCACTAGGGTACCTCGGGATTGTGATACCCGTGTTTACCTAAAGAAAGTAAACCCCCTGAGGGGTAAGGGATTTGAGATACTGTTTTGTTGAATACCAAGCCACATAGGAATAGATGGCAATGAGAAAGCTGATGCTGCCGCTAAATCTGCAGCTAATTCCATTTTGCCTTCAATACCATTAATGGACATGAGAAAAGGATTCAAACATTTCATATATTCTCTTTGGCAGCATTCCTGGAACCTGCAATTTAGCAACAAACTCCATTCCATATTTTCATACATCATTCCTTTATCTGTTTTATCTCCACGAAGCGTAGATGTCAGACTGACTCGCCTTCGAATTGGTCACACGCGTTTCACCCACAAGCATTTGATCTTAAGTGATCTCCAACCATGGTGTGAAATGTGTGGTTGGTTGGTTGGTTGGTTTTTATGGCACAAGGTCCAGATAAGGACAAGCTGCGCCAATCACAAGATATTATACCTCAGTTTTCTTTTCATCCATTAAAAGTATAAAATAGAAATATAGTTAAAATGTACATAAAAAGTATAAAATAGAAATATAGTTTAAATGTACATAAAAAGTATAAAATAGCAATATAGTTAAAATATATATTAAAAGTATGTAAACATACAATATACACATGTATAAGATTAAAAACTTGATATTTAAATAAAATATTTCTAAATCAGATAAAATTCATAAATCCTATGTCTTTTAAAAACGCACATAAATTGCGATGGGGTGGTTCTCCAAGCAGATCTTCTAATGTTAAAATATTACTATTAAAATATTTAAAACGCTGATGGTTAAAATCTGAACACACAATTAAAATGTGATATACTGTAAATGGTTCATCACACTTTTCACACCACGGTTGGAGATCACTTAAGATCAAATGTTTGTGGGTGAAACGCGTGTGACCAATTCGAAGGCGAGTTAGTCTGACATCTGCGCTTCGTGGAGATAAAACAGATAATGGAATGATGTATGAAAATATGGAATGGAGTTTGTTGCTGACTTGCAGGTCCCAGGATTCCTGCCAAAGTGAATATATGAAATGTTTGAATCCTTTTCTCATGTCCATCGATGGTATTGAAGGCAAAATGGAAGTTGCTGCAGATTTAGCGGCAGCATCAGCTTTCTCATTGCCATCTATACCTATGTGGCTTGGTACCCAACAAAACAGTATCTCAAATCCCTTGTTAGTAAGAGTATCAATTAATTTGAATATCTTAGACACAACTCGATGTCAATTATAGTTGTTATTCTTTAAAGCTTCTAATACACTCATACTGTCAGTGTACACACAGAATTTACGTTCATTTTTAGTTTGTAGCAGCTGAAGTGCTCGGTATATAGCCGTAGCCTCAGCGGTGAAGATGGAGCAGGATTTGTGAAGGCTATAACTGTAGGAGGTATCATCAAGATAAACTCCACAACCAACTGATCCTGGACATTTGGATACATCCGTAAATGCTGGAGTGTACATAGTGTACTGACAGCGATGGAATGAATAAAGCTGTTGAAGAATAGCAGTACTTGTGTCTGATTTTTTATTTTTACCAAAGGGATTTAACACAATAATGTGTGGACCATACCAAGGTGAATGTTCGTAAAGGTCGGTAGACTCAATTCGGACATCACATAGGTCAGAAAGCAAAATAATAGATTTCATACGACAGAGAAAAGGTTGAATGCTTGATGGTCTAGCATTATATACTCTCTTAAGAGCAGCACTTGGAATCGTGGAACGTAAGGGATGATGAGGAGTGGATATGATTTTAGAATAATAATAAAGAGACAGCTGCATCCGCCGCAGGTCTAATGGTAATTGTTGGCAAATTACATATAGACTCTGGACGGGTGATGTACGAAATGCTCCACAGCAAATCCTTAAAGCAGAGATGTGGATGGTATCCAATCTACGTAAAATGGAAGATCTAGCCGATCCATAAGCAACACAACCATAGTCAATACGAGATAAAATGATTGATTGATAAATTCGGAGCAATGAAGTGCGATCTGCACCCCAAAATGTATTAGACAACACCTTGAGGATATTGAGCAATCGCTCGCACTTCTTCCGCAGATATAAAGTTTGCGGAAGGAAAGTTAAATTCTTATCGAAAATTACCCCGAGGAATTTTATCTCGTTGACCACAGGAATAGGTCTATTGCTTATGTGAAGCACAGGATCGGGATGAAGACTAGTTTTCCTACAGAAATGGACACAGTGACTCTTACTAGGAGATATACTAAGACCATTTCGTTCACACCAAGTAGTTGGATTGTTTACAGCTGTTTGCAATTGTTTCTCAATTATATTCATGTTTGAACCCTGATATGAAATTTGTAAGTCATCAACATATAAATTCCTATGAACTGAAGATGGTAACTGATGAAGTATGTTATTGATGAAAAGGTTAAAAAGGGTTACGCTTAAAACGCTACCTTGAGGGACACCCTCAGCTTGAGTAAAAGTATTGGAAAGTGTACTTCCAATACGTACTTTAAATAGCCTAGTAGCTAGAAAATTCTGTATAAATATTGGAAGATTACCCTTAAATCCAAGATTATGCATATTACGGAGAACACCATAACGCCACGTACGATCGTATGCTTTCTCAATATCGAAGAAAATTGCAACAAGATGGTTTCTCCTCACAAAAGCATTTCGAATTTGAGATTCCAGATCTACTATGTTGTCAATAGTGGATCGTCCTCTTCGAAATCCGCTTTGTTGAAGGGGTATGCAATTATTCTTCTCTAAGATGTAAATGAGTCTAGCATTGACCATACGCTCAAACATTTTGCACAAGCAACTCGTGAGAGCTATTGGACGATAACTCAGAGGGTCAGATAAATCTTTGCCAGGTTTCATTATTGGAATCACTATCGCTTCTCTCCATGACGTAGGATAAGCATGCTCAATCCAGATTCTATTAAACAGTGAAAGTATGTTTAATAAAGAATCATGATTTAAATGACGGAGCATTTGATACGAGATTCCATCTGGTCCTGGGCTAGTGTCGTTTGCTTTAGATAAAGCAGTCTTCAATTCTGACAATTCAAAATCACAATTATATGGTAGATTATGTCGATCATGAAATCTTAGATGTGTCCGCTCAGCAATTCGTTTAATCCTTAGAAAAGTAGGATTATATGAATCAGATCTGGAAACACTAGCAAAGGTTTGACCGATAATATTAGCAATATCTACCGCTGAGGAGTGTATTGCAGCTCCGGTTTTTAATACAGGAATGGAATAATCCTGATAAATACCATTGGCTGCTTTAACTTTCCTCCATAATTGTTTACTTGTTGTCGATGAATTGATTGACGACACGTAGCGAATCCAAGATTCTCTTTGACTCTGACGTCTAACTCTTCGAGCTTGAGCTTTGGCTTTTTTAAATGCAACCAGATTCTCCGTAGTAGGGTATCTTCGAAATATATTCCATTGCTTCCTTTGTTTCTTATAAGAGAGTTGGCATGTTTCATTCCACCAAGGTTTCCTGTGTTTATGAGGAATGATGGAATTTTTAGGGATAGCAACATCCGCAGCGCGGATTATTGTGTCGGTGACATATTTAACGGCATCATCTATTATATCTGTCTTAACTCTTGTCTCACTGATCACAGCCAATTGCGTGAAAAGTGTCCAATTGGCTCGACTGTACACATAATTAGGTGGTTTGTGACGCACACTATTACTTCCAGCCTGAGAGATGATTAGAGGGAAATGATCACTATTGTAGAGGTCATTTCCGACAGCAAAATTCAGCAATGGCAAGAGTGATGGAGAACATATAGCTAAGTCCAGAGAGTGAAATGTCCGTGTAGGTTCGTGAAAATAAGTTTTCTCGTCGGTATAAAGCAGACAAAGGCAATTGTTAGATATGAACTGCTCTATCTGACGACCGCGAGAATTCGTATCTTCACTACCCCACAGAGTATTATGTCCATTAAAATCACCCAGAAGCACAAATGGAGCTGGGAGTTGGTCAAGTAAATCATCTAGTTCCTCCGAATTTACGACGTCATGTGGTGGTAAATACAGGTTGCAAACAGTGATCAGACAGGTTACGTGAATTTTCACTGCTACAGCTTGTAATGTAGTTCTTAGTTGATGTGCTGTACTTGCATATGAGTTTGATGTGAATATGCAAACTCCTCTAGATACAGACGCATCACCACCATTATCCTTTCTGAAGCATTGAAACCCACGCAGTTTGGTGTTAACAGTGGGCTTCAGGAATGTTTCCTGGAGAGACACATGCGGGGTTGTAGCGAGAGATAACAGATTTGACGTCGTCAATTCGAGAACGAAAACCTCGACAATTCCATGAAACAAAGGAAGTCATTAATGGGATGAATGTTATTCACCAGCAGTGCTCATCTGAGTCTCTGATGAATCCTCCAAACTATCAGCATCTGAGGGATACAGTTTTACGGTATCTTCATCTAATGTAAGCCTGGCTTTCCTTTCTGTCAAGGAAGATTTACGAGCACCTTCTTTTGCAAGTTTTAATTTCTTTGCTTGGGATGCCCTTGATTTGGCAAAAGTTAGTTTTGGCATAATGGTTGAAGATTTTGTTTCTTTTGGTTTGGGAGATGGAGTAGTTGAAGGCTGCGAAATAGCATCAGTTTGCGTGCAGCAAGATCTGGTGAATTTCTTAGCGGCAGTTGCATAGCTAATACCTAGCTGTGGTGTACGTGAGGCGACAATTCGTCGAGCCTCTGGATATGACACATTATTTTTTATTTTAACAGTAGTAATTTCTTTTTCCAACTGCCATGCTGGGCAAGATCGTGAGTAAGCAGGATGGTCGCCTTTACAGTTGACACAAACCTCCTTAGCATTGCAGGTAACACTATCGTGGCCAACGTCAGAACAACGGGCACACATAAGTTTACCTCTGCAAGCTATTTTTGAATGGCCAAAGCGTTGGCATTGAAAGCAGCGCAGCGGATTTGGTATATACGCTCTTACAGAACATCTCAAATATGCAACTTTTATGTGTTCTGGCAAGTCTGGAGTTGAAAAAGTCAAAATGAGATGTTTCGTGTTGATTGAAACACCATCTCGATTAAGAGTTATTCGTTTGACAGCACAGACTTTTTAAGATTTTAAATTCTCAAAAATTTCATCTGTAGATGTATATATCAGATCTGCCGCAGAAATTACTCCTTTACAGAAGTTTAATGTCATATGAGGCTGCACGATAACGTCAACATTGCCAATTTTTTTAAGTGTTTGTATCAAAATTGCTTGTCGTTGATTAGCAATTTCAACCAATATATCTCCAGATCGTATCCTTCGTATGTTTTTCACTTCTAGATAAGAGGAAATACTTTTCTCAATGAGAAATGGTGAGACAAATTGAAAAGAGCCTCCTTCTGTTCTTTTCACTATAAAATATTTTGCATTAATCATTTCTAACTGTTGTTCCCTTGGGAGAGAAGAATTTATTTTGTTATCCATATAGTTTGTCAGAAAATTCGGGGACTAGACGGCATCACCCACCACGGAGCCCTACAAGGGGATGCAGCATATCAACTGCAACAATGCTAGTCAGTCCCTATACGCTCACGGTACATCCCTGAAGTGGTCTCCACCCTTAACGAGTCACCCAGTAGATGTACCGATCGCTTGATCCATAAAGCCGATTGATGTGCTGAGGACCACAACACACCTCCCGTTTACCTGAAGCAGAGGCCAAAGCAATGTGTTGGTCTCAGGAGGCCTCAATTACCAGGATCCTCCTTTCCAGGGACACGGGTCTCCACGCACGGCAAACACGTGCGTGATTTAGTCCTCAAGAGTAGCTAGTAGCAACAGAGCGGCGAAAGCTACTCAAGGGGAGCCCTCAACCTCTTACGAGGCAACCACACTGAGGGAGAAAAGGAAGAAAAAGCAGAAGAGTAGAGGAGAGAAGAAAATATAGAAGAGGAAAGATCACTAGGGTAACTCGGGATTGTGACATCCGTGTTTACCTAAAGAAGGTAAACCCCCTGAGGGGATGAAATGTGTGATGAGCCATTCACAGTATATCATATTTTAATTGTGTGTCCAGATTTTAACCATCAGCGTTTTAGATATTTTAATAGTAATATTTTAACATTAGAAGACCTGTTTTGGGAACCACCCCATTGCAATCTATTTGCGTTTTTAAAAGACATTGGTTTTATGAATTTTATCTGATTTAGGAATATTTTACTCAAAATTCAAGTTTTTAATTTTATACATGTGTATATTGTATGTTTACATACTTTTAATATATATTTTAACTATATTTCTATTTTATACTTTTAATGTACATTTTAACTATATTTCTATTTTATACTTTTAATGGGTGAAAAAAAACTGGTGTATAATATCTTGTGGTTGGCGCAGCTTGTCCTTATCTGGACCTTGCGCCATAAAAACCAACCAACCAACATTTTCTTCCTGTGTTTCTACTAATATACCTCCCTTCCTTATTTGTTTTCTTCTAATTATATTTATACCCATATTTACTGATCCAATGTTGTTTTTAGTATCTTCTTGGTTTCTTCTATAGGGTTTTTTCTATTTTTGGATATATTGTTAATATATTAGCATTTCTTTGTTTTGGTTTCTCACATCTGCTTTTTGACCTGTTTCTATTTCTATCATATTGGATTGGTTTTTGATGTAGTGCTTCTGCCTATGTTTTAGTTTTCATTTGATCTTTTAAATAGGCTATCTCCTGCACCTGAGCCATAACTATTTTCATAATTTACCTCAATCCATCTTTAATCTTGTTTTGGATTGGTATGGATGTCTTTGAATTGCCTATTACTGATTGCAGATCTTTTTCAATTTGAAATATTTCCTGTAATGTGTAATTTTCAATGTGTGATTTTGGCATATCTTCTTTATTGTCATTATGATGTATATCTGGTATAATTTGGTCTTGTTCTTGGTGCTCCATCATTATTATACTGTGGCATTTTTATATTATACTCGCTACTATTGGTATATTTGTGAACAGAGTTCACTGTAATGCAAGTCCACACACATACACAATATTACCAAGTCCAACAAAACTTTAAAAAGAGAGTAGACCACAATATATATATCTTGGCACACGCGATTAATCTGACATTAGAAAAAATAGAAAATTTTTCTAGTAACTTCTAGATTCTAGTTTCTAGTTTCTTTAAGTCCAAATTAGCACACGCGATCAAACGAAATTTAAAAAATCTTCTAGTCAGAGAACGAGTTTCAATAGCTCGCAGTATGGTGGCTGCTCTACTACGTGCAACACCCAGACTACTACCTAGGTCGTGTACGGACGATTTGGCACCTCCGCATTAAAATTAGAGGGTTCGGATCCAGAGCCGAGGACGCCGTTCTCAACGTTCCCTAGAATGCCCCAAATCGAAGAGTCCTCGTCGCCGGGCTAGTCCGCCCCGTCAGAGGCGGATGTATGGCCAGGCTAAAGTCGCTCAACGATGCGCAGGGTGCGAACAATATTGTTGCAGTGACTAGACGGGATTCTGACTTAGAGGCGTTCAGTCATAATCCCGTGGATGGTAGCTTCGCACCACTGGCCACTCGACCAAGCACATGTACCAAGTGTCCGAACCTGCGGTTCCTCTCGTACTGAGCAGGATTACTATCGCAACGACCAGTCATCAAGAGGGTAACTGTAGATGAAAACCGTCCCACCCGAAGGTATACGGTAGGAGTCAGCAATAGTAATCCCAAGAGGAAGAGAAAGCAGGTGTCAAAGTCTGGGCGAATACTGCCTAGAAAGTGCGTCTATTGAGATGGGTGCCTCCACTGGAAGACCTGTTTTTCCTTTCTTTATTAAACAACAAATACAAATAGTGATGAGTACAATACAATTAAAGATTTGTTACAAGCAAAGTTATTTACATAGGAGGGTGGTTATTTACAATTATGAAAAACAATACAGAGTTTTAATTGAGTTAGTGGGCTGCATGGAGATTGGTTTTACAATATTTACTAGTCTTCCTCTTCATCTTGCAGTCTCTGAAGCTGAAGCTGAAGCTCTTGTAGCATTATTTCCCTTATTCCTGTGAGAAAACCAGGGTGTTTAAGTGAATTGCAAAGTGACACTTCCTTATAATTAGCGGGAAAATGTTGTGTTCTGAAATTCCTATATTTCAGACAGTGATAAATGAGATGTTCTGGACTTTGCACTTCTTGATCATGAGGGCAGATATCGGTAGCCTTGTGGATCCTCTTCCTATATGTACCGAAGGTCCCATGTCCTGTGATAATCTGATTGATAAAAAAGTCCGCACAGAGTCTTCTTTTGGAGACTTTTGGTAAGATCTCATGTAATCTACGTGTTTTTGTAGACGAATCCCACATATTCTGCCATGCGTCCATTTCCCATTTCAATGTAAGACTTTTAAATTGTTGTTTACTAAGCTTGACTTGTCTGATTTCCGAGTTAGATTCTGCCGCTGCTTTAGCAGCTGCGTCTGCCTCCTCATTATGTCTTACCCCCACATGAGCCTTTACCCAGTGAAGGTGGAAGGTGAGTGGATTTGTCTTATACAATTCTCCTATTTCTTCCAAGGTGTTATTTGAATGCTTATGTCCTTCCAGTGCCATAAGAACTGACCTCGAGTCGGTGTGAATATGACAACAAGTGTACTGATTTGCCACTATGAATTTCATTGTTTCTAGGATTGCCAGTGCCTCAGCTTCAAATACTGAGGCCTCATTATTGAGCCTAATTTGTATTTTCTTAACTAATGTGTTGTCTTTGTAAATTACAGATGCACATCCCACTTTGTTGTCAATTTTGGATCCATCAGTGTACGCATAATGGTGTTCGTGGTTTGAATTACTATCCCATGGTATGTTTATCTTGGTCCAAGGTGCTTCTGTGTGAATTTTCTTGGTCCAGGCATTTCCTGAGTTCCAAGTCTGACCAAACATACTAATGTTATCTTCGCAGTTCCATAGCCTAAATCTCATTTGTAGTGATTCTGCTTTAAGATGGATTGGGGTGCACCCTGCCAGTACGTTGAGTGCGTCCGAAGAGGTAGTTCGAAATGCCTTTGTCAATTTCAATAAGGCAATACGTTGTATTTGTGTCAATTTTTGGTTCATGCGAGTGTTGTTCTTATACCAAACTTGGCATCCATATAGGATAATGCTCTCAAGAGCAGCCGTATAAATTAATTTTACCACCGTTGGTCTAAGTCCCCAGGTTACCCTAGCAATCCTGGAGATCTTATTTTGAAGTTTTCCAATTTTATTTTTAATTTCATTCAGGTGCGCAATCCACGTCAGTCTCGTGTCAAATAATAATCCTAGATATTTAATTTCGTGTGTGTACTCGATACTTTGGTTGTTGAAGTGTATCGGTGGTCTTCTAGTAATCTCTTTCGAAATAGTGAAGATTGTGTATCGGCATTTGGCAATGCTTAGTGAAAGTCTAAATTCATTAATCCAATCTGCTACAATCTGCATTGGTCTCTTAGCCATCTCCGTGAACTTGTAGTATGAAGTGGCGGATAGAAGGATAGCCACATCATCAGCGAATGCCTGACAGTGAGTGTTCGAATCAAAGTTTTGACTTAATAATTCGTTGGCTATTAATAGCCATAGGAAGGGTCCTAAACTTGAGCCCTGTGGGACTCCAATGTTATATTCTTTCCACTTGCCTGCATAGTCTTGGTAGTGTCTGTTGTCAAGAAACGATCCAACTAGTCTCAAGATGTTGTTTGGTACATTGTGTTTTTCTAATAATCGCATGATGTCATCCCATCTAGCACTATTAAATGCGTTTTTGATATCTAATGATATCAGGCATGTGAATATTTTATTACTCCTGTTCTGTTCAATGATCTTTGTGATTTCATTTAGTGCGTCACATGTTGATTTACCTTTAGTAAATCCAAATTGTTTATTATTTAGCTTATCATGCTGATAGAAGTGATACTGTAATCTTCTCATTATCAGTTTATCTAAGATTTTGCCCCATACGGGTAAGAGACATATGGGCCTGTATGACTCTCTGTTCGTTAAGTCTTTTCCCTCTTTAGGAATTAAAACTACCTTTGCTACCTTCCAATACTCAGGAAAAGTGTTGTTTTGTAAGCATTTGTTCAGTACATCCGCGAACCAGTTTTTATCTGCTTGGAATAGAGCTTCATAAACATCAAGACAGATATTGTTGTGTCCTGGCGCCTTGTTCCTATCCATGTCCTTAATCGTGTCTTCTATTTCTGCCGGAGTGAAGGGTGGATCATTGTTCGAAAAATTGTTTATAATTCTTAGTTGATAACTAGTGTTGTTTGGAAAGTGGAAACTGAGTATGGAGTTAACCGTGTCTTCAATGTTAGTGGTGTGAGTGCCGTCTTCCTGTAGAACAGTGTTGGTGATTAAGGTATTAAAGTTCTTATCTCTAACAATTTTGTAATGTTGTCCAAAAGCCGTAGTGTTGGTAACACTATTAAGATAGTTTTTAAAAGCTGTCTTTTTGGTTTCAGAAATTCGTTTCCTATAGTTAGCGGCGGCCTGTTTAAAGGCTTGCATCTTATGTTTTCTCGCTTCCTGATCTGTTTCCTTCTGATAGAGTCTCCTGAGTGCCCTAACTTTACTTCGTTCGGCGTTAAGTTGAGGTGTCCACCAGTAACTGTTTTTCCTATTCTGCTTGTTGTGTTTTTTCTTATATTTTTTACATGTTTTAAGAATTAGTTCTTCTATTTCTACTATTTTATTTTCAATGTTATTTGAAGCAATGTTATGAATTAAAGTAGGAATTAATTTTAGTTCTTCAATGAATTTATTCCAGTCTAAGTTATTCTTGTTCCAATGAATGTTGGAATTATTGTAACCTTTAACAGTGTTGAGTGAACAAGTCATTAAGTTGTGATCGCTCGCGGTAAATCTATCTTCAATTTTCCAGTTCTTTAAATCATGTTCTTTTAGGTTCAAAGTTAATAGTACGTCTATCCAGCTCTCCCCAATAGTGCTGGCAAAAGTCGGGGCGCTGTCTGGTTCATTTTCAATAACTAAGTTATGCTTTGAGATAAAGTCTATTAAAGTTTCTCCTCTAAAGTCGGTTCTTCCTGGTCCCCAAGCCGTAGATTTGGCATTTAGGTCCCCGAAGATTAACCATTTGCTGTCTTTGTGTCTAACTGTGTACGGTTCTAGGTGATCTAATAGTTCCTGGAGCCTCATTGAAGGTGGACAGTACGCTGAAGCTATAAAGTAGTCTTCGTATTTAAAGAAAGCCTTAATGATTACAAGGTGTTTGCTGACGGAGATCTGATGAAAGTTAATTTTGTTAGAGGTGATTAAAGCTGCTTTGGTTGCGTTAGTTGCAATAATTTTAAAGTCCTTAGGAAATCCAATTATTTTATCATTAAAGTTAAATGGATCATTGATAGAAATTATGTTTAAATCTAAGTTAATAATGTCTTCCGCTAGTTGGAGGTGAGCTGCCTTACAGTGATTAAGGTTTAAGTGGGCACAATTAATGTTTTTGTCTTTAGTTCTGTGATCCATAGTTGGTGTTTAGTATTAATCTGTTTATCTCCTTTTTGAAGATCGGACATCTCCTATCTTTGGCATCGTGTGCTATATTGTACTTAGATTTAAACTTTAAGTTATGCTCTGAACAGTTAACGCATTTAATTTGTTTCTCACACTTGCTATCAATGTGGTTTTCTCCGCATCTTTTACATATTTCGTGTCCTCTACAGTTTTTGGCTTGGTGTCCGTACTTCAAGCATTTAAAGCACTGTGTAACTCGTAGGTATTCTCTGTACCTGACGCTGTTCCAGCCTATGTACAATTTCTCCTTACTGTGTATCTCATTGAAGGTGCCTCCGTCTACTGAAATAATCCAGTTAACTCCATATTTATTTTGATATGAATGTATTGGTGTAATGTCTGCCCTGTCACTTAATTTATTTTGAGTTATTAATTTTTCAACTAATTCTTCCTTCGTGACCTCTTTGTCTACACCATAGATAATGATTCTAGGTTTCCGCTTTTCGGGCTTACTCGGTTTTAGTTTGTCTCCTATTTTGTCATTTTTCTTAATTTCTTCTATGATTTTGTCTATCTCCTCATCATTCTTAGTCTCTATTATAATTCCACCTTTACGAATGTTGCGAATTTTGGTAATGTTTAAACCCAATTTTACAGGGTTAATAGAGTCCTTTACCATCTTTTTAGTTTCATCAGAAGTTTGTTCCGAGTTTGGATAAATTGTGACTAAATTTTGCTTCCTGGTTCTCGATTTTTCCCTTCTATTTCTGCTTCTACTGGCTTCTCTCTTCTTATGCTTTGGCTCTTTGAAAGCGACTTCCGCATAAGTAGGGGCCTTGTGTGAAATGCTATTCAAAGCATTTAATTCTCCTTCTAACGAGGCGACTTTGCCCGCCAATGTAAATGTAATGTTTAGAATTTTATTCATGCTATTTCTAATTCTCTGTGCAGCTAATTGACTCAGTTTACTACTAGCAATGGCTATTTGCACTTCATTCTCATACTCTAATAAATTCATTATGTCTGTTTTCTGCTCGTCAGTGTCACTGTCAAGGTTATTTGACACTTCTTCAACAATTTGGGGTTCAATAACTTGCTCCATAATCGGAGAAAGGCTATTTGAAACTGATCCTTATAGCCTAAGTCCCCTCGCCACCGTTAGCCGTCCTAAGACGTTTCCGGGAGTCACCGCGTGGAGGTGGTGGTCGAGTGGTTCAGAGATCAATGAACTTTTGCACTGTGTAGGCTCAAGAATGCGCTTTCACTTCTCGGATAGACTCTGGGCCGTTGTCCGAGAACGTTATTCACACAAATTACCAAAGATCTCTTGTGGGACTGACTCCCTCATCAAGAGGGTAACCTTAAAGAGACACCGGCCCACCCGAAGGTATACCGTGGAGGTCGCCGCCATAGCAAGGAACCTAGGGTTCAGACAGGCACGTGGTGCCGGCAGGAGGAAGGTCCAAAGGACAAAGTAAACTCAAGGGCAAGAGTGCCAACGTAAGCAAGAAGAGAGGCGATCCATTGTGACTCGCTTGACTGGAAGATCTGTTTTCTGGCCAAAGCCTTTATTACAAACAACAATTTACATACAAACAAACAATATGTACAATATTTACAAACAGTAGGAACAATAATACAGGAAAACAATTAGTGCAAAGAACAATTTATTCAGAGGAAGAAGATTCTGTGTCAACATGGGAATCCTCAAGTTGGAGTTTAAGTTCATTTTTGAGTATTTCTTTGATTCCAATTTTAACCCTTGGAAGGGGCAGGAGTTGTTTGAACTCAAGTTCATGGTAGTTGGGAGGGAACCACTGCTTCCGGATATCAGCATAGTGTGGACATTGCAGCAACACGTGTTCGGGGTCAGCTATTGTATCATCATGGATACAGCGATCGGATTTGCGATGAAACCTACGATAGTAACTTCCGAAGGCGCCGTGTCCGGCGAGGGCTTGATTGAGAAAGAAGTCTCCTAATATGCGTTTCCTAGAAACTTTGGGAAAGAGGGCGTGAAGCCTCCTTGTTTTCTCCGTTTCATCCCAATACTGCTGCCAGATTGAGATTTCCTCATTGCCAAGAAGGGTTTTAATTTGGTGTTTACTGAAGTTGATAGTCATATCAATGGTGGGAAATAGTGTGGCTTCTTTAGCTGCCCTGTCCGCTGCTTCGTTGTATTTGATCCCAATATGTGCTTTAACCCAGTGAAAATAGAACAAGCTGGGAAATTCCTTGATTAGTGACTTAATTTGGGAGATAGTATTACTGTAGACCTCTTTGGCAGATAACGCTTGGAGAGTAGACTGTGAGTCTGTGTGGATGTGGCATTCAGACTTGTCCTGAATTGCGAACTTCATTACTTCGAGTATGGCATTAGCCTCTGCCTCAAAGACGGTCGCTTCATTATTTAACTTTTTCTGAATCTGGTGTATAAGCGTATCATTACGGTAGAGAAGGGCGGCGAAGCCAACTTGGTCGTTGAATTTGGAGCCGTCAGTGTAGGCGAAGAGCCCTATGTGCATTTGAGTCTTGTCAAATAGTACGCTGAGTGCTTGCCAGGGGGGATCAGCGTTGGTAGAATAGGTCCATGAGTTAAGTGGCGAGAAGAGGCTGGAGCCAATTTTAATTGTCTGTTTGTGTCTCCATAGTAGGAATTTTTTCTGGAATGAGGAGGCCTTTAAGTGGATGGGTACGCATCCCGCTAAGATCTGGAGTGCGGGAGTGGAAGTGGTCCTGTACGCTTTGGTAACTTTCAAAAGTGCTAGCCTTTGAATTTGTTGTAATGCTCTGTTAATCTTTGTTATATCACTGTACCAGACGGGACATCCATAAAGTATTATGCTTTCGATAGCTGACAAGTAGATTAATTTGAAAATTGGGGGTTGAAGACCCCAAGTAGCCCTAGAAATACGAATAATTTTGTTATTAATATGAATGATATTTTCTTTAATGTTATTAAGGTGGCAAGTCCAGTTGAGCTTCGTGTCAAACGTAATGCCTAGATATTTAATGTTCTTGGTGTACTTTAATTTATGGCCAAGCAGGGCGATTGCCGGCCTTCTAGTGATGTCATTTTTTATCTCGAAAATGGTGTACTGACACTTGTCAAGACTAAGTTGGAGACCGAAGTCCTTCGTCCATTGGTTAACAATATTAAGTGGTCTTATCGCAAGTTTAGTAAATTTGAAGTAGGAGCTTGCGGTGAGAATGATAGCAATATCATCTGCGAAGGCCTGACACTGAACGCTGGTTCCAAAGTCTTTAGTTAGCAGTTCATTGGCTACAATTAGCCACAGGAACGGCCCCAAACTAGAGCCTTGGGGGACTCTGTTGGTATACGGGATCTTATTCATTTGTTCATCAAGATAAGTACGGTCACTGAGAAAGGATTTGATCATGAGATATAAATTCCTTGGAATCTGGGACTTATGAAGGATGTTGAGGATATCTATCCACCGAACACTATTGAAGGCGTTTTTTATGTCCAATGAAATTAGACATGTGAAAAGTTTGTTACTTTGATTAATTTTGATAGTGTCGACAATATTTTTGAGGGCATCATTGATACTTTTTCCTCTAGTGAAGCCAAATTGATTTGGGTGTAATGGGTGTTTGTTCTGAAAGAAGTAGTAAAGACGATTCATGGTTAGTTTATCCAAAATTTTCCCCCAGATTGGAAGTAGGCAAATAGGCCTATAGGAGTCTCTCTTCTTAGGATCTTTACCATCCTTGGGTATCAGCACTACTCGTGCTATCTTCCAGAGTTTCGGGAAGGTGCCCTTGCTGAGACACGAGTTAAGAATGCCAGTGAACCAATGCTGGTCTAATAGGATAAGCTCATTGTATAAATCGAAGCAGATATTGTTATATCCAGGAGCCTTGTTCTTGTTAATCTGACTCATGATAAGTTTGACTTCTTCACAGGAAAAGGGAGGGTCATCAGCCGTTGAAGAGATGTGAGTGGGGTACAAAATGGGATGAGAGGGAAAGTGAAATTTGAGAATCTCGTTAATGGAATCCACAGCATTATTAGTTGTATTACCATTAATCGTTTCAATGTTGTGAGTGATTGGAGGTCTTTTAAGTTTGTTCTTAATGAATTTGTAGGCGCCTCCGAAAGCGTTTGAGTTGGTGATTTGTTCGAGATAGTTTCGGAAAGCCTGTTGTTTAGTGTCCAAAATAAGTTTCCTATATTTAGCCGCTGCCTTCTTGTATTCAGTCTTTAATTTTTGCCTGAGTGTGTTTTCAGTCTGAGCTTGAAACTTTCTTCTTAGCGCCCTGACTCTACTTCTTTCACAAGTTAGCGATTCATTCCACCAGTAGTTATGTGTATTAATTGCCCGACTTTTCCTCGAGGAGGATCGGCATATGTTAGAGATACTTTTCTCAATGTCATTGATAGTTTGTTCTATGTTTTCAATGTTGTTAATAGGATATTTATTGATGAGACTGTTAAGTTCCTGTGTGACTTTGTGCCAATCAAGTGTTGATTTATTCCATCTGATGGAAGATTTAATTTTTGGTTTGGCATTATTTAAAGAGCAAGTCATTAGGAGGTGATCGCTCGCCGAAAATTTATCACTGATTTCCCTATTAGAGACTTTACAAATAGAGAGGTTCTTAGTTAACATAATGTCTATCCAACTTTCTCCTGTGCTACATGAATAGGATGGTTTACTGTTAATGTTGTTCTCAATGTGAAGTCCATGTTTAGAGATAAAAACCAAAAGAACTTTGCCACGGGCATCAGTGCCTCGTGGTCCCCAAGCCGAAGACTTAGCATTAAAATCTCCAAAGATGATCCAGGTTTCATCGGAGTGTTGCGTGAGGAGTAAGTCCAACTATCTAAGCGATTGAGAAATGGATTTAGAGGGTGGGCAATATATAGAAGAAAAGAAGGCATTATGTCCGTTAATAATGGTGTTGGCAATAACAGTTTCCTGTTCGATTAGGACGGGACAGAATTGAAGTCTTTTCTGTGTAATTAAGGCGGTATTTGGGAGAGTGCTGGAGATGATTGTCAAGTTCGAGGGAATACCTACAATCTTATCATTGAAGGTGTATGGATCATTAATAGATGTGTAATGTCAAATTCCTGTTCTTTAATGTCTTCCGATAGCAGCAGATTTGCTGCTCGGCAGTGGTTTAAATTAATATGCGCACATTTAATATTGAACTGTTTTGTGTCCTTATTCATAATTTATCTTGGATAAAGTTCTATTATACTCTCTCTCGAAGACCGGGCATCGTTTATTGTTAGCATAATGTTTGACATTAAATTTTGTCTTAAATTTTTTGTTGTGTTCCATATAGTTTATACAGGCAATCTGTTTTCCGCACTCTTTGTCTATATGGTGTTCAGCACATCTACGGCAAGTATCTTGTGATCTACATTCACTAGCACGGTGGCCATAGCGCAGGCATTTGAAACATTGTGTAATCCTAACGTATTCCTTATATTGTACACTATTCCAGCCTAAAAATAGTTTTCTGTTTTGTTTAATTTCCGCAAGTGTGGCTCCGTTCAGGGAGACTATCCAATTCCAGCCATTACGTCCCTCAAAGCCGTGAACGACTTCTAATTCTGCGTCTTCACTAAGTGGGTTCTGCTCTTTAATTTGTTCGACTACGTCTTCGCGTTTAATGTCTCTATCTGCATTATAGATGATAATTTTGGGCTTTTTAAGCTGCGGTAGTCTGGCCTCAACAACCTCGCGAGTCTTATCATTTTTAGACACTTCTTCAATTAACTTATCGAGTTCTGATTTGGAATTGGCTTCGACAAGTACGCCGCCTTTCCTGACTGGCCTTATTTTCTTAATGTTTAAACCCAGTGTAGCTGGGTTAATAGCCGATTTTAGAATGTTTTTAGTCTCATCGTATTTAATCTCTGTCTTTGGGTAAATAATTACAACATTTTCCTGGCGTTGTCTCGATCTTTCTCTCCTAGCTAAATTTTTCTTAACTTCTTTTCTAGGATTTTGCTTATTTCCCTTTTTTAGAACATCAGCATAAGAGTGCGTCTTTTGTTCTTCTTTTGCTTTCAATTGGCCTTCCAAGAAGGCATTTTTTTCAATGTTGGACATTGCGATATGAAGCATATCGGAGAGTCCTTTTCTTATCTTTTGTTGAATTAGCTTTGAATGAATTAGCTTGAATTAGCTAGGAATTAGCTTTACTCGCCGCCAGGGCGTTTTGAATCTCTCTTTCAATTTCTAATAGAGTAACAAGTTCATTCTTTGCACTATTTTCGTCAATTGCCTCAGCGTTGTAGACCGTCAACTCACTCTCGTGGGTTGCCATGTCTGCAAAAGGGGGTCGAGCTAAAAGCAGTGTCCGCTCGTTTAGTCCCACCGCCTACGTTAGCCGCCAGAAACTGACGTTTCCAGGAGCCACCACGTGGAGGTGTAGGTCGGTTGGTTCGCTAGAACAATGAACTTGGCTAACAAATTTAATTGAACTGCCAAGATTGAGTCGCACTTCCCGGATAGACTCTGGGCCGTGGTCCGGGAACGATTAATACTCAAATTACCAAGGTTCTCGCTGCGGGACTGGCTCCCTCATCAAGAGGGTAACTCTAAAGATGTAGTGCTGTCCCACCCGAAGGTATTCAGCAAAAAGCACGTTGGATAGCAATCCTGGACATGAGCAAGTACCGAGGAGGTCACTGGCTCAAAGGTCCAAAGTGACACACAAGGCCCGAGGGCAAAGGTTCCTAGACTGGATCTATCGAGACTTGTCCTCAGGAAGAGGCCAACAGGCCTTTATTGAAAACAAGATATAAAATACAAGTTACATAAGAAAACAGGATATATACAAATATACAATATACAAAATATACAGTGAGGGTTAGATGTCCATCTGTTTGATTAATTCTGTTTGCAGGATTTCTCTGACTCCGGCCCTGAACTTCTTGCTCTGGATGAGGTGCTGGAGTCCTGACGGGGAGTAATTTGCTGGAAAGGTTCTCCTTCTAATGTCCTTGTATTGTTGACAATGGAAGATAGCATGCTCTGGATCATGTGGCTCGTTGTCGAAGGGGCATGTAGCTGTTTTCCCATGGAACCTGTGCTGATAGGTCCCAAATGCTCCGTGTCCCGTGAGGAGTTGGTTAACGAAGAAGTCACCTTGTAGTCGCTTTCTGCTGACTGTGGGAAAGATTGTATAGAGTCTCCTTGTTTTGGAAGAGGTATTCCAGAGGGATTGCCAAGTCAGGTTAATGTGGTCTTGTGTCATGGTCTTCAGTTGTTGTTTGCTGAGTTTAACAACGTCATCAACAGTGTTGAATGTAGTGGCTTCCTTAGCAGCTAAGTCCGCTGCTTCATTTTCTGCGATGCCAATATGTGCCTTCACCCAGTGGAAGGTGAACATGGTCCTATTTGGAAGAAAGATGTCTCTAATGTTGTGAAGGGTGTCACTGGAGAGTTCTCTCCCCGTGAGGGCCACCAGAACTGACCTAGAATCTGTGTGGATGTGGCATGCTGGGAGCTTTTGATTGATGGCATATCTCATAGTGTGGAGGATGGCAGTGGCTTCCGCTTCAAAGACTGAGGCGTTGTCGTTTAATCTCTTTTTGATGGAGTGTGTCAAGTTTCCATTTTGGTATATGAGGGAGGCACATCCAACTTTGTCGTTGATGCGGGATCCGTCAGTGTATGCATAGTACTCTTGGTGTTTGCTTTCCATATCCCATGAGATGCCAAGGTGGGTCCAAGGGGGGGAATGGAGGAGGTGTCTAGTCCAGGCATTAGTCTCATTCCAGAGGGAATTCTGGATTTGGGAAGGAGTACCATAGTTCCAGAGTTCGAAACACAGCTGGTTGGCTTGAGCTTTAAGGTAGATGGGAGGGATTCCAGCCAGGATGAGGAGGGCATCAGTAGAAGTGGTTTTGTAGGCCTTAGTCACCTTGAGCAGTGCAATTCTTTGGATCTGTATCAGCTTTGCGTTGATTTTGACCGTGTTGGAATACCAGGCTGGGCTGCCGTAGAGGATGATACTCTCAATGACGCTTGTGTAAATTAATTTAAGGATGGGTGGTTGAAGTCCCCATGTGGCACGTGTCAATCTAGCTATCTTGTTTTGAAGGCAGTCAACTTTCTCCTTGACGGCGTTCAGGTGGCAACTCCATGTGAGCTTGGGGTCAAGTGTGACTCCAAGGTATTTTAACTCGTTGGTATATTTCATTTTGTTCCCGGAGATGGAGATTCCAGGGCGTCTAGTGATATCTTTGTGTGGCACGAAGATTGTGTATTCACATTTGTGTATACTCAGTGTCAGGTGGAATCTGGTAGTCCAGTCCTGTACAAGTTTTAGGGGTCTGATGGCTTGTTTGGTGAACTTGAAGTAAGAGCTGTTGGAGAGAAGGATGGCGAAGTCATCAGCAAAGGCTTGGCAGTGAACAGATGTCCCGAAGTCTTTTGTGAGAAGTTCGTTGGCTATTAAGAGCCAGAGGAACGGTCCGAGGCAGGAGCCCTGGGGAATTCCAATGTCGTACTTGCATTGTTCGCCAAATTCATTGATGTAGGTTCTGCGATCCAGGAAGGAGCAAACCATCTGGAACAAGTTATGAGGAGTGCGGAACTGTTGGAGTAGAAGCAGGATATATCTCCATCTGGCGCTGTTGAAAGCATTCTTGATATCTAATGAAATTCGGCAGGTAAATTGCTTTCTCTGTTTATTGTGCTTGATTCTGCGGATTAATTCTCGTAGAGCATCATTGGTGCTTTTGCCTCTAAGGAAGCCGTATTGGTAGGGATCAAGTAATTGATGGTGCTGGAAATGGTAGTTGAGTCTCTTCATCAGGAGCTTATCCAGTATCTTGCCCCACACAGGCAAGAGACAGATGGGTCGCTATGATTCCCGGAGGGATCTGTCTTTCCCTTCTTTTGGGATCAAGATAACTTTGGCGACTTTCCAATAGTCAGGAAAGATTCCTTGGTGGATACAGGTGTTGAGGACTCCCTGGAACCATTCTTTGCTGCAGTAGAATAGTTCTTTGTAGACGTCCAGGCATACTTCGTTGAAACCAGGCGCTTTATTTGGGTCCATCTCATTGATAGTCTCTTCAATTTCTGGAATAGAGAACTCGGGTTGGCTTGTTAGAGACTGATCCAGGGCAAAGTTGATTGCCGGATTTCCAATGAATGGGAAGTGGAACTTCAGGATAGCGTTAGTGGACTGTCGTGTTGGCAGCAAGTTCACCGTTATCAAGGAGGACCAGGTCTTTAATTTTTGTGCGTCGGACTTTGTCGCGTACAATCTTGTAGTGGCTTCCAAAGGCATTCGAGTTAGTTATGCTTTCCAGGTAGCATTTGAAGGCTTTCTTCTTGGTTTCCAAGACCATCTTCCGATAGGAGGAGGCGGCAAACTTGAAGTCTGCTTTTTTCTTGGTTCTGGTGACTGGATCGCTCTCCCTCTGGAATCGTCTTCTCAGCGCTCTCACTCTGCTGCGCTCGATGGTGAGTGCTTGCGTCCACCAGTAGTTGGTCTGTTTGCGTTTCTGGACTCTCCTTCTGTGCTGTTTGCAAAGTTCCAGTATTCTGTCCTCGATCTCGTTGATAGATAGGTTGATGTTGGAAAGTTCATCCAGGGGGAAATCATCCACTAAGCCTGGGAGACTTTCCTTAAAGTTGTTCCAGTTGAGGTTCTGGGAGTTCCAGCGCCAGGACAGGAGCTTCTCTGCTTTTTCTATTCCGTACTGGAACGTCATGAGATTATGGTCACTACCTGTATGGTGATCCAAAATGGTCCAATGGTTAATCTCGCTGTTGCTGAGATTTTTGGTGATTAACAGATCAATCCAGCTCTCTCCCAAGGGGCTGGAGTAAGACGGAAGACTATCTGAATTGTTCTCGATGATGAGGGAGTGCCTTGCGGCAAATTCGATGACTGCATCTCCTCTGTGATCCGATGGCCGAGGGCTCCAGGTAGAGGATTTGGCATTGAGGTCTCCCATGATAATCCATTTGACATCACTGAACTTAGAGAGAAGACTGTCCAGAGGTCTAAGGGAGTCAAGAAGTCGTCTGGATGGAGGGCTATAAAGTGAACAAACGAAAAGTCTATAGTTGTTAATTTTAATGCTTACCACAATGATCTCTTCGTCAGAGAAGACTGGGCTGAAGATGAGTGACTTTTTGGCAATGATGGCTGCTTTAAGGTCCTTAGAAGGAATGATATTGTAGGTTAGAGGAAATCCAGTGATGGAGTTCTGGTAGGTGAATGCCCCTCAGGGGGTTTACCTTCTTTAGGTAAACACGGGTGTCACAATCCCGAGGTACCCTAGTGATCTTTCCTCTTCTATATTTTCTTCTCTCCTCTACTCTTCTGCTTTTCTCCTTTTTCTCCCTCAGTGTGGTTGCCTCGTAAGAGGTTGAGGGCTCCCCTTGAGTAGT
The DNA here is from genome assembly GCA_030067965.1 of Latrodectus elegans. Classification (NCBI taxonomy): domain Eukaryota; kingdom Metazoa; phylum Arthropoda; class Arachnida; order Araneae; family Theridiidae; genus Latrodectus; species Latrodectus elegans. The sequence goes on along the minus strand of CM057812.1, from coordinate 4,783,398 downwards.
TTTCGCCGCTCTGTTGCTATTAGCTACTCTTGAGGACTAAATCACCCACGTGTTTGCCGTGCGTGGAGACCCGTGTCCCTGGAAAGGAGGATCCTGGTAATTGAGGCCTCCTGAGACCAACACATTGCTTTGGCCTCTGCTTCAGGTAAACGGGAGGTGTGTTGTGGTCCTCAGCACATCAATCGGCTTTATGGATCAAGCGATCGGTACATCTACTGGGTGACTCGTTAAGGGTGGAGTCCACTTCAGAGATGTACCGTGAGCGTATAGGGACTGACTAGCACTGGTACAACAACCTGTATCCCCTCGTAGGGCTCCGTGGTGGGTGGTGCCGTCTAGTCCCTGAATTTTAAGCTATACTATATGAACAAATCTATAAATTCCTCTCTCCCTTTGGAGCAACAAATGTCAATGTTACACGCCAAATTTTTCATTGTTAAAAGAACTGAAGGTGGTTCTTTCCAGTTTGTCTCGCCTTTTCTAATTGAAAAGAGCATTTCATCCTATCTAGGTGAAGTGAAAAATATTCGTAAGCTACGAACAGGAGATATTTTAGTTGAGATTGCTTCTGAAAAACAAGCTATATTAATACAATCATTCAAATCAATTGGTAATGTGGATGTTGTCGTACAGCCCCACACAACATTAAACTTTTGCAAGGGAGTGATTTCTGCAGCAGACCTCATATATACATCAACAGACGAAATACTCGAAAATTTAAAATCCCAAAATGTATGCGCTGTGAAACGGATAACACTGAATCGAGATGGTGTAACAATTAATACAAAACACCTCATTTTGACATTTAGCACTCCAACTATGCCACAACATATTAAAGTTGCATATATGAGATGCTCAGTGAGGCCGTATATTCCAAATCCGCTGCGCTGTTTTCAATGCCAACGATTCGGCCATTCAAAAATAGCTTGCAGAGGTCAACTTACGTGCGCCCGTTGTTCAGACGTTGGCCACGATAGCGTAACCTGCAATGCTAAGGAGGTTTGTGTCAACTGCAAAGGCGACCATCCTGCCTATTCACGATCTTGCCCATCATGGCAGTTGGAAAAAGAAATTACTTCCGTCAAAATCAAAAATAGTGTGTCTTATCCGGAGGCTCGACGAATTGTCGCCGCACGTACACCACAGCCAGGTATCAGCTATGCGACTGTTACTAAGAAAGTAACTAGGTCTTGCTGCACCCAAACTGATCCTATTTTAGAAAATACAATAAAGCCATCTCCCCAGCCAAAAGATACAAAATCTTCAACCGCTATGCACAAACTGTCTCTTGCAAAATCAAGAGCATCTCAAGCGAAAAAATTAAAACTTGCCAAGGAAGGCGTTCGTAGGTCTTCCTTGACAGAAAGAAAAGCCAGGTTAGCGTTGGAAGAAGATACAGTTAAACTCTATCCTTCAGATAGAGATAGTTTTGAGGATTCATCAGAAACTCAGATGAGTACTGCTGGTGAATAACATTCATCCCATTAATGACTTCCTTTGTTTCATGGAATTGTCGAGGTTTTCGTTCTCGAATAGACGACGTCAAATCTGTTATCTCTCGCTACAACCCCGCATGTGTCTCTCCAGGAAACATTCCTGAAGCCCACTGTTAACACCAAACTGCGTGGGTTTCAATGCTTCAGAAAGGATAATGGTGGTGATGCGTCTGTATCTAGAGGAGTTTGCATATTCACATCAAACTCATATGCAAGTACAGCACATCAACTAAGAACTACATTACAAGCTGTAGCAGTGAAAATTCACGTAACCTGTCTGATCACTGTTTGCAACCTGTATTTACCACCACATGACGTCGTAAATTCGGAGGAACTAGATGATTTAATTGACCAACTCCCAGCTCCATTTGTGCTTCTAGGTGATTTTAATGGACATAATACTCTGTGGGGTAGTGAAGATACGAATTCTCGCGGTCGTCAGATAGAGCAGTTCATATCTGACAATTGCCTTTGTCTGCTGAATACCGACGAGAAAACTTATTTTCACGAACCTACACGGACATTTCACTCTCTGGACTTAGCTATATGTTCTCCATCACTCTTGCCATTGCTGAATTTTGCTGTCGGAAATGACCTCTACAATAGTGATCATTTCCCTCTAATCGTCTCTCAGGCTGGAAGTAATAGTGTGTGTCACAAACCACCTAATTATGTGTACAGTCGAGCCGATTGGACATTTTTCACGCAATTGGCTGTGATCAGTGAGACAAGAGTTAAGACAGATATAATAGATGATGCCGTTAAATATGTCACCGACACAATAATCCGAGCTGCGGATGTTGCTATCCCTAAAAATTCCATCATTCCTCATAAACACAGGAAACCTTGGTGGAATGAAACATGCCAAATCTCTTATAAGAAACAAAGGAAGCAATGGAATATATTTCGAAGATACCCTACTACGGAGAATCTGGTTGCATTTAAAAAAGCCAAAGCTCAAGCTCGAAGAGTTAGACGTCAGAGTCAAAGAGAATCTTGTATTCGCTACGTGTCGTCAATCAATTCATCGACAACAAGTCATTCATCAATGCTCAATATCCTCAAGGTGTTGTCTAATACATTTTGGGGTGCAGATCGCACTTCATTGCTCTTAATTTACCAATCAATCATTTTATCTCGTATTGACTATAATTGTGTTGCTTATGGATCGGCTAGATCTTCCACTTTACGTAGATTTGATACCGTCCACCACTCTGCTTTAAGGATTTGCTGCGGAGCATTTCGTACATCACCCGTCCAGAGTCTATATGTAATTTGCCAACAATTACCATTAGACCTGCGGCGGATGCAGCTGTCTCTTAATTATTATTCTAAAATCATATCCACTCCTCATCATCCCTTACGTTCCACGATTCCAAGTGCTGCTCTTAAGAGAGTATATAATACTAGACCATCAAGCATTCAACCTTTTCTCTGTCGTATGAAATCTATTATTTTGCTTTCTGACCTATGTGATGTCCGAATCGAGTCTACCGACCTTTACGCACATTCACCTTGGTACAATCCACACATTACTGTGTTAAATCCCTTTGGTAAGAATAAAAAATCAGACACAAATACTGCTATTCTTCAACAGCTTTATTCATTCCATCGCTGTCAGTACACTATGTACACTCCAGTATTTACGGATGGATCCAAATGTCCAGGATCAGTTGGCTGTGGAGTTTATCTTGATGATACCTCCTACAGTTATAGCCTTCACAAATCCTGCTCCATCTTCACCGCTGAGGCTACGGCTATATACCGAGCACTTCAGCTGCTACAAACTAAAAATGAACGTAAATTCTGTGTGTACACTGACAGTATGAGTGTATTAGAAGCTTTGAGGAATAACAACTATAATTGCCATCCAGTTGTGTCTAAGATATTCAAATTAATTGATACTGTTACTAACAAGGGATTTGAGATACTGTTTTGTTGGGTACCAAGCCACATAGATATAGATGGCAATGAGAAAGCTGATGCTGCCGCTGAATCTGCAGCTACATCCATTTTGCCTTCAATACCATCAATGGACATGAGAAAAGGATTCAAACATTTCATATATTCTCTTTGGCAGGAATCCTGGGACCTGCAAGTCAGCAACAAACTCCATTCCATATTTGCATACATCATTCCATTATGTGTTTTATCTCCACGAAGTGCAGATGTCAGACTTACTCGCCTTCGAATTGGTCACACGCGTTTTACCCACAAACATTTGATCTTAAGTGATCTCCAACCATGGTGTGAAAAGTGTGATGAACCTTTTACAGTATATCATATTTTAATTGCGTGCTGAGATTTTAACCATCAGCGTTTTAGATATTTTAATAGTAATATTTTAACATTAGAAGATTTGCTTGGGGAAGCACCCCATCGCAATTTATTTGCGTTTTTAAAAGACATAGGATTTATGAATTTTATCTGATTTAGAAATATTTTATTTAAATACAAGTTTTTAATCTTATACATGTGTATATTGTATGTTTAGAAACTTTTAATATATATTTAAAATATATTGCTATTTTATACTTTTTATGTACATTTAAACTATATTTCTATTTTATACTTTTTATGTACATTTTAACTATATTTCTATTTTATACTTTTAATGGATGAAAAGAAAACTGAGGTATAATATCTTGTGATTGGCGCAGCTTGTCCTTATCTGGACCTTGCGCCATAAAAACCAACCAACCAACCAACCAACCAACCTGGTAGGTGAATGGATCGTTAATTGAGGAAATATCTATATTAAATTCGCCGAGGTCTTGCGAGTGCAGGAGATTCGCAGCTCGGCAGTGGTTCAAGTTGATATGAGAGCACTTTAGTTGTTTGGAGTGGAGAGAATTATCCACAGAAGGTCTTTGATAAATAGTTGTTAGTCTCCTTTTCTAGAACAAAGCAGGACTTACTCCTGGCGTCATGCTTTGTGTTCACTTTTCTTTTCCCTCTTTTGTTGTATGCTTCGCAGTTGCAGCACTTAGGCTCGTTCTGGCAGTCTTGGCGAAGATGATCATCAAGAGGGTAACTTTAAATGTTGAGCCGTCCCACCCGAAGGTATTCGGCAAAAACAACAGTCGCCACAAAGTAATCCAGGAACCATACATGTGTAGCGAGTTGGTGCAGTCACTAACAACTGCCAGGAACGCCCAATTTTGAGAAACAGCTCTATGCCTGAGGCAAAAGAGAGCATCGTCCTGCGTTCTATTTAGGGTCTCTCCGACTGGAAGAGGGCCTTCAGGCCTTTATTGAAAGTACAAGTTACAAAAACAGAATACAATGATATTTACAGTCAGGAATATTTACAGTATGTACAGAAGATGAAGAGCTATTAACAGGGCAGTAAGGAGGGTTACTGTTGAGAGTCGAACTGGAGTTGGAGCTCGCTTTGGAGGATCAAGCTGGCTCCCTTTCTGAATCCCGTGTTCCGGATTAGTTGGAGCTGGGGTAGTTCCAGGAATTTCCGGGGATAGTGCTCTTCTCTGATGCTGGCATAATGGGAGCATCTGAGGACGAGGTGGTCTGGATCTTGGGTTTCGTTGTCGTGTGGGCAGGTGTCTGGTGTGTGATGGAATCTCTTATGGTAAGTTCCAAAGGCTCCATGTCCAGTCAGGAACTGATTGATGAAGAAGTCTGCTGAGATTCTTTTCCTGGAGACCTTGGGGAAGAAGGCGTGGAGTCTTCGCGACTTGTTGGAATTGGACCACATAGTCTGCCAAGTGTTAAGTGCTGCGTCTGAGGTGATTGTTTTGAATTGTTGTCGGCTCAGTTTGACCACTTTGTCGATGCCTTGTAGCTTTGTAGCTTCTTTTGCAGCCATGTCCGCCTCTTCATTGTGTTGAATACCCACTTGGGCTTTCACCCAGTGGAATGAGAAGACCTCAGGATGAATCTTGACGAGTTCAAGGATCTCTTTGATTGTGTCGTTTTTGTGTCCGAATCCCTTGAGGGAGGAGAGCACTGACATAGAGTCAGTGTGGATGTGACATCTTGGGATGTGCATGGTGGCGACAAACTCCATGGTCTGCAGAATGGCAACTGCTTCCGCTTCGAACACTGACGCGGTGTCATTGAGCCGGATGAGTATTCTTTTAATGAGTTGCTGGTCCCGGAAGATAAGAGCTGCGCATCAAACTCTTCCGTCGAGTTTGAACCATCCGTGTAGGCGAACCACCCTTCCTGATTTGGTTCGGTGGTCCATTCGATTCTGCTCCTGGTCCATGGTAATTCGAAGTTAGGAGACTTGGTCCAGGCATTTTTGTGGTCCCATGTGACTTCCTCAATTGTCGTGGGCTTCCCAAGGGTCCAAAGTTCGAATCTCCTTTTCAGTGATCTTGCAGTGTAGTGGATGGGGTCGCATCCTGCTAGAACTTGGAGTGCCTCGGTGGATGTCGTTCTGTAGCCCCCTCAGGGGGTTTACCTTCTTTAGGTAAACACGGGTGTCACAATCCCGAGGTACCCTAGTGATCTGTTCTCTTCTTTAATTTCTTCTCTCCTCTACTCTTCTGCTTTTTCTTCCCCTTCTCCCTCGTTGTGGTTGCCTCGTAAGAGGTTGAGGGCTCCCCTTGAGTAGCTTTCGCCGCTCTGTTGCTATTAGCTACTCTTGAGGACTAAATCACCCACGTGTTTGCCGTGCGTGGAGACCCGTGTCCCTGGAAAGGAGGATCCTGGTAATTGAGGCCTCCTGAGACCAACACATTGCTTTGGCCTCTGCTTCAGGTAAACGGGAGGTGTGTTGTGGTCCTCAGCACATCAATCGGCTTTATGGATCAAGCGATCGGTACATCTACTGGGTGACTCGTTAAGGGTGGAATCCACTTCAGGGATGTACCGTGAGCGTATAGGGACTGACTAGCACTGATACAGCTAAACTGTATCCCCTCGTAGGGCTCCGTGGTGGGTGGTGCCGTCTGGTCCCTGAATTTATATTAATCCTATATGGATAAAAACACATTCTCTTCACTCCTCGGGAGCAACAAATGGAAATATGTACTGCAAAATTTTTTGTTATCAAAAGAATAGGAAATACATTTGAATATGTTTCTCCTTTTCTGATTGAAAAAGCTATAACGTCTTACCTTGGAGAAGTTAAATCCATCAAGAAATTGCGTTCGGGTGTTCTGCTAGTAGAAACTGCATCGGAAAAACAATCAATTCTGATGAAAAACATGCAAACAATTGGTGACATTGCTGTAAGTGTTGAACCACACAGAAATCTAAATTTTTCACGAGGTGTTATTTCTTCGGAGGACTTGTTTCACACGCCCACCGAGGAAATATTGGAAAATTTGAAATCACAAAAAGTCTGCGCTGTGAAAAGAATAACGATAAAGAGAGATGGCATTGTTATTAATACAAAGCATCTCATCTTGACTTTCTCTACACCAGATTTGCCACAAAACATCAAAGTGGCTTATATGAGATGTTCTGTACGGCCTTTTATACCTAATCCTCTAAGATGCTTCCAGTGCCAACGCTATGGACATTCTAAAATGGCTTGAAGAGGGAAACCTACTTGCGCCCACTGTTATCAAGTTGACGACCATGATAGCACTACCTGCAAAGCCAAAGAAATGTGTGTCAACTGTAAAGGTGACCACACTTCTTATTCTAGATCTTGTCCCGTTTGGCAACTGGAAAAAGAAATTGTCACTTTCAAAATTAAAAACAATGTCTCCTATGCAGAAGCTCGTCGCACAGTTAATTCCCGAACTCCCACTCCTGGTGCCAGTTATGCAACTATAACAAAAAAAGTGACCCGATCCTCCAGCACCCAAACAGAAACAAATTCTGTTTCTACAGTTAGTTTGCTCCCAAAGCAAAAAAACACAGAAGCACCAACATCTGTAATTGCCAAATCAGCTTTGGCAAAATCAAAAGCCTTGAAGGCTAGGAAATCAAAAATAGCTAAAGAAGGCGTTCGGAAGCCTTCGTTAACAGCAAGAAAAGCTCTTCTGTGTTTGGATGCAGACACTGTCAAGCTGCATCCATCAGATGATGATTTCAATTCTGAAGACTCATCTGAGATGACCATAAGCAACAGTGATAAAGGTTAGAATATATTCCATTCATGACTTCCTTTGTTTCCTGGAATTGTCGCGGTTTTCGTTCTCGCTTTGATGACATCAAATCCATCATCTCTCGCTTTAACCCCGCATGTGTGGCTCTCCAGGAGACATTCCTGAAGCCCACTGTTGTCACCAAACTGCGTGGGTTTCAGTGCTTCAGAAAGGATAATGATGGTGATGCTGCTGTGTCTGGTGGAGTTTGTATAATTACATCAAACAATTACCCCAGTACAGCACATCAGTTAAGAACTACACTCCAGGCCCTGGCTGTGAGAATCCACACCACATGTCTAATAACAGTGTGTAGTCTTTACTTACCACCAAATGATGTCATCCAAGAAGAGGAACTGAATGATTTGGTTGCTCAACTCCCAACTCCATATTTATTGCTCGGTGATTTTAATGGACATAGTACTATGTGGGGTAGTGATGATACGAATTCTCGCGGTCGTCAGATAGAAAAGTTAATTTCTGACAATTGCCTCTGTCTGCTAAATACCGACGAGAAGACTTATTTTCACGAACCTACACGGACATTTCACTCTCTGGACTTAGCTATATGTTCTCCATCACTCTTGCCATTGCTGAATTTTGAAGTTGGAAATGACCTCTACAATAGTGATCATTTCCCTCTAATCGTGTCTCAGGCTGGAAGTAATAGTGTGTGTCACAAACCACCTAATTATGTGTACAGTCGAGCCGATTGGTAACTTTTCACACAAATGGCTGTGATCAGTGAGACAAGAGTTAAGACAGATGTGATAGATGATGCCGTTCAATATGTCACCGACACAATAATCAGAGCTGCGGATGTTGCTATCCCTAAAAATTCCATCATTCCACATAAACACAGGAAACCTTGGTGGAATGAAAAGTGTCAACTCTCCTATAAGAAACAAAGGAAGCAATGGAATATATTCCGAAGATACCCTACTACGGAGAATCTTGTTGCTTTTAAAAAAGCCAAAGCTGAAGCTCGAAAAGTTAGACGTCAGAGTCAAAGAGAATCTTGGATTCGCTACGTGTCGTCAATCAACTCATCGACAACAAGTAAACAATTATGGAGGAAAGTTAAAGCAGCCAATGGTATTTATCAGGATTATTCCATTCCTGTATTAAAAACCGGAGCTGCAATACACTCCTCAGCGGTAGATATTTCTAATGTCATCGGTGAAACCTTTGCTAGTGTTTCCAGCTCTGATTCATATAATCCTACTTTTCTAAGGATTAAAGGAATCGCTGAGCGGACACCTCTAAGCTTTCATGATCGACATATTCTACCCTATAATTGTGATTTTGAACTGTCAGAATTGAAGTCTGCTTTATCTAAAGCAAACGACACTAGCTCCAGGACCAGATGGAATCTCGTATCAAATGCTCCGTCATTTAAATCATGATTCTTTATTAAACATACTTTCATTGTTTAATAGAATCTGGACTGAGCATGCTTATCCTACTTCATGGAGAGAAGCGATAGTGATTCCAATATTGAAGCCTGGAAAAGATTCATCTGACCCTCTGAGTTATCGTCCAATAGCTCTTACGAGTTGCTTATGCAAAACATTTGAGCGTATGATCAATGCTAGACTCATTTACGTCTTAGAGAAGAATAATTGCATACATCTTCATCAAAGCGGATTTCGAAGAGGACGATCCACTATAGATAACATAGTGGATCTAGAATCCCGAATTCGAAATGCTTTCGTGAGGAGAAACCATCTCGTAGCAATTTTCTTCGACGTTGAGAAAGCATATGATCGTACATGGCGCTATGGTATTCTCCGTACTCTGCATAATCTTGGCTTTAAGGGTAATCTTCCAATATTTATCCAAAATTTTCTGGCCTCATGCGTTTTTAAAGTGCGCGTTGGAACTACAATTTCCAATACTTTTAGTCAAGATGAGGGTGTCCCTCAAGGTAGCATTTTAAGCGTAACCCTTTTTAACCTTTTCATCAGTGACATACTCCATCAATTACCATCTTCTGTTCATGGCACTTTGTATGTTGATGACTTACAAATTTCATATCAGGGTTCAAACATGAATATAATTGAGAGACAATTGCAAACAGCTGTAAATAATTTAACCACTTGGTGTGAACGGAATGGTCTTAGTATATCTCCTAGTAAGAGTTGCTGTGTCCATTTCTGTAGGAAAACTAGCTACCATAATGATCCTGTGATTCACATTAATAATAGACCCATTCCTGTAGTCAGTGAGATAAAATTCCTTGGCGTGATTTTTGACAAGAAGTTAACTTTCCTTCCGCATGTTTTACATCTGCGGAAGAAATGTGAGCGACTGCTTAACATCCTCAAAGTGCTTTCGAATACATCTTGGGGTGCAGATCGCACATCACTCCTAAGAATTTATCAGTCTGTAATTTTATCTCGAATTGACTACGGCTGTGTTGCTTATGGATCAGCTAGACTCTCCATCTTACGCAGATTGGACACTGTTCACCATACTGCTTTAAGGATATGCTGTGGAGCTTTTCGCACATCACCCGACCAGAGTCTATATGTAATTTGCCACCAATTGCCATTAGACCTGCGGCGGATGCAGCTGTCTCTTAATTATTATTCAAAAATAATGTCCTCACCTCATTATCCCTTGCGTTCCACGATTCCAAGTGCTGCTCTTAAGAGATTATATAATGCTAGACCATCAAGCATTCAACCTTTTCTCTCTCGTATTAAATCTAATATTTTGCTTTCTGACCTATGTGATGTCCGAATCGAGTCTACCGACCTTTTCGCACATCCTCCTTGGTATAATCCACACATTTTTGTGCTAAATCCCTTTGGTAAGAATAAAAAATCAGACACAAATACTGCTATTCTTCAACAGCTTTATTCATTCCATCGCTGTCAGTATACTATGTACACTCCAGTATTTACGGATGGATCCAAATGTCCAGGATCAGTTAGCTGTGGAGTTTATCTTGATGATACCTCCTACAGTTATAGCCTTCACAAATCCTGCTCCATCTTCACCGCTGAGGCTACGGCTATATACCGAGCACTTCAGCTGCTACAAACTAAAAATGAACGTAAATTCTGTGTGTACACTGACAGTATGAGTGTATTAGAAGCTTTGAGGAATAACATCTATAATTGCCATCCAGTTGTGTCTAAGATTTTCAAATTAATTTATACTGTTACTAACAAGGGATTTGAGATACTGTTTTGTTGGATACCAAGCCACATAGGAATAGATGGCAATGAGAAAGCTGATGCTGCCGCTAAATCTGCAGCTACTTCCATTTTGCCTTCAATATCATTAACAGACATGAGAAAAGGATTCAAACATTTCATATATTCTCTTTGGCAGGAATCCTGGGACCTGCAAGTCAGCAACAAACTCCATTCCATATTTTCATACATCATTCCATTATCTGTTTTATCTCCACGAAGCGCAGATGTCAGACTGACTCGCCTTCGAATTGGTCACACGCGTTTCACCCACAAACATTTGATCTTAAGTGATCTCCTACCGTGGTGTGAAAAGTGTGATGAACCATTTACAGTATATCACATTTTAATTGTGTGTCCAGATTTTAACCATCAGCGTTTTAGATATTTTAATAGTAATATTTTAGCATTAGAAGATTTGCTTGGGGAACCATCCCATCGCAATTTATTTGCGTTTTTAAAAGACATAGGATTTATGAATTTTATCTGATTTAGAAATATTTTATTTAAATTTCAAGTTTTTAATTTTATACATGTATATATTGTATGTTTACAGACTTTTAATATATATTTTAACTATATTTCTATTTTATACCTTTTAATATACATTTTAATTATATTTCTGTTTAATACTTTTAATGTACATTTTAACTATATTACTATTTTATGTTTTTAATTGGTGAAAAAAAAACTGTTGTATAATATCTTGTGATTGGCGCAGCTTGTCCTTATCTGGACCTTGCGCCATAAAAACCAACCAACCAACCAACCCGTTCTGTAGCATTTGGTAACTTTCAGGAAGGCAGTTCTCTGGATCTGAAGGAGTTTGACATTAATTTTGGCTTTGTCACTGTACCAGACTTGGCAGGCATAGAGGATGATGGGCTCAATTACGCAGAGATAGATGAGTTTGAGAATGTGAGGTTTAACTCCCCAAGTGGCTCTTGAAATTCTAGAGATTTTGTTTTGGAGGTTTCCAATTTTGTCTTTGACCTCGCACAGATGAGGGATCCAAGAGAGCTTGGTATCCAAGGTAACTCCGAGATACTTCATCTCATCTGTATAAGTAATCTTCTTTCCGGAAATGGAGATGCCTGGTCTTCTGGTGATCTGTTTTCCAAGAACAAAGATGGTGTAGTGGCACTTGTGGTGACTGAATGTAAGGTGGTGTTCTTTTGCCCAGTCCGCAATGGCCTTCATGGGTCTCATAGCCAGCTTGGTGAATTTAAAATAGGACCTGTCGTGAAGCAGGACAGCGACATCGTCGGCGAAGGCTTGACAGTGGGCGTTTGGGCCGAAGTCTTTAGAGAGAAGCTCATTTGCGATAATTAGCCAGAGGAAAGGTCCCAGACTGGATCCCTGAGGAACTCCAATGTTGTAGGAAATCCGGTTGCCGGACTCGTCCAAATAGCATCTGTCAGCCAGAAAGGATCGCACTGAGTCGAAGAGGTTTGCTGGGGTGCCATGTTTGTGAAGGTGTTTAATTAAACTAGACCATCTAGCTTTGTTGAAGGCACTTTTAATGTCCAATGAGATGAGACAGGAGAACTTCTTTTCCGCTTTGTTGGTCTGAATTCTCTGGATCAGTTCATGAATGGCTCCGCAGGTGCTTTTACCCCTGAGGAATCCAAACTGATACTGGTTAAGCAGGTGGTTGCGATGAAAATAGGAGTAGAGTCTTCTCATAATGAGCTTGTCAAGAATCTTTCCCCAGACCGGAAGGAGGCAGATAGGTCTATAGGAGTCTCGGAGCCTGAGATCTTTTCCTTCTTTGGGAATAAGGACGATGTTGGCTATTTTTCAGTAATTGGGAGATACCTTCTTCTCGAGGCAGGAGTTGAAGATCCGGAGAAACCACTCTTTGTTGCAGTAGTACAGCTCGGCGTAGACATCTAGGCATATGGCGTTGAATCCTGGAGCTTTGCTTGGGTCCATTTCGTGGAATGCTTCCTCAATTTCCAGGAAGGTGAATGGAGGCTCATCTGCTGAGAGACAGGACCTGTGGTTGAGGATTGGATCGTAGATTTGAGGAAAGTGAAACCTTAGGATTTCATTGATGGAGTGGTTTACATCTTTGGCGATATCTCCATTGTCAAGCTCTACCAGTTGTGTGATGGCTGGACGATTAAGTTTCTCCCTGATAACCTTGAAGTGCCCTCCGAACGCATTTGCATTATTGACGCTGCTCAGGAAGGTCCGGAACGCCCTTTGCTTGGTTTCCAGGATCCTTTTCCTGTATCTTGATGATTCTAGTTTGAAGATTTTCTTCCATTTCATTCTTTCCTCCATTACCTGCTCTTTCTGGAATCTCCTTCTAAGTGCCCGGACTTTACTCCTGAGGATGGTCAGTTCTTCCGTCCACCAGTAGTTTCCTGCTATTTTGGTGATCTTCCTTTTCCTTTTGTGCTGCCTACAAAGGGTCTCGAGTTGAAGTTCAATATTCTTTACAAATGTGTTGATGTCTGTGTCCTCAGAGATCGGATTACCATCAATGAGGTCCGGAATACTGATTTTGAAGTTCGGCCAGTCCAGTGTTTGGGAATTCCATCTCCCGGAACTTTTCCTGAAGGTTTTGCCAATGTTGACTTCACATGTCATCAGAAGATGGTCGCTGGCTGAGTAGGTGTCGTGAACTTTCCATCATCAAGAGGGTAACTCCAAAGATGTTAAGCTGGCCCACCCGAAGGTATACAGCAAAGGGAGCACGTTGGATAGTAATCCTGGACACCAAACCATTGCCGAGTAAGTCACTGGCATGAGGGTCCAAAGTGACACACATAGCCTCGAGGGCAAAGGTTCCTAGTCTGGTTCTATTGAGACTCGTCCTCAGGAAGGGGCCAATGCGGCCTTTATTGATAATTGAAATACAAAAGAGAGGTTACAATCAAAGGTTACAGGAAAATTACATGATATTTACAAATATACAAAATTGGTTAGCAGTCCATCTGCTTGAACAGCTCTGCTTGGAGTATCTCTCTGACTCCAGTCCTGAACTTCTTGCTCTGCAGTAGATGTCTGAGTCTCGTTGTGGAGGAGGAGGCTGGAAAGTATCTCTTACGAGTTTCCTTGTGTTGCTCACAATGAAAGATGACGTGTTCCGGATCATGGGGCTCGCCGTCAATGGGGCAGGATTCTGGTTTCCCATGGAACCTATGCTGGTAGGTCCCAAAAGCTCCATGCCCTGTGAGGAGCTGGTTGATGTAGAAATCTCCTTGGAGGCGTTTCCTGCTGACCTTTGGGAAGATCCTGTGGAGTCTCCTAGTCTTGGATGAGTTGCTCCAGAGAAGTTGCCAGGACTGGTTTTCGAACTCTTGTGCAAGAGTCCTGAATTGTCGTCTACTGAGCTTGACTGTGACATCGGTGACATCAGAGGAGGTTGCTTCCTTGGCAGCCAAATTTGCTGCCTCATTCTCTGTGATGCCGATGGGCGCCTTTACCCAGTGGAAGGTAAATCTAGTCTTGTTAGGTAGGAAGATGTCGCGGATGCTTTGGAGAGTGTCGCTTGAAAGTTCTCTGCCCATGAGAGCTACCAGGACTGAGCGTGAATCCGTGTGAATGTGGCAGGCTTGAAGCTGTTTGTCGATGACATATTTCATTGTATGTAGGATAGCAGTTGCTTCAGCTTCAAAGACTGAAGCTTGATTGTTGAGTCTCTGTTTGATGGAGTGTATCAGCCTTCCATTCTGGAAGATCAAGGAGGCACATGCAACTCTACCATTGATGCGGGATCCATCTGTATAGGCATAGAACTCTTGATGATTCCTGTCAAAGTCCCAAGTGATTCCAAGATGAGTCCAAGGGGGGGGGAGAGCAGGGGGCGTCGAATCCAGGAGTTGGACTCATTCCAAGTTGAGTCCATGAGTTGGGCGGGAGTATTATAGTTCCAAAGTTCAAAGCAGAGCTGGTTGGTGTGTGCTTTGAGGAAAATGGGTGGAGCGCCGGCTAAGATGAGGAGGGCATCTGTAGACGTAGTCTTGTAGGCTTTCGTCACTTTTAGGAGAGCTATCCTTTGAATCTGGAGCAGCTTGGTGTTGATGCGTGAGGTGTTGGAGTACCATACAGGACTGCCATAGAGAATGACACTCTCTATTACACTTGTGTATATCAGCTTAAGAATTGGAGGTTGGAGTCCCCAGGTAGCACGAGGCAGCCTGGCGATTTTATTCTGCAGGCAGTCAACTTTTTCTTTAACAGCATGCAGATGCGGCATCCAAGACAGCTTAGGATCCAGGATGATGCCCAGATACCTGAGTTCATTGGTGTACTTGATCTTATTACCGGATATGGAGAGTCCCGGACGTCTGGTAATGTCCTTGTGTGGAACGAAGATGGTATACTCGCATTTTTGCACACTAAGTGTGAGATGGAACTTTTCCGTCCTGTTTTGGACCATCTTGAGTGGTCTGATGGCCTGCTTGGAAAATTTGAAGTAAGAGCTGTTAGATAGGAGGATGGCAAAATCATCTGCAAAAGCTTGGAGGAGTTCATTGGCAATTAAGAGCCACAGGAAGGGTCCAAGGCAAGAACCCTGAGGGATTCCAATATCGTAATCGCATTTAACTCCACTGTCATTGATGTACGTTCTTCCCCTAAGGAAAGAACAAACGACTTGAAAGATATTGGGCGGAGTCTTGAATTTGTGAAGCAGTTGAATGATGTCTTTCCATCTGGCGCTGTTAAAAGCATTCCTAATGTCTAGAGAGATTAGGCATGAGAAGTGTTTCTTCTGTTTGTTCTGCCTAATTCTCGGAGTGCGTCATTTGTGCTCCTACCTTTAAGGAAACCAAATTGATTAGGGCTCAGGAACTGGTGAAACTGGAAATGAAAGTATAGTCTTTTCATCAGGAGCTTATCAAGGATCTTGCCCCAAACAGGCAAAAGACAAATTGGTCTATAGGACTCTCTGAGGGACTTGTCTTTTCCGTCTTTCGGGATCAGGATAACTTTTGCCGTTTTCCAGAAGTCGGGAAAAGTTCCTTGGTATATACAAGCATTGAGAACTCCCTGGAACCATTCTCTACAGCAGAAGAAGAGTTCTTGGTAAATCTCCAGACAGACATCATTAAATCCAGGAGCTTTGTGGGGATTCATCTCCTTGATCGTTTCCTCAATTTCCAAGATGGTGAAGTCCGGCTGGTTCGGCAAAGACTGCTCTGTTTCAAGTTCCACTACCGGTGATCCGGTAAAAGGGAAATGGAACTTAAGGATTGCGTTCGTGGATTCGGAGGAGTTAGAGGAAAGTTCTCCATTGTCGAGGAAAACCAAGTCCTTAATTTTGTTGCGCCTAACTTTTTCTCTGACGATCTTATAGTGGCTTCCGAAAGCATTAGATTTGGTAACGCTTTCTAGGTAGGATTGAAAAGCCTTCTTCTTAGTCTCCAGGACCATTTTCCGGTAGGCGGAGGCAGCTTGTTTGAATACCACCTTTTTCCTGGATCTGGAATCAAGATCGCTTTCCTTCTGAAAACGCCTTCTAAGTGCTCTTACTCTACTACGCTCAATGGTTAATTCGCTTGTCCACCAATAGTTTGACTGCTGTCGATGCCTGTCTCTCTTGCGATGCCTCTTACAGAGGTCAAGAATGCGGTTCTCAATGTCGTTGATTGATTGGTTGATGTCTTGCAGTTCATCCAGGGGGAAGTCATCCACCAAGCCGGGAAGGCTGCTCTTGAACTTCTCCCAATCCAGGTTTTGAGGATTCCAGCGCCAGTTTAGGAGCTTCTCTGCTTTCTCGATGCCAAAGTTGAACATCATCAGGTTATGGTCGCTTCCGGTATGGTGGTCCAAGATGGTCCATTGATTGATTTCTCTATCACTCAAATTCTTTGTGATCAAAAGATCAATCCAGCTTTCTCCCAAAGTGCTGGAGTAGGACGGGAGGCTATTGGTGTTGTTTTCAATGATAAGAGTGTGCCTTGCGGCAAATTCAATTACGGTTTCTCCTCGATGATCTGAAGGTCGGGGGCTCCAAGTCGAGGATTTAGCGTTGAAATCCCCCATGATTATCCATTTCTCGTCACCATATCTGGAGAGCAAACTGTCCAAAGGTCTGAGAGAGTCACTGAGTCGCCTGGAGGGAGGGCTATAGAGAGAACAAATATAGAGTCTTTGATCATTGACTCTGATACTTACCACTATAATCTCATCATCAGAAAAGACTGGGCTGAAGACATAGGATTTCTTGGCAATGATGGCTGCTTTCTCATCCTTGGAAGGAATGATGGTGTAGCTGAGAGGAAAGCCGGTGATGGAATTCTCATAGGTGAAGGGATCATTGATAGATGAAATGTCAATGTTGAAATTATCTAAGTCTTGCGAGTGCAGGAGATTCGCAGCACGGCAGTGGTTTAGGTTGATGTGCGAGCACCTTAATTGCTTGGAGTGGGAGTCTTTATCCATAGAAAGTTTTGGTAAGCAAGTTGTTGGTCTCCTTTTCCATGATGAAGCAAGACTTACTCCTGGCGTCGTGCTTGGTGTTAACTTTCCTCTTACCTCTCTTGTTGAAGTCTGCGCAGTTACAGCACCTCAGCTCATTTTTGCAATCTCGGCGTAGATGGTTTTCTCCACATCGGCTGCAGGTAACTTCACCCTTGCAGTCTTTGGCAAGGTGTCCGTATTTCAGGCACTTGAAACATTGCGTCACTCTGACGTACTCTTTGAAACTGACACTTTTCCATCCGACGAAGAGTCTTCGCTTTTCCATGATGGCTCGGTATCCTTCTCCGTCTATGGTTAACACCCAGTTGTTTCCAGTCTTCCCATTGTAGCTGAAGGCAGCAACCAGATCAGTCTTCTCATCTAGTTCGTTTTGCTCCTTCACCAGCTCGGCTATTTCTTCCTTCTTAATATCTTTGTCTACGTCAAAAAGGACAATGCGCGGCTTCCGCATTGTGGGTTTCCGGATATTGACTGCGTCCTTGATCGCATCCACCTTTTCGATCTCCTTGATGAGTTTCTCCAGGTCTTCGGAGCCCTTGGTCTCAATGATGACTCCGCCTTTGCGCACAGGCATCAAACGGGTGATGTTGACTCCGACAGCTACCGGATTGAAGCTTCTCTTCAGGAGGCTCTTTGTATCTTCTGAGGACTGCTCCTTGTTAGGATAGACGACTACCACGTTGTCCTTCCTCTGCCTCGATCTTTCTCGTCGAGTCTTAGAGCGGCTTGCTTCCCGCTGCTTCCTCTGCCTTGGAGTCTGCTTTGGACTTCTCTTTCTCGCTCCATCTGCTGCCACTTCCGCAAAGGATCTGGGATGAGGGGCGATGTGGGACTGGGCCCGGAGTTCACCTTCCAGCTGGGCGTTCCTCTCCACCTTGGACAAGGCTATCTGTAGGATCTCACTAATTCCAGAGCGGATGCGCTGCTGCGCCGTCTGGCTGAGTTTGCTTTTGGCTAAAGACACAATCAGTTCGTGTTCGATTTCCAGCAATCTCATAGTGTCGGACTTAGTGTCCGGGAGGTTGAATTCAGTAGAAGGCACTGAATCCCCAAAAGGGGATTCACCTTCCTTATTCATGGCAAACTAGGAACCTAAGAAAAAACAAAAATATCCCAAACCGCCTGCGTTAGCCGTTAACAAGAGTTAACGTTTCCAGGAGGCACCACGTGGAGGTGCAGGTCGGTATGAAAAGAGTACAATGAATGATAATAGCAATACTCAAAGTAGCGTAAGAACGCAAAAAACTAGTATGCTTCCCCGGATAGACTCTGGGCCGTTGTCCGGGTATTTATCACTCAGTTCAAAGACTATAGTACTCGCATGGGATTGCCTCCCTCATCAAGAGGGTAATCTGTAAGATGTACGACCGTCCCGCCCTAGGGCACTCGGTCAATCAGAGGCCATCGTGACAATAAATCCCGCCAGATAAGAGTGGCACATGTGCGTCGAAGACCGCACTGCGAGCCACCCCCAATCACTACGACAACATCGGGAGCCCCAGGAGCAGAGAAGGTCCCACAGCCAAATCCGAACCCAATATGTAGCCAAATGTCCATATTACCGGTACCGTCTGGGTATTCCACCCAGCCCGGCGACCACCACCCAGCAACCAATCTAACACTCCCCCCTGCGGAAGAGTGGCGGTTTGCCTTTATTCAAAATAAACACTATACAGATTAACTTGACACCCCGGTGCCTTACAAATAAAATACAAAAATAAAAATATAAAAATTAAAAATATAATATGATTACATTTTAACCTGACACCCCGGTGCCCTACAAATTAAATACAAGAAAATGTTTCTCTATAATATATTTACTCTACTATATATACACATACCCGGTGTTCAACAACAGTCAAGAGATATATTTGCTCTACAGTACAATTTACAAATTTACAAACTACAAACGACCAATGGAACTTATCCCAATACCACAAAACAATTTTACTTAAACATATGTTTTATTAAATTTACTGTTAATAATTTTCTTGGTTTAACATATTTTGAATAATTAATTTTATTATTTCTTCTATAGCATTTTTAAATTGTTTATATTTAATTAAGTTTTTAATTTCTATATTATTATAGTTATCTGGGTAATATCTGTCTCTGATTTTATTGAATTGTTGACATTTATAAATTATGTGTCCTATATCTTGAATTTGTCCATCGTAACTACATAAATCTGACTTATTATGAGATTTCTTTTGATATTCTCCAAAAACCCCATGTCCTGTTATTATTTGGTTGAGATAAAAGTTTCCAACAATTCTATTTACTGAAACCACTGGATACAGAGCATACGTTCTTCTTCCCTTTTCACTTGTGGTCCAATTGTCTTGCCAAGTATTTAATTCCAACTTTTTTAGTTTATGCTTTATCTGTATTTTAGACCATTTGGTGTATAAGTTTATTGTGTCGTTTTCTGTTGCTAATTTTGCCTGTTTGTCTGCTTGTTCATTCCAAAAAATTCCTATGTGTGCTTTTACCCAATGGTATATGAATCTATTTAGGTGTTTGTTATTTATCTCTATTATTTCCTTTATTATATTATTTTCAATATTGCTTGCGTTTAGAGCTTGTAAGACTGATTTGGAATCTGTATGAACATGACAAACTGGTATTTTATTATTTATACAATAATTTAACGTATTTAATATGGCTGTTGCTTCTGCGTCAAATACTGTTGAATTGTCTGATAATCTTGTTTTAATTATCTCCAGGGTTTCCTCTTTGTATCTTATTATGGTCGCGCTGCCCACTCTATCATTTAACTTGGATCCGTCCGTAAAGGCATAGTATTCTAATATATCTATATCTTCCTCCCAATTTATTAAAAATCTTTCCCAAGGTGGATTCCACTGTATCGATCTTGTCCAACTGTTGTCTTCTGTATATCTTTCATTATCTATATCTATTGCTATCTTCTTATTAAATAATAGGAATTTCATTTGTTGGGTTTTTGCTTTTATATATATCGGAACACAACCAGACAACACTTGCAGTGTATCAGTGGAAACTGTTCTATAGCATTTAGTAATTTTAATTAGTGGAATTCTCTGTATTTGCAGTAGCTTATTTTTAATCCTGACTTTGTCTTCGTACCATCCTGGACTTCCAAATAATATTATTTTTTCTATGGCTTGTATGTAAAGTTGTTTAATTATCCCAGGTTTCAATCCCCAAGTAACTCTGGTTATTCTAGCTAGTTTATTAGTAATATTATTTATCTTCTCTTTAACTTCAGTTAGATGCGGTAGCCAACTTAATTTAGAATCTAATGTAACTCCAAGATATTTAATATTGTCTGAATATTTGATGTTTTCTACTTCGTATTTTACTGTAGGTCTTCTAGTTATTGGTTTACTTATTGTAAAAATGGTATATGATGATTTATTTGTACTAAGTTCCAATTTATATTTTTCTGCCCAGTTTTTAATTATATTCAATGGAATCTGAGATAGTTCTGTAAAATGAAAGTATGATTTAGCCGCTATTGTAACTATTATATCGTCTGCAAAAGCTTGTATCTCCGATTCTGACCCCACATCAGTATTTAGTAATTCATTTATAACTAAATTCCACAAAATTGGTCCCAAACTAGATCCTTGGGGAACTCCTCTATCATATTTTTTATGTTGTACCATCCAAATAAGTTCTATTGTTTAGAAATGAGGCTATTATTTTGGTTAGATTATTATCTATTCCTGTACTTTCCAATAATTCTATAATCTGTATCCAATGTATTGAATTAAATGCATTTTTGATGTCTAAAGTTATTAGGCACGTATACAATTTATTCCTTTTATTTTCCTTTATTCTCTGTATAATATTATATAATGCATCATCTATTCCTTTACCTCTGGTAAATCCGTATTGAGCCGGATTTAATTTATTTTAACGTTTAACTCATAGACCAATCTTTTATTTATTAATTTATCTAACATTTTGCCCCATGTCGGTAATAAGCTAATCGGTCTATATGAGGTCTTAAGTGTCAGATCTTTACCTTCCTTTGGAATTAGAATGATTTCTGCTATTTTCCAATAATTTGGGAAAACCCCCATTTTTTGGCATAAATTTAGTATACCTCTGAACCAATTTTTATCTATTATATATAACTCATAGTATATGTCTAAACAAACTCGATTGAAACCTGGTGCTTTCCTTTTGTTTGTCTCTCTAAAAGTCTGGTCTACTTCAAAATCAGAAAACTCATTTCCTATTAATTCTTTTGTATTATCTGTTGTAGGTTGTTTGTTTCCCTGGAACGGTAAGTGGAAATTAAGTATTTCGTTTATTGCTTCTGCGGTTGTTTTTGTATAATCATCATTGTCTAGTTTTATCATACTGTTGAGTTGAGGTCTTTTTAGTTTTTCTCTTATTATTTTGTAGTAACTACCAAACATATCCTTATTAGTAACAGATTCTATATAATTTTTAAAGGCCTTTTGTTTAGCATTAATTATGTTTTTCCTATATTTTGAGGCTTCTATTTTATATTCCAGTTTGTATTTATCTCTGATTTCAGCTTCCTTTGATTTTTGATATCTTCTTCGTAACGCTTTAACTCTACTTCTATTTATTTGTAGTTCTTTGTTCCACCAATAGTTTATTTTGTTCTTCTTATTTCTTATTTTGCATTGTCGACATATTTTTTCTATATCCTTTTCGATTCTATATATGAAATCATGTAAATCTTTAACATTTTCAATTTGATATTTATTTATCAATTCTTGAAATTTTTGTCTTAACTTATTCAAATCCATATTGTTTAAACTCCAAATCTTTTTATATTCTTTTGATAATTTATCCTCTTTAAGTTTTAATGTGCTGACCATCATGTTGTGATCACTGGCAGTGAATTCCTCCAATATTAACCAGTTTGTTATTTTGTTAGTTAAATTTCTTGTAAGTAATAAATCAATCCAGCTAGCTCCTATTGTACTCTCAAATGTTGGATGATATGGGTTGTTTTCTATTTCTAAATTATTTCTAAGTATAAAATCTAGTACTATTTGTCCTCTTTGGTCAGTATTTTTTGGACTCCAGGCTATTGATTTTGCATTCATGTCTCCGAAAATTAATAGTTGATCTGAATTATATACTGTTAAATTATTTTCTAATGGTATTAATGAAATTTCAATTTCTTTAGATGGTGGACAATAAATAGATACTATTATGATTACATTATTATTTAATTCCAATTTGGCTATAACCAATTCTGGGCTTATCGCTACTGGTATTAGATTAAACTTGGACTTAGCTATTATGGCGGCTTTAGGGTTTATGTTTGCCATGATTTTGTAATGTAGAGGTATACCTATAATTTCATTATGCAATACATACGGATCATTTATAGACATAATGTCAATATCTTTATTTATTAGATCTTGTGTTATTTGCAAATTTGCAGCTCGACAATGGTTTAAATTTATGTGTGCAAAATTTATATTCATTTCTGTAGATATGTTATTCATATTTAGTTTTATTTATCAAGTTATTTATCTCTTTATCATATATTGGACAAATTTTGTTATTTGCTTCATGACCAGTATCAAAATTTGTTTTATATTTATGATTATATTCATTGCAATTACTGCATTTAATCTTTCTATTACAATTTTGCTCATTATGATATTCTTCTCCACATTTCTTACACTTTTGTTGGTTTTTACAATTTTTGGCGAAATGTCCAAATTTATAGCACTTGAAACATTGCACCACTCTAAGATATTCTTTAAATTTGACACTAGTCCATCCCAAGTATAGCCTATTTCTAATTTTTATAAAATTATAAGTCGATGCATCTATCTCTACTATCCAATTATTTCCATATTTGCTTTTAAATCCATATACTACTCTAGCATCCATTTCTTTTAAATTATTTTGGGTTTTTAATTTATTTATTACTTTTTCCTTTTTGATTTCCTCATCTACATTATATAGTATTATTCTCGGGTTTCTCAATTTTATCTTTTTAACCTCTAATTCACTATTAATATTTTCATGTTTTGCAATTTCAGCTATAATTCTGTCTATATCTTTTTCTTCTTGTGTCTCAACTAAGACTCCTCCCTTTCTGATTTGTTTAGTTCGTATTATGTTAATTCCCATTCTGGCCGGATCAAGTGTTGATTTTAATACCTTTCTTGTATCGTCAATTTTATTATCAAATTTAGGGTAAATTGCCACTATACTTGGCTTTTTATCTCTTTTAGCTTTGGATCTACTTCTTTCCCTTGTTTTAACCGTTGGTTTTTCTTGTAATGCCTCAGCATAAGTTTTGTTACTTTTGATCTGGCCCTTTATAAAGGCAATTTGTTGCATCTGGGCCATTAATACTTTCATTATTTCACTTAATCCATCTCTAATTCTGGTCTGAACTGGGATCGATATTTTTGAATTGCCGTTAATGATTGTAATTCTTTTTCAATTTGAAAGATTTCATTTAGGGTATTTAATTCTATATATGTTTTCAGGCAATCTGTTTTCTCTTCAATTGTGCTATCTGTAGAAACCGGTTCATGCTCCCGACTCTCCATATTTGCAGAATAACTGTGCCTTCGAATTGCCCCCTCCGCCAGCGTTAGCCACTGTTAGTTTACTAACAGTGTTTCCGGGGACCACCACGAGGAGGTGCTGGTCGGGGATTAACAGTGATCTTTGTACTAATTAACAATATTTGGCACTCGTAATCAACTCTCCTAACAAAGAATTTTCCCCCGAATAGTCTCTAGGACGTTGTTCGGGGAGTCAATACAATTCTTCTTTAGATCCCTGTGGGGCGGCCCCCTCATCAAGAGGGTAACAGTTGAGAGTAACACCGACCCACCCGAAGGTATACGGTGGTGGAAAGTCGTTGCGACAGTAGTCCAAGTGGAACCCCAGAGTCGGCCACTGGGCATCTGGGTTGCCAGGGTCAAGAGACCAAAGCTGGACAGAAGTGGCGGGAGACCAGGCCACTGCTTATGGAGCTCTAATGACTTTTCGAGTGTGCTCTTTTGGACTTGGAAGATTTGTTTAGAGGGCTCGATGGCCTTTATTTACAATTTATATACATACAATTTATATACATATTTACAAAATTTACTATTTATAAATGAAAGGTGGAGCAGTCAGTGTCTCATTGCTGGTCCAATTTGTGGAGCATTTCGCTTTGGATGATCCTTTTGACTCCTATCCTGAATCCTGGCAGTTGAATGAGGTCTTTTAGGGCTCTGTTGGGGAAGTTCCTTGGGAAGCAATCCTTTCTGACTTCTTCATAATGCCTGCAGTGGAGGAGGAGGTGCTCAGGAGACTGGACCTCATTATCATGAAGGCAGATTTCCGATTTATTATGGAATCGTCTTTGATATGTTCCAAAGGCTCCATGTCCTGTAAGGACTTGGTTCAAGTAGAAGTCTCCAAGTAACCGCTTCCGAGTGACCTTGGGGAAGAAGGTGTGGAGTCTTCTGGTTTTGTTTGATTTACTCCAGAGTTGCTGCCATTGTTGGATTTCTTCTTCTGCAGTAATGGAGATAAGCTGCCTTTGGCTGAATTTGACTTTGATGCCTATTTCATTGTCGGTGGTCGCTTCCTTTGCAGCTTGATCTGCCTCCTCATTGTGTGTGATTCCGATGTGTGCCTTGACCCAGTGGAATTTGAAGACGTCTGGTTTTTCTTTGATGATGTTGTTGATAGCTCGAAGGGTGTCATTTTCCAGCTGGAATCCTGCCAAGGCTGCCAGGACTGACATGGAGTCCGAGTGGATATGACAGGTCCTCCAATTTTGCTTAATGGTCTCTTGCATGGTGAGTAGGATGGCGCATGCTTCCGCTGCGAAGACAGATGCTGTGTCGTTGAGTCTCATCTGGATACTTTTGATCAGGCGTCCGTCCTTGAAGATGAGTGATGCACAGCCAACTCTCCCGTTGATTTTGGATCCGTCAGTGTAAGCATAGAGTCCCCCTCAGGGGGTTTACCTTCTTAAGGTAAACACGGGTGTCACAATCCCGAGGTGCCCTAGTGATCTTTCCTCTTCTTTATTTTCTTCTCTTCTCTACTCTTCTGCTTTTTCTTCCTTTTCTCCCTCACTGTGGTTGCCTTGTAAAAGGTTGAGGGCTCCCCTTGAGTAGCTTTCGCCACTCTGTTGCTATTAGCTACTCTTGAGGACTAAATCACCCACGTGTTTGCCGTGCGTGGAGACCCGTGTCCCTGGAAAGGAGGATCCTGGTAATTGAGGCCTCCTGAGACCAACACATTGCTTTGGCCTCTGCTTCAGGTAAACGGGAGGTGTGTTGTGGTCCTCAGCACATCAATCGGCTTTATGGATCAAGCGATCGGTACATCTACTGGGTGACTCGTTAAGGGTGGAGTCCACTTCAGGGATGTACCGTGAGCGTATAGGGACTGACTAGCACTGGTACAACAACCTGTATCCCCTCGTAGGGCTCCGTGGTGGGTGGTGCCGTCTAGTCCCTGAATTTTAAGCTATACTATATGAACAAATCTATAAATTCCTCTCTCCCTTTGGAGCAACAAATGTCAATGTTAAACGCCAAATTTTTCATTGTTAAAAGAACTGAAGGTGGTTCTTTCCAGTTTGTCTCGCCTTTTCTAATTGAAAAGAGCATTTCATCCTATCTAGGTGAAGTGAAAAATATTCGTAAGCTACGAACAGGAGATATTTTAGTTGAGATTGCTTCTGAAAAACAAGCTATATTAATACAATCATTCAAATCAATTGGTAATGTGGATGTTGTCGTACAGCCCCACACAACATTAAACTTTTGCAAGGGAGTGATTTCTGCAGCAGACCTCATATATACATCAACAGACGAAATACTCGAAAATTTAAAATCCCAAAATGTATGCGCTGTGAAACGGATAACACTGAATCGAGATGGTGTAACAATTAATACAAAACACCTCATTTTGACATTTAGCACTCCAACTATGCCTCAACATATTAAAGTTGCATATATGAGGTGCTCTGTGAGGCCGTATATTCCAAATCCGCTGCGCTGTTTTCAATGCCAACGATTCGGCCATTCAAAAATAGCTTGCAGAGGTCAACTTACGTGCGCCCGTTGTTCAGACGTTGGCCACGATAGTGTAACCTGCAATGCTAAGGAGGTTTGTGTCAACTGCAAAGGCGACCATCCTGCCTATTCACGATCTTGCCCATCATGGCAGTTGGAAAAAGAAATTACTTCCGTCAAAATCAAAAATAGTGTGTCTTATCCGGAGGCTCGACGAATTGTCGCCGCACGTACACAACAGCCAGGTATCACCTATGCGACTGCTACTAAGAAAGTAACTAGATCTTGCTGCACCCAAACTGATCCTATTTTAGAAAATACAATAAAGCCATCTCCCCAGCCAAAAGATACAAAATCTTCAACCGCTATGCACAAACTGTCTCTTGCAAAATCAAGAGCATCTCAAGCGAAAAAATTAAAACTTGCCAAAGAAGGCGTTCGTAGGTCTTCCTTGACAGAAAGAAAAGCGAGGCCAGCGTTGGAGGAAGATACTGTTAAACTCTATCCCTCAGATAGAGATAGTTTTGAGGATTCATCAGCAACTCAGATGAGCACTGCTGGTGAATAACATTCATCCCATTAATGACTTCCTTTGTTTCATGGAATTGTCGAGGTTTCCGTTCTCGAATAGACGACGTCAAATCTGTTATCTCTCGCTACAACCCCGCATGTGTGGCTCTCCAGGAAACATTCCTGAAGCCCACTGTTAGCACCAAACTGCGTGGGTTTCAATGCTTCAGAAAGGATAATGGTGGTGATGCGTCTGTATCTGGAGGAATTTGTATATTCACATCAAACTCATATTCTAGTACAGAACATCCACTAAGAACTACACTACAAGCTGTAGCAGTGAAAATTCACGTAATATGTCTTATCACGGTTTGCAGCCTGTATTTACCACCACAAGACGTCGTAAATTCAGAGGAACTAGATAATTATATTGACCAACTCCCAGCTCCATTTGTACTCCTCGGTGATTTTAATGGCCATAATACTCTGTGGGGTAGTGAAGATACGAATTCTCGCGGTCGTCAGATAGAGCAGTTCATATCTGAAAATTGCCTCTGTCTGCTGAATACCGATGAGAAAACTTATTTCCACGAACCATCACGGACATTTCACTCTCTTGACTTAGCTATTTGTTCTCCATCACTCCTGCCATTGCTGAATTTTGCTGTTGGAAATGACCTCTATAACTGTGATCATTTCCCTCTAATCGTGTCTCAGGCTGGAAGTAATAGTGTGTGTCACAAACCACCTAATTATGTGTACAGTCGAGCCGATTGGACACTTTTCACGCAATTGGCTGTGATTAGCGAAACAAGAGTTAAGACAGATGTGATAGATGATGCCGTTAAATATGTCACCGACACAGTTATCCGAGCTGCGGATGTTACTATCCCTAAAAATTCCATCATTCCACATAAAAACAGGAAACCTTGGTGGAATGAAAAGTGCCAAATCTCTTATAAGAAACAAAGGAAGCAATGGAATATATTTCGAAGATACCCTACTACGGAGAATCTTGTTGCTTTTAAAAAAGCCAAAGCTCAAGCTCGAAGAGTTAGACGTCAGAGTCAAAGAGAATCTTGGATTCGCTACGTGTCGTCAATCAATTCATCGACAACAAGTAAACAATTATGGAGGAAAGTTAAAGCAGCCAATGGTATTTATCAGGATTATTCCATTCCTGTATTAAAAACCGGAGCTGCAATACACTCCTCAGCGGTAGATATTGCTAATGTCATCGGTGAAACCTTTGCTAGTGTTTCCAGCTCTGATTCGTATAGTCCTACTTTTCTAAGGATTAAAGGAATCACTGAGCGGACACCTCTAAGCTTTCATGATCGACATATTCTACCCTATAATTGTGATTTTGAATTGTCACAATTGACGTCTGCTTTATCTAAAGCAAACGACACTAGCCCAGGACCAGATGGAATCTCGTATGAAATGCTCTGTCATTTAAATCATGATTCTTTATTAAACATACTTTCATTGTTTAATAGAATCTGGACTGAGCATGCTTATCCTACACCATGGAGAGAAGCGATAGTGATTCCAATATTGAAACCTGGCAAAGATTCAACTGACCCTCTGAGTTATCGTCCAATAGCTCTCACGAGTTGCTTGTGCAAAACCTTTGAACGTATGATCAATGCTAGACTCATTTACATCTTAGAGAAGAATAATTGCATACCTCTTCAACAAAGCGGATTTCGAAGTGGACGATCCACTATTGATAATATAGTAGATCTGGAATCCCAAATTCGAAATGCTTTCGTGAGGAGAAACCATCTTGTTGCAATTTTCTTCGATATTGAGAAAGCATACGATCGTACGTGGCGTTATGGCGTTCTCCGTAATATGCATAATCTTGGATTTAAGGGTAATCTTCCAATATTTATAAAGAATTTCCTAGCCACTAGGTTTTTTAAAGTACGTGTTGGAACTACACTTTCCAATACTTTTACTCAAGCTGAGGGTGTCCCTCAAGGTAGCGTTTTAAGCGTAACCCTTTTTAACCTTTTCATCAATAACATACTTCATCAGATACCATCTTCTGTTCATGGCACTTTGTATGTTGATGACTTACAAATTTCATATCAGGGTTCAAATATGAATATAATTGAGAGACAATTGCAAACAGCTGTAAATAAGTTAACTACTTGGTGTGAAAGGAAAGGCCTTTGTATATCTCCTAGTAAAAGCTATTGTGTCCATTTCTGTAGGAAAACTAGTATCCATAATGATCCTGTGATTCACATAAATAATAGACCCATTCCTGTAGTCAGTGAGATAAAATTCCTCGGGGTAATTTTTGACAAGAAGTTAACTTTCCTTCCGCATGTGTTACACCTGCGGAAGAAATGTGAGCGCTTGCTCAACATCCTCAGAGTGCTTTCGAATACATCTTGGGGTGCAGATCGAACATCACTCTTAAGAATTTATCAGTCTGTAATTTTATCTCGAATTGACTACGGCTGTGTTGTTTATGGATCAGCTAGGCTCTCCATCTTACGCAGATTGGACACTGTTCACCATAGTGCTTTAAGGATATGCTGTGGAGCTTTTCGCACATCACCCGTCCAGAGTCTATATGTCATCTGCCAGCAGTTGCCATTAGACCTGCGGCGGATGCAGCTGTCTCTTAATTATTATTCAAAAATAATGTTCTCACCTCATCATCCCTTGCGTTCCACGATTCCAAGTGCTGCTCTTAAGAGATTATATAAAGCTAGACCATCAAGCATTCCACCTTTTCTCTGTCGTATTAAATCTATTATTTTGCTGTCTGACCTATGTGATGTCCGAATCGAGTCTACCGACCTTTACGCACATTCACCTTGGTATAATCCACACATTATTGTGTTAAATCCCTTTGGTAAAAATAAAAAATCAGACACAAATACTGCTATTCTTCAACAGCTTTATTCATTCCATCGCTGTCAGTATACTATGTACACTCCAGTATTTACGGATGGATCCAAATGTCCAGGATCAGTTGGCTGTGGAGTTTATCTTGATGATACCTCCTACAGTTATAGCCTTCACAAATCCTGCTCCATCTTCACTGCTGAGGCTACGGCTATATACCGAGCACTTCAGTTGCTAACAACTAAAAATGAACGTAAATTCTGTGTGTACACTGACAGTATGAGTGTATTAGAAGCTTTGAGGAATAACAACTATAATTGCCATCCAGTTGTGTCTAAGATATTCAAATTAATTGATACTGTTACTAACAAGGGATTTGAGATACTGTTTTGTTGGATTCCAAGCCACATAGGAATAGATGGCAATGAGAAAGCTGATGCTGCCGCTAAATCTGCAGCTACTTCCATCTTGCCTTCAATACCATCAATGGACTTGAGAAAAGAATTCAAACATTTCATATATTCTCTTTGGCAGGAATCCTGGGACCTGCAAGTCAGCAACAAACTCCATTCCTTATTTTCATACATCATTCCATTATCTGTTTTATCTCCACGAAGCGCAGATGTCAGACTGACTCGCCTTCGAATTGGTCACACGCGTTTCACCCACAAACATTTGATCTTAAGTGATCTCCAACCGTGGTGTGAAAAGTGTGATGAACCATTTACAGTATATCACATTTTAATTGTGTGCCCAGATTTTAACCATCAGCGTTTTAGATATTTTAATAGTAATATTTTAGCATTAGAAGATTTGCTTGGGGAACCACCCCATCGCAATTTATTTGCGTTTTTAAAAGATATAGGATTTATGAATTTTATCTGATTTTGAAATATTTTATTAAAACACAAGTTTTAATCTTATACATGTGTATATTGTATGTTTACATACTTTTAATATATATTTTTACTATATTGCTATTTTATACTTTTTATGTACATTTAAACTATATTTAAATTTTATACTTTTTACATACATTTTAACTATCCAGTTCTATTTTATACTTTTAATGGATGAAAAGAAAATTGAGATGTAATATCTTGTGATTGGCGCAGCTTGTCCTTATCTGGACCTTGCGCCATAAAAACCAACCAACGAACCATTACCTGTTTTACCTTTACGAAGTGCAGATGTAAGATTGACTCGCCTTCGTATCGGACACACACGTTTCACACACAGACATTTGTTTTTAAGCGAATCAAATCCATGGTGTGAAGTGTGTGATGAATCATTCAATGTTTATCATATTTTAATTTCATAATATAATTTTAACCAACAACGTTTACATTTTTTTAAAAGTAAGTTTATAATTTTATCTGACATAATAGGGGATCCAACCCATAGAAACCTATTCGCTTTCTTGAGGGCAATAGGTTTTATACATTTTATTTAAATTTTCATTTTAAATTTTAAAATTGTATATATAATTGATTTTTTTCTTTTATATTTTAGAATTTGATTTTAAAATAATATTTACACAGATTTTTGTTTTTTAAAATTTTTAATGTTGCTTGCGTTTGGGTTTAAGAAAAAAAATAATAATAATAATTTTTTAAAAAAAAATTAAGATAAAATGAAGCTATTAAAACTTACTCTTGGCGCAGCATGTCCAATTTTGGACCTTGTGCCATAAAACCCAACCAACCAACCAGCTCCAAATGGACGCCTCTTCTAGTGATTCGGATGAAGATTAAAGCTCTTGTTACTGTCATTTTTTGTAAATATGTAAATTTGTATATAATCAATTGTTAAACTATTATTATTATTGTAAATATTTCTATAAACATATTGTATATTGTTATTAATAAAGGCTGTTGAGCCACCAACAAATCTTCCAGTCAGGGAGGTCACAATGGATTGACTCCCGTTTCGTTCCTTTGAGACTTTCTCCTACATTTGAGACCGTATTTTGGACACTTAGCGAAAGCAGTCCCACTTTTCAAAATCCCTCGTACACTTTGACTGGATTATGAAGCGACGTTCCTACACCGTATACCCTCGGGTGGGTCGGTGCATCTTTAATCTTACCCTCTTGATGAGGGAGGCAATCCCATGCGAGTACTATAGTCTTTGAACTGAGTGATAAATACCCGGACAACGGCCCAGAGTCTATCCGGGGAAGCGTACTAGTTTTCTGCGTTTTTACGCTACTTTGAGTATCGCTATTATCATTCATTGTACTCTTTACATACCGACCTGCACCTCCACGTGGTGCCTCCTGGAAACGTTAACTCTTGTTAACGGCTAACGCAGGCGGTTTGGGATATTTTTGTTTTTTCTTAGGTTCCTAGTTTGCCATGAATAAGGAAGGTGAATCCCCTTTTGGGGATTCAGTGCCTTCTACTGAATTCAACCTCCCGGACACTAAGTCCGACACTATGAGATTGCTGGAAATCGAACACGAACTGATTGTGTCTTTAGCCAAAAGCAAACTCAGCCAGACGGCGCAGCAGCGCATCCGCTCTGGAATTAGTGAGATCCTACAGATAGCCTTGTCCAAGGTGGAGAGGAACGCCCAGCTGGAAGGTGAACTCCGGGCCCAGACCCACATCGCCCCTCATCCCAGATCCTTTGCGGAAGTGGCTTTGCGGAAATTACTCCTTGTGAAAAATTAAGATTGCCGTGAGGCGAGACAGTTACTTCAAAATTTGCAAATATCCGCATTTTGCTCAGGATAGATGCTTGTGTAGAGTTAGCAGCCTCTACCAATAAGTCACCCGATCTTAATTTATGTACATTCTTCACTTCACCAATTAATCCCGACATTCCCTTTTGTATAAGAAAGGGGGATACTTGTTGAAAGGAACCCTCCTTTCTCTTAATTACAAAAAATTTTGTTTCAAGATTTTCTAAATTGTGCTCCCGTGGGAGAGTAGAATATTTTTTATTCTCCATAATATTTTGTTAAAATTTCGGGACCTGATCGCACCACCCACCACCGAGCCCAACAAGGGGATGCAGACCAGCTACACCAGTGCTAACCAGGTCCTATACGCTCTCAGTACATCCCTGAAGTGGCCTCCACCCTTAACGAGTCACCCAGTAGATGTACCGATCGCTTGATCCATAAAGCCGATTGATGTGCTGAGGACCACAACACACTTCCCGTTTACCTGAAGCAGAGGCCAAAGTAATGTGTTGGTCTCTGGGGGCCTCAATTACCAGGATCCTCCTTTCCAGGGACACGGGTCTCCACGCACGGCAAACACGTGGGTGATTTAGTCCCCAGGTGTAGCTAATAGCAACAGAGCGGCGAAAGCTACTCAAGGGGAGCCCTCAACCTCTTACGAGGCAACCACACTGAGGGAGAAAAGGAAGAAAAAGCAGAAGAGTAGAAGAGAGAAGAAAATAAAGAAGAGTAAAGATCACTAGGGTACCTCGGGATTGTGACACCCGTGTTTACCTAAAGAAGGTAAACCCCCTGAGGGGCCATTTGGAGCTGGATCTCCCTTATAAGGATATCTCTGATTCCTCTTTGAGCAGCAGGAGTCGTCAGTAGGCGTCTCATGGAAATGTTCTGGAACAATGGAGGGAAATGTGCTTCCCTGATGTCTGCATGACGTTGACAGTGAAGGATGACATGTTCAGGATCTGAGGTCTCGTTGTCATAATCGCAGATTATGGATTGTTTATGAAATCTATGTCTATAGGTCCCAAAAGCTCCATGTCCGGTGTAGACCTGATTGAGAAAGAAGTCCGGTAGTAGGCGCTTCCTCGTTACCTTGGGACAAAGTTTAAAAAGTCTTCTTGTTTTGGAAGAGTCATTCCAGGATTTCTGCCAGCTTTCCATTTCCCATTCTTCTAACAGTTTCTTTACTTGCTGTCTGCTAAATTTAAAGGTTTCATAAATCTCATCTGCTTCTGTGGCCTCTTTTGCTGCCTTGTCCGCCAGTTCATTATGATAAATTCCCACATGGGCTTTAACCCAGTGGAAGGTGATCAAATTAGGAATAAATCTTAAAGTGTTTTTGATGTCAGTGATAGTATCACTAATGACATCTATAGAGGAAAGTGCCAAAAGAACTGATCTAGAGTCAGTATGAATGTGAAGTATAATGTTGTTATCCCTGGCGTATTTGATGGAAGCCAGAATTGCTCTTGCTTCTGCTTCAAAAACTGTTGCTTCATTGTTCAGTCTTCTCTTGATTGAATGGATGAGTAAGTTCTCTCGGAAAATAAGTGCTGCAAAGCCTGTCTTTCCATTAATCCTAGAGCCGTCAGTGTAAGCAAAGTGATCCTCATGATTGGGAATGAGGTTCCAATCAATATACTTCCTGAGCCAAGGAGGTTCAATTTCAATTTTATAAGTCCATGCATTGATGTTGCAGAGTTGCAGTTGGTTAATTTTAATTGTTTCATCGCATTTCCACAGCTTAAATCTTTTCTGGAGTGAATCTGCTTTGAGATAAATTGGAACGCATCCGGAAAGAATCTGAAGAGCAGGAGTGGAGGTGGTTCTATATGCTTTCGTAATTTTAAGCAATGGTACTCTTTGAATTTGCAGAAGAGTTCTATTCATTTTAACAGTTCCATTATACCAAACTTGACATCCATAGAGGATGATGCTCTCTATTGCCACTAAGTAGATGTGTTTAAGTACATGAGGTTTGACACCCCATGTCGCCCTGGTGATTCTTGCAATTTTATTGTTTAGATTATTGATGTTCTCTTTAATGTTGTTGAGATGGGAGTTCCAATTCAGTTTGGGATCAAACATCAATCCCAGGTATTTCAAATTTCTTGAGTACTGTATACTTTGTCCACTAATTTTGATATCTGGTCTCCTGGTGATCTCTTTATTGAGTTCAAAGATAGTATAGCTGCACTTATGAATGCTTAATTGCAATCTAAAATGTTTTGCCCAATTGGAAATAATTTCTAGAGGACGTCGGGAAAGTTTTGAGAACTTGAAATAAGAGCTCGCTGTAAGTATTAATGCAATGTCATCAGCAAATGCCTGGCAGTGTGCTCCTTCACCAAAATTTTGAACTAGTAGTTCATTCGCAATGAGTAGCCAAAGGAAAGGCCCCAGACTGGAGCCTTGAGGTACTCCATTTGTGTAGGAAATTTTCTGATTTTGATCGTTTAGAAAGGTTCTTTCTTTCAGGAAGGAATAGACACCGAGATAGAGATTTCTTGGAACTCTATGCTTGATGAGAATGGAGAGAATGTCTTCCCAGCGAGCACTGTTAAAGGCATTTTTAATGTCTAAAGAAATTAGGCAGGTATAGTTTCGATTAGTCTTGTTCTTATTGATGATGTCCACAATGGTTTTAGTGGCATCGTTTGTGGACTTTCCTTTAAGGAATCCAAATTGCAATGGATGTAAAAGTCTGTTGGAATGGTAGAAATAGTGGAGGCGATTCATCAAAAGTTTGTCGAGGATTTTGCCCCAAACTGGAAGCAGGCAGATGGGTCTATAAGATTCGCAAAGTTTGGGATCCTTTCCATCCTTAGGAATTAGTACAACTTTTGCGATTTTCCAAATCTTTGGAAACACTCCTTTGCTGAGACAAAGGTTAAATAGGTCACATACCCAATTTTTGTCAATTTGGAATAATTCTGCATAAATGATGAGGCAAGTCGCATTGAAGCCTGCAGCCTTGTTGTTTTTCATCTGCTTCATGGTCATTTCAATTTCATCCGTCGTAAATGGCGGATCGTTAGGAGTATTTAGTTCATTGGTAGGATATTGGATTGCTGAAAAGGGAAAGTGAAATTTAAGAATTTCATTTGTTGATTCCGTAGCATTATCTGTTAAAGTGCCATCACAGGAAACAACTGGATTAATGACTTTGGGAGATTTAAGTTTATTTTTAATAATTTTATAGGCACCTCCAAAGGCGTTAGAATTTGTTATGCTCTTTAGATAATCTCTAAACGCTGACTTCTTGACCTCGGAAACTCTCATCCTGTAAGAAGTTGCAGCCTTTTTATATTCAATCTTGAATTTTTGTCTGAGACTGTCTTCATCTTGAGCTTGGTATCTGCGCCTGAGCGCTCTTACTCTGCTTCTTTCGCAGGTTAGTTCTTGAGTCCACCAGTAATTTTGATTACTTTTAGTTAGAGCCTTTTTGGAGTGAATTTTACAAAGAGAACTGATCTTGTTTTCTATGGATAGAATTGTAGTGTCTATGTCCTGTATTTTGTCTACGGGGAATTCTGCAATCAAGTCCTTTAGGCCAGTAGTGAACTGATCCCATTTAAGGGTTTGGTTGTTCCATCTTATGTTATGTTTTGCTCTAATCTTGGCATTGCTAATAGAGCAAGTCATTAACAGATGATCACTTGCAGTAAATTTGTCCCTAATACACCAGTCTACTATTTTAACTTCATTAAAGTTTTTCGTTAGCATTATGTCTATCCAGCTGTCTCCAAGCGTACTATGATAAGTTGGCTTGCTTAGAGGGTCGTTTTCAATGATCAGATTGTGTTTTGAGATGAATTCAAGAAGAAGTTCACCTCTGTTATCAGAGTTGCGAGGTCCCCAAGCTGGGGATTTTGCATTGAAGTCTCCAAAAATGATCCACCTTTTGTCGCAATGTAGACTGAGCTGTGTTTCTAGGGACTGTAGAGAGTGTTGTAAACGTTTTGAAGGAGGACAGTAGACGGAGCAGAAAAGAGTAGATTTATTGTTAATAAACGTCTGTATAATGACCGTTTCAGGTTCAATGAGTATGGGTGAACTTTGGATATTGCCTTTTGTGACAATTGCTGTTCTGGGATTGTTACTTGCCACGATAAGAAGGTCTTTAGAGAGGCCAGTAATTTGATTTTCAAAAACATGTGGGTCGTTGATGGATGCTAAGTCAAGGTTTAGTTCCTTGAAGTCTTCAGGGAGTAAGGAGTTTGCCGCTTTACAATGATTGAGATTAATGTGAGCACAATTTAATTTAAAATTTTTGTTGTTTTTATTCATAGTTGGTCCTTGAAATTATTTTGTTAATCTCTTTTTCATAAATAGGGCATTTTTTGCTGTTGGCAAAATGCTCAACATTGTATTTGGTCTTATACTTTTTGTTACTCTCTAAGCAGTTAATGCAGCAGAATTTGTGTTTGCAATCCTTATCAATATGAGTATCTGCACATCTTTTGCAGGTGTCTTCCCTTTTGCAATCTGAGGCCTTGTGTCCATATCTGAGACATTTAAAACATTGTGTGACCTTCAGATATTCCCTGAATTGGATGCTAGACCATCCAAGGAAAACTTTTTGTTTTGCATTAAGTTCAGATAAAGCTTTACCGTTTAGTTTGACAATCCAGTTCATGCCAAACTTACTTTTGAATCCATGTACCACCTCTAATTCCACTTCATTGCTAAGTGAATTTTGTGTGGTGATTCTCTCAGCAATCTCTTCCTTAGGAATATCTTGGTCCACATTGTAGAGAATAATTCTTGGCTTTCTAAGTTCTGGCTTTTTAGCCTCATGGGAATGTTTGGTAATATCGTTCTTTTGCACTTCAGCAATAATTTTGTCTATTTCATCATTTGTGAATGCCTCGACCAGGATTCCACCTTTTCGGACTGGTCTAACTTGTTTGATTTTGAGTCCTAACTTAGTAGGATTGATCGCCTTTTTGATCACACTTTTTGTTTCTTCCGACGTTGCCTCCTTTTTAAGATAGATGATGACAACGTTGTCTTTTCTTTGCCTTGAGCGCTCTCTACGAGTATTAATAACTTTTCTTTCTTCCCTTTTAGATTTAGTTTTGGGTTTCTTGTTAACCACTTCGGCAAAAGTAGGTGGAGCTAAAGTTTCTTTAGCCTTGGCCATGCCTTCTAGATATGCATTCTTCTCAATCTGTGAGATGGCAATATTCATAATTTCAGAAAGTGTCTGTCGAATTTTTTGCTGGAATCCGGCACTTGCTTTGCTTGAAGCAAGTGTGTTTTGAATGTCTCTATCCAACCCAAGTAGTTTAAGAAGGTCAGGTTTAAGCTCTGCGTTAGCTGTCTCACAGTTATACACCTCGAGTTCCCTTACGGGACACTCTGAGGGTGAAGCCATGGTGAACGAGTGAATAAATCCACTCGGTGAAATCTAGCTTAAAGCAAAAACAGCTCAAAAAGATCCCTCTGCCTTCGTTGGCCGTCAAAGTTTGACGTTACCAGGAGCCACCACGAGGAGGTGAAGGACAGATGGTTAGCTATTTCCAAGAACTTGACTAACGAAACCCTGAGGAATCGAACTGTCAAGACAGAGTTTTACTTCCCGGATAGACTCTGGGCCGTTGTCCGGGAACGTATAATGCTCAAAATTACACTTGGAAATCGCTATGGGACTGGCTCCCTCATCAAGAGGGTAACTCCAAAGATGTTAAGCTGGCCCACCCGAAGGTATACAGCAAAGGGAGCACGTTGGACAGTAATCCTGGACACCAAACCGTTGCCGAGTAAGTCACTGGCATGAGGGTCCAAAATGACACACATAGCCTCGAGGGCAAAGGTTCCTAGTCTGGTTCAATGGAGACTCGTCCTCAGGAAGGGGCCAATGCGGCCTTTATTGATAATTAAAATACAAAAGAGAGGTTACAATCAAAGATTTCAGGAATATTACATGATATTTACAAATACAAAATTGGTTAGCAGTCCATCTGCTTGAACAGCTCTGCTTGGAGTATCTCTCTGACTCCAGTCCTGAACTTCTTGCTCTGAAGTAGATGTCTGAGTCTCGTTGAAGAGGAGGAGGCTGGAAAGTATCTCTTACGAGTTTCCTTGTGTTGCTCACAATGAAAGATGACGTGTTCCGGATCATGGGGCTCGCCGTCAATGGGGCAGGATTCTGGTTTCCAATGGAACCTATGCTGGTAGGTCCCAAAAGCTCCATGCCCTGTGAGGAGCTGGTTGATGTAGAAATCTCCTTGGAGGCGTTTCCTGCTGACCTTTGGGAAGATCCTGTGGAGTCTCCTAGTCTTGGATGAGTTGCTCCAGAGAAGTTTCCAGGACTGGTTTTCGAACTCTTGTGCAAGAGTCCTGAATTGTCGTCTACTGAGCTTGACTGTGACATCGGTGACATCAGAGGAGGTTGCTTCCTTGGCAGCCAAATGTGCTGCCTCATTCTCTGTGATGCCGATGTGCGCCTTTACCCAGTGGAAGGTAAATCTAGTCTTGTTAGGTAGGAAGATGTCGCGGATGCTTTGGAGAGTGTCGCTTGAAAGTTCTCTGCCCATGAGAGCTACCAGGACTGAGCGTGAATCCGTGTGAAAGTGGCAGGCTTGGAGCTGTTTGTCGATGACATACTTCATTGTATGTAGGATAGCAGTTGCTTCAGCTTCAAAGACTGAAGCTTGATCGTTGAGTCTCTGTTTGATGGAGTGAATCAGCCTTCCATTCTGGAAGATCAAGGAGGCACATCCAACTCTACCATTGATGCGGGATCCGTCTGTATAGGCATAGAACTCTTGATGATTCCTGTCAAAGTCCCAAGTGATTCCAAGATGAGTCCAAGGGGGGGAGAGCAGGGGGCGTCGAATCCAGGAGTTGGACTCATTCCAAGTTGAGTCCATGAGCTGGGCGGGAGTATTGTAGTTCCAAAGTTCAAAGCAGAGCTGGTTGGTGTGTGCTTTGAGGAAAATGGGTGGAGCGCCGGCTAAGATGAGGAGGACATCTGTATACGTAGTCTTGTAGGCTTTCGTCACTTTTAGGAGAGCTATCCTTTGAATCTGGAGCAACTTGGTGTTGATGCATGAGGTGTTGGAGTACCATACAGGACTGCCATAGAGAATGACACTCTCTATTACACTTGTGTATATCAGCTTAAGAATTGGAGGTTGGAGTCCCCAGGTAGCACGAGTCAGCCTGGCGATTTTATTCTGCAGGCAGTCAACTTTTTCTTTAACAGCATTCAGATGAGGCATCCAAGACAGCTTAGGATCCAGGATGATGCCCAGATACCTGAGTTCATTGGTGTACTTGATCTTATTACCGGATATGGAGATTCCCGGACGTCTGGTAATGTCCTTGTGTGGAACGAAGTTGGTATACTCGCATTTTTGCACACTAAGTGTGAGATGGAACTTTTCTGTCCAGTTTTGGACCATCTTGAGTGGTCTGATGGCCTGCTTGGAAAATTTGAAATAAGAGCTGTTAGATTGGAGGATGGCAAAGTCATCTGCAAAAGCTGGGCAGTGAGCCGTTGTTCCGAAGTCCTGAGAGAGGAGTTCATTGGCAATTAAGAGCCACAGGAAGGGTCCAAGGCAAGAGCCCTGAGGGATTCCAATATCGTAGTCGCATTTAACTCCACCTTCATTGATGTACGTTCTTCCCCTAAAGAAAGAACAAACGACTTGAAAGATGTTGGGCGGAGTCTTGAATTTATGAAGCAGTTGAATGATGTCTTTCCATCTGGCGCTGTTAAAAGCATTCCTAATGTCGAGAGAGATTAGGCATGAGAAGTGTTTCTTCTGTTTGTTCTGCCTAATCCTGCTGACTAATTCTCGGAGTGCGTCATTTGTGCTCCTACCTTTAAGGAAACCAAACTGATTAGGGCTCAGGAACTGGTGAAACTGGAAATGAAAGTATAGTCTTTTCATCAGGAGCTTATCAAGGATCTTGCCCCAAACAGGCAAAAGACAAATTGGTCTATAGGACACTCTGAGGGACTTGTCTTTTCCGTCTTTCGGGATCAGGATAACTTTTGCAGTCCCCTCAGGGGGTTTACCTTCTTTAGGTAAACACGGGTGTCACAATCCCGAGGTACCCTAGTGATTTGTTCTCTACTTTTTTTCCCTCTCTCCACTACTCTTCTGCTTTTTTTCCTATTCTCCCTCGTTGTGGTTTCCTCGAAAGAGGTTGAGGGCTCCCCTTGAGTAGCTTTCGCCGCTCTGTTGCTATTAGCTACTCTTGAGGACTAAATCACCCACGTGTTTGCCGTGCGTGGAGACCCGTGTCCCTGGAAAGGAGGATCCTGGTAATTGAGGCCTCCTGAGACCAACACATTGCTTTGGCCTCTGCTTCAGGTAAACGGGAGGTGTGTTGCGGTCCTCAGCACATCAATCGGCTTTATGGATCAAGCGATAGGTACATCTACTGGGTGACTCGTTAAGGGTGGAGTCAACTTCAGGGATGTACCGTGAGCGTATAGGGACTGACTAGCACTGGTACAGTTAACATGTATCCCCTCGTAGGGCTCCGTGGTGGGTGGTGCCGTCTGGTCCCTGAATTCATATTCATCCTATATGGATAAAAAAACTTTCTCCTCACTCCCTCGGGAGCAACAAATGTCAAATTGTAGTGCGAAGTATTTTATAATAACCAGAATTGGAAATACCTTCGAATATGTTTCACCTTTTCTCATTGAAAAGAATATAACTTCTTACTTGGGAGAAGTTAAATCTATTAAGAAGTTACGATCGGGTGTTTTATTAATAGAGACTGCATCAGACAAACAATCAGTACTACTGCAAAACCTGAAAGCAATTGGTGACATGGCAGTAACTGTGGAACCGCATAGAAATTTAAATTTTTCACGTGGTGTTATTTCTTCGGAGGACTTGTTTCATACTCCCACCGAAGAAATACTGGAAAATTTGAAATCACAAAAAGTCTGCGCTGTGAAAAGAATTACGATAAAGAGAGATGGCATTGTATTAAACACAAAGCATCTCATTTTGACATTCTCAACACCAGACTTGCCACAAAACATTAAAGTGGCTTATATGCGATGTTCAGTACGGCCTTTTATCCCTAATCCGCTAAGATGCTTCCAGTGCCAACGATTTGGACACTCTAAAATGGCTTGCAGAGGAAAACTCATATGCGCCCGTTGTTCTGACGTTTGCCATGAAAGTACCACTTGCGAAGCCAAAGAAGTGTGTGTCAACTGTAAAGGTAACCACACTTCTTATTCTAGATCTTGTCCCGTTTGGCAACAGGAAAAGGAAATTGTTACCATCAAAATCAAGAACAATATTTCCTATTTAGAAGCTCGCCGATTAGTTAATTCCCGTACTCCCACTCCAGGTGTTAGTTACGCTCAGATAACCAAAAAAATAACCCGATCCTGCAGCACCCAAACCGACACAAACTCTATTCCTACAGTTAGATTGCTCCCAAAGCAAAACACGACAGAAATTTCTGCACCTCTAATTGCGAAATCAACTTTGGCAAAATCAACAGCTTTAA
This sequence comes from Latrodectus elegans, assembly GCA_030067965.1. NCBI lineage: Eukaryota > Metazoa > Arthropoda > Arachnida > Araneae > Theridiidae > Latrodectus > Latrodectus elegans. The sequence goes on along the minus strand of CM057812.1, from coordinate 4,741,608 downwards.
AGGCTAGAAAATTAAAACTGGCCAAGGAAGGCGTTCGAAAGTCTTCGCTAATTGCCAGAAAAGCTCTTCTGTCTATGGATGCAGACACTGTCAAACTGCATCCTTCAGATGATGATTTCATGCTGGAAGATTCATCTGAGATGACACTGAGCAATAGTGACAACGGTTAGACTGTATTCCCCCTCAGGGGGTTTACCTTCTTTAGGTAAACACGGGTGTCACAATCCCGAGGTACCCTAGTGATCTGTCCTCTTCTTTATTTTCTTCTCTCCTCTACTCTTCTGCTTTTTCTTCCTTTTCTCCCTCAGTGTGGTTGCCTCGTAAGAGGTTGAGGGCTCCTCTTGAGTAGCTTTCGCCGCTCTGTTGCTATTAGCTACTCTTGAGGACTAAATCACCCACGTGTTTGCCGTGCGTGGAGACCCGTGTCCCTGGAAAGGAGGATCCTGGTAATTGAGGCCTCCTGAGACCAACACATTGCTTTGGCCTCTGCTTCAGGTAAACGGGAGGTGTGTTGTGGTCCTCAGCACATCAATCGGCTTTATGGATCAAGCGATCGGTACATCTACTGGGTGACTCGTTAAGGGTGGAGTCCACTTCAGGGATGTACCGTGAGCGTATAGGGACTGACTAGCACTGGTACAGTTAACCTGTATCCCCTTGTAGGGCTCCGTGGTGGGTGGTGCCGTCTAGTCCCTGAATATTATTTTGACATTTATGAATAAATCTACTTTCTCCTCACTCCCTCGGGAGCAACAATTGCCAATGTGTGAAGCGAAGTTCTTCATAATTAAAAGAACTGGAGGATCATTTGAGTATGTTTCTCCCTTTCTGATTGAGAAGGGATTAGTATCTCATTTGGGTGTTGTAAAATCTGTCAAAAAATTAAGAACGGGCAATCTACTTGTTGAAACCACATCGGAAAAACAAGCTATGATAATACAGACCATGAAATCCCTAGCTGACATACCAGTAACAGTAGAGCCACATGCTAGACTAAATTTTAAGGAGTAATTTCTGCAGAGGATTTGTATCATACGTCCACTGATGAAATTCTTGACAACTTAAAAAGCCAGAAAGTCTGCGCCGTCAAAAGGATAACAATTAAAAGGGATGGTATTATCTTAAATACCAAACACCTTATTTTGACCTTTGCAACGCCTGACTTACCAAAATACATCAAAGTGGCTTATATGCGTTGCTCAGTGCGACCATATATACCAAATCCTCTCAGATGTTTCCAGTGCCAACGTTATGGGCATTCTAAAATGGCTTGCAGAGGAAAACCTACTTGCGCTCGCTGCTCCCAAGCTGACGAGCATGACAGTGTTACCTGCAAAGCCAAAGAAATGTGCGTCAACTGCAAAGGAGACCACCCTTCATATTTCAGATCTTGTCCCGTTTGGCAACAGGAAAAGGAAATTGTCGCTATTAAGATCAAGAACAATGTGTCCTATATTGAAGCTCGTCGCATAGTTAGTTCCCGCACTCCAACTCCTGGTGTTAGTTACGCAGCTATGGCAAAAAAAGTTACCCGATCTTGCAGCACCCAAACAGATTCTGTCTCTTCAGCTAGCTTTCTCTTAAAGCAAAAAACAATGGAAACATCAACACCTGTAATAGCCAAATCAGCTTTGGCAAAATCAAAAGCCTTAAAGGCGAGGAAATTAAAATTGGTTAAGGAAGGCATTCGAAAGTCTTCCTTAACAACAAAAAAAGCTCTTCTGTGTTTGGATGCAGACACTGTGAAACTGCATCCCTCGGATGATGACTTCAATTCTGAAGATTCATCAGAGATGACGATGAGTAACAGTGAGAAATGTTAGAATATATTCCATTCCTGACTTCCTTTGTTTCCTGGAATTGTCGTGGGTTTCGGTCTCGCATTGATGACATCAAATCAATTATCTCTTGCTTTAACCCCGCATGTGTGGCTCTCCAGGAGACATTCCTGAAGCCCACTGTTGTCACGAAACTGCGTGGGTTTCAGTGCTTCAGAAAGGATAATGATGGTGATGCTGCTGTGTCTGGTGGAGTTTGTATAATTACATCAAACAATTACCCCAGTACAGCACATCAGTTAAGAACTACACTCCAGGCCCTGGCTGTGAGAATCCACACCACATGTCTAATAACAGTGTGTAGTCTTTACTTACCACCAAATGATGTCATCCAAGAAGAGGAACTGAATGATTTGGTTGCTCAACTCCCAACTCCATATTTATTGCTCGGTGATTTTAATGGACATAGTACTATGTGGGGTAGTGATGATACGAATTCTCGCGGTCGTCAGATAGAAAAGTTAATTTCTGACAATTGCCTCTGTCTGCTAAATACCGACGAGAAGACTTATTTTCACGAACCTACACGGACATTTCACTCTCTGGACTTAGCTATATGTTCTCCATCACTCTTGCCATTGCTGAATTTTGAAGTTGGAAATGACCTCTACAATAGTGATCATTTCCCTCTAATCGTGTCTCAGGCTGGAAGTAATAGTGTGTGTCACAAACCACCTAATTATGTGTACAGTCGAGTCGATTGGTAACTTTTCACACAAATGGCTGTGATCAGTGAGACAAGAGTTAAGACAGATGTGATAGATGATGCCGTTAAATATGTCACCGACACAATAATCAGAGCTGCGGATGTTGCTATCCCTAAAAATTCCATCATTCCACATAAACACAGGAAACCTTGGTGGAATGAAAAGTGTCAACTCTCCTATAAGAAACAAAGGAAGCAATGGAATATATTCCGAAGATACCCTACTACGGAGAATCTTGTTGCTTTTAAAAAAGCCAAAGCTGAAGCTCGAAAAGTTAGACGTCAGAGTCAAAGAGAATCTTGGATTCGCTACGTGTCGTCAATCAATTCATCGACAACAAGTAAACAATTATGGAGGAAAGTTAAAGCAGCCAATGGTATTTATCAGGATTATTCCATTCCTGTATTAAAAACCGGAGCTGCAATACACTCCTCAGCGGTAGATATTTCTAATGTCATCGGTGAAACCTTTGCTAGTGTTTCCAGCTCTGATTCATATAATCCTACTTTTCTAAGGATTAAAGGAATCGCTGAGCGGACACCTCTAAGCTTTCATGATCGACATATTCTACCCTATAATTGTGATTTTGAACTGTCAGAATTGAAGTCTGCTTTATCTAAAGCAAACGACACTAGCCCAGGACCAGATGGAATCTCGTATCAAATGCTCCGTCATTTAAATCATGATTCTTTATTAAACATACTTTCATTGTTTAATAGAATCTGGACTGAGCATGCTTATCCTACTTCATGGAGAGAAGCGATAGTGATTCCTATATTGAAGCCTGGAAAAGATTCATCTGACCCTCTGAGTTATCGTCCAATAGCTCTTACGAGTTGCTTATGCAAAACATTTGAGCGTATGGTCAATGCTAGACTCATTTACGTCTTAGAGAAGAATAATTGCATACATCTTCATCAAAGCGGATTTCTAAGAGGACGATCCACTATAGATAACATAGTAGATCTATAATCTCGAATTCGAAATGCTTTCGTGAGGAGAAACCATCTCGTTGCTATTTTCTTCGACGTTGAGAAAGCATATGATCGTACATGGCGCTATGGTATTCTCCGTACTCTGCATAATCTTGGCTTTAAGGGTAATCTTCCAATATTTATCCAAAACTTTCTGGCCTCACGCGTTTTTAAAGTGCGCGTTGGAACTACAATTTCCAATACATTTAGTCAAGCTGAGGGTGTCCCTCAAGGTAGCATTTTAAGCGTAACCCTTTTTAACCTTTTCATCAGTGACATACTCAATCAATTACCATCTTCTGTTCATGGCACTTTGTATGTTGATGATTTACAAATTTCATATCAGGGTTCAAACATGAATATAATTGAGAGACAATTGCAAACAGCTGTAAATAATTTAACCACTTGGTGTGAACGGAATGGTCTTAGTATATCTCCTAGTAAGAGTTGCTGTGTCCATTTCTGTAGGAAAACTAGCTACCATAATGATCCTGTGATTCACATAAATAATAGACCCATTCCTGTAGTCAGTGAGATAAAATTCCTTGGCGTGATTTTTGACAAGAAGTTAACTTTCTTTCCGCATGTTTTACATCTGCGGAAGAAATGTGAGCGACTGCTTAATATCCTCAAAGTGCTTTCGCATACATCTTGGGGTGCAGATCGCACATCACTCCTAAGAATTTATCAGTCTGTAATTTTATCTCGAATTGACTACGGCTGTGTTGCTTATGGATCAGCTAGACTCTCCATCTTACGCAGATTGGACACTGTTCACCATACTGCTTTAAGGATATGCTGTGGAGCTTTTCGCACATCACCCGTCCAGAGTCTATATGTAATCTGCCAACAGTTGCCATTAGACCTGCGGCGGATGCAGCTGTCTCTTAATTATTATTCAAAAATCATGTCCTCACCTCATCATCCCTTGCATTCCACGATTCCAAGTGCTGCTCTTAAGAGATTATATAATGCTAGACCATCAAGCATTCCACCTTTTCTCTGTCGTATTAAATCCATTATTTTGCTTTCTGACCTATGTGATGTCCGAATCGAGTCTACCGACCTTTTCGCATATCCCCCTTGGTATGATCCACACATTATTGTGCTGAATCCCTTTGGAAGTAATAAAAAATCAGACACAAATACTGCTATTCTTCAACAGCTTTATTCATTCCATCGCTGTCAGTATACTATGTACACTCCAGTATTTACGGATGGATCCAAATGTCCAGGATCAGTTGGCTGTGGAGTGTATCTTGATGATACCTCGTACAGTTATAGCCTTCATAAATCCTGCTCCATCTTCACCGCTGAGGCTACGGCTTTATACCGAGCACTTCAGCTGCTACAAACTAAAAATGAACGTAAATTCTGTGTGTACACTGACAGTATGAGTGTATTAGAAGCTTTGAGGAATAACAACTATAATTGCCATCCAGTTGTGTCTAAGATATTCAAATTAATTGATACTGTTACTAACAAGGGATTTGAGATACTGTTTTGTTGGGTACCAAGCCACATAGGTATAGATGGCAATGAGAAAGCTGATGCTGCCGCTAAATCTGCAGCTACTTCCATTTTGCCTTCATTACCATCAATGGACATGAGAAAAGGATTCAAATATTTCATATATTCTCTTTGGCAGGAATCCTGGGACCTGCAAGTCAGCAACAAACTCCATTCCATATTTTCATACAACATTCCATTATCTGTTTTATCTCCACGAAGCGCAGATGTAAGACTGACTCGCCGACGAATTGGTCACACGCGTTTCACCCACAAACATTTGATCTTAAGTGATCTCCTACCGTGGTGTGAAAAGTGTGATGAACCATTTACAGTATATCACATTTTAATTGTGTGTCCAGATTTTAACCATCAGCGTTTTAGATATTTTAATATTGATATTTTAGCATTAGAAGATTTGCTTGGGGAACCACCCCATCGCAATTTATTTGCGTTTTTAAAAGACATAGGATTTATGAATTTTATCTGATTTAGAAATATTTTATTTAAATATCAAGTTTTTAATTTTATACATGTATATATTATATATTTACAGACTTTCAATATATATTTTAACTATATTTCTATTTTATACCTTTAATATACATTTTAACTATATTTCTATTTTATACTTTTAATGTACATTTTATCTATATTATTATTTTATGTTTTTAATTGGTGGAAAAAAACGGTTGTATAATATCTTGTGATTGGCGCAGCTTGTCCTTATCTGGACCTTGCGCCATAAAAACCAACCAACCAACCAACCAACCGTTAGACTGTATTCCATTAATGACTTCCTTTGTTTCATGGAATTGTCGTGGTTTTCGGCCTCGAATTGATGATATCAAATCCATTATGTCAACCTATAACCCCGCATGTGTGGCACTCCAGGAAACATTCCTGAAGCCCACTGTTATCACAAAAATGCGTGGGTTTCAATGTTTTAGAAAGGATAATGGTGGTGATGCAGCTGTATCTGGTGGAGTTTGTATTATTACATCAAACACTTATCCCAGTACAGCACATCAGTTAAGAACTACTCTCCAGGCTGCTGCTGTGAGAATTCACACCGCATGTCTAATTACAGTTTGTAGCCTATTTACCACCGAATGATGTCATCCAAGAAGAGGAACTAAACGACTTACTTGATCAACTCCCAGCTCCATTTTTATTGCTTGGTGATTTTAACGGGCATAGTCCTCTGTGGGGTAGTGATGATGCGAATTCTCGCGGTCGTCAGATCGAACAGTTAATTTCTGACAACTGCCTCTGTCTCCTGAATACCGACGAGAAAACCTATTTTCACGAACCTACACGGACATTTCACTCTCTTGACTTAGCTATTTGTTCTCCATCACTCCTGCCATTGCTGAATTTTGCTGTTGGAAATGACCTCTATAATAGTGATCATTTCCCTCAAATCGTGACTCAGGCTGGAAGTAATAGTGTGCGTCACAAACCACCTAATTATGTGTACAGTCGAGCCGATTGGACACTTTTCACGCAATTGGCTGTGATCAGTGAGGCAAGAGTTAAAACAGATAAAATAGATGATGCCGTTAAATATATCACCGACACAATAATCCGAGCTGCGGATGTTGCTATCCCTAAAAATTCCATCATTCCACATAAACACAGAAACCTTGGTGGAATGAAAGTGTCAACTCTCCTATAAGAAACAAAGGAAGCAATGGAATATATTCCGAAGATACCTACTACGGAGAATCTTGTTGCTTTTAAGAAAGCCAAAGCTCAAGCTCGAAGAGTTAGACGTCAGAGTCAAAGAGAATCTTGGATTCGCTACGTGTCGCCAATCAGTTCATCGACAACAAGTAAACAATTATGGAGGAAAGTTAAAGCAGCCAATGGTATCTATCAGGATTATTCCATTCCTGTATTAAAAACCGGAGCTGCAATACACTCCTCAGCGGTAGATATTGCTAATGTCATCGGTGAAACCTTTGCTAGTGTTTCCAGCTCTGATTCATATAATCCTACTTTTCTAAGGATTAAAGGAATCGCTGAGCGGACACGTTTAAGCTTTCATGATCGACATATTCTACCCTATAATTGTGATTTTGAACTGTCAGAATTGAAAACTGCTTTATCTAAAGTAAACGACACTAGCCCAGGACCAGATGGAATCTCGTATCAAATGCTCCGTCATTTAAATCATGATTCTTTATTAAACATACTTTCATTGTTTAATAGAATCTGGACTGAGCATGCTTATCCTACATCATGGAGAGAAGCGATAGTGATTCCAATTTTGAAACCTGGCAAAGATTCATCTGACCCTCTGAGGTATCGTCCAATAGCTCTCACGAGTTGCTTGTGCAAAACGTTTGAGTGTATGGTCAATGCTAGACTCATTTACATCTTAGAGAAGAATAATTGCATACCCCTTCAACAAAGCGGATTTCGAAGAGGACGATCCACTATTGACAACATAGTAGATCTGGAATCCCAAATTCGAAATGCTTTCGTGAGGAGAAACCATCTTGTTGCAATTTTCTTCGATATTGAGAAAGCATACGATCGTACGTGGCGTTATGGTGTTCTCCGTAATATGCATAATCTTGGATTTAAGGGTAATCTTCCAATATTTATACAGAATTTTCTAGCTACTAGGCTATTTAAAGTACGTATTGGAAGTACAGTTTCCAATACTTTTACTCAAGCTGAGGGTGTCCCTCAAGGTAGCGTTTTAAGCGTAACCCTTTTTAACCTTTTCATCAATAACATACTTCATCAGTTACCATCTTCAGTTCATAGGAATTTATATGTTGATGACTTACAAATTTCATATCAGGGTTCAAACATGAATATAATTGAGAGACAATTGCAAACGGCTGTAAACAATCTAACTACTTGGTGTGAACGAAATTGTCTTAGTATATCTCCTAGTAAGAGTCACTGTGTCCATTTCTGTAGGAAAACTAGTCTTCATCCCGATCCTGTGCTTCACATACGCAATAGACCTATTCCTGTGGTCAACGAGATAAAATTCCTCGGTGTAATTTTCGATAAGAAGTTAACTTTTCTTCCGCATACTTTATATCTGCGGAAGAAATGCGAGCGAATGCTCAATATCCTCAAGGTGTTGTCTAATACATTTTGGGGTGCAGATCGCACTTCATTGCTCTTTATTTACCAATCAATCATTTTATCTCGTATTGACTATGGTTGTGTTGCTTATGGATCGGCTAGATCTTCCAATTTACGTAGATTGGATACCGTCCACCACTCTGCTTTAAGGATTTGCTGTGGAGCATTTCGTACATCACCCGTTCAGAGTCTATATGTAATCTGCCAACAATTACCATTAGACCTGCGGCGGATACAGCTGTCTCTTAATTATTATTCAAAAATCGTGTCCTCACCTCATCATCCCTTGCGTTCCACGATTCCAAGTGCTGCTCTTAAGAGATTATATAATGCTAGACCATCAAGCATTCGACCTTTTCTCTGTCGTATTAAATCTATTATTTTGCTTTCTGACCTATGTGATGTCCGAATCGAGTCTACCGACCTTTACGCACATTCACCTTGGTACAATCCACACATTACTGTGTTAAATCCCTTTGGTAAGAATAAAAAATCAGACACAAGTACTGCTATTCTTCAACAGCTTTATTCATTCCATCGCTGTCAGTACACTATGTACACTCCAGTATTTACGGATGGATCCAAATGTCCAGGATCAGTTGGCTGTGGAGTTTATCTTGATGATACCTCCTACAGTTATAGCCTTCACAAATCCTGCTCCATCTTCACTGCTGAGGCTACGGCTATACCCGAGCACTTCAGTTGGTAACAACTAAAAATGAACGTAAATTCTGTCTGTACACTGACAGTATGAGTGTATTAGAAGCTTTAAGGAATAACAACTATAATTGCCATCCAGTTGTGTCTAAGATATTCAAATTAATTGATAATGTTACTAACAAGGGATTTGACATACTGTTTTGTTGGTTACCAAGCCACATAGGTATAGAAGGCAATGAGAAAGCTGATGCTGCCGCTAAATCTGCAGCTACTTCCATTTTGCCTTCAATACCATCAATGGACATGAGAAAAGGATTCAAACATTTCATATATTCTCTTTGTAAGGAATCCTGGGACCCGCAAATCAGCAGCAAACTCCATTCCATATTTTCATACATCATTCCATTATGTGTTTTATCTCCACGAAGTGCAGATGTCAGACTGACTCGCCTTCGAATTGGTCACACACGTTTCACCCACAAACATTTGATCTTAAGTGATCTCCAACCATGGTGTGAAAAGTGTGATGAACCTTTTACAGTATATCATATTTTAATTGTGTGCCCAGATTTTAACCATCAGCGTTTTAGATATTTTAATGGTAACATTTTAACATTAGAAGATCTGCTTGGGGGACCACCCCATTGCAACCTATTTGCGTTTTTAAAAGACAAAGGATTTATGAATTTTATCTGATTTAGAAATATTTTACTTAAATATAAAATTTTTAATTTTATAAATGTGTATATTGTATGTTTACAAACTTTTAATATACATTTTAACTATATTTCTAATTTATACCTTTTAATATACATTTTAACTATATTTCTATTTTATACCTTTAATATACATTTTAACTATATTTCTACTTTGTACTTTTAATGTACATTTTAACTATATTATTATTTTATACTTTTAATGGGTTTAAAAAACTGGTGTAAGCTACCCTGTGTTTGGCGCAGCTTGTCCTTGTCTGGACCTTGCGCCATAAAAACCAACCAACCAACCAACTTTTGCCGTTTTCCAGAAGTCGGGAAAAGTTCCTTGGTATATACAAGCATTGAGAACTCCCTGGAACCATTCTCTACAGCAGAAGAAGAGTTCTTGGTAAATCTCCAGACAGACATCATTAAATCCAGGAGCTTTGTGGGGATTCATCTCCTTGATCGTTTCCTCAATTTCCAAGATGGTGAAGTCCGGCTGGTTCGGCAAAGACTGCTCTGTTTCAAGTTCCACTACCGGTGATCCTCATCAAGAGGGTAACTCTAAAGATGTAGTGCTGTCCCACCCGAAGGTATTCAGCAAAAAGCACGTTGGATAGCAATCCTGGACATGAGCAAGCCCTCAGGGGGTTTACCTTCTTTAGGTAAACACGGGTGTCACAATCCCGAGGTACCCTAGTGATCTTTCCTCTTCTTTATTTTCTTCTTTTCACTAATCTTCTGCTTTTTCTTCCTTTTCTCCCTCATTGTGGTTTCCTTGAAAGAGGTTGAGGGCTCCCCTTGAGTAGCTTTCGCCGCTCTGCTGCTATTAGCTACTCTTGGGGACTAAATCACCCACGTGTTTGCCGTGCGTGGAGACCCGTATCCCTGGAAAGGAGGGTCCTGGTAATTGAGGCCCCCAGAGACCAACACATTACTTTGGCCTCTGCTTCAGGTAAACGGGAGGTGTGTTGTGGTCCTCAGCACATCAATCGGCTATATGGATCAAGCGATCGGTACATCTACTGGGTGACTCGTTAAGGGTGGAGGCCACCTCAGGGATGTACTGTGAGCGTATAGGACCTGGCTAGCACTGGTGCAGCTGGTCTGCATCCCCTTGTTGGACTCGGTGGTGGGTGGTGCGGTCAGATCCCGAAATTTTTAAAAAAAATTATGGATAATAAAAAATTTTTTCTCCCGCGGGAGCACCAACATAATATTAAAAATGCGAAATATTTTTTGGTTAAAAGAAAGGAGGGCACCTTTTCCTCGGTGTCTCCTTTCCTAATACATAAGGGAATATCGAACTTTGTTGGAGAAGTGAAAAAAATACAAAAACTACGCTCTGGTGACCTTCTAGTGGAGGTGGCATCTGAAAAACAAGCTGCGGTAATCGAAAACATGAAGTTACTGGCGAATATAGAAGTTACTGTATCGCCTCATGGAAATTTAAATTTTTCTCGTGGTGTCGTATCATCCAGTGATTTGCTCAATACGCCTACGGATGAGATTCTAGACAACCTGCTGAATCAGAAGGTCTGTGGTGTTGAACGCATCACAGTCAGAAGGGATGGAAAATATTTCGAAACTAAACATCTCATTCCGACTTTTGCGACCTCAGACCTTCCACAGCATATTAAAGCTGCCTATATGAATCTTTCTGTACGGCCATACATTCCAAATCCACTGAGATGCTTCCAGTGCCAGCGCTTTGGACACTCGAAGATTGCATGCAGAGGCAAAATCACCTGCGCTCGTTGTGCGGCGATAGGCCATGATAGTTTAAACTGCACTGCAAAGGAGAGGTGTGTCAACTGTCATGGTGACCACCCTCTTACTCCCGAAGTTGTCCTGCAATGGCATCTGGAAAAAGAGATCGCCACGATTAAAATAAATAACAAATGTTCATATCCTGAGGCAAGACGTATAGTCACTTCTCGCACTCCAAAACTGGAGTCAGCTATGCAGCCGTCGCTAGAAAGGAATATAAATCCAGTAGCACACAAACAAATGAATTTTCACTTCCTCTTGAAAGATTACCCCAAACACCTACACAAAGACCAAAATCAACTGAAACTAAAAGAAAAGTTCCTTCGGCAAAAACAAAAGCCTTGAAGGCCCTTAAACTGAAATCTGCAAAGGAGGGCTTAAAAAGGCACTCCTTATCCACCCGAAAAGCCATGATCCTGGAGGATGATGCAGTCTCTCTACATCCCTCGGATGACGATATATCGTTCGAGGAATTGTCCAGATGACATGCCTTCCAGCTCCGGGAAAGGAGCTTTTCAAACTAAGTAATAACTTCTTTTGTTTCTTGGAACTGCCATGGTTTGCGTTCCCATCATGATGACATCAAGTCTATAATTTCAGCCTACAACCCGCATGTGTTGCACTTCAGGAAACATTCCTGAAGTCCAGCAATAACTTTTCCATGCGTGGGTTTAAATGCTTTAGAAAAGACTGTGGTAACGATGGTGCAGTGTCTGGAGGGGTTTGCATACTAACATCCAACAACAATCCCAGCACTGCCCAACCTTTGAATACTACACTACAGGCTGTAGCTATACGAATCCATACAGTATGCTTGTTGACAGTCTGTAGTTTGTATTTACCACCACACGATGTCATCCGCCAAGAGGAACTCGATGCTTTAATAGATCAGCTGCCAACACCATTTCTGTTGTTAGGTGATTTTAACGGCCATAGTTCTTTGTGGGGAAGTGATGATACTAATTCTCGCGGTCGGCAGATAGAGGCGGTTTATTTTAGACAACAGTCTCTGTCTGCTTAATACCGACGAGAAGACATATTTCCATGTACCCACAAGAACATTTCATTCTCTTGATTTGGCCATTTGTTCACCATCTCTTCTGCCATTGTTAAATTTAATTGTAGGAAATGATTTGTACAACAGCGATCATTTTCCTCTCGTCATCTCCCAGACTGGAGGTAGTAGTGTAGTACAACGTCTACCTACTTACGTGTACAGTCGGGCAGATTGGACGATATTTACACAATTGGCAGGTATTGATAAGAAAATGGTTACGATCGCTGAGATTGATGATGCCGTATGTGCAGTCACCGAAACGATTATTAATGCAGCTGATTCATCAATACCTAAGAGTTCCCCTATACCACACAGGCGTTGCAAACCTTGGTGGAATAATGAATGTCAAAAAACCTATAAGAAACAGAGGAAGTTATGGGGGTTATTCAGAAGATACCCCACAACGGAGAATCTTATAGCCTTTAAGAGAGCAAAAGCATTAGCTCGCAGAACTCGTCGTCGAAGTCAGAAGGAATCCTGGTCTCGCTATGTGTCCTCAATTACTTCTTCCACATCCAGTAAGCAGTTGTGGAGAAGCGTGAAAGCAGCCAATGGAATTTATAGAGAATCTTCCATTCCTATTTTGAAATCCGGAGCTGCTGTATACTCTTCTCCTAAGGACATCGCTAACGTACTAGGTGAAACTTTTGCTAGTGTCTCCAGCAACGACTCTTATAGTCCTTCTTTTTTAAGGACAAAGATTCGTGCTGAGCGAACACAAATTCGTTTCAACCATGGACAAGCTTTGCCTTATAACTGTGAATTTCGGATGTTGGAATTGAAGAGAGCATTACAGCAGGCTAATAATACCAGTCCAGGACCTGACGGAATCAGTTATCTTATGCTTCAGCATTTAAGTCCAGACTCCCTGTTGAATTTACTTTATTCGTTCAATAGGATCTGGACTGAAAATAAATTCCCATCATTATGGTGTGAAGCAATAGTGATTCCGATCCTGAAGGCTGGTAAGGATCCATCTGTTCCTTCAAATTATCGACCAATAGCTCTGACGAGTTACTTGTGTAAGACTCTCGAACGTATGGTCAACGCCCGTCTCATCTATGTCCTAGAAAACAATAATTGTATTCATAAGAATCAGAGTGGCTTCCGTAAAGGAAGATCCACTCTTGATAATATCACATACTTGGAGACCCAAATCCGCAACGCTTTTGTGCGGAGGAACCATCTGGTCTCCATTTTCTTTGATATCGAGAAGGCATACGACCGTACCTGGCGATATGGAATTCTCCGTTCACTATATGATTTTGGCTTTCGGGGTAATCTACCGATATTCCTACAAAATTTTTTAAGCTCCCGTGTTTTTAAAGTCCGTATTGGAACTGTGTTGTCCAATACTTTTACTCAAGCCGAGGGCGTTCCCCAAGGCTCTATTTTAAGTGTCACCATTTTTAAATTATTCATTAGTATCATCTTGAATCACTTACCATCAACTATAAATGGTACACTTTACGTTGACGACCTGCAAATATCATGTCAGGGGTCAAATATTCGGTTAATTGAGAGACAACTGCAAACAACAGTTAACAAACTTGCTGCATGGTGGGCTGAAAATGGCCATACTTTATCATCAAGCAAGAGTAAGTGTGTCCACTTCTGTAGAAAGACTAGTCTGCATAATGATCCAGTTATTAATATCAACATTACTCCAATACAAGTAGTCAATGAAATAAAATTTCTGGGAATAATCTTTGACCGAAAATTAACCTTTCTCCCGCATGTTCTACATCTGCGGAAGAAGTGTGAGCGATCGCTTAATATCATCAGGGTGTTGTCAAATACATCTTGGGGTGCAGATCGCACATCACTTCTTCGAATTTATCAGTCATTGATTTTATCCCGCATTGACTACGGATGTGTTGTTTATGGATCGGCTAGATCTTCTGTTTTAGGAAGACTGGACACAGTTCATCACTCTGCTTTGAGGATATGTTCTGGTGCATTCCGCACATCACCCGTCCAAAGTCTATATGCTGTATGTCACCAACTACCGTTAGACCTGAGACGGATGCAACAATCTCTCAATTATTATGCTAAGATCATGTCGACCCCTGACCATCCCTTACGTTCCTTGGTACCTAATGCCTCCCTTAAAAGACTATATGATGCTCGTCTATTGAGCATCCCACCTTTTCTCACACGAGCCAAAACACATCTGTGGCTCACAGATCTATGTGATGTTCGGGTAGAGTCTATTGATCAAAGTCTCTATCCACCTTGGTATGAGCCAACAAATACTTTTATAAATACCTTTGCCCAGTTCAGAAAATCCGACACAACACCTATTGTTTTTCAGCAGCTATACCATTCTCATCGCTGCGAGTACCAATCTTACAAACCTGTATTCACGGATGGATCGAAAACCGCAGGACATGTGGGCTGTGGAGTTTTTATCAATAACACTTCTTTTAGCTACAGCCTACATTCATCCTGCTCCATCTTTACTGCTGAAGCAACGGCAATCTACTATGCGCTTCAGCATGTGAATACAGATGATTGTCATAAATTTTGTATATATACTGACAGCATGAGTATTGTTGAAGCCTTGAAAAACAATAGTCTTACCTGTCATCCTGTTGTGTCGAGAATTTTCAAAGCATTGGATTCCCTTGCTGGCAAGGGAAAAGAAATTTTATTTTGTTGGATACCAAGCCACATGGGTCTTGAAGGAAATGAAAGAGCAGATGCAGCTGCAAAGACTGCATCAGACCTTATTTTACCATCGGTCCCTCTCTCAGATGTGAGAAAAGATATAAAAAGTTTTATATATAGTCTTTGGCAGGAATCATGGAACTTGCAGGTTGACAACAAGTTGCATACCATCTTTTCATCTCTCATCTCATTACCTGTTTTACCGTTACGAAGTGCAGATGTAAGATTGACTCGCCTTCGTATCGGACACACGTTTCACACACAGACATTTGTTTTTAAGCGAATTAAATCCATGGTGTGAAACGTGTGATGGAACTCATTCAATGTTTATCATATTTTAATTTCATGTCATAATTTTAACCAATAACGTTTACACTTTTTAAAAGTGATTTTATAATTTTATCTGACATAATAGGGGATCCACCCCATAGAAACCTATTCGCTTTTCTTGAGGCAATAGGTTTTATACATTTTATTTAAATTTTCATTTTAAATTTTAAAATTGTATATATAATTGATTTTTTTTTTCTTTTATATTTTAGAATTTGATTTTAAAATAACATTTACACAGATTTTTGTTTTTTAAAATTTTTAATGTTGCTTGCGTTTGGGTTTAACAAAAATAATAATAATAATTTTTAAAAAAAATTAAGATAAAATGAAGCTACAAAAAGTTACTCTTGGCGCAGCATGTCCAATTTTGGACTTTGTGCCATAAAACCCAACCAACCAACCAACCAACGAACCTGGACATAAGCAAGTACCGAGGAGGTCACTGGCTCAAAGGTCCAAAGTGACACACAAGGCCCGAGGGCAAAGGTTCCTGGATTGGATCTATCGAGACTTGTCCTCAGGAAGGGGCCAACAGGCCTTTATTGAAAACAAGATATAAAATACAAGTTACAAAAGAAAACAGGATATATACAAATATACAATATACAAAATATACAGTGAGGGTTAGATGTCCATCTGTTTGATTAATTCTGTTTGCAGGATTTCTCTAACTCCGGCCATGAACCTCTTGCTCTGGATGAGGTGCTGGAGTCCTGACAGGAGTAATTTGCTGGAAATGTTCTCCTTCTAATGTCCTTGTATTGTTGACAATGGAATATAGCATGCTCTGGATCATGTGGCTCGTTGTCGAAGGGGCATGTAGCTGTTTTCCCATGGAACCTGTGCTGATAGGTCCCAAATGCTCCGTGTCCCGTGAGGAGTTGGTTAACGAAGAAGTCACCTTGTAGTCGCTTTCTGCTGACTGTGGGAAAGATTGTATAGAGTCTCCTTGTTTTGGAAGAGGTATTCCAGAGGGATTTCCAAGTCAAGTTGATGTGGTCTTGTGTCTTGGTCTTCAGTTGTTGTTTGCTGAGTTTAACAACGTCATCAACAGTGTTGAATGTAGTGGCTTCCTTAGCAGCTAAGTCCGCTGCTTCATTTTCTGCAATGCCAATATGTGCCTTCACCCAGTGGAAGGTGAACATGGTCCTATTTGGAAGAAAGAGGTCTCTTATGTTGAGAAGGGTGTCATTGGAGAGTTCTCTCCCGGTGAGAGCCACCAGAACTGACCTAGAATCTGTGTGGATGTGGCATGCTGGGAGCTTTTGATTGATGGCATATCTCATAGTGTTGAGGATGGCAGTGGCTTCCGCTTCAAAGACTGAGGCGTTGTCGTTCAATCTCTTTTGAATGGAGTGTGTCAAGTTTCCATTTTGGTATATGAGGGAGGCACAACCAACTTTGTCGTTGATGCGGGATCCGTCAGTGTATGCATAGTACTCTTGGTGTTTGCTTTCCATATCCCATGAGATGCCAAGGTGGGTCCAAGGGGGGGAGTGGAGGAGGTGTCTAGTCCAGGCATTAGTCTCATTCCAGAGGGAATTCTGGATTTGGGCAGGAGTACCAGAGTTCGAAGCACAGCTGGTTGGCTTGAGCTTTAAGGTAGATGGGAGGGGTTCCAGCCAGGATGAGGAGGGCATCAGTAGAAGTGGTTTTGTAGGCCTTAGTCACCTTGAGCAGTGCAATCCTTTGGATCTGCATCAGCTTTGCGTTGATTTTGACCGTGTTGGAATACCAGGCTGGGCTGCCGTAGAGGGATGATACTCTCAATGACGCTTGTGTAAATTAATTTAAGGATGGGTGGTTGAAGTCCCCATGTGGCACGAGTCAATCTAGCTATCTTGTTTTGAAGGCAGTCAACTTTCTCCTTGACGGTGTTCAGGTGGCAGCTCCATGTGAGCTTGGGGTCAAGTGTGACTCCAAGGTATTTTAACTCGTTGGTATATTTCATTTTTGTTCCCGGAGATGGAGATTCCAGGGCGTCTAGTGATATCTTTGTGTGGCACGAAGATTGTGTATTCACATTTGTGTATACTCAGTGTCAGGTGGAATCTGGTAGCCCAGTCCTGTACCAGTTTTAGTGGTCTGATGGCTTGTTTGGTGAACTTGAAATAAGAGCTGTTGGAGAGAAAGATGGCGAAGTCATCAGCAAAGGCTTGGCAGTGAACAGATGTCCCGAAGTCTTTTGTGAGACGTTCGTTGGCTATTAAGAGCCAGAGGAACGGTCCGAGGCTGGAGCCCTGGGGAATTCCAATGTCGTACTTGCATTGTTCTCCAAATTCTGTGATGTAGGTTCTGCGATCCAGGAAGGAGCAAACCATCTGGAACAAGTTGGGAGGAGTGCGGAACTGTTGGAGTAGAAGCAGGATATCTCTCCATCTTGCGATGTTGAAAGCATTCTTGATATCTAATGAAATTAGGCAGGTGAATTGCTTTCTCTGTTTATTGTGCTTGATTCTGCGGATTAATTCTCGTAGAGCATCATTGGTGCTTTTGCCTCTAAGGAAGCCGTATTGGTAGGGATCAAGTAATTGATGGTGCTGGAAATGGTAGTTGAGTCTCTTCATCAGGAGCTTATCCAGTATCTTGCCCCACACAGGCAAGAGACAGATGGGTCGATATGATTCCCGGAGGGATCTGTCTTTCCCTTCTTTAGGGATCAAGATAACTTTGGCGACTTTCCAATAGTCAGGAAAGATTCCTTGGTGGATGCAGGTGTTGAGGACTCCCTGGAACCATTCTTTGCTGCAGTAGAATAGTTCTTTGTAGAAGTCCAGGCATACTTCGTTGAAACCAGGCGCTTTATTTGGGTCCATCTCATTGATAGTCTCTTCAATTTCTGGAATAGAGAAGTCGGGTTGGCTTGTTAGAGACTGATCCAGGGCAAAGTTATTTGCCGGATTTCCAATGAATGGGAAGTGGAACTTCAGGATAGAGTTAGTGGACTCTGTCGTGTTGGCAGCAAGTTCACCGTTATCAAGGAGGACCAGGTCTTTAATTTTTGTGCGTCGGACTTTGTCGCGTACAATCTTGTAGTGGCTTCCAAAGGCATTCGAGTTAGTTATGCTTTCCAGGTAACATTTGAAGGCTTTCTTCTTGGTTTCCAAGACCATCTTCCGATAGGAGGAGGCAGCAAACTTGAAGTCTGCTTTTTTCTTTGTTCTGGTGACTGGATCGCTCTCCCTCTGGAATCGTCTTCTCAGCGCTCTCACTCTGCTGCGCTCGATGGTGAGTGCTTGCGTCCACCAGTAGTTGGTCTGTTTGCGTTTCTGGTCTCTCCTTCTGTGCTGTTTGCAAAGTTCCAGTATTCTGTCCTCGATCTCGTTGATAGATAGGTTGATGTTGGAAAGTTCATCCAGGAGGAAATAATCCACTAAGCCTGGGAGACTTTCCTTAAAGTTGTTCCAGTTGAGGTTCTGGGAGTTCCAGCGCCAGGACAGGAGCTTCTCTGCTTTTTCTATTCCGTACTGGAACGTCATAAGATTATGGTCACTACCTGTGTGGTGATCCAAAATGGTCCAATGGTTAATCTCTCTGTTGCTGAGATTTTTGGTGATTAACAGATTAATCCAGCTCTCTCCCAAGGTGCTGGAGTAAGACGGAGGACTATCTGAATTGTTCTCGATGATGAGGGAGTGCCTTGCGGCAAATTCGATGACTGCATCTCCTCTGTGATCCGATGGCCGAGGGCTCCAGGTAGAGGATTTGGCATTGAGGTCTCCCATGATAATCCATTTGTCATCTCTGAACTTAGAGGTTGGTTGGTTGGTTGGTTTTTATGGCGCAAAGTCCAGATAAGGACAAGCTACGCCAAACGCAAGATAGCTTACACAAGTTTTTCAAACCCATTAAAAGTATAAAATAATAATATAGTTAAAATGTACATTAAAAGTACAAAGTAGAAATATAGTTAAAATGTATATTAAAGGTATAAAATAGAAATATAGTTAAAATGTATATTAAAGGTATAAAATAGAAATATAGTTAAAATGTATATTAAAAGTTTGTAAACATACAATATACACATGTATAAAATTAAAAATTTTATATTTAAATAAAATATTTCTAAATCAGATAAAATTCATAAATCCTATGTCTTTTAAAAATGCAAATAGGTTGCAATGGGGTGGTTCCCCAAGCAGATCTTCTAATGTTAAAATGTTACTATTAAAATATCTAAAACGCTGATGGTTAAAATCTGGGCATATAATTAAAATGTGATATACTGTAAATGGTTCATCACACTTTTCACACCATGGTTGCAGATCACTTAAAATCAAATGTTTATGGGTGAAACGTGTATGACCAATTCGAAGGCGAGTCAGTCTGACATCTGCGCTTCGTGGAGATAAAACAGATAATGGAATGATGTATGAAAATATGGAATGGAGTTTGTTGCTGACTTACAGGTCCCATGATTCCTGCCAAAGAAAATATATGAAATGTTTGAATCATTTTCTCATGTCCATTGATGGTATTGAAGGAAAAATGGAAGTAGTTGCAGATTTAGCGGCAGCATCAGCTTTCTCATTGCCCTCTATTCCTATGTGGCTTGGAATCCAACAAAACAGTATCTCAAATCCCTTGTTAGTAACTGAATAAATTAATTTGAATATTTTAGACACAACTGGATGGTAATTATTGTTGTTATTCCTCAAAGCTTCTAATACACTCATACTGTCAGTGTACACACAAAATTTACGTTCATTTTTAGTTGTTACCAACTGAAGTGCTCGGTATATAGCCGTAGCCTCAGCAGTGAAGATGGAGCAGGATTTGTGAAGGCTATAACTGTAGGAGGTATCATCAAGATAAACTCCACAGCCAACTGATCCTGGACATTTGGATCCATCCGTAAATACTGGAGTGTACATAGTCTACTGACAGCGATGGAATGAATAAAGCTGTTGAAGAATAGCAGTATTTGTGTCTGATTTTTTATTACTTCCGAAGGGATTTAGCACAATAATGTGTGGATTATACCAAGGAGGATGTGCGAAATAGTTGGTAGACATCACATAGGTCAGAAAGCAAAATAATGGATTTAATACGACAGAGAAAAGGTGGAATGCTTGATGGTCTAGCATTATATAATCTCTTAAGAGCAGCACTTGGAATCGTGGAACGCAAGGGATGATGAGGTGAGGACATGATTTTTGAATAATAATTAAGAGACAGCTGCATCCGCCGCAGGTCTAATGGCAATCGGTGGCAAATTACATATAGACTCTGGACGGGTGATGTGCGAAAAGCTCCACAGCATATCCTTAAAGCAGTATGGTGAACAGTGTCCAATCTGCGTAAGATGGAGAGTCTAGCTGATCCATAAACAACACAGCTGTAGTCAATTCGAGATAAAATTACAGTCTGATAAATTCTTAGGAGTGATGTGCGATCTGCACCCCAAGATGTATTCAAAAGCACTTTGAGGATGTTAAGCAGTCGCTCACATTTCTTCCGCAGATGTAAAACATGCGGAAGGAAAGTTAACTTCTTGTCAAAAATCACGCCAAGGAATTTTATCTCACTGACTACAGGAATGGGTCTATTATTTATGTCAATCACAGGATCATTATGGTAGCTAGTTTTCCTACAGAAATGGACACAGCAACTCTTACTAGGAGATATACTAAGACCATTCCGTTCACACCAAGTGGTTAAATTATTTACAGCTGTTTGCAATTGTCTCTCAATTATATTCATGTTTGAACCCTGATATGAAATTTGTAAGTCATCAACATACAAAGTTCCATGAACAGAAGATGGTAATTGATGGAGTATGTCACTGATGAAAAGGTTAAAAAGGGTTACGCTTAAAATGCTACCTTGAGGGACACCCTCAGCTTGACTAAAGTATTTGAAATTGTAGTTCCAACGCGCACTTTAAAAACGCGTGAGGCCAGAGAATTTTGGATAAATATTGGAAGATTACCCTTAAAGCCAATATTATGCAGAGTACGGAGAATACCATAGCGCCATGTACGATCATATGCTTTCTCAACGTCGAAGAAAATTGCAACGAGATGGTTTCTCCTCACGAAAGCATTTCGAATTCGGGATTCTAGATCTACTATGTTATCTATAGTGGATCGTCCTCTTCGAAATCCGCTTTGATGAAGATGTATGCAATTATTCTTCTCTAAGATGTAAATGAGTCTAGCATTGACCATACGCTCAAATGTTTTGCATAAGCAACTCGTAAGAGCTATTGGACGATAACTCAGAGGGTCAGATGAATCTTTGCCAGGTTTCAAAATTGGAATCACTATCGCTTCCCTCCATGAAGTAGGATAAGCATGCTCAGTCCAGATTCTATTAAACAATGAAATTATGTTTAACAAAGAATCATGATTTAAATGACGGAGCATTTGATACGAGATTCCATCTGGTCCTGGGCTAGTGTCGTTTGCTTTAGATAAAGCAGACTTCAATTCTGACAGTTCAAAATCACAATTATAGGGTAGAATATGTCGATCATGAAAGCTTAGAGGTGTCCGCTCAGCGATTCTTTTAATCCTTAGAAAAGTAGGATTATATGAATCAGAGCTGGAAACACTAGCAAAGGTTTCACCGATGACATTAGAAATATCTAC
Source organism: Latrodectus elegans (assembly GCA_030067965.1). NCBI lineage: Eukaryota > Metazoa > Arthropoda > Arachnida > Araneae > Theridiidae > Latrodectus > Latrodectus elegans. The sequence continues at coordinate 4,719,685 of CM057812.1, read as the reverse complement.
CGCTGAGGAGTGTATTGCAGCTCCGGTTTTTAATACAGGAATGGAATAATCCTGGTAAATACCATTGGCTGCTTTAACTTTCCTCCATAATTGTTTACTTGTTGTCGATGAATTGATTGACGACACGTAGCGAATCCAAGATTCTCTTTGACTCTGACGTCTAACTCTTCGAGCTTCAGCTTTGGCTTTTTTAAAAGCAACAAGATTCTCCGTAGTAGGGTATCTTCGGAATATATTCCATTGTTTCCTTTGTTTCTTATAGGAGAGTTGACACTTTTCATTCCACCAAGGTTTCCTGTGTTTATGTGGAATGATGGAATTTTTAGGGATAGCAACATCCGCAGCTCTGATTATTGTGTCGGTGACATATTTAACGGCATCATCTATCACATCTGTCTTAACTCTTGTCTCACTGATCACAGCCAATTGCATGAAAAGTGACCAATCGGCTCGACTGTACACATAATTAGGTGGTTTGTTACACACACTATTACTTCCAGCCTGAGACACGATTAGAGGGAAATGATCACTATTGTAGGAGGTCATTTCCAACTTCAAAATTCAGCAATGGCAAGAGTGATGGAGAACATAGCCAAGTCCAGAGAGTGAAATGTCCGTGTAGGTTTGTGAAAATAAGTTTTCTCGTTGGTATTTAGCAGACAGAGGCTATGGTCAGAAATGAACTGCTCTATCTGGCATAGGACCACGAGAATTCGTATCATCACTACCCCACAGAAAATTATGACCGTTAAAATCACCGAGCAATAAAAAATGGAGTTGGGAGTTGATCAACCAAGTCATTTAGTTCTTCTGCTTGGATGACATCATTCGGTGGTAAGTAAAGACTACATACTGTTATTAGACATGTGGTGTGGATTCTCACAGCCACGGCCTGGAGTGTAGTTCTTAACTGATGTGCTGTACTGGGGTAATTGTTTGATGTAATTATACAAACTCCACCAGACACAGCAACATCGCCACCATAATCATTTCTAAAGCATTGAAACCCACGCATTTTGGTGACAACAGTGGGCTTCAGGAATGTCTCCTGGAGAGCCACACATGCGGGGTTAAAGCAAGAGATAATGGATTTGATGTCATCAATGCGAGACCGAAACCCACGACAATTCCAGGAAACAAAGGAAGTCACGAATGGAATATATTCTAACCTTTTTCACTGTTACTCATCGTCATCTCTGATGAGTCTTCAGAATTGAAGTCATCATCCGAGGATGCAGTTTCACAGTGTCTGCATCCAAACACAGAAGAGCTTTTTTGTTGTTAAGGAAGACTTTCGAATGCCTTCCTTAGCCAATTTTAATTTACTCGACTTTAAGGCTTTCTGATTTTGCTAAAGCTGTTTTGGCTATTACAGGTGTTGATGTTTCCATTGTTTTTGGCTTTAAGAGAAAGCTAGCTGAAGAGACAGAATCTGTTTGGGTGCTGCAAGTTCGGGTAACTTTTTTTGCCATAGTTGCGTAACTAACACTAGGGGTTGGAGTGCGGGAACTAACTATGCGACGAGCTTCTATATAGGAAACATTGTTCTTGATTTTATAAGTGACAATTTCCTTTTCCTGTTGCCAAACGGGACAAGATCTAGAATAAGAGGTGTGGTCGCCTTTACAGTTGACACACACTTCTTTGGCTTTGCAGGTAACACTATCATGGTCGTCAACTTGAGAACAACGGGCGCAAGTAGGTTTCCCTCTGCAAGGCATTTTAGAATGTCCATAACGTTGGCACTGGAAACATCTGAGAGGATTCGGGATATACGGTCGCACTGAACATCGCATGTAAGCCACTTTGATGTATTGTGGCAAGTCTGGCGTTGCAAAAGTCAAAATAAGGTGTTTGGTATTTAAGATAATACCATCCCTTTTGATTGTTATTCTTTTCACGGCGCAGACTTTTTGGCTTTTTAAGTTGTTTAGAATTTCATCAGTGGACGTATGATATAAATCCTCCGCAGAAATTACTCCCTGCACAAAATTCAGTTTCGCATGAGGCTCTACTGTGACAGGTAAGTCAGCAAGTGATTTCATGCTCTGAATCATTGTAGCCTGTTTATCAGAATTTGTCTGAATCAGTAAATTACCCGTTCTTAATTTTTTGACTGATTTCACAGCACCCAAATAAGTAACCAATCCCTTTTCAATCAGAAAGGGAGAAACATATTCAAATGAACCTCCATTTCTTTTAATAATGAAGAACTTAGCTTCACACATTGGCAATTGTTGCTCCCGAGGGAGTGAGGAGAAAGTAGATTTATTCATTAAAGTGAAAATAAGATTCAGGGACTAGACGGCACCACCCACCACGCAGCCCTACAAGGGGATACATGTTAACTGTACCAGTGCTAGTCAGTCCCTATACGCTCACGGTACATCCCTGAAGTGGACTCCACCCTTAACGAGTCACCCAGTAGATGTACCGATCGCTTGATCCATAAAGCCGATTGATGTGCTGAGGACCACAACACACCTCCCGTTTACCTGAAGCAGAGGCAAAGCAATGTGTTGGTCTCAGGAGGCCTCAATTACCAGGATCCTCCTTTCCAGGGACACGGGTCTCCACGCACGGCAAACACGTGGGTGATTTAGTCCTCAAGAATAGCTAATAGCAACAGAGCGGCGACAGCTACTCAAGGGGAGCCCTCAACCTCTATCGAGGAAACCACAACGAGGGAGAAAAGGAAGGAAAAGCAGAAGAATAGAGGAGAGAAGAAAATAAAGAAGAGGAAAGATCACTAGGGTACCTCGGGATTGTGACACCCGTGTTTACCTAAAGAAGGTAAACCCTGAGAGGACTCTGAACTTAGAGAGAAGACCGTCCAGAGGTCTAAGGGAGTCAAGAAGTCGTCTGGATGGAGGGCTATAAAGTGAACAAACGAAAAGTCTATAGTTGTTAATTTTAATGCTTACCACAATGATCTCTTCGTCAGAGAAGACTGGGCTGAAGATCAGTGACTTTTTGGCAATGATGGCTGCTTTAAGGTCCTTAGAAGGAATGATATTGTAGCTTAGAGGAAATCCAGTGATGGAGTTCTGGTAGGTGAATGGATCGTTAATTGAAGAAATATCTATATTAAATTCGCCGAGGTCTTGCGAGTGCAGGAGATTCGCAGCTCGGCAGTGGTTCAAGTTGATATGAGAGCACTTTAGTTGTTTGGGGTGGGGAGAATTATCCATAGAATGTCTTTGATAATAAGTTGTTAGTCTCCTTTTCTAGAACACAGCAGGACTTACTCCTGGCGTCATGCTTTGTGTTCACTTTTCTTTTCCCTCTTTTGTTGTATGCTTCGCAGTTGCAGCACTTAGGCTCGTTCTGGCAGTCTTGGCGAAGATGATTCCTTCCGCACCGACTGCATGTTTCCACACCCTTGCAGTCCTTCGCTAAGTGTCCAAATCTAAGGCACTTGAAGCATTGAGTAACTCTCACATACTCCTTGAAACTCACACTGTTCCATCCAACGAAGAGTCTGCGCTTGTTTTTGATAGCCTGGAATCCCTCTCCGTCGATGGTGAGAACCCAGTTGTTTCCCGTTCTTCCTTTGTAGTTGAAGGCAGCAACCAGTTCGATTTTTTCGTCAAGTCCATTCTGCTCCTTCACCAGTTCAGCTAACTCTTCTTTCTTTATGTCTTAACGACATCAAACAGGAGGATGCGCGGCTTCCGCATCGCCGGCTTTCTCACATTAACTCCTTAATTGTTTGGATCTTACTAATTTCTTGGATGAATTTTTCCAAGTCTTCAGAGCCTTTGGTTTCGATGATAACCCCTCCTTTACGTACTGATCTCATCCGGGTGATGTTTACTCCAACAGAAACCGGGTTGAAGCTTTTCTTCAACAGATTCTTAGTGTCGTCAGAGGACTGCTCTTTGTTGGGATAGATCACCACGACGTTATCCTTCATCTGCCTAAACTTGTCACGTCTGGTCTTGGATCGGCTGGCCCCTCAGGGGGTTTACCTTCTTTAGGTAAACACGGGTGTCACAATCCCGAGGTACCCTAGTGATCTTTCCTCTTCTATATTTTCTTCTCTCCTCTACTCTTCTGCTTTTCCTTCCTTTTCTCCCTCAGTGTGGTTGCCTCGTAAGAGGTTGAGGGATCCCCTTGAGTAGCTATCGCCGCTCTGTTGCTATTAGCTACTCTTGAGGACTAAATCACCCATGTGTTTGCCGTGCGTGGAGACCCGTGTCCCTGGAAAGGAGGGTCCTGGTACATCAGGCCCCCAGAGACCAAGACATTACTTTGGCCTCTGCTTCAGGTAAACGGGAGGTGTGTTGTGGTCCTCAGCACATCAATCGGCTTTATGGATCAAGCGATCGGTACATCTGCTGGATGACTCGTTAAGGGTGGAGGCCATCTCAGGGATGTACTGTGAGCGTATAGGATCTGGCTAGCACTGGTGCAGCTGGTCTGCATCCCCTTGTTGGACTCGGTGGTGGGTGGTGCCGTCAGGTCCCGAATCTTCCATGTTTAATATGGAATCATGCATTTTTTCTTCTCTCCCACGGGAGCACATATTGAACATAACAAATGCCAGATTTTACATTGTCAAACGGAAAGAGGGTACATTTGATAATGTATTCTCTTTTCCTAATCCAAAAAGGTATCAGTGGCAATATTGGTGAAGTAAGGAGCATTCGTAAACTTCTGTTCTGGTGATTTAATGGTAGAAGTTGCTTCAGATGCACAAGCAACTCTCATAAGCAACTTGAAAATGCTTGCTAACCTTGAGGTGTCAGTCGAACCTCATATGAACCTTAACTTTTCGCGTGGTGTGGTATCCGCCAAGGATTTGCTAAATACGCCTACGGACGAGATATTAGAAAATCTCAGAGATCAAAGGTCTGTGCCGTAAAACGCATTACAGTCAGACGTGATGGGCAAGTTATAAATACTAAACATCTCGTACTGACTTTTGCGACGCCAGATCTACCGCAGCATATTAAAGCTGCGTATATGCATCTATCCGTCAGGCCGTTTATTCCAAATCCTTTGCGTTGTTTCCAGTGCCAGAGATTTGGTCACTCTAAAGCGGCTTGCAGGCAAACTGACTTGCGCCCGCTGCTGCAGCAGTTGGCCATGACAACTCGTCATGTACTGCAAAGGAGAGGTGTGTAAACTGTAAAGGTGACCACCCCTCCTACGCTAGAAGTTGTCCTACCTGGATACTGGAAAAGGAGATCACAACCACTAAAGTTAAGAATAATTGTTCTTATCCCGAGGCAAGACGTGCTGTTACAGCACGTACACCTCAAGTAGGAGTTAGCTATGCATCAGTAGCCGCCAAGGTCACCAGAACGGCTAGTACACAAACGGATGCTCTTTCACTTTCAACAGTAAAGTTACCCCTTACATCTGTACAGAGGCCAAAATCGACCTCCACAACCATTCCCCAAAGAAAAGCTCCGATGGCTAAATCTAAGGCCCTGAAGGCCCTAAAACTTAAACTTGCAAAAGAGGGCAATGTTAGGACCTCCATATCCACCCGTAAAGCCTTATACCTGGAGGCTGATGCTGTTTCATTACATCCCTCGGACGAAGATCTATCGCTCGAGGAGATGTCAGATGACATGCCGCTCAGCTCCGGGAACGGAGCTCTTCAAACTGAATAATAGCTTCCTTTGTTTCTTGGAACTGCCATGGTTTGCGTTCTCATCATGATGACATCAAGTCTATAATTTCAGCCTACAATCCCGCATGTGTTGCGCTTCAGGAAACATTCCTGAAGTCCAGCAATAACTTTTTCATGCGTATATTTAACAGCTTTAGAAAAGACTGTGGTGATAATGGTACAGTGTCTGGAGGTGTTTGTATATTAACATCTAATACTTACCCCAGCACTGCCCATGCATTAAATACTACTCTACAGGCAGTTGCTGTAAGAATTCATACTACATGCTTATTAACTGTCTGTAGTTTATATTTACCACCACATGATGTCATCCGCCAAGAGGAACTCGATGCATTAATAGATCAGCTGCCAACACCATTTCTACTGTTGGGTGACTTTAACGGCCATAGTTCTTTGTGGGGAAATGATGATACTAATTCTCGCGGCCGGCAGATAGAGCGGTTTATTTCAGACAACAGTCTCTGTCTGCTTAATACCGACGAGAAGACATATTTCCATGTACCCACGAGAACATTTCATTCTCTCGATCTTGCCATTTGTTCCCCATCTCTTCTGCCATTGTTAAATCTAAATGTAGGAAATGATCTGCATAATAGCGATCATTTTCCTCTCGTCATCTCCCAGACTGGAGCCCCTCAGGGGGTTTACCTTCTTTAGGTAAACACGGGTGTCACAATCCCGAGATACCCTAGTGATCTTTCCTCTTCTTTATTTTCCTCTCTCCACTACTCTTCTGCTTTTCCTTCCTTTTCTCCCTCGTTGTGGTTTCCTCGAAAGAGGTTGAGGGCTCCCCTTGAGTAGCTTTCGCCGCTCTGTTGCTATTAGCTACTCTTGAGGACTAAATCACCCACGTGTTTGCCGTGCGTGGAGACCCGTGTCCCTGGAAAGGAGGATCCTGGTAATTGAGGCCTCCTGAGACCAACACATTGCTTTGGCCTCTGCTTCAGGTAAACGGGAGGTGTGTTGTGGTCCTCAGCACATCAATCGGCTTTATGGATCAAGCGATCGGTACATCTACTGGGTGACTCGTTAAGGGTGGAGTCCACTTCAGGGATGTACCGTGAGCGTATAGGGACTGACTAGCACTGGTACAATAACCTGTATCCCCTCGTAGGGCTCCGTGGTGGGTGGTGCCGTCTAGTCCCTGAATATTATTTTGACATTTATGAATAAATCTACTTTCTCCTCACTCCCTCGGGAGCAACAATTGCCAATGTGTGAAGCGAAGTTCTTCATAATTAAAAGAACTGGAGGATCATTTGAGTATGTTTCTCCCTTTCTGATTGAGAAGGGATTAGTATCTCATTTGGGTGTTGTAAAATCTGTAAAAATTAAGAACGGGCAATCTACTTATTTGAAACCACATCGGAAAAACAAGCTATGATAATACAGACCATGAAATCTAGCTGACATACCAGTAACTGTAGAGCCACATGCAAGACTAAATTTTGTGCAAGGAGTAATTTCTGCAGAGGATTTGTATCATACGTCCACTGATGAAATTCTTGACAACTTAAAAGCCAGAAAGTCTGCGCTGTCAAAGGATAACCATCAAAAGGGTTGGTATTATCTTAAATACCAAACACCTTATTTTGACTTTTGCAACGCCAGACTTACCAAAATACATCAAAGTGGCTTACATGCGTTGCTCAGTGCGACCATATATACCAAATCCTCTCAGATGTTTCCAGTGCCAACGATATGGGCATTCTAAAATGGCTTGCAGAGGAAAACCTACTTGCGCTCGCTGCTCCCAAGCTGACGAGCATGACAGTGTTACCTGCAAAGCCAAAGAAATGTGCGTCAACTGCAAAGGAGACCACCCTTCATATTCCAGATCTTGTCCCGTTTGGCAACAGGAAAAGGAAATAGTCACTATTAAGATCAAGAACAATGTGTCCTATATTGAAGCTCGTCGCATAGTTTGTTCCCGCACTCCAACTCCTGGTGTTAGTTACGCAGCTATGGCAAAAAGTTACCTGATCTTGCAGCACCCAAACAGATTCTGTCTCTTCACCTAGCTTTCTCTTAAAGCAAAAAACAGTGGAATCATCAACACCTGTAATAGCCAAATCAGCTTTGGCAAAATCAAAAGCCTTAAAGGCGAGGAAATTAAAATTGGCTAAGGAAGGCATTCGAAAGTCTTCCTTAACAACAAAAAAAGCTCTTCTGTGTTTGGATGCAGACACTGTGAAACTGCATCCATCGGATGATGACTTCAATTCTGAAGATTCATCAGAGATGACGATGAGTAACAGTGAGAAAGGTTAGAATATATTCCATTCCTGACTTCCTTTGTTTCCTGGAATTGTCGTGGGTTTCTGGTCTCGCATTGATGACATCAAATCAATTATCTCTTGCTTTAACCCCGCATGTGTGGCTCTCAGGAGACATTCCTGAAGCCCACTGTTGTCACCAAAATGCGTGGGTTTCAATGCTTTAGAAATGATTATGGTGGCGATGTTGCTGTGTCTGGTGGAGTTTGTATAATTACATCAAACAATTACCCCAGTACAGCACATCAGTTAAGAACTACACTCCAGGCCGTGGCTGTGAGAATCCACACCACATGCCTAATAACAGTATGTAGTCTTTACTTACCACCGAATGATGTCATCCAAGCAGAAAAACTGAATGACTTGGTTGATCAACTCCCAACTCCATTTTTATTGCTCGGTGATTTTAACGGTCATAATTTTCTGTGGGGTAGTGATGATACGAATTCTCGTGGTCGACAGATAGAGCAGTTCATTTCTGACCATAGCCTCTGTCTGCTAAATACCAACGAGAAAACTTATTTCCACGAACCTACACGGACATTTCACTCTCTGGACTTAGCTATATGTTCTCCATCACTCTTGCCATTGCTGAATTTTGAAGTTGGAAATGACCTCTACAATAGTGATCATTTCCCTCTAATCGTGTCTCAGGCTGGAAGTAATAGTGTGTGTCACAAACCACCTAATTATGTGTACAGTCGAGCCGATTGGTCACTTTTCACGCAATTGGCTGTGATCAGTGAGACAAGAGTTAAGACAGATGTGATAGATGATGCCGTTAAATATGTCACCGACACAATAATCAGAGCTGCGGATGTTGCTATCCCTAAAAATTCCGTCATTCCACATAAACACAGGAAACCTTGGTGGAATGAAAAGTGTCAACTCTCCTATAAGAAACAAAGGAAGCAATGGAATATATTCCGAAGATACCCTACTACGCAGAATCTTGTTGATTTTAAAAAAGCCAAAGCTGAAGCTCGAAAAGTTAGACGTCAGAGTCGAAGAGAATCTTGGATTCGCTACGTGTCGTCAATCAATTCATCGGCAACAAGTCAACAATTATTGAGGAAAGTTAAAGCAGCCAATGGTATTTATCAGGATTATTCCATTCCTGTATTAAAAACCGGAGCTGCAATACACTCCTCAGCGGTAGATATTGCTAATGTCATCGGTGAAATCTTTGCTAGTGTTTCCAGCTCTGATTCATATAATTCTACTTTTCTAAGGATTAAAAGAATTGCTGAGCGGACACATCTAAGCTTTCATGATCGACATAATCTATCCTATAATTGTGATTTTGAACTGTCAGAATTGAAGTCTGCTTTAGCTAAAGCAAACGACACTAGCCCAGGACCAGATGGAATCTCGTATCAAATGCTCCGTCATTTAAATCATGATTCTTTATTAAACATACTTTCATTGTTTAATAGAATCTGGACTGAGCATGCTTATCCCACTTCATGGAGAGAAGCGATAGTGATTCCAATATTGAAGCCTGGAAAAGATTCATCTGACCCTCTGAGTTATCGTCCAATAGCTCTTACGAGTTGCTTATGCAAAACATTTGAGCGTATGGTCAATGCTAGACTCATTTACGTCTTAGAGAAGAATAATTGCATACATCTTCATCAAAGCGGATTTCGAAGAGGACGATCCACTATAGATAACATAGTAGATCTAGAATCCCGAATTCGAAATGCTTTCGTGAGGAGAAACCATCTCGTTTCAATTTTCTTCGACGTTGAGAAAGCATATGATCGTACATGGCGCTATGGTATTCTCCGTACTCTGCATAATCTTGGTTTTAAGGGTAATCTTCCAATATTTATCCAAAATTTTCTGGCCTCACGCGTTTTTAAAGTGCGTGTTGGAACTACAATTTCCAATACTTTTAGTCAAGCTGAGGGTGTCCCTCAAGGTAGCATTTTAAGCGTAACCCTTTTTAACCTTTTCATCAGTGACATACTCCATCAATTACCATCTTCTGTTCATGGCACTTTGTATGTTGATGACTTACAAATTTCATATCAGGGTTCAAACATGAATATAATTGAGAGACAATTGCAAACAGCTGTAAATAATTTAACCACTTGGTGTGAACGGAATGGTCTTAGTATATCTCCTAGTAAGAGTTGCTGTGTCCATTTCTGTAGGAAAACTAGCTACCATAATGATCCTGTGCTTCACATAAATAATAGACCCATCCCTGTAGTCAGTGAGATAAAATTCCTTGGCGTGATTTTTGACAAGAAGTTAACTTTCCTTCCGCATGTTTTACATCTGCGGAAGAAATGTGAGCGACTGCTTAACATCCTCAAAGTGCTTTCGAATACATCTTGGGGTGCAGATCGCACATCACTCCTAAGAATTTATCAGTCTGTAATTTTATCTCGAATTGACTACGGCTGTGTTGCTTATGGATCAGCTAGACTCTCCATCTTACGCAGATTGGACACTGTTCACCATACTGCTTTAAGGATATGCTGTGGAGCTTTTCGCACATCACCCGTCCAGAGTCTATATGTAATCTGCCAACAGTTGCCATTAGACCTGCGACGGATGCAGCTGTCTCTTAATTATTATTCAAAAATCATATCCTCACTTCATCATCCCTTGCGTTCCACGATTCCAAGTGCTGCTCTTAAGAGATTATATAATGCTAGACCATCAAGCATTCAACCTTTTCTCTCTCGTATTAAATCCATTATTTGGCTTTCTGACCTATGTGATGTCCGAATCGAGTCTACCGACCTTTTCGCATATCCCCCTTGGTATGATCCACACATTATTGTACTGAATCCCTTTGGAAGTAATAAAAAATCAGACACAAATATTGCTATTCTTCAACAGCTTTTTTCATTCCATCGCTGTCAGTATACTATGTACACTCCAGTATTTACGGATGGATCCAAATGTCCAGGATCAGTTGGTTGTGGAGTGTATCTTGATGATACCTCGTACAGTTATAGCCTTCATAAATCCTGCTCCATCTTCACCGCTGAGGCTACAGCTTTATACCGAGCACTTCAGCTACTACAAACTAAAAATGAACGTAAATTCTGTGTGTACACTGACAGTATGAGTGTATTAGAAGCTTTGAGGAATAACAACAATAATTACCATCCAGTTGTGTCTAAGATATTCAAATTAATTGATTCAGTTACTAACAAGGGATTTGAGATACTGTTTTGTTGGATTCCAAGCCACATAGGAATAGAGGGCAATGAGAAAGCTGATGCTGCCGCTAAATCTGCAGCTACTTCTATTTTGCCTTCAATACCATCAACAGACATGAGAAAAGGATTCAAACATTTCATATATTCTCTTTGGCAGGAATCCTGGGACCTGCAAGTCAGCAACAAACTCCATTCCATATTTTCATACATCATTCCATTATCTGTTTTATCTCCACGAAGCGCAGATGTCAGACTGACTCGCCTTCGAATTGGTCACACGCGTTTCACCCACAAGCATTTGATCTTGAGTGATCTCCAACCATGGTGTGAAAAGTGTGATGAACCATTTACAGTATATCACATTTTAATTGTATGCCCATATTTCAACCATCAGCGTTTTAGATATTTTAATAGTAACATTTTAACATTAGAAGATCTGCTTGGGGAACCACCCCATTGCAACCTATTTCCGTTTTTAAAAGACATAGGATTTATGAATTTTATCTGATTTAGAAATATTTTACTTAAATATAAAATTTTTAATTTTATACATGTGTATATTGTATGTTTATAAACTTTTAATATACATTTTAACTATGTTTCTATTTTTTACCTTTAATATACATTTTAACTGTATTTCTATTTTATACCTCAAATATACATTTTAACTATATTTCTACTTTGTACTTTTAATGTACATTTTAACTATATTATTATTTTATACTTTTAATGGGTTTAAAAAACTGGTGTAAGCTATCTTGTGTTTGGCGCAGCTTGTCCTTATCTGGACCTTGCGCCATAAAAACCAACCAACCAACCAACCAACCAACCTGTTCCCCATCTCTTCTGCCATTGTTAAATCTAAATGTAGGAAATGATCTGCATAATAGCGATCATTTTCCTTTCGTCATCTCCCAGACTGGAGGTAGTAGTGTAGAACAACGTCTACCTACTTACGTGTACAGTCGGGCAGATTGGACATTATTCACACAATTGGCAGTTGTTGATGCTAAAATGGTTTCGATCGAAGATATTGATACTGCCGTTTGTAAAGTCACTGAAACAATTAAGAATGCAGCTGACATTTCAATACCTAAAAGTTCCTCCATACCACACAGGCATTGCAAACCTTGGTGGAGCAAAGAATGCCAAAAAACTTATAAAAAACAGAGGAAGTTATGGGGAATATTTAGGAGGTATCCCACAACGGAGAATCTTATAGCCTTTAAGAGAGCAAGAGCTCTAGCTCGCAGAGCTCGTCGTCGAAGTCAGAAGGAATCCTGGTCTCGCTATTTATCTTCAATAACATCTTCAACTTCCAGCAAGCAGTTGTGGAGAAGGGTGAAGGCAGCCAATGGAATTTATAGAGAATTTTCTATTCCTATCTTAAAATCCGGAGCTGCTATATACTCTTCTCCTACGGATATTGCAAACGTCCTTGGTGAAGCATTTGCTAACGTCTCAAGCTCGAATTCTTATAGTCCTTCGTTTTGAGGACTAAGACTCGAGCTGAGCGTGTACAAATTCGCTTCGACCATCGACAAGCCTTACCGTACAACTGTGAATTTGGAAAGTTTGAATTGAAGAAAGCTTTACAACAGGCCAGTAACACCAGTCCAGGACCTGATGGAATCAGTTATCTTATGCTTTTACATTTAAGTTCAGATTCCTTGTCGAATTTACTTTACCTGTTCAATAGGATCTGGACTGAAAATGAATTTCCATCTCGATGGAAAGAAGCAATAGTGATTCCTGTCCTAAAGGCTGGTAAGGATTCTTCAGATCCTTCAAATTATCGACCAATTGCTCTGACGAGTTGCTTATGTAAGACTCTCGAACGTATGGTCAATGCCCGTCTCATCTATGTCCTAGAAAACAATAATTGTATTCATAAGAATCAGAGTGGCTTCCGTAAAGGAAGATCCACTCTTGATAATATGACACACTTGGAAACTCAAATCCGCAACGCTTTTGTGCGGAGAAATCACTTGGTTTCCATTTTCTTCGACATAGAGAAGGCGTATGACCGTACATGGCGATATGGAATTCTCCGTACATTATATGATTTTGGCTTTCGGGGTAATCTGCCGATATTCCTGCAGAATTTTTTATGCTCCCGTGGTTTTAAAGTGCGTATTGGAAATTTTACATCCAATACTTTTACACAATCTGAGGGTGTTCCTCAGGGCTCTATTTTAAGTGTCACACTTTTTATTCTCTTCATTAGTAACATTCTTCATCAACTTCCATCATCTGTATATGGTAACTTGTTTATTGATGACCTGCAAATATCATGCGAGGGATCTAATATGCGAATAATTGAGAGACAACTGCAAACAGCAGTTAATAAACTTGCTGCATGGTGTGCCGAGAATGGCCATACTTTATCATCAAGCAAGAGTAAGTGTGTCCACTTCTGTAGAAAGACTAGCCTTCACAATGATCCAGTTATTAATATCAACAACACTCCAATACAAGTAGTCAGTGAAATAAAATTTCTGGGAATAATCTTTGACCGAAAATTAACCTTTCTTCCGCATGTTCTGCATCTGCGGAAGAAGTGTGAACGATCGCTTAATATCCTCAAGGTGTTGTCAAATACATCTTGGGGTGCAGATCGCACATCACTTCTTCGAATTTATCAGTCATTGATTCTATCCCGCATTGACTACGGATGTGTTGTTTATGGATCGGCTAGATCTTCTGTTTTACGAAGACTGGACACAGTTCATCACTCTGCTTTGAGGATATGTTCTGGTGCATTCCGCACATCACCCGTCCAGAGTCTATATGCTGTATGTCATAAACTACCGTTAGACCTGAGACGGATGCAGCAATCTCTCAATTATTATGCTAAGATCATGTCTACCCCTGACCATCCCTTACGTTCCTTGGTACCTGATGCCTCCCTTTAAAGACTATATGATGCTCGTCCATTGAGCATCCCGCCTTTCTCACACGAGCCAAAACACATCTGTGGCTCACAGATCTATGTGATGTTCGGATAGAGTCGATTGATCAAAGTCTCTATCCACCTTTTATGAGCCAACAAATACTTTTATAAATACCTTTGCCCAGTTCAGAAAATCCGACACAACACCTATTGTTTTCAGCAGCTATACCATTCTCATCGCTGCCAGTACCAATCTTACAAACCTGTATTCACGGATGGATCGAAAACCGCAGGACATGTGGGCTGTGGAGTTTTTATCAATAACACTTCTTTTAGCTACAGCCTACATTCATCCTGCTCCATCTTTACTGCTGAAGCAACGGCAATCTACTATGCGCTTCAGCACGTGAATACAGATGATTCTCATAAATTTTGTATATATACTGACAGCATGAGTATTGTTGAAGCCTTGAAAAACAATAGTCTTACCTGTCTTCCTGTTGTGTCGAGAATTTTCAAAGCATTGGATTCCCTTGCTGGCAAGGGAAAATAAATTGTATTTTGTTGGATACCAAGCCACATGGGTCTTGAAGGAAATGAGAGAGCAGATGCAGCTGCAAAGGCTGCATCAGACATAATTTTATCATCGGTCCCTCTCTCAGATGTGAGAAAAGATATAAAAACTTTCATATATAGTCTTTGGCAGGAATCATGGAACTTGCAGGTTGACAACAAGTTGCATACCATCTTTTCATCTCTCATCTCATTATCTGTTTTACCGTTACGAAGTGCAGATGTAAGATTGACTCGCCTTCGTATCGGACACACACGTTTCACACACAGACATTTGTTTTTAATCGAATTAAATCCATGGTGTGAAACGTGTGATGAACCATTCAATGTTTATCATATTTTAATTTCATGTCATAATTTTAACCAACAGCGTTTACACTTTTTAAAAGTGATTTTATAATTTTATCTGACATAATAGGATCCACCCATAGAAACCTATTCGCTTTCTTGAGGGCAATAGGTTTTATACATTTTATTTAAATTTTTATTTTAAATTTTAAAATTGTATATATAATTGATTTTTTTCTTTTATATTTTAGAATTTGATTTTAAAATAACATTTACACAGATTTTTGTTTTTTAAAATTTTTAATGTTGCTTGCGTTTGGGTTTAACAAAAAATAATAATAATTTTTAAAAAAAATTAAGATAAAATGAGGCTACAAAAAGTTACTCTTGGTGCAGCATGTCCAATTTCGGACTTTGTGCCATAAAACCCAACCAACCAACCAACCAACCAACCTTGGATCGGCTGGCCTCGCGCTGTTTCCTCTGCATGGGAGTCTGCTTCTGGGCTCTCTTCTTTGTTCCTGCTGTTGCCACTTCAGCATAGGATCTGGGATGAGGGTTAGTGTGGGCAAGGGCCCTGTTCTCTCCTTCCAGCTGGGCATTCTTTTCCACAGTGGGGATGGCTATCTGGAGGATCTCGCTGATTCGGGTTCGGATGCGTTGTTGCATCGATTGGCTGAGTTTGCTGCTGGCTAAGGTCACTATAAGTTCGTGTTCAATCTCCAGCAAGCGCATTGTATCGGACTTGGATTCCGATGAGGAATTTTCTGAAGGAGGTAGGAGATCCCCTAAAGGGGTCTCACCCTCTTTGCTCATAATAAGCTAGGAACCTAAAGATAAAAGAAACAAAATGTCCCAAACCGCCTGCGTTAGCCGTCAACAAAAGTTAACGTTTCCAGGAGGCACCACGTGGAGGTGCAGGTTGGTTGGTTGGTTAATTGGGTTTTATGGCGCAAGGTCCAAAATTGGACATGCTGCGCCAAAAATAACACTTTTGTAGTTTTATTTTTATTTGTTTTTTTTCTATTATTTGTTTTTCTTCCAAAAACAAGCAACCCTAAATTTAAAAATTTAAAAAACAAAATCTAGTGTATATATTATTTAAAATCTAATTATAAAACAAAGTAAAAATTGAAGTGTATATAATTTCAATAGTTTAAAATACAAATTAAATAAAATGTATAAAACCTATGGCTCTCAAAAAAGCGAATAGGTTTCTATGGGGTGGATCCCCTATTAAATCAGTAATAGTTAAAATATCAGAATTAAAATAGTGTAGACGTTGTTGGTTAAAATCATGACATGAAATTAAAATATGATAAACAGTGAATGGTTCATCACACGTTTCACACCATGGATTTAAATCATTTAAAAACAAATGTCTGTGTGTGAAACGTGTGTGCCCGATACGAAGGCGAGTTAATCTAACATCAGCACTTCGTAAAGGTAAAACAGATAATGAGGTGAGATATGGGAAAATGGTATGTAGTTTGTTTCCGACCTGTATGTCCCATGATTCTTCCAAAAGCGAATGAACAAATCTTTTAATACCCTTTCTCACATCTGAGAGCGGAATTGATGGTAAAATTGGTTGTGTTGCTGTTTTTGCAGCTATGTCCGCTCTCTCATTTCCATCAAGACCTACGTGACTTGGTATCCAACAAAATATTATTTTGTATCCCTTGCCAGCAAGGGAATCCAATGCTCTGAAAATTTTTGACACAACTGGATGACATGTAACACTATTGTTCTTCAAAGCTTCAATAATACTCATGCTGTCAGTGTATATACAATATTCTTTATAATCATCTGTATTCACATGCTGAAGCGCATAGTAAATTGCTGTTGCTTCAGCAGTAAAGATGGAGCAGGATGGATGTAGGCTGTAACTAAAAGCTGTATTGTTAATAAAAATTCCACAGCCCACATGTCCTGCTGTTTTAGAACCATCTGTGAATACAGGTTTATAGGATTTGTACTGACAGCGGTGAGAGAAGAATAGCTGTTGAAAAACAATAGGTGTTGTGTCCGATTTTTTATATTGAGCAAAGGTATTAATAAATATATTTGTTGGGTTATACCAAAGCGGATGAGCAAATTGGTCTACAGATTCAATCCGAATATCACATAGGTCTGTGAGCAAAAGTTGTGATTTTGCTCGTGTGAGAAATGGTGGGATGCTCGTTTTAGGAGCATCATATAGTCTTTTATGGGACGCATTCAGAACCATGGAACGCAACGGATGATGAGGGGTTGATGTTATCTTAGCATAATAACCGAGAGACTGCTGCATTCGTCTCAGGTCTAACGGTAATTGATGACATATCACATATAGACTCTGGACGGGTGATGTGCGGAATGCCCCAGAACATATCCTCAAAGCAGAGTGATGAACTGTGTCCAGTCTTCGTAAAATAGAAGATCTAGCCGATCCATAAACAACACATCCGTAGTCAATGCGGGATAGAATCAATGACTGATAAATTCGAAGAAGTGATGTGCGATCTGCACCCCAAGATGTATTTGACAACACCTTGAGGATATTAAGCGATCGTTCACACTTGTTCCGCAGATGCAGAACATGCGGAAGAAAGGTTAATTTTCGGTCAAAGATTATTCCCAGAAATTTTATTTCACTGACTACTTGTATTGGAGTGTTGTTGATATTAATAACTGGATCATTGTGAAGGCTAGTCTTTCTACAGAAGTGGACACACTTACTCTTGCTTGATGATAAAGTATGGCCATTCTCGGCACACCATGCAGCAAGTTTATTAACTGCTGTTTGCAGTTGTCTCTCAATTATTCGCACATTAGATCCCTCGCATGATATTTGCAGGTCATCAACAAACAAGTTACCATATACAGATGATGGTAGTTGATGAAGAATGTTACTAATGAAGAGAATAAAAAGTGTGACACTTAAAATAGAGCCCTGAGGAACACCCTCAGATTGTGTAAAAGTATTGGATGTAAAATTTCCAATACGCACTTTAAAACCACGGGAGCATAAAAAATTCTGCAGGAATATCGGCAGATTACCCCGAAAGCCAAAATCATATAATGTACGGAGAATTCCATATCGCCATGTACGGTCATACGCCTTCTCTATGTCGAAGAAAATGGAAACCAAGTGATTTCTCCGCACAAAAGCGTTGCGGATTTGAGTTTCCAAGTGTGTCATATTATCAAGAGTGGATCTTCCTTTACGGAAGCCACTCTGATTCTTATGAATACAATTATTGTTTTCTAGGACATAGATGAGACGGGCATTGACCATACGTTCGAGAGTCTTACATAAGCAACTCGTCAGAGCAATTGGTCGATAATTTGAAGGATCTGAAGAATCCTTACCAGCCTTTAGAACAGGAATCACTATTGCTTCTTTCCATCGAGATGGAAATTCATTTTCAGTCCAGATCCTATTGAACAGGTAAAGTAAATTCGACAAGGAATCTGAACTTAAATGTAAAAGCATCAGATAATTGATTCCATCAGGTCCTGGACTGAGTGTTACTGGCCTGTTGTAAAGCTTTCTTCAATTCAAACTTTCCAAATTCACAGTTGTACGGTAAGGCTTGTCAATGGTTGAAGCGAATTGGTACACGCTCAGCTCGAGTCTTAGTCCTCAAAAACGAAGGACTATAAGAATTCGAGCTTGAGACGTTAGCAAATGCTTTACCAAGGACGTTTGTAATATCCGTAGGAGAAGAATATATAGCAGCTCCGGATTTTAAGATAGGAATAGAAAATTCTCTATAAATTCCATTGGCTGCCTTCACCCTTCTCCACAACTGTTTGCTGGAAGTTTAAGATGTTATTGAAGATAAATAGCGAGACCAGGATTCCTTTTGACTTCGACGACGAGCTCTGCGAGCTAGAGCTCTTGCTCTCTTAAAGGCTATAAGATTCTCCGTTGTGGGATACCTCCTAAATATTCCCATAACTTCCTCTGTTTTTTATAAGTTTTTTGGCATTCTTTGTTCCACCAAGGTTTGCAATGCCTGTGTGGTATGGAGGAACTTTTAGGTATTGAAATGTCAGCTGCATTCTTAATTGTTTCAGTGACTTTACAAACGGCAGTATCAATATCTTCGATCGAAACCATTTTAGCATCAACAACTGCCAATTGTGTGAATAATGTCCAATCTGCCCGACTGTACACGTAAGAAGGTAGACGTTGTTCTACACTACTACCTCCAGTCTGGGAGATGACGAGAGGAAAATGATCGCTATTATGCAGATCATTTCCTACATTTAGATTTAACAATGGCAGAAGAGATGGGGAACAAATAGCAAGATCGAGAGAATGAAATGTTCTCGTAGGTACATGGAAATATGTCTTCTCGTCGGTATTAAGCAGACAGAGACTGTTGTCTGAAATAAACCGCTCTATCTGCCGACCGCGAGAATTAGTATCATCATTTCCCCACAAAAAACTATGGCCGTTAAAGTCACCCAACAGTAGAAATGGTGTTGGCAGCTGATCTATTAATGCATCGAGTTCCTCTTGGCGTATGACATCATGTGGTGGTAAATATAAACTACAGACAGTTAATAAGCATGTAGTATGAATTCTTACAGCAACTGCCTGTAGAGTAGTATTTAATGCATGGGCAGTGCTGGGGTAAGTATTAGATGTTAATATACAAACACCTCCAGACACTGTACCATTATCACCACAGTCTTTTCTAAAGCTGTTAAATCCACGCATGAAAAAGTTATTGCTGGACTTCAGGAATGTTTCCTGAAGCGCAACACATGCGGGATTGTAGGCTGAAATTATAGACTTGATGTCATCATGATGAGAACGCATTCCATGGCAGTTCCAAGAAACAAAGGAAGCTATTATTCAGTTTGAAGAGCTCCGTTCCCGGTTGGTTGGTTGGTTTTTATGGCGCAAGGTCCAGATAAGGACAAGCTGCGCCAATCACAAGATATTATACAACCGTTTTTTTTCACCAATTAAAAGCATAAAATAGTTATATAGTTAAAATGTACATTAAAAGTATAAAATAGAAATATAGTTAAAATGTATATTAAAGGTATAAAATAGAAATATAGTTAAAATATATATTGAAAGTCTGTAAATATATAATATATACATGTATAAAATTAAAAACTTGATATTTAAATAAAATATTTCTAAATCAGATAAAATTCATAAATCCTATGTCTTTTAAAAACGCAAATAAATTGCGATGGGGTGGTTCCCCAAGCAAATCT
Source organism: Latrodectus elegans (assembly GCA_030067965.1). Classification (NCBI taxonomy): domain Eukaryota; kingdom Metazoa; phylum Arthropoda; class Arachnida; order Araneae; family Theridiidae; genus Latrodectus; species Latrodectus elegans. Next base: position 4,699,603 of record CM057812.1, on the reverse strand, counting down.
TCTAATGCTAAAATATTACTATTAAAGTATCTAAAACGCTGATGGTTAAAATCTGGACACACAATTAAAATGTGATATACTGTAAATGGTTCATCACACTTTTCACACCACGGTAGGAGATCACTTAAGATCAAATGTTTGTGGGTGAAACGCGTGTGACCAATTCGAAGGCGAGTCAGTCTGACATCTGCGCTTCGTGGAGATAAAACAGATAATGGAATGATGTATGAAAATATGGAATGGAGTTTGTTGCTGACTTGCAGGTCCCAGGATTCCTGCCAAAGAGAATATATGAAATGTTTGAATCCTTTTCTCATGTCCATTGATGGTATTGAAGGCAAAATGGAAGTAGCTGCAGATTTAGCGGCAGCATCAGCTTTCTCATTGCCATCTATTCCTATGTGGCTTGGTATCCAACAAAACAGTATCTCAAATCCCTTGTTAGTAACAGTATCAATTAATTTGAATATCTTAGACACAACTGGATGGCAATTATTGTTGTTATTCCTCAAAGCTTCTAATACACTCATACTGTCAGTGTACACACAGAATTTACGTTCATTTTTAGTTTGTAGCAGCTGAAGTGCTCGGTATATAGCCGTAGCCTCAGCGGTGAAGATGGAGCAGGATTTGTGAAGGCTATAACTGTAGGAGGTATCATCAAGATAAACTCCACAGCCAACTGATCCTGGACGTTTGGATCCATCCGTAAATACTGGAGTGTAAATAGTGTACTGACAGCGATGGAATGAATAAAGCTGTTGAAGAATAGCAGTACTTGTGTCTGATTTTTTATTCTTACCAAAGGGATTTAGCACAATAATGTGTGGATTATACCAAGGAGGATGTGCGAAAAGGTCGGTAGACTCGATTAATACATCACATAGGTCAGAAAGCAAAATATTAGATTTAATACGAGAGAGAAAAGGTTGAATGCTTGATTGTCTAGCATTATATAATCTCTTAAGAGCAGCACTTGGAATCGTGGAACGCAAGGGATGATGAGGTGAGGACATTATTTTTGAATAAAAATTAAGAGACAGCTGTATCCGCCGCAGGTCTAATGGCAATTGGTGGCAAATTACATATAGACTCTGGACGGGTGATGTGCGAAAAGCTCCACAGCATATCCTTAAAGCAGTATGGTGAACAGTGTCCAATCTGCGTAAGATAGAGAGTCTAGCTGATCCATAAGCAACACAGCCGTAGTCAATTCGAGATAAAATTACAGACTGATAAATTCTTAGGAGTGATGTGCGATCTGCACCCCAAGATGTATTCGAAAGCACTTTGAGGATGTTAAGCAGTCGCTCACATTTCTTCCGCAGATGTAAAACATACGGAAGGAAAGTTAACTTCTTGTCAAAAATCACGCCAAGGAATTTCATCTCACTGACTACAGGAATGGGTCTATTATTTATGTGAAGCACAGGATCATTATGGTAGCTAGTTTTCCTACAGAAATGGACACAGCAACTCTTACTAGGAGATATACTAAGACCATTCCGTTCACACCAAGTGGTTAAATTATTTACAGCTGTTTGCAATTGTCTCTCAATTATATTCATGTTTGAACCCTGATATGAAATTTGTAAGTCATCAACATACAAAGTGCCATGAACAGAAGATGGTAATTGATAGAGTATGTCACTGATGAAAAGGTTAAAAAGGGTTACGCTTAAAATGCTACCTTGAGGGACACCCTCAGCTTGACTAAAGGTATCGGAAATTGTAGTTCCAACGCGCACTTTAAAAACGCGTGAGGCCAGAAAATTTTGGATAAATATTGGAAGATTACCCTTAAAGCCAAGATTATGCAGAGTACGGAGAATACCATAGCGCCATGTACGATCATATGCTTTCTCAACGTCGAAGAAAATTGCAACGAGATGGTTTGTCCTCACGAAAGCATTTCGAATTCGGGATTCTAGATCTACTATGTTATCTATAGTGGATCGTCCTCTTCGAAATCCGCTTTGATGAAGATGTATGCAATTATTCTTCTCTAAGACGTAAATGAGTCTAGCATTGACCATACGCTCAAATGTTTTGCATAAGCAACTCGTAAGAGCTATTGGACGATAACTCAGAGGGTCAGATGAATCTTTTCCAGGCTTCAATATTGGAATCACTATCGCTTCTCTCCATGAAGTAGGATAAGCATGCTCAGTCCAGATTCTATTAAACAATGAAAGTATGTTTAATAAAGAATCATGATTTAAATGACGGAGCATTTGATACGAGATTCCATCTGGTCCTGGGCTAGTGTCGTTTGCTTTAGATAAAGCAGACTTCAATTCTGACAGTTCAAAATCACAATTATAGGGTAGAATATGTCGATCATGAAAGCTTAGAGGTGTCCGCTCAGCGATTCTTTTAATCCTTAGAAAAGTAGGATTATACTCCTTCGAAGTGCCCGGACTTTATTCCTGAGGATGGTCAGTTCTTCCGTCCACCAGTAGTTTCCTGCTATTTTGGTGATTTTCTTTTTCCTTTTGTGCTGCCTACAAAGGGTCTCGAGTTGAAGTTCAAAATTCTCAACAAATGTGTTGATGTCTGTATCCTCAGAGATCAAGTTACCATCAATGAGGTCCGGAATACTGAGTTTGAAGTTGGGCCAGTCCAGTGTTTGGGAATTCCATCTCCCGGAGCTTTTCTTGAGGGTTTTGCCAATGTTGACTTCACATGTCATCAGAAGATGGTCGCTTGCTGAATAGGTGTCGTGAACTTTCCAGTTGTTGACCTCATCATCCAGGAAGTTCTTGGTGAGCAGGAGGTCAATCCAGCTTTGCCCTATAGTGCTTGAGAAAGTGGGAGAGCTGTGTGGGTTGTTTTCTATAATCAGGTCGTTCCTGGCACAAAAGTCCAAGAGAATTTCTCTTCTTTGATCAGTTTTCCTGGGACTCCATGCTTGGGATTTGGCGTTGAAATCGCCGAAAATGATCCATTTTTCATTTCGGAATTTGGCGATGTGGGCTTGCAATGGCGAAAGAGAGTCTTGTAGATTTTTAGAGGGAGGACAGTAGATGGAACAGATAAAAAGAGAGGTTTCTTTAAGATTAAGTTTGGCTATAACTAAGTTTTCAGCAGTGAAAATAGAAGTGAAGGTGAAGCACTTTTTAATTAGGAGAGCTGCTTTAAGGTTAGTGGCGTTGAGAATTGCCAAGTCAATGGAAAATCCAGTAATAAAATTATTGAAAGTGAATGGGTCGTTAATAGAGGAGATGTCCAAATCTAACTTCTTAAAGTCCTGAAAGTGAAGTAGATTGGCTGCTCTGCAATGATTCAAATTGATATGAGAAAGCTTAAGTATATTATTTTTGGACTTAGTATCCATAATCAGTTTTGGAAATAATTTTGTTTATCTCTCTTTGATACACGTAGCAGGATTTGTCTCGTGCATCGTGTTTTGTGCTTACCTTCTTTCTGGCTTTCTTGTTATGTTCGAGGCAATTAAGGCAGCATTTCTGTTTTTCACAGTTTTTGCTGTGACGTTTATCTCCACATTTGCTGCAGGCCTCCTCTCCTTTGCAGTCTCTGGCTATATGTCCAAATTTGAGACATTTAAAGCACTGTGTCGCCCTGAGATGTTCTCTGAAAGTCACACTGGTCCAACCAATGTAAAGTTTTCTAAGCTTCTTGAGACTGTTGAATGCGATAGGGTTGACAGATAGGACCCAGTTTATTCCTGTTCTTCCCTTGAAGTTGAAAAGAACCTCAATCTCCGCACCCTCGTCGAGCTGGTTCTGGCTCCTCATCTTCTTCACAAGTTCCTCTCTCGAGACCTCCTTATCAACATCGTGAAGAATGACTCTGGGCCTCCTAGCAGTTGGTTTCTGGATGTTGACCTCCTTGGTGGCAACATCATTCTTTCTGACCTCTGCGATGAGTTTTTCCAACTCCTCGGAGGAAGGTGTTTCGATCAGGACTCCTCCCTTCCTGACCGCTCTCATCCTGGTCACGTTGAGTCCAAGTTTGGTTGGATCGATGCCCTGCCTGATGATAGAGCTAGTTTCCTCCGAACTTTTATCCTCCTTTGGGTAGACCACTACCACGTTTGTCTGCTCGCTTCTTTTCCTTTTCTGCGTTGCGGCTGCTGTGGCCTCGCAGGATTGCCCGCCGCTACTTCCGCGAAGGATCTGGGTCTGGCGAAGTGGTTGGAGTGGGCTCGGATTTACCCAACCAGTTCCGCGTTTCGTTCCGTGGTTCGAAGTGCAATTTGCAGGAGTTCGCTGATTCCAGCTCTCACCTTCTGCTGCATGGTGCTGCTCATCTTGCTATTCGTCAGAGTGACGATCAGCTCTTGTTCAATTTCGAGAAGTCTCATTGCATCAGACTTCTTATCAGGAGTTGAGGTCTCCATTAAAGGAATGACATCCCCGTGAGGGGATTCACTCTCCATGACAGTAAAAGACTGAAAAAGTAGAATTAGAGAAAAGAAAGAAAAGTCCCAACCGCCAGCGTTTGCCGCCAACCAAAGTTGACGTTTCCAGGGGGCACCACGTGGAGGTGCTGGTCGGTTTGAAAATTAGTACTGATTGTGAAAAGAAAACTCAAAGTAGCGTAAAGAACGCAAGAAACTAGTTCGCCTACCCGAATAGACTATGGGCCGTTGTTCGGGTTATATCACAAAATCGCTTAGGATGACAGTACTACTATGGGACTGCCCCCCTCATCAAGAGGGTAACATAAGATGTAACACCGGCCCACCCGAAGGTATACGGCGGAGGAGCGTTGCTAGTAATCCAGTCAAAATGTACGAGAAAAGTCTCAAGGCAGGAAAGCGAATTGCTAAGTTCCTGCAAAATAGCTCATGAAAGTAGTGGGAGTGAATGCTCCAAGGAATCGCGTGAAGGAAGGCAATCCATTGAAACCTTTCTGACTGAAAGATTTGATGGCCAACAGATTATTAACAAACAAACAAAATACAAATTAACAAAAAACAAAATAATAGAAATAAGATACAATAATGAGAATTGTATTTACAAAATTTACAAAAGTACAGAAAGAGACAGTAGAGGTGTCACTCCTCCTCGCTTTCGCTGAGAGTAGAGTCCATTAGGTGGCGAAGTTCTTTTTGGATAATCTCCCTAATCCCAAGCTGGACTTTGGGTATTGAAAGAAGAGTTTTCATTGGTAATATGGAGAAATTTGTTGGAAAATGAGTTTTTCGAACGTCAGAGTAAAAGGAGCATCTTAGAATTAGGTGATCTGGGTCGGCAACTTCTTTGTCATGAAGGCAAATGTTAGATTGATGATGGAATCTTTCACGGTAGCTTCCGAACACGCCATGGCCTGTGAGTACTTGATTTAGATAGAAATCCGCTAACAATCGCTTTTTCGAAACCTGAGGGTGGAACTGGAAAAGTCTCCTGGTTTTATTGGACTCGTTCAATTGTTTCTGCCATTCGTTGATTTCCCAATTTTCAAGACATTTCTTGACTTGCTGTCTACTAAAATTAACAGTTTCTTGAATGATTAGATTTGTTGTAGCTTCTTTTGCGGCGATGTCGGCGAGTTCGTTATGACGAATTCCCACATGTGCCTTTACCCAATGGAAAGTGATTCTCTCTTTATTAAGTCTAATGCGCTCTCTAATGGCATGAATGGTATCACTGAGAATCTCAGTTGACGAGAGGGCTGTAAGGACTGCCCTTGAGTCTGTATGAATATGCAAAGTGATATCATGAAAACAAGCATAATCAATAGAGGCAAGAATTGCTTTGGCGTCTGCCTCGAAAACCGAAGCTTCATCATTAAGTCTAATTTTGAAGGAGTGAATTAAACTATCTCCTGAGAATATAAGAGCCGCATAACCTGTGCGACCATTGATCCTGGATCCATCAGTATAGGCGAAGTAACCATTATGGTTAAGTTCAAAGTGCCAATTAATAATGAGCCTTTGCCAAGGAGGCTCAATTAATGTATGATAGTGCCAAGCATTCTGATGATTAAGAGTCAAATTGTTGATTTTAATTTCTTTTCCACACTTCCAAAGAGAAAATCGTTTTTGGAGAGAATTTGCCTTAAGAAAGATAGGTACGCACACAACCAGAGAGAACATTAAGCTCTGGTGTGGAGGTGGTTCTATAGGCTTTAGTGAGAAGTAGAGGAATTCTTTGAATCTGAAGCAAGGTACAATTCATTTTAGCCGAGCCATTGTACCATACTTGGCAGCCGTACAGAATGACGCTTTCAATTGCAAGGGTGTAAATTAATTTAAGAACTTGGGGTTTGAGTCCCCAAGTTGCTCTAGTAATTCTAGCAATTTTATTATTGAGATTTTTGATATTATCTTTAATGTTGAGTAAATGGGAGGTCCAATTGAGCTTGGTATCAAAAATGAGGCCAAGATACTTGAGATTACGTGTGTAGGCAATGCTGTGACCATTAATTTTTATGCCCGGTCTTCGAGTGATGTCTTTATTTGTTTCAAAGATTGTGTAAAAGCATTTATTAAGACTGAGATTGAGTCCATGCTTTTTGGTCCAATTAAGAACAATATCAAGTGGTTTTCTGGCCATCTTAGAGAACTTGAAGTAGGAGCTAGCTTTGAGTAAAATTGCGATGTCATCTGCAAAGGCTTGAATGTGTACTCCTGTTCCAATGTCCTGAATAAGTAGTTCGTTAGCAATGAGGAGCCAAAGGAAGGGTCCGAGGCTGGATCCTTGAGGAACTCCATTGGTGAAATGAATAACTTTATTGTTATCGTCAAGATAGGTCCGATTTTCCAGGAAAGAGTACACACATCTATATAGATTATGGGGGATATTGTGCTTAATAAGAATGTTGAGGATATCCGTCCATCTTGCGCTGTTAAACGCATTTTTAATGTCTAGTGAGATTAGACACGTATAATGTTTATTGGCCTTATTCTCCTTGATGAAGTTCACCAAAGTATAAATTGCATCACATGTACTTTTTCCCTTGAGAAAGCCAAATTGGAGAGGGTGAAGGATGTTATTGTGATGATAAAAGTAACTTAGCCGATTCATTAAAAGTTTATCAAGTATTTTACCCCAAACCGGTAAAAGGCATATTGGCCTATAAGCTTCTCTAAGAGAAGGGTCTTTTCTCTCCTTGGGAAAGAGGATGATTTTGGCAATCTTCCAAACACTGGGAAAAACTCCCTGAATAAGACAGGCGTTGAGAATATCACTGAACCAGAGCTTGTTTAAATGGAAAAGTTCTGCATAGACATCTAGACAAATGGCGTTAAAGCCTGGAGCCATATTACATTTCATTTGCCTTAAGGTAGTATCTATTTCATCAACTGTGAAGAGCGGATCATCATTAGTTGAAGGTACCAATGAGGGATAATGAATCTGCGAAGCCGGAAAATGATACCTCAAGATTTCGTTGATGGTATCAATTGCATTAGTAGTTCTCTGCCCATTATCAAGGGTGACGAGTTCCGTTATTTTAGGCCTTTTGATCCTATTTTTGATAATTTTGTAGGCACCGCCAAAGGCATTAACGTTGGTAATTTTGTCCAGATAGTCTCTGAAGGCATTCTTTTTGGTTTCCATAATGTGCTTCCTGTAAAGTGCAGCTGCTTTCCTGAATTCAGTTCCCCCTCAGGGGATTTACCTTCTTTAGGTAAACACGGGTGTCACAATCCCGAGGTACCCTAGTGATCGTTCCTCTTCTATATTTTCTTCTCTCCTCTACTCTTCTGCTTTTCCTTCCTTTTCTCCCTCGTTGTGGTTTCCTCGAAAGAGGTTGAGGGCTCCCCTTGAGTAGCTTTCACCGCTCTGTTGCTATTAGCTACTCTTGAGGACTAAATCACCCACGTGTTTGCCGTGCGTGGAGACCCGTGTCCCTGGAAAGGAGTATCCTGGTAATTGAAGCCTCCTGAGACCAACACATTGCTTTGGCCTCTGCTTCAGGTAAACGGGAGGTGTGTTGTGGTCCTCAGCACATCAATCGGCTTTATGGATCAAGCGATCGGTACATCTACTGGGTGACTCGTTAAGGGTGGAGTCCACTTCAGGGATGTTCCGTGAGCGTATAGGGACTGACTAGCACTGGTACGGTTAACCTGTATCCCCTCGTAGGGCTCCGTGGTGGGTGGTGCCGTCTAGTCCCTGAATTTTATGATATTCTACATGAATAACACTATTAATTTTTCTCTCCCTTTGGAGCAACAGTTGTCACTTATAAATGCAAAATATTTTATTGTTAAACGAACAGAAGGAGGCTCATTTCAATTTGTGTCACCTTTTCTCATTGAGAAAAGTATTTCCTCTCACCTTGGCGAAGTGAAAAATATAAGAAGGCTAAGATCTGGAGATATTTTGGTTGAGATTGCTAATGAAAAACAAGCAATACTGATACAAACGCTTAAAAGAATTGGTAATGTGGATGTTGTCGTTCAACCTCATACAACATTGAACTTTTCTAAGGGAGTAATTTCTGCAGCAGATCTCATATATACATCTACTGACGAAATTCTAGAAAACTTAAAATCTCAAAAAGTATGTGCTGTAAAACGTATAACCCTTAATCGAGATGGTATAACAATCAATACGAAACATCTGATTTTAACATTTTCAACTCCTGACTTGCCACAACACATTAAAGTTGCCTATATGAGATGCTCTGTACGACCCTACATACCAAATCCGCTTCGCTGCTTTCAATGCCAACGCTTTGGCCATTCAAAAATAGCTTGCAGAGGTAAACTTACGTGTGCCCGTTGTGCTGACGTTGGCCACGATAGTGTTACCTGCAATGCTAAGGAGGTTTGTGTCAACTGCAAAGGCGACCATCCTGCCTATTCACGATCTTGCCCAGCATGGCAGTTGGAAAAGGAAATTACTTCCGTAAAAATAAAAAAATAATGTGTCTTATCCGGAGGCTCGACGAATAGTCACCTCACACACACCACAGCCCGGTCTCAGCTATGCTAGTGCTACTAAAAAATAACAAAATCTTGCTGCACCCAAACCGATACCATTTCAGAGCCTTCTACAAAACAATCTTCTAAGCCAAAAGAAACAAAGTCCTCAAATATTATACCTAAACTATCATTTGCAAAATCAAGATCATCACAAGCAAAAAATTAAAACTGGCTAACGAAGGTGCTCGTAAATCTTCCTTGACAGAAAGAAAAGCCAGACTCACATTGGATGAAGATACCGTCAAACTGTATCCCTCAGATGCTGATAGTTTGGAAGATTCATCTGAGACTGCAAATGAGCACCGCTGGTGAATAATAATCCTGTCAGTAATGACTTCCTTTGTTTCATGGAATTGTCGAGGTTTTCGTTCTCGAATTGACGACGTCAAATCTGTTATCTCTCGCTACAACCCCGCATGTGTGGCTCTCCAGGAAACATTCCTGAAGCCCACTGTTAACACCAAACTGCGTGGGTTTCAATGCTTTAGAAAAGATAATGGTGGTGATGCGTCTGTATCTGGAGGAGTTTGCATATTCACATCCAACTCATATGCAAGTACAGCACATCAACTAAGAACTACATTACAAGCTGTAGCAGTGAAAAATTCACGTAACCTGTCTGATCACTGTTTGCAACCTGTATTTACCACCACATGACGTCGTAAATTCGGAGGAACTAGATGATTTAATTGACCAACTCCCAGCTCCATTTCTGCTTCTAGGTGATTTTAATGGTCATAATACTTTGTGGGGTAGTGAAGATACGAATTCTCGCGGTCGTCAGATAGAGCAGTTCATATCTGACAATTGCCTCTGTCTGCTGAATACCGACGAGAAAACTTATTTTCACGAACCTACACGGACATTTCACTCTCAGGACTTAGCTATATGTTCTCCATCACTCCTGCCATTGCTGAATTTTGCAGTCGGAAATGACCTCTACAATAGTGATCATTTCCCTCTAATCGTGTCTCAGGCTGGAAGTAATAGTGTGCGTCACAAACCACCTAATTATGTGTACAGTCGAGCCGATTGGACACTTTTCACGCAATTGGCTGTGATCAGTGAGACAAGAGTTAAGACAGATATGATAGATGATGCCGTTAAATATATCACCGACACAATAATCAGAGCTGTGGATGTTGCTATCCCTAAAAATTCCATCATTCCACATAAACACAGGAAACCTTAGTGGAATGAAAAGTGTCAACTGTCCTATAAGAAACAAAGGAAGCAATGGAATATATTCCGAAGATACCCTACTATGGAGAATCTTGTTGCTTTTAAAAAAGCCAAAGCTGAAGCTCGAAGAGTTAGACGTCAGAGTCAAAGAGAATCTTGGATTCGCTACGTGTCGTCAATCAATTCATCGACATCAAGTCAACAATTATGGAGGAAAGTTAAAGCAGCCAATGGTATTTATCAGGATTATTCCATTCCTGTATTAAAAACCTGAGCTGCAGTACACTCATCAGCGGTAGATATTGCTAATGTCATCGGTGAAACCTTTGCTAGTGTTTCCAGCCCTGATTCATATAATCCTACTTTTCTAAGGATTAAAAGAATCGCTGAGCGGACACCTCTAAGCTTTCATGATCGACATATTCTACCCTATAATTGTGATTTTGAACTGTCAGAATTGAAGTCTGCTTTATCTAAAGCAAACGACACTAGCCCAGGACCAGATGGAATCTCGTATCAAATGCTCCGTCATTTAAATCATGATTCTTTGTTAAACATACTTTTATTGTTTAATAGAATCTGGACTGAGCATGCTTATCCTACTTCATGGAGGGAAGCGATAGTGATTCCAATTTTGAAACCTGGCAAAGATTCATCTGACCCTCTGAGTTATCGTCCAATAGCTCTCACGAGTTGCTTGTGCAAAACGTTTGAGCGTATGGTCAATGCTAGACTCATTTACATCTTAGAGAAGAATAATTGCATACCCCTTCAACAAAGCGGATTTCGAAGAGGACGATCCACTATTGACAACATAGTAGATCTGGAATCCCAAATTCGAAATGCTTTCGTGAGGAGAAACCATCTTGTTGCAATTTTCTTCGATATTGAGAAAGCATACGATCGTACGTGGCGTTATGGCGTTCTCCGTAATATGCATAATCTTGGATTTAAGGGTAATCTTCCAATATTTATAAAGAATTTCCTAGCCACTAGGCTTTTTAAAGTACGTGTTGGAACTACAGTTTCCAATACCTTTACTCAAGCTGAGGGTAGCGTCCTCAAGGTAGCGTTTTAAGCGTAACCCTTTTTAACCTTTTCATCAGTGACATACTCCATCAATTACCATCTTCTGTTCATGGCACTTTGTATGTTGATGACTTACAAATTTCATATCAGGGTTCAAACATGAATACAATTGAGATACAATTGCAAACAGCTGTAAATAAGTTAACTACTTGGTGTGAAAGGAATGGCCTTTGTATATCTCCTAGTAAAAGCTATTGTGTCCATTTCTGTAGGAAAACTAGAATCCATAATGATCCTGTTCTTCACATAAATAATAGACCCATTCCTGTAGTCAGTGAGATAAAATTCCTCGGGGTAATTTTTGACAAGAAGATAACTTTCCTTCCGCATGTGTTACACCTGCGGAAGAAATGTGAGCGTTTGCTCAACATCCTCAGAGTGCTTTCAAATACATCTTGGGGTGCAGATCGAACATCACTCTTAAGAATTTATCAGTCTGTAATTTTATCTCGAATTGACTACGGCTGTGTTGCTTATGGATCAACTAGGCTCTCCATCTTACGCAGATTGGACACTGTTCACCATAGTGCTTTAAGGATATGATGTGGAGCTTTTCGCACATCACCCGTCCAGAGTCTATATGTCATCTGCCAGCAGTTGCCATTAGACCTGCGGCGGATGCAGCTGTCTCTTAATTATTATTCAAAAATAATGTTCTCACCTCATCATCCCTTGCGTTCCATGATTCCGAGTGCTGCTCTTAAGAGATTATATAATGCTAGACCATCAAGCATTCCACCTTTTCTCTTTCGTATTAAATCTATTATTTTGCTGTCTGACCTATGTGATGTCCGAATCGAGTCTACCGACCTTTACGCACATTCACCTTGGTATAATCCACACATTATTGTGCTAAATCCCTTTGGAAAAAATAAAAAATCAGACACAAATACTGCTATTCTTCAACAGCTTTATTCATTCCATCGCTGTCAGTATACTATGTACACTCCAGTTTTTACGGATGGATCCAAATGTCCAGGATCAGTTGGCTGTGGAGTTTATCTTGATGATACCTCCTACAGTTATAGCCTTCACAAATCCTGCTCCATCTTCACTGCTGAGGCTACTGCTATATACCGAGCACTTCAGTTGTTAACAACTAAAAATGAACGTAAATTTTGTGTGTACACTGACAGTATGAGTGTATTAGAAGCTTTGAGGAATAACAACTATAATTGCCATCCAGTTGTGTCTAAGATATTCAAATTAATTGATACTCTTACTAACAAGGGATTTGAGATACTGTTTTGTTGGATACCAAGCCACATAGGAATAGATGGCAATGAGAAAGCTGAAGCTGTTGCTAAATCTGCAGCTACTTCCATTTTGCCTTCAATACCATCAATGGACATGAGAAAAGGATTCAAACATTTCATATATTCACTTTGGCATGAATCCTGGAACCTGCAAGTCAGCAACAAACTCCATTCCATATTTTCATACATCATTCCATTATCTGTTTTATCTCCACGAAGCGCAGATGTAAGACTGACTCGCCTTCGAATTGGTCACACGCGTTTCACCCACAAACATTTGATCTTAAGTGATCTCCAACCGTGGTGTGAAAAGTGTGATGAACCATTTACAGTATATCACATTTTAATTGTGTGTCCAGATTTTAACCATCAGCGTTTTAAATATTTTAATAGTAACATTTTAACATTAGAAGATCTGCTTGGGGAACCTCCCCATTGCAACCTATTTGCGTTTTTAAAAGACATAGGATTTATGAATTTTATCTGATTTAGAAATATTTTACTTAAATATAAAATTTTTAATTTTATACATGTGTATATTGTATGTTTACAAACTTTTAATATACATTTTAACTATATTTCTATTTTATACCTTTAATATACATTTTAACTATATTTCTATTTTATACCTTTAATATACATTTTAACTATATTTCTATTTTGTACTTTTAATGTACATTTTAACTTTATTATTATTTTATACTTTTAATGGGTTTAAAAACTGGTGTAAGCTATCTTGTGTTTGGCGCAGCTTGTCCTTACCTGGACCTTGCGCCATAAAAACCAACCAACCACCACCACCAACCTGAATTCAGTTTTGAATTTAATACGAAGGTTTTCTTCCGTTTGGGCCTGGAATTTGCGCCTAAGCGCCCTGACTTTGCTTCTTTCACATGTAAGCTCTTTAGTCCACCAATAATTTTGTTTAAGAAGAGTTGGTGATTTAATAGAGTGTTGTTTGCACAGCTTGGAAATTCTATCTTCAATCTTGCTGATGATATCATTGATGTTTTGGAAGCATGAGGAAGGGAATTCATTAATGATTTCCTTTAGAGCATTTTTAAAGTTTTCCCAGTGAAGGGTTTGTTTGTTCCAGCGTTTATTAATTTTGCTTTTAATCTTAGCATTGCTGAATGTACATAACATGAGTTGGTGATCGCTAGCAGTATATTTGTCACAAATGATCCAATTAGAAATTGTAGTGTTTTTAAGATTTTTAGTAAGTAGGATGTCTATCCAGCTATCGCCAATAGTGCTGTGAAATGTTGGTTTGCTATGTGGATCATTTTCTATGTGAAGGGCATGTCTGGCAGTGAAGTCCAAGAGCAGATCTCCACGTTGATCTGCAGTACGAGGTCCCCAGGCTGGGGATTTGGCATTAAAATCGCCAAAAATGAGCCACTTGTGGTCCGGATGAATAGTTAGGAAATTCTCAAGTTGAAATAAAGATTGTTGTAGTCCCTTAGAGGGTGGGCAATAGATAGAGCAAATAAGTGTAGGAGCATTATTGATATGAGTCAGGATGATCACAATTTCATTATCCAGTAGGATGGGGGAAGCTTGAATTATTCCTTTGGTAATAATGGCAGTTCTGGGGTTGGCACTTGCTCCAATTTTAAGATCTGAGGAAAATCCGGTAATGGTGTTGTCATGAGTGAAGGGATTATTTAGTGAGATAATATCCAGATTAAGTTCTTTAATATCTTCTGCGAGAATTGCGTTCGCTGCTCTGCAATGATTTAAGTTGATATGAGCACATTTTAGTGAGAAATGGTTAACTTTTTTATGCATAATTAGTTTTAGAGATTAATTTGTTGATCTCTTTTTCGTAAACTGGGCATCTTTTATTGTTGGCTAAATGTCCTGTATTATATTTGGTTTTATATTTTCTATTGCTTTCCATGCAGTTAACGCAGCAAATTGAGTTATCGAAATTCTTGTCAATGTGGTTATTAGAGCACCTAATGCAAGTGTCTTGGCTTTTACAATCTGAAGCCTTATGTCCGAACCTGAGACATTTAAAGCATTGAGTAATTCTAAGAAATTCTCTAAATTGTACACTGGACCAGCCTAAGAAAACTCTATGTTTGCTTTTAAGTTCAGAGAAGGCTTTCCCATTTAGAGTCAGAATCCAATTGACTCCGAAGCGCCCCTTGAAACTATGAACAACTTCAAGTTTTGCCTCGTTACTAAGTGAGTTTTGAGTAACAAGTTTCTCTACTATTTCGTCTCTGTTAATGTCTTTGTCGACATTGTATAAGATAATTCTAGGTTGCTTTAAAGTCGGCGGCCTAGTTTCTAGAGATTCTTTGGTTAAGTCGTTCTTTTTGATTTCCTCAATTAATTTGTCTAATTCCGCATTAGAGTAAGTTTCAACAAGAACACCTCCCTTTCTAACTTGCTTAATGTTTTTAATTTTAAGTCCCAATTTAGCTGGGTTGATCGCTTTTTTAATTATCTCTTTAGTCTCTTCAGACGATTTTTCTTTTTTGGGGTATATGAGCAAAATGTTGACCTTCCTTTGTCTGGACTTATCTCTTCTCGTCTTACTTTTGCTTCTATCTCTTTTGGAATTGGAAGTTTTTCGTTTGGCAACTTCTGCGAAAGTCGGTGGAGTGACCGAATCTTTGGTTTTAAGCTGACCTTCCAAGAAGGCATTTTTCTCAATAGTCGAAATAGCAATATGCATAATTTCAGATAGCCCTTGTCTGATCTTTTGTTGAGTACCTGTGTTCAATTTGCTTGAAGCAATAAGATTTTGGATTTCTTTCTCAAAATCCAGTAAATTCAAAAGTTCTGATTTTTGTCCAGTTTTATCCATGGATTCTACTGTCTCACAATTAAAAACAGCGAGTTCCCTTTCGGGAGACTCTGACTGTAGATCCATGGGGCACTAGTATAAGCAGTGTCCGCAATGAAAAGAGAGCTAAAACAAAGTCAGCTCAGAAGAATCCCCCTGCCTTCGTTGGCCGTCAGAAATGACGTTACCAGGAGCCACCACGAGGAGGTGAAGGTCAGGTGGTACGCTATTTCCAAGAACTTGACTAACGAAACCCAATGGTATCGAACTGTCAAGGCTGAGTTTTGCTTCCCGGATAGACTCTGGGCCGTTGTCCGGGAACGTAAAATGCTCAAAATTACACTTGGAAATCGCTATGGGACTGGCTCCCTCATCAAGAGGGTAACATTACCAAATAAGCACCGACCCACCCGAAGGTATGCGGTGGAGAACGTCATTGGGACAGTAATCCTGGAGGATCCTGGCTCAGCACTTGGCCAGGAAAAACTGGAACGCCTAAGTGGTGGAATGTCCAAACCACTCGAAAGTCCCCAAGGGGGAGAAGGGCTGGTGAGCGTTCCATTGAGACTCTGCTGTGACTGGGAGAAGGGCCGGTTGGCCTTTATTGAAAAATAGTTACAGAAATGTTTCTAGATTACATAAAATAGGACACAAAATATTTACAAAAAATATATACATGGTATGTTTCATAAGCTGAGCTGGAGGAGTAGCTCTGCCTGTAGGATCTCCTTTGCTCCCTGTTGGAATCCTTTGTTGAAGAAGAGAAGTGTGGGTTCCATCTCTAGGCACTTCTTTGGGTATCTCCTACTCCTAATGTCGGTGTACTGCTCACAGTAGAAAAGGAGGTGTTCCGGACTTTGTCTCTCGTCGTCATGAGGGCAGGTGCTCTGTTTACCGTGAAACCTACTCCTATAAGTTCCGAAGGCCCCATGTCCGGTGAGGAACTGGTTCAGAAAGAAGTCCCCTTGTAGCCTCTTCCGGGAAACTTTCGGGAAGAAGCCGTAGAGTCTCCTGGCTTTGTCTGAGTTCGTCCAACTGTCCTGCCATTTGTCCATGATGTGCTGTGTGGTAAGCGTCTTCATTTGTTGCCTGCTGAGTCGTACCTTGACATGTATTTCCTCAGCTGTGGTGGCCTCTTTCGCTTTGGAGTCCGCGGCCTCATTTTGTACAATCCCTATGTGCGCTTTGACCCAGTGCAAGGTGAACTTGTCTGCATGCTCTTTGCAGATATCCTGGATGCTGTAGATTGTGTCGCTGAGAGGATAGCGATTGCCAATCGCAGCCAATACAGATCTTGAGTCTGAGTGGATATGACATCTGGAGATGTCTTGTGCAATGGCATATCTCATAGTTGCCAGGATGGCTGTGGCTTCGGCCTCGAACACAAATGCCTCGTCGTTTAATCTAAGTATGATAGTGTGGATGATTGTGTCTCCTTTGTAGATGTTGGCTGCACATCCAACTCTTTTGTTGATCCTCGACCCTACTGTGTACGCATAGTAATCTTCGTGGTTGGTCTCCATAGTCCATTTGATTCCAATAGTGGCCCATGGGGGAACCAGGTGTTCTGTCTTTGTCCAGGCGTTGTCCGGATTCTTGGTGGCGCCTCCGCACTGTATGGGACTTGAGTGATTCCAGAACTCGAATCTCTTTTTGTAGGCGTCTGCTTGAAGGTGTAGAGGAGGACCCTGCCAGTATGTTGAGGGCGTCTGTTGTGGTTGTTCTGTAGGCCTTGGTGACCTTCAGAAGTCCAATGCGTTGGATTTGGAGGATCTTTTGTGTTGATGCGGACTGTATCTGTGTACCACACCTGGCATCCGTAGAGAATGGTACTTTCTATCACGCTGGTGTGTATCGTCTTGAGTATGTTCGGTTTGAGTCCCCAGGTTACTCGCGAGAGTGTGGCTAACTTGTTTTTGAGGCTGTCCACTTTCTGCTTGACCTCGTTGAGATGATTCATCCAGGTGAGTTTCGGGTCCATGGTGAGTCCTAGATACTTTAACTCCTTGGTGTATGTTATCTTGTTGCCCAGTATGGATATTCCAGGTCTCCTGGTGATGTCTTTGTGGGTGACGAAAATGGTGTAATTGCACTTGTCTGTGCTGAGGGTCAGTCCATAGTTTCTGGTCCATTCCTCAACCAGTTTAATGGGTTTGATGGCCAACTTAGAGAAGCGGAAGTATGACTTGGCGTCCAAGAGGATGGCGACGTCATCCGCGAACGCTTGACAGTGGGCATGTGGTCCGAAGTCTCTGTTCAGTAACTCGTTCGCAATGACCAGCCACAGGAAGGGTCCCAGGCTGGATCCCTGCGGGACTCCGATGTCGTATAGCATTCTCTTCTTGTGCTCGTTCAGGTAACTTCTGTCATTCAGGAATGATCCTATGGTCCGGTAGAGGTTCGCAGGAGTGTTAAATTTCCGGAGCAGATTCATGATGTCGTTCCATCTCGCACTGTTGAATGCACTCTTTATGTCCAGTGATATCAAGCAGGAAAATCTCTTATTCCTTTTATGGTCTCTGATCCTGGTTACAATTTCCCGGAGGGCGTCACTGGTGCTCTTTCCCCGGAGAAATCCAAACTGGAACTTGTTGAGGTGTCCGTTT
The DNA here is from genome assembly GCA_030067965.1 of Latrodectus elegans. Lineage (NCBI taxonomy): Eukaryota > Metazoa > Arthropoda > Arachnida > Araneae > Theridiidae > Latrodectus > Latrodectus elegans. The sequence continues at coordinate 4,681,768 of CM057812.1, read as the reverse complement.
TCCATGAAGTGGTGATGTAGGCGACGCATAAGAATCTTGTCCAGGATCTTGCCCCAAACTGGCAAGAGGCAGATGGGCCGGTAGGATTCCGGCTGGGAGAGATCCTTTCCTTCCTTAGGGATCAAGATGACTTTGGCAATTTTCCAGGTTCTTGGAAAAACTCCTTGTGACAGGCATTTGTTGAAGATGTTCCTGAACCAGTTCTTGTTGGTCTTATAGAGTTCCCAGTATACGTCCAGGCACACTTCATTGTATCCAGGTGCTTTCTTCTCGTCCGTGTCCCGGATGGCCTCCTCGATCTCTCTCTCGGTGATATCTGGCTGATCTGGGGCGTCAGGAAAGGGAGCGAAGGTGGTACACGCTCCAGTTAACGGGAAGTGGTGCTTTAATATGGCGTTAATAGACTCTGTTGTATCCCTAGCGAATTCCCCATTGTCTAGTTTTACTAATTCTGTGGTGTTGACGCTGCGGAGTTTCTCCCTCACGATTTTGTAATGGCTCCCGAAGGCGTTGGCATTGGTGACATTTCCCAGAAATGCCTTGAAGGCGCTTGTTTTTGTTTCCAGGACTTGCTTCCTATTCACTGCTGCTGCTTGTTTGAATATGGACTTTCTATTTTTCCTGAGATCCTGATTCTTTTCTTTTTGGAATCTTCTGCGAAGGGCTCTTACCTTGCTCCTTTCTGCCGTCAACTTTTGGGTCCACCAGTAGTTGGAGTTGGTGGTTTTTTTGAGGCTCTTTTTATTCTGCCTGCAAAGCTCAGCGATTTTGTCCTCTATATCCCTCATGGAGTTGTCTGGATCAAAGTCTTGGTTTATCGGGAACTCAGTAGCAATTTCCTGAAGTTTGTTTTTGAAGGTCTCCCAATTTAAGGTCCTGGAGTTCCATCTCCTGGATTGCCTAGTCCTGATCCTGTTGTAGTCCAGCTCACATGTCATGATGTTGTGATCGCTGGCTGTATAGGAGTCACTGATAGTCCAGTTGCTGATATCATCTAGGGAAAAGTTCTTCGTCAGCATCAAGTCGATCCAGCTGTCCCCGATAGTGCTGGAGAAAGTTGGAAGACTGTTGGCGTCATTCTCTATGATTAGGTCATGTCTGGAGATGAAATCGAGAAGCATTTCTCCCCTGTGGTCTGTTCGTCTATGGCTCCAAGCTGTGGACTTGGCGTTGAAGTCGCCGAAGATGATCCACCTGTCGTTTGTATGACTGGCTAAGAGGCTTTCGAGCGGGTCCAGGGAGGTCTGCAAACTTCTGGATGGTAGACTGTAGAGGGAACAGATAAAAAGTGGCTTGTTGTCGATTGTCAACTTGTTGACTACAATTTCATCCGCCTTAAAGAAGGGGCTGATGTCTAGGGATCTTTTGGCAATAAGGGCCGACTTAGAGTCTTTGGAGGGGAAGATGGAATAGTCCAGTGAAAAACCGGTGATCCTTTCTTCAAACATAAATGGATCATTTAAGGAGGCAATGTCAATGTCCAATTCCTTAATGTCCTGTGAATACTGTATGTTTGCTGCTCTGCAATGATTGAGATTCAAGTGGGACATCCTCAGTGTCTTCGTATTCGTCTTAGAATCCATAGTCAATCTTTGCCAGTATGTTGTTAATCTCCTTTTCTTGGGCGTGGCATTTCTTGCTTCTAGCGTCGTGCTTTGTATTCACTTTTTTCTTGCTGCGTTTGTTGAGGTCTTCACAGTTGCAACACTTCAGTGGATTCTTGCAGTTTTTACTGAGATGTTGTCCTCCACATCTGCTGCAGGTCTCCTCCCCCTTGCAGTCTTTGGCGTGATGTCCAAACCTCAGGTACTTGAAACACTGCGTCACTCTGATGTATTCCTGGAATCGTGCGCAGGTCCATCCAACGAAGAGCTTCTTTTTTCCTTTCAGTTTGTCGAATCCTTCAGCATTGACTGTTAGCACCCAGTTGTTGCCATACTTACCTTTATAGCTGAAGGCCACTTCTAATTCAACGCTGTCTTCCAGGCAGTTTTGGCTCTTGATTTTTTCAACTATCTCTTCTCTCGTGATTTCTCTATCTACGTCGTAGAGAATGATCCTGGGCTTTCTTCCCTCTGGTCTTTTTAATACGGCTTCTTTGTTGAAGTCATCGTTCCTGCTGACTTCCGCGATGATTTTGTCGAGGTCTTCTGCACTTTGTGTTTCTATGAGGACTCCTCCTTTCCTCACCGGCCTCAGTCTGGAGATGTTGAGTCCCATTGAGGATGGATTGATCGTTTTCTTGATCAGCGACCTGGTCTCCTCCGAACTCATTTCCTTGGTAGGGTAAACCACCACAACGTTGTTCGTACGTCTCCTAGATCTGTCTCTCCTCGTCCTGGATCTGCTTTGTTGTGCTCGAGGTTTCCTTGACTGCGGCTGCTGTGGCCTCTCAGGATTCCTTGCCGTCATTTCTGCATATGTCTTTGGCTGGGCTAACATTTTAGTCCGTGCTTTTAGCTCTCCCTCCAGGTGAGCGTTCCTTTCCGCTATTCCCAAGGCGATCTGGAGAATGTCTTTGATCCCGTTCCGCATCTTCTGCTGCATCGTTCCACTCATCTTGCTGCCACCTAGGGTGACTATTAGTTCGTGTTCTAGCTCAAGTAGTCTCATTGCATCGGACTTGCTGTCCAAGTTTTCATGCACCTCATAGGGCATGATTTCCCCAACAGGGGACTCAGTGTCCATAATAGAAAGCCTCTGTAAAAATCTCAGAAACAGAGAAAAAGAAGAGAAAGAAAAGTCCCAACCGCCAGCGTTTGCCGCCAACCGAGGTTGACGTTTCCAGGGGGCACCACGTGGAGGTGCTGGTCGGTTTGAAGAAAAGTACTGTAAGTGATTCTTACGAACTCAAAGTAGCGTTAAGAACGCAAGAAACTAGTTCGCTTCCCCGAATAGACTCTGGGCCGTTGTTCGGGTATAAATCACAAGATTGCAATGGACGACAGTACTCTATGGGACTGCCCCCCTCATCAAGAGGGTAACAGTTGAGAGTAACACCGACCCACCCGAAGGTATACGGTGGTGGAAAGTCGTTGCGACAGTAGTCCAAGTGGAACCCCAGAGTCGGCCACTGGGCATCTGGGTTGCCAGGGTCAAGAGACCAAAGCTGGACAGAAGTGGCGGGAGACCAAGCCACTGTTTATGGAGCTCTAATGACTTTCCGAGTGTGCTCTTTTGGACTTGGAAGATTTGTTTAGAGGGCTCAATGGCCTTTATTTTCAATTTATATACATACAATTTATATACATATTTACAAAATTTACTATTTACAAATGAAAGGTGGAGCAGACAGTGTCTCATTGCTGGTCCAATTTGTGGAGCATTTCGCTTTGGATGATCCTTTTGACTCCTATCCTGAATCCTGGCAGTTGAATGAGGTCTTTTAGGGCTCTCTTGTGGAAGTTCCTTGGGAAGCAATCCTTTCTGACTTCTTCATAATGCCTGCAGTGGAGGAGGAGGTGCTCAGGGACTGGACTTCATTATCATGAGGACAGATTTCGGATTTATTATGGAATCGTCTTTGGTATGTTCCGAAGGCTCCATGTCCTGTAAGGACTTGGTTCAAGTAGAAGTCTCCAAGTAACCGCTTCCGATTGACCTTGGGGAAGAAGGTGTGGAGTCTTCTGGTTTTGTTTGATTTACTCCAGAGTTGCTGCCATTGTTGAATTTCTTCTTCTGCAGTAATGGAGATAAGCTGCCTTTGGCTGAATTTGACTTGGTTGCCTATTTCATTGTGGGTGGTCGCTTCCTTTGCAGCTTGATCTGCCTCTTCATTGTGTGTGATTCCGATGTGCGCCTTGACCCAGTGGAATTTGAAGACGTCTGGTTTTTCTTTGATGATGTTGTTGATAGCTCGAAGGGTGTCATTTTCCAGCTGAAATCCTGCCAAGGCTGCCAGGACTGACATGGAGTCCGAGTGGATATGACAGGTCCTCCAATTTTGCTTAATGGTCTCTTGCATGGTGAGTAGAATGGCGCATGCTTCCGCTGCGAAGACAGATGCTGTGTCATTGAGTCTCATCTGGATACTTTTGATCAGGCGTCTGTCCCTGAAGATGAGTGATGCACAGCCAACTCTCCCGTTGATTTTGGATCCATCAGTGTAAGCATAGAATCCTTGATGGTGTTGTGCTTTGTCCCATTCAACTCTTATTTTGTTCCATGGTGGTTCCATTGGGGCGTATCTGGTCCATGCGTTGTCCTTGTTCCATTCGACGTTGTTGATGATGATCGGTGTTCCGTAATTCCAGAGTTCAAATCGTCTTTTGAAGGATTGTGCTCTGAGACAGATAGGGGCGCATCCTGATAAGACCTGTAGGGCGTCGGTAGAGGTACTACGGTAGGCTCTGGTTAACTTTAGTAGGGCAATTCTTTGGATCTGGCAGAGTCGTTGATTCATTCTCACTGTGTTGGAATACCATACTTGGCAACCATACAGTATGATGCTTTCTATCACACTGGTGTAGATGATTTTCATCATTGGAGGCTTGAGTCCCCAGGTGGTTCTTGCGATTCTGGTCATCTTGTTCTGGAAATTGGTGATCTTTTCCTTTACTGAGTTCAGTTGCGGAGTCCAGGTCAGTTTGGGATCGAGTATTAATCCAAGGTAGGAAAGCTCGTCCGTGTACTTGAGCTTGTGTCCGTTGATGTTGATGCCCGGTCTTCTGGTGATATTCTTGTGCGGGACGAAGATTGTGTACTGGCACTTGGAAATGTTCAAGTTGAGTCCATACTTCTTGGCCCACTCTGTTACTGTTCTGAGTGGTCTAATGGATTTCTTGGAAAACTGGAAGTAGGACTTGGCACTAATGAGGACTGCTACATCATCCGCAAAAGCTTGACAATGTGTGTCTGTGTCGAATTCCTGTTCGAGGAGTTCATTAGCAATTAGGAGCCACAGAAATGGTCCTAGACTGGATCCCTGTGGGACTCCTATATTGTAGGGTTTGGCGTTGTCTCGTGCGTCGAGATAGGATCTGTTATTCAGGAAGGAGCAGACTATCCAGTAGATGTTTACAGGAGTATGATGTTTTTCCAGGAGTCTGATGATATCTGACCATCTGGCACTGTTGAACGCACTTTTGATATCGAGTGATATCATACAGGTGAAGTGCTTCCTCCTATTGTTTTCCTGGATTCTTTTCGTGATCTCTTTGAGCGCATCACAAGTGCTTTTCCCTTTCAGGAAACCAAATTGAAATTTGTTAAGTAGTTGCCGGGAGTTGAAGTGGTGATATAACCGTCTCATGATGAGTTTGTCCAGGATCTTGCCCCAAACAGGAAGGAGGCAGATTGGACGATAGGAATTCCGGAGAGTCTGATCCTTGCCTTCTTTGGGAAAAAGTACGACTTTTGCAATTTTCCAGGTTTTAGGGAAGAGTCGCTGTTTTAGGCACTGATTGAGTATTCTCAGGAACCATTCTTTATTGCAGTGGAAAAGTTCCTTGTAAATTTCCAGGCAGATGTTATTGTATCCTGGGGCCTTGTTGGGATCCATTTCGCTTATGGCTTCCTCTACTTCATAAATGGTAAATTCCGGCTCTACTGGTCTAAGGTTAGAGGTATAGTGGATGACTCCATCATTGGTGGTGGGAAAATGAAACTTTAATATTTCATTAGTAGAGTCCCTTGCGTCTTCTGCGTTGCTGCCGTCGTCTAGTTGCACTAGCTGGGGGATGGTAGGTCTGTTCAGTTTGTCTCTAAGTATTTTGTAGTGTCCTCCGAATACGTTGTCCCTGGTGACGTTCGCCAGATAATCCCGGAATGCTTTCTGTTTGCTTTCCAGGATATGTTTCCTGTAGTTTGCTGCTGCAAGTTTAAATTTCAGTTTCCACCTGTCTCTATCTGCTGTGTCTGTTGTTTTCTGGAACCTTCTCTTGAGGGCTCTGACTTTGCTGCGTTCTACTTTAAGTTCAGTGCTCCACCAGTAGTTTGTCTGTTTTCTTCTACTCTGTTTGTTCCTGTTCTCCTGACATAGTTTCCTTAGCCTTTCTTCTATCTGGGAAACCGTCTCTTCTATGTTGTCTTCTGTTCTGATAGGGAAGTTCTGGATTAGGGCAGGAAGACAACTCTTGAATTTTTCCCAGTCCAGGTTTCTTGCATTCCATCTCCAACTTGTGTTTCTGGGAATCTTCTCAAGGGAATATTCACAAGTGATGAGTTGGTGGTCGCTCAATGTGAAAGAGTCCTCAACTTTAAAGTTTCTAATTTCCTGGTTAAGATTTTTGGTCAGCATAATATCGATCCAGCTGGTTCCAATGGTGCTGGAGAAGGTGGGAAGGCTGTTGGGGTCGTTTTCCACCACGATGTTCATTCTTGCGCAGAAGTCCATAAGATATTCACCACGATGATCTGTGGCTCTAGGTCCCCAAGCTGTGGATTTAGCGTTAAAATCGCCAAATATGATCCACTTAGAATTTGCATATTGCAGAAGTATGGGTTCTAATGGTAGTAGAGAGTCCTGGATTCTTTTCGAGGGAGGGCTGTAAATTGAACAGAAGAGGAGAATTTCATCGTTTACTTCCAGTTTGATAATAACAACTTCGTCTGCTGAGAGGACTGGGCTTGTGATTAGAGTCTTTTTAGAGATAATATCAGCTTTTTCATCCACAGAAGGCGTGATGACATAGTCCAGTGGAAATCCTGTGATTTGATCCTGAAAGGTAAATGGGTCGTTAATTGATGAGATGTCTAAGTCGAGCTCCTTGATGTCCTGCGCATGTTGAAGATTTGCAGCTCTGCAATGATTAAGGTTGATGTGGGAGCACCTTAATTTCTTGCTTGGGACTTTAGTATCCATAGTCGGTTTTCTTGATAAGGTTGTTAATTTCTCTTTCTAAGACGAAGCAGGATTTGCTTCTTGCGTCGTGGTTGGTTTTGACTGGTCTCCTGGCCTTTTTGTTGTGCTCTTTGCAGTTGAAGCAGTCAGGCTTTCTCTCGCAGTCCTTACTGTGGTGTTCTTCCCCGCATTTACTGCATGTTTCTTTTCCCTGGCAATTCTTTGCGATGTGTCCGAACCTCAAGCACTTGAAGCACTGGGTGACTCGGATGTATTCCTTGAAGAATACTGAAGTCCAACCAATGTAGATTCTTCTTTTCTCCTTGAGGCTCCTGAATGTCTCCGCATCTGTAGAGATAACCCAGTTGTTGCCGTATTTTCCATTGAACCCGAAAACCATTTCAAGTTCGGCGGTCTCTGGTAGCTCGTTTTGCTCTTTGATCCTCTCCGTGACTTCTTCCTTCTTGATCTCTTTATCCACATTGTAAAGTACAATTTTTGGCTTCTTCATCTCCGGCTTCCTAGAACTTACCATCTTTTTCAGTTCATCGTTTCTGTTGACTTCCTCAATAAGCTTGTCTATGTCCTCATTCTTGTGGGTTTGGATGAGGATGCCGTCTTTTTTGATTGGTCTCATCCTGGCAATGTTGACCCCAAGTTTGGCTGGGTTGATGGCTCTTTTGATGATCTTGCTCGTTTCTTCTGAGGAATTCTCCTCTTTGGGAAAGACCACCATCACGTTGTCTCGTCTCTGTCTGGATTTCTCTCTCCTCTCTTGGGCTCGGCTCCTCTCCCTCGGCCTCGTCTGCGCTGGCTTTTTGGAGCTGGATCTGGATTTTTCAGCTGCCACTTCAGCAAAGGTCCGGCGCTTGTTTGGTGCACTGGAGCGTGCCCTAGCTTCTCCTTCCAGGAAGGCGTTCCTTTCCACTTTCTTCAAGGCTACCTGGAGCATTTCAGAGATGCCTGCTCGTATCCTCTGTTGAAGGGAGTGACTAATTTTGCTCCCTGCAAGAGCAACAATGATGTCTTGCTCCACCTCGAGCAATCGTAGAGTGTCAGACGAATTGTCTGCAGGACCGTTGGTCAATTGTTTAAACAGTTCCTCCTCTTGCGAGGGATCCCTGTTTTCTATTTCCATCATGGGAAATAGCTTGTCTCGTTTAAGAATTAGCACTGAAAACAAAAGTTTAAAGTCCCACCGCCTGCGTTAGCCGTTAACCAAGGTTAACGTTTCCAGGAGACACCACGAGGAGGTGCAGGTCGGTTTGAAAATAGGAGCACAGTGAATGATTTTTAAATGAACTCAAAGTAGCGTAGAACGCACAAACTAGTTCGCTTCCCCGGATAGACTCTGGGCCGTTGTCCGGGTATTAATCACTCAGTTCAATGAACAATCTGTACTCGCTTGGGACTGCCTCCCTCATCAAGAGGGTAACTCTAAAGATGTAGTGCTGTCCCACCCGAAGGTATTGAGCAAAAAGCACGTTGGATAGCAATCCTGGACATGAGCAAGTACCGAGGAGGTCACTGGCACAAATGTCCAAAGTTACACACAAGGCCCGAGAACAAAGGTTCCTAGATTGGATCTATCGAGACTTGTCCTCAGGAAGGGGCCAACAGGCCTTTATTGAAAACAAGAAATGAAATACAGGTTACATAAGAAAACAGGATATATACAAATATACAATATACAAAATATACAGTGAGGGTTAGATGTCCATCTGTTTGATTAATTCTGTTTGCAGGATTTCTCTGACTCCGGCCCTGAACCTCTTGCTCTGGATGAGGTGCTGGAGTCCTGACGGGGAGTAGTTTGCTGGAAAGGTTCTCCTTCTAATGCCCTTGTATTGTTGACAATGGAATATAGTATGCTCTGGATCATGTGGCTCGTTGTCGAAGGGGCATGTAGCTGTTTTCCCATGGAACCTGTGCTGATAGGTCCCAAATGCTCCGTGTCCCGTGAGGAGTTGGTTAACGAAGAAGTCACCTTGTAGTCGCTTTCTGCTGACTGTGGAAAAGATTTTGTAGAGTCTCCTTGTTTTGGAAGAGGAATTCCAGAGGGATTGCCAGGTCGAGTTAATGTGGTCTTGTGTCATGGTCTTCAGTTGTTGTTCGCTGAGTTTAACAACGTCATCAACAGTGTTGAATGTTGTGGCTTCCTTAGCAGCTAAGTCCGCTGCTTCATTTTCTGCGATGCCAATATGTGCCTTCACCCAGTGGAAGGTGAACATGGTCCTATTTGGAAGAAAGATGTCTCTTATGTTGTGAAGGGTGTCACTGGAGAGTTCTCTCCCCGTGAGGGCCACCAGAACTGACCTAGAGTCTGTGTGGATATGGCATGCTGGGAGCTTTTGATTGATGGCATATCTCATAGTGTTGAGGATGGCAGTGGCTTCCGCTTCAAAGACTGAGGCGTTGTCGTTCAATCTCTTTTGGATGGAGTGTGTCAAGTTTCCATTTTGGTATATGAGGGAGGCACAACCAACTTTGTCGTTGATGCGGGATCCGTCAGTGTATGCGTAGTACCCTTGGTGTTTGCTTTCCATATCCCATGAGATGCCCAGGTGGGTCCAAGGGGGGGAGTGGAGGAAGTGTCTAGTCCAGGCATTAGTCTCTTTCCAGAGGGAATTCTGGATTTGGGCAGGGGTACCATAGTTCCAGAGTTCGAAACACAGCTGGTTAGCTTGAGCTTTAAGGTGGATAGGAGGGGTTCCAGCCAGGATGAGGAGGGCATCAGTAGAAGTGGTTTTGTAGGCCTTAGTCACCTTGAGCAGTGCAATCCTTTGGATCTGCATCAGCTTTGCGTTGATTATGACCGTGTTGGAATACCAGGCTGGGCTGCCGTAGAGGATGATACTCTCAATGACGCTTGTGTAAATTAATTTAAGGATGGGTGGTTGAAGTCCCCATGTGGCACGAGTCAATCTAGCTATCTTGTTTTGAAGGCAGTCGACTTTCTCCTTGACGGCGTTCAGGTGGCAACTCCATGTGAGCGTGGGGTCAAGTGTGACTCCAAGGTATTTTAACTCGTTGGTATATTTCATTTTGTTCCCGGAGATGGAGATTCCAGGGCGTCTAGTGATATCTTTGTGTGGCACGAAGATTGTGTATTCACATTTGTGTATACTCAGTGTCAGGTGGAATCTGGTAGCCCAGTCCTGTACAAGTTTTAGTGGTCTGATGGCTTGTTTGGTGAACTTGAAATAAGAGCTGTTGGAGAGAAGGATGGCGAAGTCATCAGCAAAGGCTTGGCAGTGAACAGATGTCCCGAAGTCTTTTGTGAGAAGTTCGTTGGCTATTAAGAGCCAGAGGAACGGTCCGAGGCAGGAGCCCTGGGGAATTCCAATGTCGTACTTGCATTGTTCTCCAAATTCATTGATGTAGGTTCTGCGATCCAGGAAGGAGCTAACCATCTGGAACAAGTTGGGAGGAGTGCGGAACTGTTGGAGTAGAAGCAGGATATCTCTCCATCTGGCACTGTTGAAAGCATTCTTGATATCTAATGAAATTAGGCAGGTGAATTGCTTTCTCTGTTTATTGTGCTTGATTCTGCGGATTAATTCTCGTAGCGCATCATTGGTGCTTTTGCCTCTAAGGAAGCCATATTGGTAGGGATCAAGTAATTGATGGTACTGGAAATGGTAGTTGAGTTTCTTCATCAGGAGCTTATCCAGAATCTTGCCCCACACAGGCAAGAGACAGATGGATCGATATGATTCTCGGAGGGATCTGTCTTTCCCTTCTTTAGGGATCAAGATAACTTTTGCGACTTTCCAATAGTCAGGAAAGATACCTTGGTGGATACAGGTGTTGAGGACTCCCTGGAACCATTCTTTGCAACAGTAGAATAGTTCTTTGTAGACGTCCAGGCATACTTCGTTGAAACCAGGCGCTTTATTTGGGTCCATCTCATTGATAGTCTCCTCAATTTCAGGAATAGAGAAGTCGGGTTGGCGTGTTAGAGACTGATCCAAGGCAAAGTTGTTTGCCGGATTTCCAATGAATTGGAAGTGGAACTTCAGGATAGCGTTAGTGGACTCTGTCGTGTCGGCAGCAAGTTCACCATTATCAAGGAGGACCAGGTCTTTAATTTTTGTGCGTCGGGCTTTGTCGCGTACAATCTTGTAGTGGCTTCCAAAGGCATTCGAGTTAGTTATGCTTTCCAGGTAGCATTTGAAGGCTTTCTTCTTGGTTTCCAAGACCATCTTCCGATAGGAGGAGGCAGCAAACTTGAAGTCTGCTTTTTTCTTTGTTCTAGTGACTGGATCGCTCTCCCTCTGAAAACGTCTTCTCAGCGCTCTCACTCGGCTGCGCTCAATGGTGAGTGCTTGCGTCCACCAGTAGTTGGTCTGTTTGCGTTTCTGGACTCTCCTTGTGTGCTGTTTGCAAAGTTCCAGTATTCTGTCCTCGATCTCGTTGATAGAAAGGTTGATGTTGGAAAGTTCATCCAGGGGGAAATCATCCACTAAGCCTGGGAGACTTTCCTTAAAGTTGTTCCAGTTGAGGTTCTGGGAGTTCCAGCGCCAGGACAGGAGCTTCTCTGCTTTTTCTATTCCGTACTGGAACGTCATAAGATTATGGTCACTACCTGTGTGGTGATCCAAAATGGTCCAATGGTTAATCTCGCTGTTGCTGAGATTTTTGGTGATTAACAGATCAATCCAGCTCTCTCCCAAGGTGCTGGAGTAAGACGGAAGACTATCTGAATTATTCTCGATGATGAGGGAGTGCCTTGCGGCAAATTCGATGACTGCATCTCCTCTGTGATCCGATGGCCGAGGGCTCCAGGTGGAGGATTTGGCATTGAGGTCTCCCATGATAATCCATTTGTCATCACTGAACTTAGAGAGAAGACCGTCCAGAGGTCTAAGGGAGTCAAGAAGTCGTCTGGATGGAGGGCTATAAAGTGAACAAACGAAAAGTCTATAGTTGTTAATTTTAATGCTTACCACAATGATCTCTTCGTCAGAGAAGACTGGGCTGAAGATGAGTGACTTTTTGGCAATGATGGCTGCTTTAAGGTCCTTAGAAGAAATGATATTGTAGCTTAGAGGAAATCTAGTGATGGAGTTTTGGTAGGTGAATGGATCGTTTATTGAAGAAATATCTATATTAAATTCGCCGAGGTCTTGCGAATGCAGGAGATTCGCAGCTCGGCAGTGGTTCAAGTTGATATGAGAGCACTTTAGTTGTTTGGGGTGGGGAGAATTATCCATAGAATGTCTTTGATAATAAGTTGTTAGTCTCCTTTTCTAGAACAAAGCAGGACTTACTCCTGGCATCATGCTTTGTGTTCACTTTTCTTTTCCCTCTTTTGTTGTATGCTTCACAGTTGCAGCACTTAGGCTCGTTCTGGCAGTCTTGGCGAAGATGATTCCCTCCGCACCAACTGCATGTTTCCACACCCTTGCAGTCCTTTGCTAAGTGTCCAAATCTAAGGCACTTGAAGCATTGAGTAACTCTCACGTACTCCTTGAAACTCACACTGTTCCATCCAACGAAGAGTCTGCGCTTGTTTTTGATAGCCTGGAATCCCTCTCCGTCGATGGTGAGTACCCAGTTGTTTCCCGTTCTTCCTTTGTAGTTGAAGGCAGCAACCAGTTCGATTTTTTCGTCAAGTCCATTCTGCTCCTTCACCAGTTCAGCTAACTCTTCTTTCTTTATGTCTTTATCGACATCAAACAGGAGGATGCGCGGCTTCCGCATCGCCGGCTTTCTTACATTAACTGTCTCCTTAATTGTTTGGATCTTACCAATTTCTTGGATGAATTTTTCCAAGTCTTCAGAGCCTTTGGTTTCGATGATAACCCCTCCTTTACGTACTGGTCTCATCCGGATGATGTTTACTCCTGCAGAAACCGGGTTGAAGCTTGTCTTCAACAGGTTCTTAGTGTCGTCAGAGGACTGCTCTTTGTTGGGATAGATCACCACGACGTTATCCTTCCTCTGCCTAGACTTGTCACGTCTGGTCTTGGATCGGCTGGCCTCGCGCTTTTTCCTCGGCATAGGAGTCTGCTTCTGGGCTCTCTTCCTTGTTCCTGCTGTTGCCACTTCAGCATAGGATCTGGGATGAGGGTTAGTGTGGGCAAGGGCCCTGTTCTCTCCTTCCAGCTGGGCATTCTTTTCCACAGTGGAGATGGCTGGAGGATCTCGCTGATTCCGGTTCGGATGCGTTGTTGCATCGATTGGCTGAGTTTGCTGCTGGCAATGGTCACTATAAGTTCGTGTTCAATCTCCAGCAAGCGCATTGTATCGGACTTGGGTTCCGATGAGGAATTTTCAGAAGGAGGTAGGAGATCCCCTAAAGGGGTCTCACCCTCTTTGCTCATGATAAGCTAGGAACCTAGTTAAAAGAAACAAAATGTCCCAAACCGCCTGCGTTAGCCGTCAACAAAATTTAACGTTTCCAGGAGGCACCACGTGGAGGTGCAGGTCGGTGTGAAAAGAGTACTTAGAATGATAATTGCGATACTCAAAGTAGCGTGAAAACGCAAAAGCTAGTACGCTTCCCCGGATAGACTCTGGGCCGTTGTCCGGGTATGTATCACTCTGTTAAATAACAATAGTACTCGCATGGGACTGCCTCCCTCATCAAGAGGGTAACATTACCAAGGTAACACCGTCCCACCCGAAGGTATACGGTGGAGGACGTCGTTGAAACAGTAATCCAGGAGAGAACCCTGGCTCGGCTCTTGGCCAGGTGAAGAAGAAACTCCTAAGTGGTGGCAAGTTCAAACCACACGCGAAAACCCATGAGGGTAAAAAGCCTGGGTGTCGTTCCATTGAGACTCCTCCGTGACTGGAAGAAGGGCCGGGAGGCCTTTATTTAAATCCAGTTACAATACAAAGATTGAATACAGTAACAATGAGAGAATACAATGCAAAACAATACAAGATTTATATACAATATGTACAAGTGAGGAGGGGATGTCACTGGCTGAGCTGGAGGAGAAGCTCCGCCTGCAGGATCTCCTTGGTTCCAAGTTGGAATCCTTTGAGGTAGAAGAGCTGCCGGGGATCCATCTGGAGGAATTTTGCCGGGAACCATTTGTTCCTGATGTCCCTATACTGCTCGCAGTGGAGGAGGAGATGATCCGGGCTTTGGTCCTCATCATCGTATGGGCAGGAGCTAGACATTCTGTGGAACCTGTTTCTATATGTTCCAAATACTCCATGGCCGGTGAGGAACTGGTTTAGGAAGAAGTCACCCTGGAGCCTCTTCCTGGAAACTTTTGGGAAGAACTTGTAGAGTCTCCTGGCCTTAGATGATTCCTCCCATCTGGTCTGCCACTGATCCAGGATGTGTTCCATGGAGAGCGTCTTGATCTGCTGTTTACTAAGTCTCACTCTGGTGTGGATCTCCTCTGCTGTGGTGGCTGCCTTGGCTTCCTGGTTCGCCGCCTCATTCTGTTCAATACCCACGTGAGCCTTAACCCAGTGGAGCGTGAATCTGTCAGGGTGTTCTTTGCAGATCTCTCTAATGCTGGAGATGGTGTCACTGTCGGGGTCTCTTTTTCCAATCGCTGCCAGGACTGATCTGGAATCGGAATGAATATGGCATTTGAAGACGTCTTGGGAGATGGTGAACTTCATAGTGGCCAGTATAGCAGTCGCTTCTGCCTCAAACACTGATGCGTCGTCGTTGAGCCTGAGTCTTATGGTGTGAATGATAGTGTCTCCTGTAAATGATGGCCGCACACCCAACACGCTCGTTTATTTTGGAGCCATCCGTGTACGCGAAGACCTCTCCATGATTTGTCTCCATGCTCCATTTGATTCCTACGGATTCCCAGGGAGGGACAAGGTGAGATGTTCTTGTCCAGGCATTTTCCTGATTCCACATGGTACCCTTGATCTGGATAGGTAGGCGATAATTCCAAAGCTCGAACCTCTTCTTGTAGGCGTCAGCAATGAGGAAAACAGGAGGAGAGCCTGCTAGGATGTTCAGGGCTTCCGTTGCTGTTGTCCTGTAAGCCTTCGTGACCTTCAGAAGTCCAACTCGTTGAATTTGTTGCAGCTTGGTGTTCATTCGGACTGTGTCTGAGTACCACACTTGGCATCCGTAGAGGATGGTACTCTCGATCACGCTGGAGTAGATGGTCTTGAGAACTTGGGGCTTGAGTCCCCAGGTAGTCCTGGAGAGTCTTGCAAGCTTATTCTGTAGATTATCCACTTTATGTTTGACATCGTTAAGGTGAGTCATCCAGGTGAGTTTAGGATCCAGGATGATTCCCAAATATTTGATCTCGTTTGTGTAGGTGATCCTATTTCCAAGAATGGAAATTCCCGGCCTTCTGGTGATGTCCTTGTGGATCACGAAGATGCTATACATACACTTGGCTGTGCTGAGAGTGAGTCCAAATTCCCTTGTCCAGTTCTCGACCAATTTAAGTGGTCGTATGGCCAATTTGGAAAATCGGAAATACGACTTGGCGTTCAAGAGAATGGCTACGTCATCTGCGAAGGCCTGGCAATGGGCGTGGGCTCCAAAGTTTTGATTGAGCAGCTCATTTACGATAAGCAACCAGAGAAAGGGTCCCAGGCTGGAACCTTGAGGAACTCCGATGTCATAGGGCGTTTTCTTTTGGATTCGTCTAGGTAACACCTCTCGTTCAGGAAGGAACTGAGGATACGGAAGATGTTTGCATGAGTGTGGAACTTCTGGAGAAGTCTCAGGATATCGTCCCACCTTGCACTGTTGAAAGCGCTCTTTATATCAAGTGATATCAGGCAGGAGAAGTTCTTGTTCTTTTTGTGGTCCCTGATCTTATTTACTATCTCCCGGAGTGCGTCGCTGGTGCTTTTTCCTCTGAGAAACCCAAACTGGAACTTGTTTAGGTAACCATTTTCCATGAAGTGGTGATACAATCTGCGCATAAGGATCTTATCCAGAATTTTGCCCCAAGTCGGCAGTAGGCAGATGGGGCGGTAGGAGTCCGGTTTAGAAAGGTCTTTTCCATCTTTTGGGATCAGGACAACTTTGGCCACCTTCCAGGTTCTGGGAAAGACTCCCTGGGAGAGACAGGAGTTGAAGATACCTCTGAACCAGGCTTTGTTTGTATGGTATAGAGCTTCGTAAACTTCGAGGCAAATCTCGTTAAATCCGGGAGCCTTGTTTGCGTCAGTGTCTCGGATGGCTTCATCAATTTCCTCCTCCGTGATTTCCGGCTGATCTGGGGTGTTGGGAAGAATGTCCTGTGTGATCCTCGCTCCGGTTAACGGGAAATGAAACTTCAAGATTGAGTTGATGGATTCCGTGGAGTCCTTGGCGAGTTCCCCGTTTTCCATTCTCACAAGTTCTGCCAGCTTTGGTCTTCTAAGTTTCTCCCTAACTACTTTGTAGTGGCTGTCGAAAGCATTGGCGTTCGTCACTGTTCCTAGAAATGTCTAAGGCTCTGGTTTTAGTATCCAGGACTTGCTTCCGGTATTTGGCAGCAGCTAATTTGAAAATGGCCTTCCTCTCTTTCCTGGAGTCCTGGTTTGATTCCTTTTGGAATCTTCTGCGAAGAGCTCTAACCTTACTTCTTTCCGCTGTAAGTTCCTGAGTCCACCAATAGTTCGTAGAGGTGGTTCCTTTGAAGCTCTTTTTGTGCAGACGGCAAAGGTCGTAAAGTCTGTTTACTATTTTCTGGATGGTCTTATCAGGATCGAAGTCTTGATCAATTGGGAATGCGTCTGGAATCTCTTGGAGGCTGGCCTTGAATCTTTCCCAGTTCAAAGTTCTGGAGTTCCATCTCCTGTTTTGGCAGGTCCTCGTTTTGTTGTAATCCAGCTCGCAGGTCATTATGTTGTGGTCGCTGGCTGTATAGTAATCCCGGATTGTCCAGTTGTTGATCACATCCTGGGAAAAGTTCTTAGTCAGCATCATGTCGATCCAGCTGTCCCCTATGGTACTTGAGAACATTGGAAGGCTATTTGCGTCGTTTTCGATAATCAGGGCATGTCTGGAGATGAAATCAAGAAGAAGTTCTCCCCTGTGGTCTGTGCGTCTATGACTCCAGGCGGTGGACTTGGCATTAAAATCGCCAAAAATTATCCATCTGTCATCTGGGTGGCTGGATAGGAGGCTTTCGAGCGGATCCAAGGAGTTCTGCAGGCACTTTGACGGTGGACTGTAGAGGGAGCAAAATAGAAGAGGCTTACCATCAATCAGGATTTTGATGACAACAATTTCATCAGCTGAGAAAACTGGGCTGATTTCGAAGTATTTCTTGGCTAAAAGAGCCGATTTGAAGTCCTTGGAGGGGATAATTACATAGTCTAGGGGGAATCCAGTAATTTTTCCGTCGAAGACGAATGGGTCATTTAAGGAGGCAATATCTATGTCCAATTCCTTAATATCTTGAGAATATTGAATGTTGGCTGCACGGCAATGGTTAAGATTGAGGTGGGACATCCTCAGGATCTTTGAAGTTGCTTTAGAATCCATAGTCAATCTTTGCTAGGATGTTATTAATCTCCCTCTCGTAGGCGTGGCACTTCTTGCTTCGGGCATCATGCTTCGTACTAACTTTTTTCTTGTTGTGCTTGTTTAGTTCCTCACAGTTGCAGCACTTAGGTGGGTTTTTGCAGTCTTTCCTAAGATGTTGTCCTCCACAGTTGCTGCAAGTCTCCTCCCCCTTGCAGTCCTTGGCGTGGTGGCCAAACCTTAGGCACTTGAAGCACTGTGTTACTCTGATGTGCTCTTGGAATCATGCACAGGTCCATCCAACGAAGAGTTTCTTCCTCTCTTTCAAGCTGGCAAATCCTTCCGCATTTACAGTGAACACCCAGTTGTTTCCGTGCTTACCTTTGTAGCAGAAGACAACTTCAAGTTCGATGTGATCTTCAAGGCAGTTCTGGCTCTTGATCTTTTGCACGATCTCCTCCCTCGTTACCTCCCTGTCAACGTCGTAGAGGATTATCCTGGGCTTCCTTCTTTCCGGTTTCCTTAAGGTAACCTCTTTGCTGACGTTGTCGTTCTTTCTCATCTCCTCTATGATCTTCTCAAGATCTTCCGCACTCTGGGTTTCAATAAGTACTCCACCTTTTCTCACAGGTCTAAGTCTGGAAACGTTGAGTCTCATCGAAGCCGGATTGATCGTCTTCTTCAAGAGCTCCTTAGTTTCGTCCGAACTCTTCTCCTTGTTTGGGTAGACAACGACCACGTTGTTTGTGCGCCTGCGGGATTTATCCCTCCTTGTCTGCGACCTGCTTGCCTGTCTCCTTTGTCTTCGTGGTTGCTGTTTCTGTGGCCTCGCTGGATTGCTCGCCGTAACTTCAGCAAAAGTCCTGGGTTGGGCTAACGCCCTAGCCTGTGCCTCGAGCTCACCTTCCAAGTGGGCATTCCTTTCGGACATGGTCAGGGCGATCTGCAGCAAGTCTTTGATCCCTGATCTCATCTTTTGCTGCATCCCGGCACTCATCTTGCTGTTCGTGAGTGTAACAATGAGATCATGCTCGATCTCTAAAAGTCTCATGGCATCGGACTTGGAGTCCAACTTCTCTTGCGCTATGAAAGGCATGACTTCCCCTTGCGGGGAATCTGATTCCATAGTCAACAAAGTATCTGAAAAAAGCAGAAGAAAAGGGAGAAAAAAGAAAAAGTCCCAACCGCCAGCGTTTGCCGCCAACAACAGTTGACGTTTCCAGGGGGCACCACGTGGAGGTGCTGGACGGTGTGAAAAAATAGTACTGAATGTGATTAAACGAACTCAAAGAAGCGTAAAGAACGCAATAAACTAGTTCGCCTCCCCGAATAGACTCTGGGCCGTTGTTCGGGTTAAATCACAAGATCGCTCAGGATGACAGTACTTCTATGGGACTGCTCCCCTCATCAAGAGGGTAACATTACCAAATAAGCACCGACAGAGCCGTTCCAGATCTCGAGGAGAGCAGACGTGTTTTTCACCTGCTCCCACATTTGAGTTCAAAAAAGCGGTATTTTTTATATTGGTGTATTGTGAGTTATATCATCGGATAGATCATCGCAAGACCAACAAATTGATATATTATTTTTATTTATGTGATAATTAGTTAAAAAGTTATTAATTTTTAATTAAAAGTTGCACGTGTAACGAGCGAGAGACTTAGAAAAAGAGTCTAAGTCCAGACGAAAAACCGGCCCCCGCCGGTGGCACTTCACTGATCGACGGAAAATCACCTCCTTTCTTCCGGAGCGCGTCCCCACCTTGTGCCGCTAGGCTTAGGAAGCCTTCCGTACCCGAGCAACGTCGGGAAAAACGACGAAGTCCAGGGGAGAAACCGGTCCCTGCTGGTAGCACTTCACTAGTCGACGCAAATTCGCCTCCTTTCTACCGGAGCGCGTCCCCACCCTGTGCCGCTAGGCCTAGAAAGCCTTCCGTACCCGGATTGGTCGCCATAGTGAAAACAAATTTCCAAGTGCTGAGTGCTATTTCAATTGGATTTTGGATTAATTAATAGTGCATTGGATTATTTAACAAGTCAACAAGCCTTAGCCATGGAGGGCTAAATTAACAGGTAAGTGCCCAGACACTTTGTTCTCTAAATTCTACTGTTAGCATATTTATGGTTCAAAAGATGATGCAATAATCTGATATTATTGCACTAACTCGTAATTAAATGTCTTAATATGTATGTATAATTGTTTTATGCTATTTAACCAGATATTATGCTGCAACTTTGTTTGAATATGTTTATTTCGCTTATATTAAATGAAATATTACTTGCTAATAATTTGTTTACAAAATTTAAATTTCTCCTATACTACTAATAGGTATTGTTCAATGGTTCAGTTTGCTAAAATGTGTAAATAAACAACTGTTATTGCTAAATTATGTGTTATAATAATAGAATATGCATAAATTAATTTATTTTGATTGAATTAAAATTTTATAATTGGTAGTACCGTGCTCATATTTCTCAGCTGCCGTGCACGCACTTCCACAACAGAATTGAATTAATGTTCAGTAATTAAATATCAGTCTCCATCCACACGTCTAATAATTATTTTATTAAAATTAACACACTGTCTAATAAATAAAACAATACCTAACCGAAATATATAAATATTTTAAGGATTACCCAATTTGTGCATTTCTAAAATAAACTTAAGATACGAGCAAGGAGACTGTAATCTAAGACAATCCACAATATTACTGACAGCACTAAATTACAAAATTAATATTTCACTAATTTAAACATAACCTAACTCTATAAAATGAATATTTTAAAGAAATAAAACATTATGAGCGACTGGGACAGTATTTCATTCTTGCAGTGTAAATTATATCTTTTCATTATTATTATTTCTCTTTCTCATTTTACTTTATTTTTACTAATTTAATTATATCCACTTGTATATATGTTTGTTATGCCACTTATTCCAGAAATATTATTGCATTTTGAATAAATATGCTCCTAACGCTAATTTTAATTGAAATTATACTTAACAATAATATGTCTAAACAATTGTTATTGCTGAATTATAGTTTATAATAATAGAATTTGCACATGACAATTTATTATGATAGAACAAAATTATTATAATTGGGAATTCAATATTAGTTGCTGCCGTGCACTTTCCCATTAAAATTGAATCAAAGTCCAGTAAATAAATATCAGTCTCCATCCACCCGTCTAATAGTTATTTCTCTTAATTTAATTCACTTTCTAATAAATATAACTATTATTACCTGAAATATATAGATATTTTAAGGATTAATCAATTTGTGCATTTTCAAATAAACTTAAGTAAAGAGCGAGGAGACTGTAATCTAAGATAATACACAAAATTATAGACAGTATTTATTTACTAATTTAATATTTCACCAATTTAAACATAACTTATCTCAATTAAACGAATATTTTAAAGAAATAAATCGTTATGAGCGATTAAGACAATATTTTAGAAAATAAATTTTTAATTGGAAAATTCGGAGCCCTTAACACTATTGACCTTCCATAATAAATTGGAAGTGTAATATACAGACGAAATTTTAATGAATACACATTTAAATATACATACATGTATATGTGTTATGCCAAATATCTCAGAATTAATATTGCATTTATGCCTAACTATGCTCTTAACGCTAATTTTAAATAAATTAAGATCTGACAATGATGTGCTTACAAAACTTAAGTTCCCTACAATAATGGGTAATTAATATACAATCTTAATAATTAATGTTGTATCATGAATGCCATGCTATTATTCCAATTAACCCAGAAATCATACAGCATTTGTGTCTGGATATATTTTCAACGCTAATACTAAAATGAAATAACACATGCCAATAATGCATTAAAAAATTTAAGTTCTTCCTAATCTATTAATAAATGACACTCAAAGGTCCAGTTCGCTAATATAAGTAAACAAACAAATACTAATGTTAAGATATTTGTTTTAATATTAGAAATAGCAAATAATAATCTATTCTATTTAATTAAACTTCTTTATTTTCTATAAACTGATAGTACTGAGTAAAATGTAATTACAATTAACCTATCTTAGAACTAATATAATTGTATCAAAATGTTACAGTCGACATTCAATAGGTAGATTAAGCCACGCCTCCAAAACAGTACACAAACCACTGTCAAATTTGGAACTAAACGAAGTAAAATAATATAAAGGGAGTGAATTTATATCTGGATAGTCAAGCCACGCCCACAATCTGGAAATACAACAGTTTGCTTACTCAAATTCATTAGGAATTGAATTCAAATTCTAGGAAAAGGGTGTTTTCAATAGGCAGACTAAGCCACGCCCATTAAACAGAAAACCCAACAACGAACCATAAAAACGATACTTAATCGAACTCAACAACTAAGGAAGTATAGTTATAATGTTCACTTGGCGAGAGAAGCCACGCCCACAAAACGTTACTGCAATATACGGCAACGTTAGCAATCACAGGGACCAAACTAAATCTCTAGAGAGTGGGAAGATCTATCTGGTTAATCAAGCCACGCCCTAATTCAATTCTAAAACAGAACTAGTACATTTACAGCAAGAAGTAGAACTAACATCTTGGGAGCCGGCGATTCTCACCAAAATGTCTTATACACCCCCAAATAACAATATTACTACACAATGGTCCAGCTCGCTAAAATGGGTGGACAGATGGATGTTGTGGCGAAAATTTCACGTTTTAATATTAGAATCTGTAAATAATTATTTATTTTGTTAGAATTAAAAATTTATAATTGGTAGTACTGAGAAAAAATTCAATGCTGCCGTGCACATCAAAATATTCAATTAATATTTCATCGAATAAAAACTAATAATTGAAAAATTGAATTAATTAAGAAAAACGTAATAGAGCGACCAATACAATATGTCAGTAACTATAACTCGTAATTGGAATTTTTGATCCCAGACTCAAATCTGTCCATGCACGCACCTCTATAATAAAATGGAAGTGCAACAGACAGAATAATACTGAACAATCAATATTTCCCTCAGCTTTAATAATTTTTGTCATAAGTAAATAATTACTGTTGGGAAATATTGAGACATAGATGCAGTGATGAGTTGAAATCCTTATCATTACTACTAATATTGTATATATATGTGATTGCATTAATACTACTAACCTTGTAAATAGACAAATGAACCAATTGCTGACAGTATTAAAGAATGAGGGGAATGGAGATGTCTGGGTCACTTTACTGATTTCTATTGTAGTAAACTACTAAATATTTCGTGACAAAATATATTTTTTATTTTTCCCTATTACTCATTTTATTACATTGAATTTTATTTTATTAACTTATCCTTACACTTTGAACAATTGTATATTTGTAAAACTGTTTACACAATCAAAAAACATGGCACAACAATCACCAAAACACACACAATCACCCAACTACACTACCATAGAAACACAAACAGAAAACACAGACACACAAACACAGACACAGGAAGACCACATAGAAAACACAGAGATACAAGAACACATACCATTAAGGCCAAACATTGCAGACAGTCCAAAAGACATTCTAACAAAACTGGCACGGATAATAAACCACAAAAGTGGCAACAAGTATAGCCTAAAACAATCCCTTAGGGACACAGCGGAAGAACTAATAGAGAGGATGGCCGACCTCTACAACGACACTATAGACGAACTCACGACCCGGGCCAAAACCCCCCCCTCCTCAAAACCCTCTCGCACCCACAATAGGAAGGAGCGTTCTAAGAGTAAAAGACACAAGAGAGGAAAAAGAACAAATCAGAAGTTATGAGGAACATATGGTCCACAGGGTCGAGCAGCTCTACGATAAAATCAGCTCATTACAGACAACCGTAACAAAAGTACACGAAAAGGTAGAGCTGATACATACACCAACACAGGCTGCCCAGGTACACAACACTGTCGTTCCAAAAGGAACATACGCTGACCGTGTCAAATACAGACCACAACCACCGAGCACAATTGCCATTAAGGCAACCAAAACAACACCACCTAAGAAATTACTCACAACACTACAGAAAATACAGACACCAGTACAACCACAGAAAGTGCAAGTTACACGCAACAAGATCATAATCAAATGTAGGGACACAGAACAAAAAACTGAATTGCAACACACACTAGAGAAAAATAAAATTGACATAGAGGACACACCCACACAAAGAATAATACTCTTCAACGTAGCTTCACAAATAGACGACACAGCACTGATTAACAGAATACACGAGGAATTGAACACAAATCAGGAACAGTTTCCCATAACATTAACAGAGCTTAAAAGTCACAGGACAAACACAGATTTGCAGCATGTGGTAGTGGAAACGACACGCAGGTCGGCCTATTTACTGGCCAAACAACATTACATCAACTTTAGATTTCATACCGCCAAAGTTGATATCTACAGAAATGTTAGGCGCTGCTTCAAGTGTCAGGCATTCGGCCACACCACAACACAATGCAAAAACAAAGACTTCTGTGGTAAATGCAGTGGTAGGCACAGGACACAGGAATGCCAACTAAGACACACAGACAAACATACTTGTATTAACTGCGCACAGTCTAACCACGAACATGGAACACATTACAACACAAACCACCCAGCTTACGACACATTATGCAGTTACTACAGATTTAACATTTGTCATAATAAATATACACCACGACACAGAACATGAACACAACAACACAATTATACATACACATAACACACTCTTCCATAGGTCCTAGGTGTACAGAAGACACAGAGGGAACAAGAGAGGTTAGTGTTAATAGCGTAAATTTCCTTTCCAGGACTAACCTTCTCTTTCAGCAAATACACACCAACAACATTATCCTGTACTCTGAACCAAATGGAAGAAACGACACAAACAAAAAACACCAAAATGCGGATCCTACAGATCAACCTACACAACAATAGAGCAGCGACAACACTAGCTGCAATTTACATTAGAGATAACAAAATTGACATAGCCTTGCTTCAAGATCCCTACGTAGGAAACGGCAAACTGTACGGCTTCCCAAACAGTTGGACGTACAGCCATTCTAACAACAAAGAAGCATGGATAGTATTCACAGGTGATGTAATAATTAACATACTACAACCCACAGAAACAGCAGTTTTCGCAACACTAACAACACAGGAAGGAGACATTACCATAGGCACACAGTATGCAAGACCATATGGGGATTTGGCGGAAGCCCTCCAAGAATGGAAACCAATTATAGAACACACCAGGCCATTTATCATAGGAGCAGACTTGAATGCAAGGTCACAGCTATGGGGATACAACTTCGAAGACGAAAGAGGCAACACACTAATTGAATTTTTAATTGAAAATGATCTCCACAGAGCCAACATTCAAGGAAACATCCCAACATTCCGCACAACACAAGCACAGGGAAACCCAGACTTTACAATAGCAAATAGCAGTGCGATTAACTTAATAACGGGCTGGAGAGTCGAGGACACACATACGGCAAGCGACCACAACTACATAGTATTTAACATAGACAACAGTAAACCAACACTAAAAAACACGCGTTTTAAAACAAAATACGGTAACCACGAAAGATTCAAAAAACAAATAAAAGCCAAAACGGGGAGACAGGCTAAAGAATTAGGGAACAACATTAACACCGACAGACTAGACAACCTAACAAATAAACTAATAGAAATAGTACATACGACAGCGAAACAAAATTACAAACTAAAAAACAATAACATAAACACACAATTCAAATGGTTCACAAAGGAACTAGCAACACAAAGAAACAAGGTCAAAGCACTCAATCGCAGATTTAGGAACTGCGATGATGAGGAAAAGATAAATTGGAGAACTTTGTTCTGCAAAGAACGTTCCAAGTATAACAAAGAAATTTTAAAAGCAAAAGCAAAGGCTTGGAAAACATTTTGCACAAAGCAATCAGAAATATATGGAACGGCCTTTAAAATGGCACATAACAAAACATACAAACCAACAGAATTCAAAATCAGCTGGGATGGAAACATAGCCCCCAATAAAAGAGCAGCAATGGAAAAGATCACAACTCATCACTTTCCAAATATACCAGTGCCCTTCCAGCCTAGAACACCAGTGGACGACACAGAAGAACAAATAATGCCAACAAGGGAGGAGGTACGAAACGCAATCTATTCATTCAACACAAATAAGGCTCCGGGACCAGACGACCTGGATTATCTCATCTGGAGACGAGTCGCAGACGCGACACCACAAGTAATAACACAATGGGCAACACAATGCATAAAACTACACCATTTCCCAACACCACTAAGAACAGCAAAAGTCATTTACTTTGCAAAACCAGGAAAGGACCCAACACTCCCGGAGTCATACAGACCGATATGCCTACTCCCCACACTAGGCAAGATACTAGAAAAAATAATTTGTCAAAGACTGACACACTTCCTTGAGAAAGAAAACAAACTAAACAACAAACAATTTGGATTCAGACAAGGTAAGTCATGCGAAATGGCACTCAAGGAAATCACAAAGGAGATAAGACACAACTGGGATAACAAACTATACACACTCCTAATCTCAGTTGACATTAAGGGCGCATTCGATTCGGTCCACTGGCAGGACATTAACACAAAATTGATAGACTTAAACTGCCCAAAAGCAATAATTGACATAATAAGCACATATTTGACAAACAGGACAATCCAATATGACTGGGGCACTGGTAAAGCAACACAAAACATATACAAAGGATGCCCACAAGGATCTTGCCTGGGACCAATACTTTGGACAGTCATAGCAAATGACTACCTAAATAAAACAACACCACCAGAAGTCAAAATTACAGCCTTTGCTGATGACTTTCTGATTAGCGTTAAGGGAAAAACAAGAAAAACAATAGAAAGAATAGGACAGCGGGCAGTAACATCCTTCGAGACATGGTGTACAGAACATAATCTGCAAATATCAGTACACAAGTGTAATATAATCACGTTTGCCAAACCACACAAACTACAAAGGGAACCTATCATTAGGATAGGAGGTATATCACTAAAGGCGGTCACAACACTCAAATACTTAGGTGTGACGTTAGACCAGAACTTAAATTGGCTCGCACACATTAACACACTAAGGCAAAAGGCCATAACAGCACACGGACATCTAATCAGACTGGCACCGCGCGCCTGGGGAATAAAATCTAATCTTCTCAAAACCTGGTATCACACAGTAGCAGAACGCATATTCACATACGCCTCATCAGTATGGGGAACTCATTTAGGCAAACAAGCCATACAAAAACTGCAGACAATACAGAGGCCATTCCTACTGAGAATAACAAGAGCTTACAAAACAACATCCACAGCAGCGCTAAATGTCCTAGCGGGTGTGATACCACTTCATCTCCAGGTACTTAGGGAAGCGACCGTGGCAAACGTGCTCAGATACAATGAGGATGTACAAATAGGAACACAAACACTAAGAAAAAGATGATTACCAGACTAAAGCTGCCATAAATCCACTTCACCCAGCTGACAAAATAATGGAGAGATGCATAAATTTACCGCCACAAATTAACATATATACGGATGGCTCAAAAACCGAAGATGGCGTTGGCGCGGCAATATGTGTATATGATCACACACACTTAATAAATACCACTCATATGTCCATGAATAGAAACAACTCGGTCTTCCAAGCTGAAATATATGTAATTAACAAAGCATTAACATGGATCAAAGAAAAAAGCCCAGTTAGTACACACATACCTACAGACAGTCTCTCTAGTCTGTATGCAATAGCAAAACACAAACAAAGAAATAAATTCATTCAAAAGACACAAAAACTACTTATTGATTTAGCAAAACAACACGAAGTTAAATTATACTGGGTACCTGCGCATACAGGAATTATAGGTAATGAGGAGGCCGATAAAGCAGCAAAAAAGGGCGACACAAATGCCACAGGAGAATATAATAAAGCTACCACAGTCGCACCTAAAGAAAACAGTATTAAAAGAAATCCTGGATCGATGGCAAGAAGAGTGGGACATAGCAGACACAGGCAGGTTTACGCATACCTTCTTCCCGATAGTGAACACAAAGCGACTAGTGGGCCAGCAACAACTAGCCCAATTCTTCACAGGTCATGGCCAATTCCCTACCTTTGTTCACAGGCTGGGTAAGGCCACAACAGGAGACTGTATATGTGGGGAAGAAGGAAACCCACAACACTATGCATTTGATTGCCCGCTAACGTCATCACTACATTTAAACAGGCCAACAGACGCCAACATACCTGCATGGAGCGCTACAATTTTAAACAATAAAACAGCGCAAAATAAACTAATAGCCATCATTAAGAAACTGGAAATAATCAAACCGGTGGCGGTAGAAAACATAAATGACTGAGATTCCCTGTGCTTCACAAACACAAACACATTACAAACAACAAGGCAGACCTCACCTTAATGAGGATTACAGTGACTACACATACAAAAACACGAAAAGGCACACCTCACCTTACTGAGGAGCATGTCCACCAAGCAGTGGACACCAAAGACGTACACAAATCACTCTAAGGAGTGAGCATGACCAAGATTACGCCTGGAGGCAAGCAGTTACTGAGGTAACGTCAACACAAACTTTAGTGTGGTGATGCCAAAGTGATTGTGAGTTCCCAGAGACGTTGAACACCATCTATAACATGGACATTGACCGGCCACAATAGTGGTTTCTCATACGGTCAATGAACAAGTGACATATTTAGCTAGTGAGGATGCACCACCTCCTGTAATAAACTCTCGTTCCAGAAGATAGTGGCATCACTCGCTGGCACACAAGGTCGGCGAGAATGAAACCTTTCAACGTAGATACGAACTTTACTATCACGCTGCAGGACGAATTCAACCGCGACCATCAACCCAAAAAACACCAAGGAAGAGGCCCTGATTTGAACTTTAATTCCAGAGGCCAACTCCGTACTACAATGTACAAAGACCAACGTCGACAGAGCGTGCTGCAGCTCTTCCTGTAACGCAGCAGAGTTGCAAGCCAGCTCGGGATGGATTCTAGGGGTTTTCATGGTTTCCCTCTAGACTAGCGTAAATACGGTCCATCTTCCCACAAAGACCCCCATGAGGGCACACATTCCCCAGCCTGCAAATGTAAAGGTGCCGTCCACTGCGTGGGCCCCACCTCGCGTTCAGGCTTTATGATGTGAATGATAATAAACGTGGACTGGTGGATACACGTTGGGTTGGTGGATGGGCTTGTTTGGTTTATTCCGGAATCGAGCTAAGTGACATTAGATGACAGACCAGAACATCGGTCAGGCAGAGAAATGACCCGTCTGTTTAACTCGGCTACTGGAGCGGCTCTCTTTTCTAGGTCCGGCGGGGGGGGCTTGTTGCCTCTCCGTGATGGGTTCTGCAACGCAGCGGACATTAACAGCCTTACACTCGCTTCGCGAGTAGGCTGTCCGCCTGCGGCGTCGAAATAAGCACCGACCCACCCGAAGGTATGCGGTGGAGAACGTCATTGGGACAGTAATCCTGGAGGATCCTGGCTCAGCACTTGGCCAGGAGAAACTGGAACGCCTAAGTGGTGGAATGTCCAAACCACTCGAAAGTCCCCAAGGGGAGAAGGGCTGGTGAGCGTTCTATTAAGACTCTGCTGTGACTGGGAGAAGGGCCGGTTGGCCTTTATTGAAAAATAGTTACAGAAATGTTTCTAGGTTACAAAGAATAGGACACAAAATATTTACAAAAATATATACATGGTGTGTTTCACAAGCTGAGCTAGAGGAGTAGCTCTGCCTGAAGGATCTCCTTTGCTCCCTGTTGGAATCCTTTGTTGAAGAAGAGAAGTGTGGGTTCCATCCCTAGGCACTTCTTTGGGTATCTCCTACTCCTAATGTCGGTGTACTGCTCACAGTGGAAGAGGAGGTGTTCCGGACTTTGACTCTCGTCGTCATGAGGGCAGGTGCTCTGTTTACCGTGAAACCTACTCCTGTAAGTTCCGAAGGCCCCATGTCCGGTGAGGAACTGGTTCAGAAAGAAGTCCCCTTGTAGCCTCTTCCGGGAAACTTTCGGGAAGAAGCCGTAGAGTCTCCTGGCTTTGTCTGAGTTCGTCCAATTGTCCTGCCATTTGTCCATGATGTGCTGTGTGGTAAGCGTCTTCATTTGTTGCCTGCTGAGTCGTACCTTGACATGTACTTCCTCAGCTGTGGTGGCCTCTTTCGCTTTGGTGTCCGCAGCCTCATTTTGTTCAATCCCTATGTGCGCTTTGACCCAGTGCAGGGTGAACTTGTCTGCATGCTCTTTGCAGATATCCTGGATGCTGTAGATTGTGTCGCTGAGAGGATAGCGATTGTCAATCACAGCCAATACAGATCTTGAGTGGATATGACATCTGGAGATGTCTTGTGTAATGGCATATCTCATGGTTGCCAGGATGGCTGTGGCTTCGGTCTCGAATACAGATGCCTCATCGTTTAATCTAAGTATGATGGTGTGGATGATTGTGTCTACTTTGTAGATGTTGGCTGCACATCCAACTCTTTTGTTGATCCTCGACCCGTCTGTGTACGCGTAGTAATCTTCGTGGTTGGTCTCCATAGTCCATTTGATTCCAATAGTGGCCCATGGGGGAACCAGTTGTTCTGTCTTTGTCCAGGCGTTGTCCGGATTCCAGGTGGCGCCTCCGCACTGTATGGGACTTGAGTGATTCCAGAACTCGAATCTCTTTTTGTAGGCGTCTGCTTGAAGGTGTAGAGGAGGGACCCCTGCCAGTATGTTGAGGGCGTCTGTTGCGGTTGTTCTGTAGGCCTTGGTGACCTTCAGAAGTCCAATGCGTTGGATTTGGAGGATCTTTGTGTTGATGCGGACTGTATCTGTGTACCACACCTGGCATCCGTAGAGAATGGTACTTTCTATCACGCTGGTGTGTATCGTCTTGAGTATGTTCGGTTTGAGTCCCCAGGTTACTCGCGAGAGTCTGGCTAACTTGTTTTTGAGGCTGTCCACTTTCTGCTTGACCTCGTTGAGATGATTCATCCAGGTGAGTTTCGGGTCCATGGTGAGTCCTAGATACTTTAACTCCTTGGTGTATGTTATCTTGTTGCCCAGTATGGATATTCCAGGTCTCCTGGTGATGTCTTTGTGGGTGACGAAAATGGTGTAATTGCACTTGTCTGTGCTGAGGTCAGTCCATAGTCTCTGGTCCATTCCTCAACCAGTTTGATGGGTTTGATTGCCAACTTAGAGAAGCGGAAGTATGACTTGGCGTCCAAGAGGATGGCGACGTCGTCCGCGAACGCTTGACAGTGGGCATGTGGTCCGAAGTCTCTGTTCAGTAACTCGTTCGCAATGACCAGCCACAGGAAGGGTCCCAGACTGGATCCCTGCGGGACTCCGATGTCGTATAGCATTCTCTTCTTGTGCTCGTTCAGGTAACTTCTGTCATTCAGGAATGATCCTATGGTCCGGTAGAGGTTCGCAGGAGTGTTAAATTTCCGGAGCAGATTCATGATGTCGTTCCATCTCGCACTGTTGAATGCACTCTTTATGTCCAGTGATATCAAGCAGGAAAATCTCTTATTCCTTTTATGGTCTTTGATCCTGGTTACAATTTCCCGGAGGGCGTCACTGGTGCTCTTTCCCCGGAGAAATCCAAACTGGAGCTTGTTGAGGTGTCCGTTTTCCATGAAGTGGTGATGTAGGCGACGCATAAGAATCTTGTCCAGGATCTTGCCCCAGACTGGCAAGAGGCAGATGGGCCGGTAGGATTCCGGCTGGGAGAGATCCTTTCCTTCCTTAGGGATCAAGATGACTTTGGCAATTTTCCAGGTTCTTGGAAAAACTCCTTGTGACAGGCATTTGTTGAAGATGTTCCTGAACCAGTTCTTGTTGGTCTTATAGAGTTCCCAGTATACGTCCAGGCACACTTCATTGTATCCAGGTGCTTTCTTCTCGTCCGTGTCCCGGATGGCCTCCTCGATCTCTCTCTCGGTGATATCTGGCTGATCTGGGGCGTCAGGAAAGGGAGCGAAGGTGGTACACGCTCCAGTTAACGGGAAGTGGTGCTTTAATATGGCGTTAATAGACTCTGTTGAATCCCTAGCGAATTCCCCATTGTCTAGTTTTACTAATTCTGTGGTGTTGGCGCTGCGGAGTTCCTCCCTCACGATTTTGTAATGGCTCCCGAAGGCGTTGGCATTGGTGACATTTCCCAGAAATGCCTTGAAGGCGCTTGTTTTTGTTTCCAGGACTTGCTTCCTATACACTGCTGCTGCTTGTTTGTATATGGACTTTCTCTTTTTCCTGAGATCCTGATTCTTTTCTTTTTGGAATCTTCTGCGAAGGGCTCTTACCTTGCTCCTTTCTGCCGTCAACTTTTGGGTCCACCAGTAGTTGGAGTTGGTGGTTTTTTTGAGGCTCTTTTTATTCTGCCTGCAAAGCTCAGCGATTTTGTCCTCTATTTCCCTGATGGAGTTGTCTGGATCAAAGTCTTGGTTTATCGGGAACTCAGTAGCAATTTCCTGAAGTTTGTTTTTGAAGGTCTCCCAATTTAAGGTCCTGGAGTTCCATCTCCTGGAATGCCTAGTCCTGATCCTGTTGTAGTCCAGCTCACATGTCATGATGTTGTGATCGCTGGCTGTATAGGAGTCTCTGATAGTCCAGTTGCTGATATCGTCTTGGGAAAAGTTCTTCGTCCGCATCAAGTCGATCCAGCTGTCCCCGATTGTGCTGGAGAAAGTTGGAAGACTGTTGGCGTCATTCTCTATGATTAGGTCATGTCTGGAGATTAAATTGAGGAGCATTTCTCCCCTTTGGTCTGTTCGTCTTTGGCTCCAAGCTGTGGACTTGGCGTTGAAGTCGCCGAAGATGATCCACCTGTCGTTTGTATGACTGGCTAAAAGGCTTTCGAGCGGGTCAAGGGAGGTCTGCAAACTTCTGGATGGTGGACTGTGGAGGGAGCAGATGAAAAGTGGCTTGTTGTCGATTGTCAACTTGTTGACAACAATTTCATCCCTCTTATAGAAGGGGCTGATGTCTAGGGATCTTTTGGCAATAAGGGCCGACTTAGAATCTTTGGAGGGGAAGATGGAATAGTCCAGTGAAAAACCGGTGATCCTTTCTTCAAACATAAATGGATCATTTAAGGAGGCAATGTCAATGTCCAATTCCTTAATGTCCTGTGAATACTGTATGTTTGCTGCTCTGCAATGATTGAGGTTCAAGTGGGACATCCTCAGGGTCTTCGTATTCGTCTTAGAACCCATAGTCGATCTTTGCCAGTATGTTGTTAATCTCCTTTTCTTGGGCGTGGCATTTCTTGCTTCTAGCGTCGTGCTTTGTATTCATTTTTTTCTTGCTGCGTTTGTTGAGGTCTTCACAGTTGCAACACTTCAGTGGATTCTTGCAGTTTTTGCTGAGGTGTTGTCCTCCACATCTGCTGCAGGTCTCCTCCCCCTTGCAGTCTTTGGCGTGGTGTCCAAACCTCAGGCACTTGAAACACTGCGTCACTCTGATGTATTCCTGGAATCGTGCGCAGGTCCATCCAACGAAGAGCTTCTTTTTTCCTTTCAGTTTATCAAATCCTTCAGCATTGACTGTTAGTACCCAGTTGTTGCCATACTTACCTTTATAGCTGAAGGCCACTTCTAATTCAACGCTGTCTTCCAGGCAGTTTTGGCTCTTGATTTTTTCAACTATCTCTTCTCTCGTGATTTCCCCCTCAGGGGGTTTACCTTCTTTAGGTAAACACGGGTGTCACAATCCCGAGGTACCCTAGTGACCTTTCCTCTTCTTTATTTTATTCTCTCCTCTATACTTCTGCTTTTCCTTCCTTTTCTCCCTCGTTGTGATTTCCTCGAAAGAGGTTGAGGGCTCCCCTTGAGTAGCTTTCGCCGCTCTGTTGCTATTAGCTACTCTTGAGGACTAAATCACCCACGTGTTTGCCGTGCGTGGAGACCCGTGTCCCTGGAAAGGAGGATCCTGGTAATTGAGGCCTCCTGAGACCAACACATTGCTTTGGCCTCTGCTTCAGGTAAACGGGAGGTGTGTTGTGGTCCTCAGCACATCAATCGGCTTTATGGATCAAGCGATCGGTACATCTACTGGGTGACTCGTTAAGGGTGGAGTCCACTTCAGGGATGTACCGTGAGCGTATGACTAGCACTGATACAGCTAAACTGTATCCCCTCGTAGGAGCTCCGTGGTGGGTGGTGCCGTCTGGTCCTGAATTTATATTAATCCTATATGGATAAAAACACATTCTCTTCACTCCCTCGGGAGCAACAAATGGAAATATGTACTGCAAAATTTTTTGTTATCAAAAGAATAGGAAATACATTTGAATATGTTTCTCCTTTTCTGATTGAAAAAGCTATAACGTCTTACCTTGGAGAAGTTAAATCCATCAAGAAATTGCGTTCGGGTGTTCTGCTAGTAGAAACTGCATCGGAAAAACAATCAATTCTGATGAAAAACATGCAAACAATTGGTGACATTGCTGTAAGTGTTGAACCACACAGAAATCTAAATTTTTCACGAGGTGTTATTTCTTCGGAGGACTTGTTTCACACGCCCACCGAGGAAATATTGGAAAATTTGAAATCACAAAAAGTCTGCGCTGTGAAAAGAATAACGATAAAGAGAGATGGCATTGTTATTAATACAAAGCATCTCATCTTGACTTTCTCTACACCAGACTTGCCACAAAACATCAAAGTGGCTTATATGAGATGTTCTGTACGGCCTTTTATACCTAATCCTCTAAGATGCTTCCAGTGCCAACGCTATGGACATTCTAAAATGGCTTGCAGAGGGAAACCTACTTGCGCCCACTGTTCTCAAGTTGACGACCATGATAGCACTACCTGCAAAGCCAAAGAAATGTGTGTCAACTGTAAAGGTGACCACACCTCTTATTTTAGATCTTGTCCCGTTTGGCAACAGGAAAAAGAAATTGTCACCTTCAAAATTAAAAACAATGTCTCCTATGCAGAAGCTCGTCGCACAGTTAGTTCCCGAACTCCCACTCCTGGTGTCAGTTATGCAACTATGACAAAAAAAGTGACCCGATCCTCCAGCACCCAAACAGAAACAAATTCTGTTTCTACAGTTAGTTTGCTCCCAAAGCAAAATAACACAGAAGCACCAACATCTGTAATTGCCAAATCAGCTTTGGCAAAATCAAAAGCCTTAAAGGCTAGGAAATTAAACATAGCTAAAGAAGGCGTTCGGAAGTCTTCGTTAACAGCAAGAAAAGCTCTTCTGTGTTTGGATGCAGACACTGTCAAGCTGCATCCATCAGATGATGATTTCAATTCTGAAGACTCATCTGAGATGACCATAAGCAACAGTGATAAAGGTTAGAATATATTCCATTCATGACTTCCTTTGTTTCCTGGAATTGTCGCGGTTTTCGTTCTCGCTTTGATGACATCAAATCCATCATCTCTCGCTTTAACCCCGCATGTGTGGCTCTCCAGGAGACATTCCTGAAGCCCACTGTTGTCACCAAACTGCGTGGGTTTCAGTGCTTCAGAAAGGATAATGATGGTGATGCTGCTGTGTCTGGTGGAGTTTGTATAATTACATCAAATAATTACCCCAGTACAGCACATCAGTTAAGAACTACACTCCAGGCAGTGGCTGTGAGAATCCACACCACATGTCTAATAACAGTGTGTAGCCTTTACTTACCACCAAATGATGTCATCCAAGAAGAGGAACTGAATGATTTGGTTGCTCAACTCCCAACTCCATATTTATTGCTCGGTGATTTTAATGGACATAGTACTATGTGGGGTAGTGATGATACGAATTCTCGCGGTCGTCAGATAGAAAAGTTAATTTCTGACAATTGCTTCTGTCTGCTAAATACCGACGAGAAGACTTATTTTCACGAACCTACACGGACATTTCACTCTCTGGACTTTGCTATATGTTCTCCATCACTCTTGCCATTGCTGAATTTTGAAGTTGGAAATGACCTCTACAATAGTGATCATTTCCCTCTAATCGTGTCTCAGGCTGGAAGTAATAGTGTGTGTCACAAACCACCTAATTATGTGTACAGTCGAGCCGATTGGTCACTTTTCACGCAATTGGCTGTGATCAGTGAGACAAGAGTTAAGACAGATGTGATAGATGATGCCGTTAAATATGTCACCGACACAATAATCAGAGCTGCGGATTTTGCTATCCCTAAAATTCCATCATTCCACATAAACACAGGAAACCTTGGTGGAATGAAAAGTGTCAACTCTCCTATAAGAAACAAAGGAAGCAATGGAATATATTCCGAAGATACCCTACTACGGAGAATCTTGTTGCTTTTAAAAAAGCCAAAGCTGAAGCTCGAAAAGTTAGACGTCAGAGTCAAAGAGAATCTTGGATTTGCTACGTGTCGTCAATCAATTCATCGACAACAAGTAAACAATTATGGAGGAAAGTTAAAGCAGCCAATGGTGTTTATCAGGATTATTCCATTCCTGTATTAAAAACCGGAGTTGCAATACACTCCTCAGCGGTAGATATTGCTAATGTCATCGGTGAAACCTTTGCTAGTGTTTCCAGCTCTGATTCATATAATCCTACTTTTCTAAGGATTAAAAGAATCGCTGAGCGGACGCCTCTAAGCTTTCATGATCGACATATTCTACCCTATAATTGTGATTTTGAACTGTCAGAATTGAAGTCTGCTTTATCTAAAGCAAACGACACTAGCCCAGGACCAGATGGAATCTCGTATCAAATGCTCCGTCATTTAAATCATGATTCTTTATTAAACATACTTTCATTGTTTAATAGAATCTGGACTCAGCATGCTTATCCTACTTCATGGAGAGAAGCGATAGTGATTCCAATATTAAAGCCTGGAAAAGATTCATCTGACCCTCTGAGTTATCGTCCAATAGCTCTTACGAGTTGCTTATGCAAAACATTTGAGCGTATGGTCAATGCTAGACTCATTTACGTCTTAGAGAAGAATAATTGCATACATCTTTATCAAAGCGGATTTCGAAGAGGACGATCCACTATAGATAACATAGTAGATCTAGAATCCCGAATTCGAAATGCTTTCGTGAGGAGAAACCATCTCGTTGCAATTTTCTTCGACGTTGAGAAAGCATATGATCGTACATGGCGCTATGGTATTCTCCGTACTCTGCATAATCTTGGCTTTAAGGGTAATCTTCCAATATTTATCCAAAATTTTCTGGCCTCACGCGTTTTTAAAGTGCGCGTTGGAACTACAATTTCCAATACTTTTAGTCAAGCTGAGGGTGTCCCTCAAGGTAGCATTTTAAGCGTAACCCTTTTTAACCTTTTCATCAGTGACATACTCCATCAATTACCATCTTCTGTTCATGGCACTTTGTATGTTGATGACTTACAAATTTCATATCAGGGTTCAAACATGAATATAATTGAGAGACAATTGCAAACAGCTGTAAATAATTTAACCACTTGGTGTGAACGGAATGGTCTTAGTATATCTCCTAGTAAGAGTTGCTGTGTCCATTTCTGTAGGAAAACTAGCTACCATAATGATCCTGTGATTCACATAAATAATAGACCCATTCCTGTAGTCAGTGAGATAAAATTCCTTGGCGTGATTTTTGACAAGAAGTTAACTTTCCTTCCGCATGTTTTACATCTGCGGAAGAAATGTGATCGACTGCTTAACATCCTCAAAGTGCTTTGGAATACATCTTGGGGTGCAGATCGCACATCACTCCTAAGAATTTATCAGTCTGTAATTTTATCTCGAATTGACTACGGCTGTGTTGCTTATGGATCAGCTAGACTCTCCATCTTACGCAGATTGGACACTGTTCACCATACTGCTTTAAGGATATGCTGTGGAGCTTTTCGCACATCACCCGTCCAGAGTCTATATGTAATTTGCCACCAATTGCCATTAGACCTGCGGCGGATACAGCTGTCTCTTAATTATTATTCAAAAATAATGTCCTCACCTCATCATCCCTTGCGTTCCACGATTCCAAGTGCTGCTCTTAAGAGATTATATAATGCTAGACCATCAAGCATTCAACCTTTTCTCTCTCGTATTAAATCTAATATTTTGCTTTCTGACCTATGTGATGTCCGAATCGAGTCTACCGACCTTTTCGCACATCCTCCTTGGTATAATCCACACATTATTGTGCTAAATCCCTTTGGTAAGAATAAAAAATCAGACACAAGTACTGCTATTCTTCAACAGCTTTATTCATTCCATCGCTGTCAGTACACTATTTACACTCCAGTATTTACGGATGGATCCAAATGTCCAGGATCAGTTGGCTGTGGAGTTTATCTTGATGATACCTCCTACAGTTATAGCCTTCACAAATCCTGCTCCATCTTCACCGCTGAGGCTACGGCTATATACCGAGCACTTCAGCTGCTACAAACTAAAAATGAACGTAAATTCTGTGTGTACACTGACAGTATGAGTGTATTAGAAGCTTTGAGGAATAACAACTATAATTGCCATCCAGTTGTGTCTAAGATATTCAAATTAATTGATACTGTTACTAACAAGGGATTTGAGATACTGTTTTGTTGGGTACCAAGCCACATAGGTATAGATGGCAATGAGAAAGCTGATGCTGCCGCTAAATCTGCAGCTACTTCCATTTTGCCTTCAATATCATCAACAGACATGAGAAAAGGATTCAAACATTTCATATATTCTCTTTGGCAGGAATCCTGGGACCTGCAAGTCAGCAACAAACTCCATTCCATATTTTCATACATCATTCCATTACCTATTTTATCTTCACGAAGCGCAGATGTCAGACTGACTCGCCTTCGAATTGGTCACACGCGTTTCACCCACAAGCATTTGATCTTGAGTGATCTCCTACCGTGGTGTGAAAAGTGTGATGAACCATTTACAGTATATCACATTTTAATTGTGTGTCCAGATTTTAAGCATCAGCGTTTTAGATATTTTAAAAGTAATATTTTAGCATTAGAAGATTTGCTTGGGGAACCACCCCATCGCAATTTATTTGCGTTTTTAAAAGACATAGGATTTATGAATTTTATCTGATTTAGAAATATTTTATTTAAATTTCAAGTTTTTAATTTTATACATGTATATATTGTATGTTTACAGACTTTTAATATATATTTTAACTATATTTCTATTTTATACCTTTTAATATACATTTTAATTATATTTCTGTTTTATACTTTTAATGTACATTTTAACTATATTACTATTTTATGTTTTTAATTGGTGAAAAAAAAAACTGTTGTATAATATCTTGTGATTGGCGCAGCTTGTCCTTATCTGGACCTTGCGCCATAAAAACCAACCAACCAACCAACCAACCTCTCGTGATTTCTCTATCTACGTCGTAGAGAATGATCCTGGGCTTTCTTCCCTCTGGTCTTTTTAATACGGCTTCTTTGTTGAAGTCATCGTTCCTGCTGACTTCCGCGATGATTTTGTCGAGGTCTTCTGCACTTTGTGTTTCTATGAGGACTCCTCCTTTTCTCACCGGCCTCAGTCTGGAGATGTTGAGTCCCATTGAGGATGGATTGATTGTCTTCTTGATCAGCGACCTGGTCTCCTCCGAACTCTTTTCCTTGGTAGGGTAAACCACCACTACGTTGTTCGTACGTCTCCTAGATCTGTCTCTCCTCGTCCTGGATCTGCTTTGTTGTGCTCGAGGTTTCCTTGACTGCGGCTGCTGTGGCCTCTCAGGATTCCTTGCCGTTATTTCTGCATATGTCTTAGGCTGGGCTAACACTTTAGTCCGTGCTTTTAGCTCTCCCTCCAGGTGAGCGTTTCTTTCCGCTATTCCCAAGGCGATCTGGAGAATGTCTTTGATCCCGTTCCGCATCTTCTGCTGCATCGTACTACTCATCTTGCTGCCAGCTAGGGTGACTATTAGTTCGTGTTCTAGCTCGAGTAGTCTCATTGCATCGGACTTGCTGTCCAAGTTTTCATGCACCTCATAGGGCATGATTTCCCCAACAGGGGACTCAGTGTCCATATTGGAAAGCCTCTGTAAAAATCTCAGAAACAGAGAAAAAGAAGAGAAAGAAAAGTCCCAACCGCCAGCGTTTGCCGCCAACCGAAGTTGACGTTTCCAGGGGGCACCACGTGGAGGTGCTGGACGGTTTGAAGAAAAGTACTGTAAGTGATTCTTACGAACTCAAAGTAGCGTTAAGAACGCAAGAAACTAGTTCGCTTCCCCGAATAGACTCTGGGCCGTTGTTCGGGTATAAATCACAAGATCGCAATGGATGACAGTACTCTATGGGACTGCATCCCTCATCAAGAGGGTAATGTTGTTATTAGGCCGTCCCACCCTAAGGTATTCGGCATCGAGATTGACTAATCGCGGACAACAATCCGCCAGGAGAGCACTCTGCTCAGGGTCGATCGAAGGCCGGAACTTAGCCCCCAATCCAAAGTCAGCATCAATATCTGCACTGGCCAAATCGTGCGCAGCACCCCGGCGTAGTCCGAGCCTTACACGCAGACCGGCCGCCACCAGCCCGCGGTCCACCCAGACCCGCCCCAGACGGAAGAATGGGCTACTTGCCTTTATTGTTAAAATTATAAATTTCAATATCCATATATCAGTGTATAAACTTACTTAGTTTATAAACAAAAAATTTTTAATATATAAAATTAAGAATAAACTAATCTACAATTTTAGTCTCTGTTATAATGACAGGTTATAACAATATCAATGAACATATCATTATTGCATTTATATTATATTTCTGAAGGTATTGAACTTATAAAGATGCTATACATTATTTCTTGGAGACCGCGTTTTATTTTAGGTTTATTGAACATGTTTTTTATGGCTATTGTTTTGTAATTTGCTGGAAAATATTTTAACCTGGTTTTATCAAATTGCTTGCAGTCGTAAATTATGTGTTCTACATCTTGTGTAAGATTGTCATATTGGCATTTATCTGTCTTGTTAAAGAATCTGTGTTGGTATGTTGCGAATGCGCCGTGTCCTGTTTTAATCTGATTTAGAAGGAAGTCTGCAGACACTCTATTTTCTTTCACTCTTGGATAAATTTCATATAGTCTTCTAGTTTTGTTTGAGTTTTCCCAGTTCAATTGCCATTGTTTTAATATCTGTTTGTGAATTATTGTTTTAATTTGTTGTTTTGTATATGGTACTATGTAGTCTATTTTATTACTTTTTGTGGCCTGTTTTGCATTTAAATCCGCCAATTCATTTAATTCTATTCCTTGATGTGCTTTTATCCAATGAAAAGTGAAGATGTTGTTACTGGTTTGAATCAAATCTATAACTTTATCTATTGTTTTATTTTCTGTTTTCCATGATTTTATTGTGTCCAAAACTGATCTTGAGTCAGAATGTATGTGGCAGATTTCTATATGATTTTTAATTGCATATTCTATTGAAGTTAATATCGCTTGAGCTTCCGCCTCATAAACTGTTGCTTGATCATTTAGTCTGCATCTTATTATATCTATTATTTGGTTATTTGTTCCTACAATTACTGCTGAGCCAACTTTGTTATCAATTTTTGAGCCATCTGTGAATATATAATAATCCCGTATATCTATTGAATTAGTCCAATTTATTTCTAATTTGTTCCAAGGAGGTTTATATTTTACTTGTTTAATATATGTGATTTCTTTGTTCAATTCCAAGTTATCTATTTTAATATTTAGTCCTTTATTCAATAATAAATATTTTAGTTTGTTATATTTAATTATATAATCCAATGGTGGACATCCTGTTAAGACTTGTAGCGCTTCTGTTGATACTGTATTATATGTTTTTGCTATTTTTATTAATGCTATTCTTTGTATCTGATTTATTTTTACATTCATTTTAACTGTATTATTGTACCATGCTACTGATCCATATACTATTATCTTTTCTATAACTGCCTTGTATATTGTTTTTATTATTTCAGGTCTTAGGCCCTAAGTTTTTCTAGTGATCCTATCTATCTTGTTAATGAAGCAGAATATTTTATCTTGCAGAGAATTTAGATGTTCTGTCCAATTTAATTTTGGGTCTAAAATGACACCTAGGTAGCTGATTTGATTTGAATATTTAATGTTTTGTCCCAAAATTTGTATAGTGGAGTCTTCTAGATATGTTTTTCCTAATTGTAAATATTGAATAATAACATTTATTTATACTGAGTTTTAATTTATATTTATGAGTCCAATTTTCAATTTTTCTTATATCTGATTTGGTTGTATCTGTAAATTTATAATATGTCTTATCTTTCCACGTTATTATTATGTCATCAGCATAAGCTTGTATATCTGCATTTTCTCCAAATTCCAATTCCAACAATTCATTTACAATAATATTCCAGAGCATCGGACCCAAAGATGATCCTTGTGGGAC
Organism: Latrodectus elegans; assembly: GCA_030067965.1. Taxonomy (NCBI): domain Eukaryota; kingdom Metazoa; phylum Arthropoda; class Arachnida; order Araneae; family Theridiidae; genus Latrodectus; species Latrodectus elegans. The sequence continues at coordinate 4,640,171 of CM057812.1, read as the reverse complement.
TCCAATGTTATATTTTATAGGTTTATTAATTGAATTCAAATAAGTTCTATTATCATCAAGAGGGTAACATTACCAAGGCAACACCGTCCCACCCGAAGGTATACGGTGGAGGACGTCGTTGGAACAGTAATCCAGGAGAGAACCCTGGCTCGGCTCTTGGCCTGGTGAAGAAGAAACTCCAAAGTGGTGGCAAGTTCAAAAAAACACGCGAAAACCCATGAGGGTAAAAAGCCTGGATGTCGTACCATTGAGACTCCTCCGTGACTGGAAGCAGGGCCGGGAGGCCTTTATTGAAATCCAGTTACAATACAAAGATTAAAAACAGTAATAATGAAGAATACAATGCAAAAACAATACAGGATTTATATACAGTATGTACAAGTGAGGAGGGGATGTCACTGGCTGAGCTGGAGGAGAAGCTCCGCCTGCAGGATCTCCTTGGCTCCAAGTTGGAATCTTTTGAGGTAGAAGAGCTGCCGGGGATCCATCTGGAGGAATTTTGCCGGGAACCATTTGTTCCTGATGTCCCTATACTGCTCGCAGTGGAGAAGGAGATGATCCGGGCTTTGGTCCTCATCATCGTGTGGGCAGGAGCTAGACATTCTGTGGAACCTGTTTCTATATGATCCAAAAACTCCATGGCCGGTGAGGAACTGGTTTAGGAAGAAGTCACCCTGGAGCCTCTTCCTGGAAACTTTTGGGAAGAACTTGTAGAGTCTCCTGGCCTTAGATGATTCCTCCCATCTGGTCTGCCACTGATCCAGGATGTGTTCCATGGAGAGCGTCTTGATCTGCTGTTTACTAAGTCTCACTTTGGTGTGGACCTCCTCTGCTGTGGTGGCTGCCTTGGCTTCCTGGTCCGCCGCCTCATTCTGCTCAATACCCACGTGAGCCTTAACCCAGTGGAGCGTGAATCTGTCAGGGTGTTCTTTGCAGATCTCTCTAATGCTGGAGATGGTGTCACTGTCGGGGTCTCTTTTTCCAATCGCTGCCAGGACTGATCTGGAATCGGAATGAATATGGCATTTGAAGATGTCTTGGGAGATGGTGAACTTCATGGTGGCCAGTATAGCAGTCGCTTCGGCCTCAAACACTGATGCGTCGTCGTTGAGCCTGAGTCTTATGGTGTTTATGATAGTGTCTCCCCTGTAAATGATGGCCGCGCACCCAACACGCTCGTTTATCTTGGAGCCGTCCGTGTACGCGAAAACCTCTCCATGATCTGTCTCCATGCTCCATTTGATTCCTACGGATTCCCAGGGAGGGACGAGGTGGGATGTTCTTGTCCAGGCAGTTTCCTGATTCCACATGGTACCCTTGATCTGGATAGGTAGGCGATAATTCCAAAGCTCGAACCTCTTCTTGTAGGCGTCAGCAATGAGGAAAACAGGAGGAGAGCTTGCAAGGATGTTCAGGGCTTCCGTTGCTGTTGTCCTGTAAGCCTTCGTGACCTTCAGAAGTCCAACTCGTTGAATTTGTTGCAGCTTGGTGTTCATTCGGACTGTGTCTGAGTACCACACTTGGCATCCGTAGAGGATGGTACTCTCGATCACGCTGGAGTAGATGGTCTTGAGAACTTGGGGCTTGAGTCCCCAGGTAGTCCTGGAGAGCCTTGCAAGCTTATTCTGTAGGTTGTCCACTTTATGTTTGACATCGTTAAGGTGAGTCATCCAGGTGAGTTTAGGATCCAGGATGATTCCCAAATATTTGATCTCGTTTGTGTAGGTGATCCTATTTCCGAGAATGGAAATTCCCGGCCTCCTGGTGATGTCCTTGTGGATCACGAAGATGCTGTACATACACTTGGCTGTGCTGAGAGTGAGTCCAAATTCCCTTGTCCAGTTCTCGACCAATTTAAGTGGTCTTATGGCCAATTTGGAAAATCGGAAATACGACTTGGCGTTCAAGAGAATGGCTACGTCATCTGCGAAGGCCTGGCAATGGGCGTGGTCTCCAAAGTTTTGATTGAGCAGCTCGTTTACGATAAGCAACCAGAGAAAGGGTCCCAGGCTGGAACCTTGAGGAACTCCGATGTCATAGGGCATTTTTCTTCTGGATTCGTCTAGGTAACACCTCTCGTTCAGGAAGGAACTGAGGATATGGAAGATGTTTGCAGGAGTGTGGAACTTCTGGAGAAGTCTCAGGATATCGTCCCACCTTGCACTGTTGAAAGCGCTCTTTATATCTAGTGATATCAGGCAGGAGAAGTTCTTGTTCTTTTTGTGGTCCCTGATCTTATTTACTATCTCCCGGAGTGCGTCACTGGTGCTTTTTCCTCTGAGAAACCCAAACTGTAACTTGTTTAGGTAACCGTTTTCCATGAAGTGGTGATACAATCTGCGCATAAGGATCTTATCCAGAATTTTGCCCCAAGTCGGCAGAAGGCAGATGGGGCGGTAGGAGTCCGGTTTAGAAAGGTCTTTTCCATCTTTTGGGATCAGGACAACTTTGGCCACCTTCCAGGTTCTGGGAAAGACTCCCTGGGAGAGACAGGAGTTGTTGATACCTCTGAACCAGGCTTTCTTTGTATGGTATAGAGCTTCGTAAACTTCGAGGCAAATCTCGTTAAATCCGGGAGCCTTGTTTGCGTCAGTGTCTCGGATGGCTTCATCAATTTCCTCCTCCGTGATTTCCGGCTGATCTGGGGTGTTGGGAAGAATGTCCTGTGTGATCCTCGCTCCGGTTAACGGGAAATGAAACTTCAAGATTGAGTTGATGGATTCCGTGGAGTCCTTGGCGAGTTCCCCGTTTTCCATTCTCACAAGTTCTGCCAGCTTTGGTCTTCTAAGTTTCTCCCTAACTACTTTGTAGTGGCTGCCGAAAGCATTGGTGTTCGTCACTGTTCCAAGAAATGTCTTGAAGGCTCTGGTTTTAGTATCCAGGACTTGCTTCCGGTATTTGGCAGCAGCTAATTTGAAAGTGGCCTTCCTATCTTTCCTGGAGTCCTGGTTTGATTCCTTTTGGAATTTTCTGCGAAGAGCTCTTACCTTACTTCTTTTCGCTGTAAGTTCCTGAGTCCACCAATAGTTCGTAGAGGTGGTTCCTTTGAAGCTCTTTTTGTGCAGACGGCAAAGGTCGTAAAGTCTGTTTTCTATTTTCTGGATGGTCTTATCAGGATCGAAGTCTTGATCAATTGGGAATGCGTCTGGAATCTCCTGGAGGCTGGCCTTGAATGTTTCCCAGTTCAAAGTTCTGGAGTTCTATCTCCTGTTTTGGCAAGTCCTCGTTTTGTTGTAATCCAGCTCGCAGGTCATTATGTTGTGGTCGCTGGCTGTATAGCAATCCCGGATTGTCCAGTTGTTGATCACATCCTGGGAAAAGTTCTTAGTCAGCATCATGTCGATCCAGCTGTCCCCTATGGTACTTGAGAACGTTGGAAGGCTATTTGCGTCGTTTTCGATAATCAGGGCATGTCTGGAGATGAAATCAAGAAGTTCTCCCCTGTGGTCTGTGCGTCTGTGACTCCAGGCGGTCATCAAGAGGGTAACATTACCAAGGTAACACCGTCCCACCCGAAGGTATACGGTGGACATCAAGAGGGTAACTTTAAATGTTGAGCCGTCCCACCCGAAGGTATTCGGCAAAAACAACAGTCGCCACAAAGTAATCCAGGAACCATACATGTGTAGCGAATTGGTGCAGTCACTAACAACTGCCAGGAACGCCCAATTTTGAGAAACAGCTCCATGCCTGAGGCAAAAAGAGCATCGTCCTGCGTTCTATTGAGGGTCTCTCTGACTGGAAGAGGGCCTTCAGGCCTTTATTGAAAGAACAAGTTACAAATACAGAATACAAAGATATTTACAGTCAGAATTATTTACAGTATGTACAGAAGATGAAGAGCTGTTAACAGGGCAGTAAGGAGGGTTACTGCTGAGAGTCGAACTGAAGTTGGAGCTCGCTTTGGAGGATCAAGCTGGCTCCTTTCTGAATCCCGAATTCCGGATTAGTTGAGGCTGGGGTAGTTCTAGGAATTTCCGGGGATAGTGCTCTTCTCTGATGCTGGCGTAATGGGAGCATCTGAGGATGAGGTGGTCTGGATCTTGGGTTTCGTTGTCGTGTGGGCAGGTGTCTGGTCTGTGATGGAATCTCTTATGGTAAGTTCCAAAGGCTCCATGTCCAGTCAGGAACTGATTGATGAAGAAATCTGCTGAGATTCTTTTCCTGGAGACCTTGGGGAAGAAGGCGTGAAGTCTTCTCGACTTGTTGGAGTTGGACCACATAGTCAGCCAAGTGTTAAGTGCTGCGTCTGAGGTGATTGTTTTGAATTGTTGGCGGCTCAGTTTGACCACTTTGTCGATGTCTTGTAGCTTTGTAGCTTCTTTTGCAGCCATGTCCGCCTCTTCATTGTGTTGATTACCTACATGGGCTTTCACCCAGTGGAATGAGTAGACCTCAGGATGGATCTTGACGAGTTCAAGAATCTCTTTAATTGTGTCATTTTTGTGTCCGAATCCCTTGAGGGAGGAGAGCACTGACATAGAGTCAGTGTGGATGTGACATCTTGGGATGTGCATGGTGGTGACAAACTCCATGGTCTGCAGAATGGCAACTGCTTCTGCTTCGAAGACTGACGCGGTGTCATTGAGCCGGGTGAGTATTCTTTTAATGAGTTGCTGGTCCCGGAAGATAAGAGCTGCGCATCCAACTCTTCCGTCGAGTTTTGAACCATCCGTGTAGGCGAACCACCCTTCCTGATTTGGTTCGGTGGTCCATTCGATTCTGCTCCTGGTCCATGGTAATTCGAAGTTAGGAGACTTGGTCCAGGCATTGTTGTGGTCCCATGTGACTTCCTCAATTGTCGTGGGCTTCCCAAGGGTCCAAAGTTCGAATCTCCTTTCAGTGATCTTGCAGTGAGGTGGATGGGGTCGCATCCTGCTAGATCTTGGAGTGCCTCGGTGGAAGTCGTTCTGTAGCATTTGGTGACTTTCAGGAGGGCGATTCTCTGGATCTGGAGGAGTTTGACATTAATTTTAGCTTTGTCACTGTACCAGACTTGGCAGGCATAGAGGATGATGGGCTCAATTACGCAGAGATAGATGAGTTTGAGAATTTGAGGTTTAACTCCCCAAGTGGCTCTTGAAATTCTGGAGATTTTGTTTTGGAGGTTTCCTATTTTGTCTTTAACCTCGCATAGATGAGGGATCCAAGAGAGCTTGGTGTCCAAGGTAACTCCGAGATACTTCATCTCATCTGTATAGGTGATCTTCTTTCCAGAAATGGAGATGCCTGGTCTTCTGGTGATCTGTTTTCCAATAACAAAGATGGTGTAGTGGCACTTGTGGTGACTGAATGTAAGGTGGTGTTCTTTTGCCCAGTCCGCAATGGCCTTCATGGGTCTCATAGCCAGCTTGGTGAATTTAAAATAGGACCTGTCGTGAAGCAGGACAGCGACATCATCGGCGAAGGCTTGACAGTGGGCGTTTGGGCCGAAGTCTTTGGAGAGAAGCTCGTTTGCGATGATTAACCAGAGGAAAGGTCCCAGGCTGGATCCCTGAGGAACTCCAATGTTGTAGGAAATCCGGTTGCCGGACTCGTCCAAATAGCATCTGTCAGCCAAAAAGGACCGCACTGAGTCGAAGAGGTTTGCTGGGGTGCCATGTTTGTGAAGGTGTTTGATTAGACTGGACCATCTAGCTTTGTTGAAGGCACTTTTGATGTCCAATGAGATGAAACAGGAGAACTTCTTTTTCCGCTTTGTTGATCTGAATTCTCTGGATCAGCTCATGAATGGCTCCGCAGCTGCTTTTACCCCTGAGGAATCCAAACTGATACTGGTTGAGCAGGTGGTTACGATGAAAATAGGAGTAGAGTCTTCTCATAATGAGCTTGTCAAGAATCTTTCCCCAGACCGGAAGGAGGCAGATAGGTCTATAGGAGTCTCGGAGCCTGAGATCTTTTCCTTCTTTGGGAATAAGGACAATCTTGGCTATTTTCCAGTAATTGGGAAAAACCTTCTTCTCGAGGCAAGAGTTAAGGATCCAGAGAAACCACTCTTTGTTGCAGTAGTACAGCTCGACGTAGACATCTAGGCATATGGCGTTGAATCCTGGAGCTTTGCTTGGGTCCATTTCGTGGAATGCTTCCTCAATTTCCAGGAAGGTGAATGGAGGCTCATTTGCTGAGAGGCAGGACCTGTGGTTGGGGATTGGATCGTAGACTTGAGGAAAGTGAAACCTGAGGATTTCATTGATGGAGTGGTTTACATCTTTAGCGATATCTCCATTGTCAAGCTCTACCAGTTGTGTGATGGCTGGACGCTTAAGTTTCTCTCTGATGACCTTGAAATGCCCTCCGAACGCATTTGCATTAGTGACGCTGCTCAGGAAGGTCCGGAATGCCCTTTGCTTGGTTTCCAGGATCCTTTTCCTGTATTTTGATGATTCTAGTTTGAAGATTTTCTTCCATTTCGTTCTTTCCTCCATTACCTGCTCTTTCTGGAATCTCCTTCGAAGTGCCCGGACTTTACTCCTGAGGATAGTCAGTTCTTCCGTCCACCAGTAGTTGCCTGCAATTTTGGTGATCTTCCTTTTCCTTTTGTGCTTCCTACATAGGGTCTCGAGTTGAAGTTCAAAATTCTCAACAAATGTGTTGATGTCTGTATCCTCAGATATCGGGTTACCATCAATGAGGTCCGGAATACTGAGTTTGAAGTTGGGCCAGTCCAGTGTTTGGGAATTCCATCTCCCGGAGCTTTTCTTGAGGGTTTTGCCAATGTTGACTTCACATGTCATCAGAAGATGGTCGCTTGCTGAATAGGTGTCGTGAACTTTCCAGTTGTTGACCTCATCATCCAGGAAGTTCTTGGTGAGCAGGAGGTCAATCCAGCTTTGCCCTATAGTGCTTGAGAAAGTGGGAGAGCTGTGTGGGTTGTTTTCTATAATCAGGTCGTTCCTGGAACAAAAGTCCAAGAGAATTTCTCCTCTTTGATCAGTTTTCCTGGGACTCCATGCTTGGGATTTGGCGTTGAAATCGCCGAAAATGATCCATTTTTCATTTCGGAATTTGGCGATGTGGGCTTGCAATGGCGAAAGAGAGTCTTGTAGATTTTTAGAGGGAGGACAGTAGATGGAACAGATAAAAAGAGAGGTTTCTTTAAGATTAAGTTTGGCTATAACTAAGTTTTCAGCAGTGAAAATAGAAGTGAAGGTGAAGCACTTTTTAATTATGAGAGCTGCTTTAAGATTAGTGGCGTTGAGAATTGCCAAGTCAAGAGAAAATCCAGTAATAAAGTTTTTGAAAGTGAATGGGTCGTTAATAGAGGAGATGTCCAAATCTAACTTCTTAAAGTCCTGAAAGTGAAGTAGATTGGCTGCTCTGCAATGATTCAAATGGATATGAGAAAGCTTAAGTATATTATTCTTGGACTTTGTATCCATAATCAGTTTTGGAAATAATTTTGTTTATCTCTCTTTGATACACGTAGCAGGATTTGTCTCGTGCATCGTGTTTTGTGCTTACCTTCTTTCTGGCTTTCTTGTTATGTTCGAGGCAATTAAGGCAGCATTTCTGTTTTTCACAGTTTTTGCTGTGATGTTTATCTCCACATTTGCTGCAGGCCTCCTCTCCTTTGCAGTCTCTGGCTATATGTCCAAATTTGAGACATTTGAAGCACTGTGTCGCCCTGAGATGTTCTCTGAAAGTCACACTGGTCCAACCAATGTAAAGTTTTCTAAGCTTCTTGAGACTGTTGAATGCGATAGGGTTGACAGATAGGACCCAGTTGATTCCTGTTCTTCCCTTGAAGTTGAAAAGTACCTCAATCTCCGCACCCTCGTCGAGCTGGTTCTGGCTCCTCATCTTCTTCACAAGTTCCTCTCTCGAGACCTCCTTATCAACATCGTGAAGAATGACTCTGGGCCTCCTAGCAGTTGGTTTCTGGATGTTGACCTCCTTGGCGGCAACATCATTCTTTCTGACCTCTGCGATGAGTTTTTCCAACTCCTCGGAGGAAGGTGTTTCGATCAGGACTCCTCCCTTCCTGACCGCTCTCATCCTGGTCACGTTGAGTCCAAGTTTGGTTGGATCGATGGCCTGCCTGATGATAGAGCTAGTTTCCTCCGAACTTTTATCCTCCTTTGGGTAGACCACTACCACGTTTGTCTGCCTGGTCCTGGACTTTTCCCTCCTCGTCCTGGATCTGCTCGCATCTTTTCCTTTTCTGCGTTGCGGCTGCTGTGGCCTCGCAGGATTGCCTGCCGCTACCTCCGCGAATGATCTCGGTCTGGCCAAGTTGTTGGAGTGGGCTCGGATCTCTCCAACCAGTTCCGCGTTTCGTTCCGTGGTTCGGAGTGCAATTTGCAGGAGTTCGCTGATTCCAGCTCTCACCTTCTGCTGCATGGTGCTGCTCATCTTGCTATTCGTCAGAGTGACGATCAGCTCTTGTTCAATTTCGAGAAGTCTCATTGCATCAGACTTCTTATCAGGAGTTGAGGTCTCCATTAATGGAATGACATCCCCGTGAGGGGATTCACTCTCCATGACAGTTAAAGACTGAAAAAGTAGAATAAGAGAAAAGAAAGAAAAGTCCCAACCGCCAGCGTTTGCCGCCAACCAAATTTGACGTTTCCAGGGGGCACCACGTGGAGGTGCTGGTCGGTTTGAAAATTAGTACTGTTTGTGAAAAGCAAACTCAAAGTAGCGTAAAGAACGCAAGAAACTAGTTCGCCTACCCGAATAGACTCTGGGCCGTTGTTCGGGTTATATCACAAAATCACTTAGGATGACAGTACTACTATGGGACTGCCCCCCACATCAAGAGGGTAACCTTAAAGAGACACCGGCCCACCCGAAGGTATACGGTGGAGGTCGCCGCCATAGCATGGAACCTAGGGTTCAGACAGGCACGTGGTGCCGGCAGGAGGAAGGTCCAAAGGACAAAGTAGACTCAAGGGCAAGAATGCCAACGTTAACAAGAAGAGAGGCGATCCATTGTGACTCGTTTGACTGGAAGATCTGTTTTCTGGCCAAAGCCTTTATTACAAACAACAAATTATATACAAACAAACAATATGTACAATATTTACAAACAGTAGGAACAATAAAACAATTAGTGCAAAGAACAATTTATTCAGAGGAAGAGGATTCTGTGTCAACATGGGAATCCTCAAGTTGGAGTTTAAGTTCATTTTTGAGTATTTCTTTGATTCCAATTTTCTTCCTTGGAAGGGGCAGGAGTTGTTTGAACCCAAGTTCATGGTAGTTGGGAGGGACCCACTTCTTCCGGATATCAGCATAGTGTGGACATTGCAGCAACACGTGTTCAGGATCAGCTATTTCATCATCATGGATACAGCGATCGGATTTGCGATGAAACCTACGATAGTAACTTCCGAAAGCGCCGTGTCCGGTTAGGGCTTGATTGAGAAAGAAGTCTCCTAATATGTGTTTCCTAGAAACTTTGGGAAAGAGGGCGTGAAGCCTCCTTGTTTTCTCCGTTTCATCTCAATACTGCTGCCAGATTGTGAGTTCCTCATTGCCAAGAAGGGTTTTAATTTGGTGTTTACTGAAGTTGATAGTCATATCAATGGTGGGAAATAGTGTTGCTTCTTTAGCTGCCCTGTCCGCTGCTTCGTTGTATTTGATCCCAATATGTGCTTTAACCCAGTGAAAATGGAACAAGCTGGGAAATTCCTTGATTAGTGACTTAATTTGGGAGATAGTATTACTGTAGACCTCTTTGGCAGATAACGCTTGGAGAGTAGATTGTGAGTCTATGTGGATGTGACATACAGACTTGTCCTGAATTGCGAACTTCATTACTTCGAGTATGGCATTGGCTTCTGCCTCAAAGACAGTCGCTTCATTATTTAGCTTTTTCTGAATTTGGTGTATAAGCGTATCATTACGGTAGAGAAGGGCGGCGAAGCCAACTTGGTCGTTGAATTTAGAGCCGTCAGTGTAGGCGAAGAGCCCTGTGTGCATTTGAGTCTTGTCCCAAAGTACGCTGAGTGCTTGCCAAGGGGGATCAGCGTTGGTAGAATAGGTCCATGAGTTAAGTGGCGAGAAGAGGCTGGAGCCAATTTTAATTGTCTGTTTGTATCTCCATAGTAGGAATTTTTTCTGGAAAGAGGAGGCCTTTAAGTGGATGGGTACGCATCCCGCTAAGATCTGGAGTGCGGGTTGGTTGGTTGGTTGGTTGGGTTTTATGGCGCAAGGTCCAAATATGGACATGCTGCGCCAAAATTAAGTTTTGTAGCAGCTATTCATTTCTGCTTCAAATTACATTTCATTTACTTATTTTCGTTTTTTTTTTTAGAAACCCAAGCAACATTAAAATTTTAAAAAACAAAAATTAGTGTATATACATATCTTAAAATCCAGATTTAAAATACAAAAAAGAGGTTAAAAATATATATATAATTTTAAAAATATATTGTACAAATTTAAATATAATGTAAAAACCTATTGCCCTCAAAAAGGCGAATAGGTTCCTGTGGGGTGGCTCCCCAAGCAAATCATACAAGGTTAAAATATCACAGTTAAAAAAGTGTAAACGATACTGGTTAAAATTTGGACATGAAATTAAAATATGATAAGCAGTGAATGGTTCATCACACGTTTCACAATAAGGATTTAATTCGTTTAGAAACAAATGTCTGTGTGTGAAACGTGTGTGTCCGATACGAAGGCGAGTTAATCTAACATCAGCACTTCGTAGCGGTAAAACTGATAATGATATGAGATATGGAAAAATGGCGTACAATTTGTTGGTGACCTGCATGCTCCAAAACTCCTGGAAGAGGGAATAGGCATACTTTTTAACACACTTCCTCACATCTGGAAGGGGGATGGATGATGGTATTGGAGTTGATGCTGCTTTAGCAGCCGCATCTGCCTTTTTCATTTCCTCGAGACCTACGTGACCTGGGATCCAACAAAATTTGATATCATACCCCTTGCCAGCAAGGGAATCCAAAATTTGGAAAATCTTGGACACAACCGGATGACAGTGAATATTCGAATTTCCCAACGCTTCCAATACACTCAAGCTGTCAGTATACACGCAAAAGGAATGAGAATTTACAATACTCACGAGCTGAAGCGCTTTATAAATTGCAGTAGCTTCAGCTGTAAAGATGGAGCAGGAAGCATGAAGGCTGTAATTATATGTATTATTGTTCATAAAAATACCACAGCCGACATGTCCTGCAGTTTTTGAACCATCCGTGAATATTGGCGTGTAGGAAGAATACTGACAGCGATGTGAATAATAGAGCTGTTGGAAAATTGCAGAGGTTGTGTCCGATTTTCTACAGTTGGTAAATGGATTAATTATCAATATTTGTGGATCATACCAAGGTGGATGTGCTAATATGTCCGTTTTAATAAAACGGACATCACATAGGTCAAACAAGGATAAATGATTTTTTGTTCGAGTGAGGAAGGGTGGATGCTGTATGGTCTAGCATCATATATCCTCTTCAGAGTAGGAGTAAGAGCAGAAGAATATAATGGATGATGAGGGTCAGACATAATTTTACAATAGTAATTGAGAGACAGCTGCATACGTCGCATGTCTAAAGGCAATTGTTGGCATATTGCATAAAGACTATGGACGGGTGATGTGCGGAATGCGCCTGAACATATTCTCAGAGCAGAATGATGGACAGTGTCCAGTCTGCGTAGAACAGAAGATCTAGCGGATCCATAAACAACACAACCATAGTCAAGTCGAGATAAAATTAATGATTGGTAAACTCGGAGGAGTGACGTGCGATCAGCACCCCAAGATGTATTTGAAAGCACCTTGAGGATATTGAGTGATCGCTGCACTTCTTCCGCAAATGTAAAACATGCGGAAGAAAGGTTAATTTATGGTCAAATATCACCTGAGGAATTTTATCTGACTGACAACTGGTATAGCCGTGTTGTTTATACAAATAACAGGATCATTGTGGAGGCTAGTCTTCCTGCAGAAATGGACACATTTGCTCTTGCTAGGAGATAGTGTATGGCCATTCTCAGCACACCATGCAGCTAATTTATTAACAGATGTTTGTAGTTGTCTCTCAATTAAACGCATGTTTGACCCTTCACAAGATATTTGCAGGTCATCAACGTACAAGGTACCATGCACAGAAGGTGAAAGTTGATGAAGTATGTTACTGATATGAAGATTAAAAAGGGTGACACTTAAAATACTTCCCTGAGGAACGCCTTCAGGTTGGTTAAAAGTATTGGACAAAACAGTACCAATACGAACTTTAAAACCACGGGAGCGTAAAAATTTTGGATAAATATCGGCAAATTACCCTAAAGCCAAAATCATACATCCTACGGAGAATTCCATAACGCCACGTACGGTCGTAAGCCTTCTCTATGTCGAAGAAAACGGAAACCAGATGATTTCTCCGCACAAATGCATTGCGGATTTGCGTTTCCAGAACAGTAATATTATCTAGAGTGGATCTTCCTTTACGAAAGCCACTCTGATTAATATGAATGTATTTATTTTTTTCTAAGACATATACGAGACGGGCGTTGACCATACGTTCGAGAGTCTTACATAAGCAACTCGTCAGAGCTATTGGTCGATAACTTGAAGGAACAGAAGGATCCATACCAGCCTTAAGGATCGGAATCACTATTGCTTCGCCCAAAGTAATGGGAATTTATTTTTCAGTCCAGATCCTGCTGAACAAAAACAGCATGTTCAACAAGGAGTCTGGACTTAAATGGCGAAGCATTTGATAGCTGATTCCATCAGGTCCTGGGCAAGTATCATTGGCCTGCTGTAAAGCTCTTTTTCAATTCCAACATCCGAAATTTACAGTTGTACGGAAAAGCTTGTCCATGGTTGAAACGAATTGGTATTCGCTCAGCGCGACTCTTAGTCCTTAAGAACGAAGGACTGTAAGAGTCGTTGCTTGAGACGCTAGCAAAAGTTTCACCAAGAACGTTAGCGATGTCCTTAGGAGAAGAACACACAGCAGCTCCGGATTTTAATATAGGAATAGAAAATTCCTTATAGATTCCATTGGCTGCTTTTACTCTTCTCCATAACTGCTTACTGGATGTGGAAGAAGTTATTGATACATAGCAAGACCAAGATTCCTTCTGACTTCGACGACGAGCTCTGCGAGCTAATGCTTTTGCTCTCTTAAAGGCGATCAGATTCTCCGTTGTGGGGTATCTTCTGAATAGCCCCATAACTTCCTTTGTTTTTTATATGTGTCTTGGCATTCTTTATTCCACCAAGGTTTGCAATGCCTGTGTGGTATAGAGGAACTTTTAGGTATTGATGCATCAGCTGCACTCTTAATTGTTTCAGTGACTTTACAAACAGCAATATCAATATCTTCGATCAAAACCATTTCATCATCAACAACTGCCAATTGCGTAAATAATGTTCAATCTGCCCGACTGTACACGTAAGTAGGTAGACGTTGTTCTACACTACTACCTCCAGTCTGGGAGATGACGAGAGGAAAATGATCGCTATTATGCAGATCATTTCCTACATTTAGATTTAACAATGGCAGAAGAGATGGGGAACAAAATGGCAAGATCGAGAGAATGAAAAGTTCTCGTGGGTACATGGAAATATGTTTTTCTCGTCGGTATTAAGCAGAAAGAGACTGTTGTCTGAAATAAACCGCTCTATCTGCCGACCGCGAGAATTAGTATCATCATTTCCCCACAAAGAACTATGGCCGTTAAAGTCACCTAACAGTAGAAATGGAGTTGGCAGCTGATCTATTAATGCATCGAGTTCCTCTTGGCTGATGACATCATGTGGTGGTAAATATAAACTACAGACAGTTAATAAGCATGTAGTATGAATTCTTACAGCAACTGCCTGTAGAGTAGTATTTAATGGATGGGCAGTGCTGGGGTAAGCATTAGATGTTAATATACAAACACCTCCAGATACTGCACCATCATCACCACAGTCTTTTTCTAGAGCATGTAAACCCTCGCATGGAAAAGTTATTGTTTGACTTCAAGAATGTCTCCTGAAGTGCAACACATGCGGGGTTGTATGCTGAAACTATAGACTTGATGTCATCATGATGAGAACGCAAACCATGGCAGTTCCAAGAAACTAAGGAAGTTATTGTTGAGTTAGAAAGCTCCTTTCCCGGAGCCGGAAAGCATGTCATCTGGACATCTCCTCCAAAGAGAGATCTTCGTCAGAGGGATGTAGATATACAGCGTCAGCTTCCAGGGATAAGGCTTTACGGGTGGATATGGAGGGTCTAGGGTTGCCCTCCTTGCAGATTTTAGTTTTAAAGCCTTTAAGGCTTTAGATCTAGCCTGTTGGAGCTTTTCTACGGACAGTAGTTGCTGATGTTGATTTTGACTTTTTCTCAGTATTAAGGGGTAATTTAACAATTGGAAGTGACAGAGCATCAGTTTGAGTACTAGCCGTTCTAGTGACCTTGGCGGCGACAGTTGCATAGCTAACTCCTGCTTGAGGTGTACGAGCGGTAACAGCACGTCTCGCCTCGTGATATGAGCAATTGTTCTTAACTTTTGTGGTTGTGATCTCCTTTTCCAGTATCCAGATAGGACAACTTCTAGCGTAGGAGGGTGGTCACCTTTACAATTGACACACCTCTCCTTTGCAGTACAAGACAAGCTATCATGGCCAACTGCTGCGCAGCGAGCGCAAGTCAGTTTGCCCCTGCAAGCCGCTTTGGAGTGACCAAATCTCTGGCACTGGAAACAACGCAAAGGATTTGGAATAAATGGCCTGACGGATAGATGCATATACGCAGCTTTAATATGCTGCGGTAGGTCTGGCGTCGCAAATGTCAGTACGAGATGTTTAGTATTTATAACTTGCCCATCGCGTCTGACAGTTATGCGTTTTACAGCACAGACCTTTGATCTTTGAGATTTTCTAAGATCTCGTCCGCAGACGTATTTAACAAATCCCTGGCGGATACCACACCACGTGAAAAGTTAAGATTATTATGAGGTTGGACGGACACCTCAAGGTTAGCAAGCATGTTCATGCTGCTTATAAGAGTAGCTTGTGCATCTGATGCGACTTCTACCATTAGATCTCCAGAACGAAGTTTCCGTATGCTCTTCACTTCTCCGATATTTCCAGCAATTGCTTTTTGGATTAGGAAAGGGAGACATTATCAAATGTACCCTCTTTCCGTTTAACAATATAAAATTTTGCTTTTAATAATGTCAAGGTTTGCTCCCGTGGGAGAGAAGAGAAATTTATTGTTTCCATAGTAGACATGGAAAATTCGGGACCTGACGGCACCACCCACCACCGAGTCCAACAAGGGGATGCAGACCAGCTGCACCAGTGCTAGCCAGGTCCTATACGCTCACAGTACATCCCTGAAGTGGCCTCCACCCTTAACGAGTCACCCAGTAGATGTACCGATCGCTTGATCCATAAAGCCGATTGATGTGCTGAGGACCACAACACACCTCCCGTTTACCTGAAGCAGAGGCCAAAGCAATGTGTTGGTCTCAGGAGGCCTCAATTACCAGGATCCTCCTTTCCAGGGACACGGGTCTCCACGCACGGCAAACACGTGGGTGATTTAGTCCTCAAGAGTAGCTAATAGCAACAGAGCGGCGAAAGCTACTCAAGGGGAGCCCTCAACCTCTTACGAGGCAACCACACTGAGGGAGAAAAGGAAGGAAAAGCAGAAGAGTAGAGAAGAGAAGAAAATAAAGAAGAGGAAAGATCACTAGGGTACCTCGGGATTGTGACACCCGTGTTTACCTAAAGAAGGTAAACCCCCTGAGGGGATCTGGAGTGCGGGAGTGGAAGTAGTCCTGTACGCTTTGGTAACTTTCAAAAGTGCTAGCCTTTGAATTTGTTGTAATGCTCTGTTAATCTTTGTTATATCGCTGTACAAGACGGGACATCCATAAAGTATTATGCTTTCGGAAGCTGTCAAGTAGATTAATTTGAGAATTGGGGGTTGAAGACCCCAGGTAGCCCTAGAAATACGAATAATTTTGTTATTAATATGAATGATATTTTCTTTAATGTTATTAAGGTGACAAGTCCAGTTGAGCTTCGTGTCAAACATCAAGAGGGTAACTTTAAATGTTGAGCCGTCCCACCCGAAGGTATTCGGCAAAAACAACAGTCGCCACAAAGTAATCCAGGAACCATACATGTGTAGCGAGTTGGTGCAGTCACTAACAACTGCCAGGAACGCCCAATATTGTGAAACAGCTCAATGCCAGCGGCAAAAGAGAGCATCGTCCTGTGCTCTATTGAGGGTCTCTCTGACTGGAAGAGGGCCTTCAGGCTTTTATTGAAAGAACAAGTTACAAATACGGAATACAAAGATATTTACAGTCAGAATTATTTACAATATGTACAGAAGATGAAGAACTGTTAACAGGGCAGTAAGGAGGGTTACTGCTGAGAGTCGAACTGAAGTTGGAGCTCGCTTTTGAGGATCAAGCTGGCTCCCTTTCTGAATCCCGAGTTCCGGATTAGTTGGAGCTGGGGTAGTTCTAGGAATTTCCGGGGATAGTGCTCTTCTCTGATGCTGGCGTAATGGGAGCATCTGAGGATGAGGTGGTCTGGATCTTGGGTTTCGTAGTCGTGTGGGCAGGTGTCTGGTCTGAGATGGAATCTCTTATGGTAAGTTCCAAAGGCTCCATGTCCAGTCAGGAACTGATTGATGAAGAAATCTGCTGAGATTCTCTTCCTGGATACCTTGGGGAAGAAGGCGTGAAGTCTTCTCGACCTGTTGGAGTTGGACCACATAGTCTGCCAAGTGTTAAGTGCTGCGTCTGAGGTGATTGTCTTGAATTGTTGTCGGCTTAGTTTGACCACTTTGTCGATGTCTTGTAGCTTTGTAGCTTCTTTTGCAGCCATGTCCGCCTCTTCATTGTGTTGGATTCCTACATGGGCTTTCACCCAGTGGAATGAGTAGACTTCAGGATGGATCTTGACGAGTTCAAGGATCTCTTTAATTGTGTCATTTTTGTTTCCGAATCCCTTGAGGGAGGAGAGCACTGACATAGAGTCAGTGTGGATGTGACATCTTGGGATGTGCGTGGTGGCGACAAACCCATGGTCTGCAGAATGGCAACTGCTTCCGCTTCGAAGACTGACGCGGTGTCATTGAGCCGGGTGAGTATTCTTTTAATGAGTTGCTGGTCCCGGAAGATAAGAGCTGCGCATCCAACTCTTCCGTCTAGTTTTGAACCATCCGTGTAGGCGAACCACCCTTCCAGATTTGGTTCGGTGGTCCATTCGATTCTGCTCCTGGTCCATGGTACTGCGAAGTCAGGAGACTTGGTCCAGGCATTGTTGTGGTCCCATGTGACTTCCTCGATTGTCGTGGGCTTCCCAAGGGTCCAAAGTTCGAATCTCCTTTTCAGTGATCTTGCAGTGAGGTGGATGGGATCGCATCCTGATAGAACTTGGAGTGCCTCGGTGGAAGTCGTTCTGTAGCATTTGGTGACTTTCATGAGGGCGATTCTCTGGATCTGGAGGAGTTTGACATTGATTTTAGCTTTGTCACTGTACCAGACTTGGCAGGCATAGAGTATGATGGGCTCAATTACGCAGAGATAGATGAGTTTGAGAATGTGAGGTTTAACTCCCCAAGTGGCTCTTGAAATTCTGGAGATTTTGTTTTGGAGGTTTCCTATTTTGTCTTTGACCTCGCATAGATGAGGGATCCAAGAGAGCTTGGTATCCAAGGTAACTCCGAGATACTTCATCTCATCTGTATAGGTTATCTTCTTTCCGGAAATGGAGATGCCTGGTCTTCTGGTGATCTGTTTTCCGATAACAAAGATGGTGTAGTGGCACTTGTGGTGACTGAATGTGAGGTGGTGTTCTTTTGCCCAATCCGCAATGGCCTTCATGGGTCTCATAGCCATCTTGGTGAATTTAAAGTAGGACCTGTCGTGAAGCAGGACAGCGACATCATCGGCGAAGGCTTGACAGTGGGCGTTTGGGCCGAAGTCTTTGGAGAGAAGCTCATTTGCGATGATTAACCAGAGGAAAGGTCCCAGGCTGGATCCCTGAGGAACTCCAATGTTGTAGGAAATCCGGTTGCCGGACTCGTCCAAATAGCATCTGTCGGCCAAAAAGGATCGCACTGAGTCGAAGAGGTTTGCTGGGGTGCCATGTTTGTGGAGGTGTTTAATTAGACTGGACCATCTAGCTTTGTTGAAGGCACTTTTGATGTCCAATGAGATGAGACAGGAGAACTTCTTTTCCGCTTTGTTGATCTGAATTCTCTGGATCAGCTCATGAATGGCTCCGCAGGTGCTTTTACCCCTAAGGAATCCAAACTGATACTGGTTGAGCAGGTGGTTACGATGAAAATAGGAGTAGAGTCTTCTCTTAATGAGCTTGTCAAGAATCTTTCCCCAGACCGGGAGGAGGCAGATAGGTCTGTAGGAGTCTCGGAGCCTGAGATCTTTTCCTTCTTTGGGAATAAGGACAATCTTGGCTATTTTCCAGTAATTGGGAAAAACCTTCTTCTCGAGGCAAGAGTTGAGGATCCAGAGAAACCACTCTTTGTTGCAGTAGTACAGCTCGACGTAGACATCTAGGCATATGGCGTTGAATCCTGGAGCTTTGCTTGGGTCCATTTCGTGGAATGCTTCCTCAATTTCCAGGAAGGTGAATGGAGGATCATTTGCTGAGAGGCAGGACCTGTGGTTGGGGATTGGATAGTAGACTTGAGGAAAGTGGAACCTTAGGATTTCATTGATGGAGTGGTTTACATCTTTGGCGGTATCTCCATTGTCAAGCTCTACCAGTTGTGTGATGGCTGGGCGCTTAAGTTTCTCTCTGATGACCTTGAAGTGCCCTCCGAACGCATTTGCATTGGTGACGCTGCACAGGAAGGTCCGTAACGCCCTTTGCTTGGTTTCCAGGATCCTTTTCCTGTATTTTGATGATTCTAGTTTGAAGATTTCCTTCCATTTCGTTCTTTCCTCCATTACCTGCTCTTTCTGGAATCTCCTTCGAAGTGCCCGGACTTTACTCCTGAGAATAGTCGGTTCTTCCGTCCACCAGTAGTTACCTGCAACTTTGGTGATCTTCCTTTTCCTTTTGTGCTTCTTGCATAGGGTCTCGAGTTGAAGTTCAACTTTCTCAACAAATGTGTTGACGTCTGTATCCTCAGATATCGGGTTACTATCAATGAGGTCCGGAATACTGAGCTTGAAGTTGGGCCAGTCCAGTGTTTGGGAATTCCATCTCCCGGAGCTTTTCTTGAGGATTTTGCCAATGTTGACTTCACATGTCATCAGAAGATGGTCGCTTGCTGAATAGGTGTCGTGAACTTTCCAGTTGTTGACCTCATCGTCCAGGAAGTTCTTTGTGAGCAGGAGGTCAATCCAGCTTTGCCCTATAGTGCTTGAGAAAGTGGGAGAGCTGTGTGGGTTGTTTTCTATAATCAGGTCGTTCCTGGAACAAAAGTCCAAGAGAATTTCTCCTCTTTGATCAGTTTTCCTTGGACTCCATGCTTGGGATTTGGCGTTGAAATCGCCGAAAATGATCCATTTTTCATTTCGGAATTTGGCGATGTGGGCTTGCAATGGCGAGAGAGAGTCTTGTAGATCTTTAGAGGGAGGACAGTAGATAGAACAGATAAAGAGAGAGGTTTCTTTAAGATTAAGTTTGGCTATAACTAAATTTTCAGCAGTGAAAATAGAAGTGAAGGTGAAGCACTTTTTAATTACGAGAGCTGCTTTAAGATTAGTGGCGTTGAGAATTGCCAAGTCAAGGGAAAATCCAGTAATAAAATTATTGAAAGTGAATGGGTCGTTAATAGAGGAGATGTCCAAATCTAACTTCTTTAAGTCCTGAAAGTGAAGTAGATTGGCTGCTCTGCAATGTTTCAAATTAATATGAGAAAGCTTAAGTGTACTGTTCTTGGACTTAGTATCCATAATCAGTTTTGGAAATAATTTTGTTTATCTCTCTTTGATGCACGTAGCAGGATTTGTCTCGTGCATCGTGTTTTGTGCTTACCTTCTTTCTGGCTTTCTTGTTGTGTTCGAGGCAATTAAGGCAGCATTTCTGTTTTTCACAGTTTTTGCTGTGATGTTTATCTCCACATTTGCTGCAGGTCTCTCTCCTTTGCAGTCTCTGGCTATATGTCCAAATTTGAGACATTTAAAGCACTGTGTCGCCCTGAGATGTTCTCTGAAAGTCACGCTGGTCCAACCAATGTAAAGTTTTCTAAGCTTCCTGAGACTGTTGAATACGATGGGGTTGACTGATAGGACCCAGTTGATTCCTGTTCTTCCTTGAAGTTGAAAAGAACCTCAATCTCCGGTCCCTCGTCGAGCTGGTTCTGGCTCTCATCTTCTCCACGAGTTCCTCTCTCGAGACCTCCTTATCAACATCATGAAGTGAAGAATGACTCTGGGCCTCCTAGCAGTTGGTTTCTGGATGTTGACCTCCTTGGTGGCAACATCATTCTTTCTGACCTCTGCGATGAGTTTTTCCAACTCCTCGGAGGAAGGTGTTTCGATCAGGACTCCTCCTTTCCTGACCGCTCTCATCCTGGTCACGTTAAGTCCAAATTTGGTTGGATCGATGGCTCTGCCTGATGATGGAACTAGTTTCCTCCGAACTTTTATCCTCCTTTGGGTAGACCACTACCACGTTTGTCTGCCTGGTCCTGGACTTTTCCCTCCTCGTCCTGGATCTGCTCGCTTCTTTTCCTTTTCTGCGTTGCGGCTGCTGTGGCCTCGCAGGATTGCCTGCCGCTACCTCCGCGAATGATCTCGGTCTGGCCAAGTTGTTGGAGTGGGCTCGATCTCCCCAACCAGTTCCGCATTTCGTTCCGTGGTTCGGAGTGCTATTTGCAGGAGTTCGCTGATTCCAGCTCACCTTCTGCTGCATGGTGCTGCTCAGCTTGCTATTCGTCAGAGTGACGATCAGCTCTTGTTCAATTTCGAGAAGTCTCATTGCATCAGACTTCTTATCCGGAGTTGAAATTTATGAATCGGAGAGTGAATCCCCATGAGGATTCACTCTCCATGACAGTAAAAGACTGAAAAATTAGAATTAGAGAAAAGAAAGAAAATTCCCAACCGCCAGCGTTTGCCGCCAACCAAAGTTGACGTTTCCAGGGGCACCACGTGGAGGTGCTGGTCGGTTTGAAAATTAGTACTGATTGTGAAAAGCAAACTCAAAGTAGCGTGAAGAACGCAAGAAACTAGTTCGCCTACCCGAATAGACTCTGGGCCGTTGTTCGGGTTATATCACAATATCACTTAGGATGACAGTACTACTATGGGACTGCCCCCCACATCAAGAGAGTAAGCTTTAAAGTTGACACCGTCCCACCCGAAGGTATTCGGTGAAAAGGAGCGTTGCGAAGAGAGTCAGTACGGTCGGAGGCAGTAAAGTTCAGATGGTACAAGGAATTTGATGTCCAAAGGACAAAGTAGGAGTCTCAAAGGTGGCGGAGAAAACCAAGCCACAGTTTAGATATGACAGCACCTCAAAGGTGAAATTGGTGAGCTAGAAGAGGACGCTCCATTGAGCTCGTTTCTGACTGGAAGAAGGGCCGGCACGGCCTTTATTGAAGTAATACAAAAGAGTACAAATACAGAATTAGTAATTATATACAGTTTACAATGTGAGTAGGAAAACAGTAAGTGAAATATTTACAATTATTTACAAGTACAATGTGAGGTTGAAATTACAAGTTTATTCTGAGCAGTCCTGTGATTCGAGCTGCGGGAAAAGTTCACGTGAGAAGATCTCCCTTAATCCTGTTCTGAATTTGTTGAAGGTGAGAAGTTTGGCAATATCTAACTGGAGGTACTTCTTGGGAAACCATTTGGTACGTAATTCTGTGTAATGTGGACAGTGGAGTAGAAGATGCTCAGGCGTGCAGATATCTCCTGTCGTGGGTGCAGGTGTCCTCTTTGCCGTGAAATCTTTTCCTATATGTGCCAAAGACTCCATGTCCGGTTAGGAATTGATTTACAAAGAAATCTCCGGAGATACGGGTTCGGGAGACTTTGGGAAAGAAATGGTGAATTCTTCTTGTTTTATTAGTTGAGTCCCAGAGTTGTTGCCATTTTGTGATTTCCAAGTCTTCTGTGATTTTCTTAACTTGTTGCCTGCTGTAACGGACAGTGTGTTGCACATGTGCAAACGAGGTTGCCTCTTTTGCCGCTACATCTGCTTCCTCATTGTGAATTATGCCTACGTGGGCCTTGTGAACCCAATGGAAGGAGAAGAGATTAAGATGGTGATGTAGTAGCTGTTTAATTTCTTTGATGGTAGTGCTAAGGACATCAGTTGAGGAGATAGCCTGAAGTACCGATTGAGAGTCAGTGTGTATGTGGCAGGTCAGATTAAGTGTGACACAATGTGCGATGGTGTGTAGAATTGCAAGTGTTTCAGCTTCGAAGACAGTGGATTCGTTGTTAAGCCGAACTTGAAATTTTTTAATTAGATTTTCATTTTGGAAGATGAGAGAGGCGCAACCCACAAGATTTCCAATTTTGGAGCCATCAGTATAAGCGTATGTGTCTTGATGATTGGATTCGTTGGTCCAGTTGATATCAAGGTTAATATCAACAACACTCCAATACAAGTAGTCAATGAAATAAAATTTCTGGGAATAATCTTTGACCGAAAATTAACCTTTCTCCCGCATGTTCTACATCTGCGGAAGAAGTGTGAGCGATCGCTTAATATCCTCAGGGTGTTGTCAAATACATCTTGGGGTGCAGATCGCACATCACTTCTTCGAATTTATCAGTCATTGATTTTATCCCGCATTGACTACGGATGTGTTGTTTATGGATCGGCTAGATCTTCTGTTTTAGGAAGACTGGACACAGTTCATCACTCTGCTTTGAGGATATGTTCTGGTGCATTCCGCACATCACCCGTCCAGAGTCTATATGCTGTATGTCACCAACTACCGTTAGACCTGAGACGGATGCAACAATCTCTCAATTATTATGCTAAGATCATGTCGACCCCTGACCATCCCTTACGTTCCTTGGTACCTAATGCCTCCCTTAAAAGACTATATGATGCTCGTCTATTGAGCATCCCGCCTTTTCTCACACGAGCCAAAACACATCTGTGGCTCACAGATCTATGTGATGTTCGGGTAGAGTCTATTGATCAAAGTCTCTATCCACCTTGGTATGAGCCAACAAATACTTTTATAAATACCTTTGCCCAGTTCAGAAAATCCGACACAACACCTATTGTTTTTCAGCAGCTATACCATTCTCATCGCTGCCAGTACCAATCTTACAAACCTGTATTCACGGATGGATCGAAAACCGCAGGACATGTGGGCTGTGGAGTTTTTATCAATAACACTTCTTTTAGCTACAGCCTACATTCATCCTGCTCCATCTTTACTGCTGAAGCAACGGCAATCTACTATGCGCTTCAGCATGTGAATACAGATGATTGTCATAAATTTTGTATATATACTGACAGCATGAGTATTGTTGAAGCCTTGAAAAACAATAGTCTTACCTGTCATCCTGTTGTGTCGAGAATTTTCAAAGCATTGGATTCCCTTGCTGGCAAGGGAAAAGAAATTGTATTTTGTTGGATACCAAGCCACATGGGTCTTGAAGGAAATGAGAGAGCAGATGCAGCTGCAAAGACTGCATCAGACCTTATTTTACCATCGGTCCCTCTCTCAGATGTGAGAAAAGATATAAAAAGTTTTATATATAGTCTTTGGCAGGAATCATGGAACTTGCAGGTTGACAACAAGTTGCATACCATCTTTTTCATCTCTCATCTCATTACCTGTTTTACCGTTACGAAGTGCAGATGTAAGATTGACTCGCCTTCAGTATCGGACACACACGTTTCACACACAGACATTTGTTTTTAAGCGAATTAAATCCATGGTGTGAAGCGTGTGATGAACCATTCAATGTTTATCATATTTTAATTTCATGTCATAATTTTAACTAACAACGTTTACACTTTTTAAAAGTGATTTTATAATTTTATCTGACATAATAGGGATCCACCCCATAGAAACCTATTCGCTTTCTTGAGGGCAATAGGTTTTATACATTTTATTTAAATTTTTATTTTAAATTTTAAAATTGTATATATAATTGATTTTTTTCTTTTATATTTTAGAATTTGATTTTAAAATAACATTTACACAGATTTTTGTTTTTTAAAATTTTTAATGTTGCTTGCGTTTGGGTTTAACAAAAAATAATAATAATAATTTTTAAAAAAAATTAAGATAAAATGAAGCTACAAAAAGTTACTCTTGGCGCAGCATGTCCAATTTTGGACTTTGTGCCATAAAACCCAACCAACCAACCAACCAACCAACCTGGACATGAGCAAGTACCGAGGAGGTCACTGGCTCAAAGGTCCAAAGTGACACACAAGGCCCGAGGGCAAAGGTTCCTGGATTGGATCTATCAAGACTTGTCCTCAGGAAGGGGCCAACAGGCCTTTATTGAAAACAAGATATAAAATACAAGTTACAAAAGAAAACAGGATATATACAATATACAAAATATACAGTGAGGGTTAGATGTCCATCTGTTTGATTAATTCTGTTTGCAGGATTTCTCTAACTCCGGCCATGAACCTCTTGCTCTGGATGAGGTGCTGGAGTCCTGACGGGGAGTAATTTGCTGGAAATGTTCTCCTTCTAATGTCCTTGTATTGTTGACAATGGAATATAGCATGCTCTGGATCATGTGGCTCGTTGTCGAAGGGGCATGTAGCTGTTTTCCCATGGAACCTATGCTGATAGGTCCCAAATGATCCGTGTCCCGTGAGGAGTTGGTTAACGAAGAAGTCACCTTGTAGTCGCTTTCTGCTGACTGTGGGAAAGATTGTATAGAGTCTCCTTGTTTTGGAAGAGGTATTCCAGAGGGATTTCCAAGTCAAGTTGATGTGGTCTTGTGTCTTGGTCTTCAGTTGTTGTTTGCTGAGTTTAACAACGTCATCAACAGTGTTGAATGTAGTGGCTTCCTTAGCAGCTAAGTCCGCTGCTTCATTTTCTGCAATGCCAATATGTGCCTTCACCCAGTGGAAGGTGAACATGGTCCTATTTGGAAGAAAGAGGTCTCTTATGTTGAGAAGGGTGTCATTGGAGAGTTCTCTCCCGGTGAGAGCCACCAGAACTGACCTAGAATCTGTGTGGATGTGGCATGCTGGGAGCTTTTGATTGATGGCATATCTCATAGTGTTGAGGATGGCAGTGGCTTCCGCTTCAAAGACTGAGGCGTTGTCGTTCAATCTCTTTTGAATGGAGTGTGTCAAGTTTCCATTTTGGTATATGAGGGAGGCACAACCAACTTTGTCGTTGATGCGGGATCCGTCAGTGTATGCATAGTACTCTTGGTGTTTGCTTTCCATATCCCATGAGATGCCAAGGTGGGTCCAAGGGGGGGAGTGGAGGAGGTGTCTAGTCCAGGCATTAGTCTCATTCCAGAGGGAATTCTGGATTTGGGCAGGATTACCAGAGTTCG
Organism: Latrodectus elegans; assembly: GCA_030067965.1. Classification (NCBI taxonomy): domain Eukaryota; kingdom Metazoa; phylum Arthropoda; class Arachnida; order Araneae; family Theridiidae; genus Latrodectus; species Latrodectus elegans. The sequence goes on along the minus strand of CM057812.1, from coordinate 4,614,746 downwards.
AAGCACAGCTGGTTGGCTTGAGCTTTAAGGTAGATGGGAGGGGTTCCAGCCAGGATGAGGAGGGCATCAGTAGAAGTGGTTTTGTAGGCCTTAGTCACCTTGAGCAGTGCAATCCTTTGGATCTGCATCAGCTTTGCGTTGATTTTGACCGTGTTGGGAAGACCAGGCTGGGCTGCCGTAGAGGATGATACTCTCAATGACGCTTGTGTAAATTAATTTAAGGATGGGTGGTTGAAGTCCCCATGTGGCACGAGTCAATCTAGCTATCTTGTTTTGAAGGCAGTCAACTTTCTCCTTGACGGTGTTCAGGTGGCAGCTCCATGTGAGCTTGGGGTCAAGTGTGACTCCAAGGTATTTTAACTCGTTGGTATATTTCATTTTGTTCCCGGAGATGGAGATTCCAGGGCGTCTAGTGATATCTTTGTGTGGCACGAAGATTGTGTATTCACATTTGTGTATACTCAGTGTCAGGTGGAATCTGGTAGCCCAGTCCTGTACCAGTTTTAGTGGTCTGATGGCTTGTTTGGTGAACTTGAAATAAGAGCTGTTGGAGAGAAGGGTGGCAGAAGTCATCAGCAAAGGCTTGGCAGTGAACAGATGTCCCGAAGTCTTTTTGTGAGACGTTCGTTGGCTATTAAGAGCCAGAGGAACGGTCCGAAGCAGGAGCCCTGGGGAATTCCAATGTCGTACTTGCATTGTTCTCCAAATTCATTGATGTAGGTTCTGCGATCCAGGAAGGAGCAAACCATCTGGAACAAGTTGGGAGGAGTGCGGAACTGTTGGAGTAGAAAGCAGGATATCTCTCCATCTGGCGATGTTGAAAGCATTCTTGATATCTAATGAAATTAGGCAGGTGAATTGCTTTCTCTGTTTATTGTGCTTGATTCTGCGGATTAATTCTCGTAGAGCATCATTGGTGCTTTTGCCTCTAAGGAAGCCGTATTGGTAGGGATCAAGTAATTGATGGTGCTGGAAATGGTAGTTGAGTCTCTTCATCAGGAGCTTATCCAGTATCTTGCCCCACACAGGCAAGAGACAGATGGGGCGATATGATTCCCGGAGGGATCTGTCTTTCCCTTCTTTAGGATCAAGATAACTTTGGCGACTTTCCAATAGTCAGGAAAGATTCCTTGGTGGATGCAGGTGTTGAGGACTCCTGAACCATTCTTTGCTGCAGTAGAATAGTTCTTTGTAGAAGTCCAGGCATACTTCGTTGAAACCAGGCGCTTTATTTGGGTCCATCTCATTGATAGTCTCTTCAATTTCTGGAATAGAGAAGTCGGGTTGGCTTTGTTAGAGACTGATCCAGGGCAAAGTTATTTGCCGGATTTCCAATGAATGGGAAGTGGAACTTCAGGATAGAGTTAGTGGACTCTGTCGTGTTGGCAGCAAGTTCACCGTTATCAAGGAGGACCAGGTCTTTAATTTTTGTGCGTCGGACTTTGTCGCGTACAATCTTGTAGTGGCTTCCAAAGGCATTCGAGTTAGTTATGCTTTCCAGGTAACATTTGAAGGCTTTCTTCTTGGTTTCCAAGACCATCTTCCGATAGGAGGAGGCGGCAAACTTGAAGTCTGCTTTTTTCTTGGTTCTGGTGACTGGATCGCTCTCCCTCTGGAATCGTCTTCTCAGCGCTCTCACTCTGCTGCGCTCGATGGTGAGTGCTTGCGTCCACCAGTAGTTGGTCTGTTTGCGTTTCTGGTCTCTCCTTCTGTGCTGTTTGCAAAGTTCCAGTATTCTGTCCTCGATCTCGTTGATAGATAGGTTGATGTTGGAAAGTTCATCCAGGGGGAAATCATCCACTAAGCCTGGGAGACTTTCCTTAAAGTTGTTCCAGTTGAGGTTCTGGGAGTTCCAGCGCCAGGACAGGAGCTTCTCTGCTTTTTCTATTCCGTACTGGAACGTCATAAGATTATGGTCACTACCTGTGTGGTGATCCAAAATGGTCCAATGGTTAATCTCTCTGTTGCTGAGATTTTTGGTGATTAACAGATCAATCCAGCTCTCTCCCAAGGTGCTGGAGTAAGACGGAGGACTATCTGAATTGTTCTCGATGATGAGGGAGTGCCTTGCGGCAAATTCGATGACTGCATCTCCTCTGTGATCCGATGGCCGAGGGCTCCAGGTAGAGGATTTGGCATTGAGGTCTCCCATGATAATCCATTTGTCATCTCTGAACTTAGAGGTTGGTTGGTTGGTTGGTTTTTATGGCGCAAAGTCCAGATAAGGACAAGCTGCGCCAAACGCAAGATAGCTTACACAAGTTTTTCAAACCCATTAAAAGTATAAAATAATAATATAGTTAAAATGTTTATTAAAAGTACAAAGTAGAAATATAGTTAAAATGTATATTAAAGGTATAAAATAGAAATATAGTTAAAATGTATATTAAAGGTATAAAATAGAAATATAGTTAAAATGTATATTAAAAGTTTGTAAACATACAATATACACATGTATAAAATTAAAAATTTTATATTTAAGTAAACTATTTCTAAATCAGATAAAATTCATAAATCCTATGTCTTTTAAAAATGCAAATAGGTTGCAATGGGGTGGTTCCCAAGCAGATCTTCTAATGTTAAAATGTTACTATTAAAATATCTAAAACGCTGATGGTTAAAATCTGGGCATATAATTAAAATGTGATATACTGTAAATGGTTCATCACACTTTTCACACCATGGTTGCAGATCACTTAAAATCAAATGTTTATGGGTGAAACGTGTATGACCAATTCGAAGGCGAGTCAGTCTGACATCTGCGCTTCGTGGAGATAAAACAGATAATGGAATGATGTATGAAAATATGGAATGGAGTTTGTTGCTGACTTGCAGGTCCCATGATTCCTGCCAAAGAAAATATATGAAATGTTTGAATCATTTTCTCATGTCCATTGATGGTATTGAAGGAAAAATGGAAGTAGTTGCAGATTTAGCGGCAGCATCAGCTTTCTCATTGCCCTCTATTCCTATGTGGCTTGGAATCCAACAAAACAGTATCTCAAATCCCTTGTTAGTAACTGAATCAATTAATTTGAATATTTTAGACACAACTGGATGGTAATTATTGTTGTTATTCCTCAAAGCTTCTAATACACTCATACTGTCAGTGTACACACAAAATTTACGTTCATTTTTAGTTGTTACCAACTGAAGTGCTCGGTATATAGCCGTAGCCTCAGCAGTGAAGATGGAGCAGGATTTGTGAAGGCTATAACTGTAGGAGGTATCATCAAGATAAACTCCACAGCCAACTGATCCTGGACATTTGGATCCATCCGTAAATACTGGAGTGTACATAGTCTACTGACAGCGATGGAATGAATAAAGCTGTTGAAGAATAGCAGTATTTGTGTCTGATTTTTTATTACTTCCAAAGGGATTTAGCACAATAATGTGTGGATTATACCAAGGAGGATGTGCGAAATAGTCGGTAGACATCACATAGGTCAGAAAGCAAAATAATGGATTTAATACGACAGAGAAAAGGTGGAATGCTTGATGGTCTAGCATTATATTATCTCTTAAGAGCAGCACTTGGAATCGTGGAACGCAATGGATGATGAGGTGAGGACATGATTTTGAATAATAATTAAGAGACAGCTGCATCCGCCGCAGGTCTAATGGCAATTGGTGGCAAATTACATATAGACTCTGGACGGGTGATGTGCGAAAAGCTCCACAGCATATCCTTAAAGCAGTATGGTGAACAGTGTCCAATCTGCGTAAGATGGAGAGTCTAGCTGATCCATAAACAACACAGCTGTAGTCAATTCGAGATAAAATTACAGTCTGATAAATTCTTAGGAGTGATGTGCGATCTGCACCCCAAGATGTATTCGAAAGCACTTTGAGGATGTTAAGCAGTCGCTCACATTTCTTCCGCAGATGTAAAACATGCGGAAGGAAAGTTAACTTCTTGTCAAAAATCACGCCAAGGAATTTTATCTCACTGACTACAGGAATGGGTCTATTATTTATGTCAATCACAGGATCATTATGGTAGCTAGTTTTCCTACAGAAATGGACACAGCAACTCTTACTAGGAGATATACTAAGACCATTCCGTTCACACCAAGTGGTTAAATTATTTACAGCTGTTTGCAATTGTCTCTCAATTATATTCATGTTTGAACCCTGATATGAAATTTGTAAGGCATCAACATACAAAGTGCCATGAACAGAAGATGGTAATTGATGGAGTATGTCACTGATGAAAAGGTTAAAATGGTTACGCTTAAAATGCTACCTTGAGGGACACCCTCAGCTTGACTAAAAGTATTTGAAATTGTAGTTCCAACGCGCACTTTAAAAACGCGTGAGGCCAGAGAATTTTGGATAAATATTGGAAGATTACCCTTAAAGCCAAGATTATGCAGAATACGGAGAATACCATAGCGCCATGTACGATCATATGCTTTCTCAACGTCGAAGAAAATTGCAACGAGATGGTTTCTCCTCACGAAAGCATTTCGAATTCGGGATTCTAGATCTACTATGTTATCTATAGTGGATCGTCCTCTTCGAAATCCGCTTTGATGAAGATGTATGCAATTATTCTTCTCTAAGATGTAAATGAGTCTAGCATTGACCATACGCTCAAACGTTTTGCACAAGCAACTCGTGAGAGCTATTGGACGATAACTCAGAGGGTCAGATGAATCTTTGCCAGGTTTTAAAATTGGAATCACTATCGCTTCCCTCCATGAAGTAGGATAAGCATGCTCAGTCCAGATTCTATTAAACAATGAAATTATGTTTAACAAAGAATCATGATTTAAATGACGGAGCATTTGATACGAGATTCCATCTGGTCCTGGGCTAGTGTCGTTTGCTTTAGATAAAGCAGACTTCAATTCTGACAGTTCAAAATCACAATTATAGGGTAGAATATGTCGATCATGAAAGCTTAGAGGTGTCTGCTCAGCGATTCTTTTAATCCTTAGAAAAGTAGGATTATATGAATCAGAGCTTAAAACACTAGCAAAGGTTTCACCGATGACATTAGAAATATCTACCGCTGAGGAGTGTATTGCAGCTCCGGTTTTTAATACAGGAATGGAATATTCCTGGTAAATACCATTGGCTGCTTTAACTTTCCTCCATAATTGTTTACTTGTTGTCGATGAATTGATTGACGACACGTAGCGAATCCAAGATTCTCTTTGACTCTGACGTCTAACTCTTCGAGCTTCAGCTTTGGCTTTTTTAAAAGCAACAAGATTCTCCGTAGTAGGGTATCTTCGGAATATATTCCATTGTTTCCTTTGTTTCTTATAGGAGAGTTGACACTTTTCATTCCACCAAGGTTTCCTGTGTTTATGTAGAATGATGGAATTTTTAGGATAGCAACATCCGCAGCTCTGATTATTGTGTCGGTGACATATTTAACGGCATCATCCTATCACATCTGTCTTAACTCTTGTCTCACTGATCACAGCCAATTGCATGAAAAGTGACCAATCGGCTCGACTGTACACATAATTAGGTGGTTTGTGACACACACTATTACTTCCAGCCTGAGACACGATTAGAGGGAAATGATCACTATTGTAGAGGTCATTTCCAACTTCAAAATTCAGCAATGGCAAGAGTGATGGAGAACATAGCCAAGTCCAGAGAGTGAAATGTCCGTGTAGGTTCGTGAAAATAAGTTTTCTCGTTGGTATTTAGCACACAGAGGCTATGGTCAGAAATGAACTGCTCTATCTGTCGACCACGAGAATTCGTATCATCACTACCCCACAGAAAATTATGACGTTAAAATCACCGAGCAATAAAAATGGAGTTGGGAGTTGATGAACCAAGTCATTCAGTTCTTCTGCTTGGATGACATCATTCGGTGGTAAGTAAAGACTACATACTGTTATTAGACATGTGGTGTGGATTCTCACAGCCACGGCCTGGAGTGTAGTTCTTAACTGATGTGCTGTACTGGGGTAATTGTTTGATGTAATTATACAAACTCCACCAGACACAGCAACATCGCCACCATAATCATTTCTAAAGCATTGAAACCCACGCATTTTGGTGACAACAGTGGGCTTCAGGAATGTCTCCTGGAGAGCCACACATGCGGGGTTAAAGCAAGAGATAATGGATTTGATGTCATCAATGCGAGACCGAAACCCACGACAATTCCAGGAAACAAAGGAAGTCACGAATGGAATATATTCTAACCTTTTTCACTGTCACTCATCGTCATCTCTGATGAGTCTTCAGAATTGAAGTCATCATCCGATGGATGCAGTTTCACAGTGTCTGCATCCAAACACAGAAGAGCTTTTTTGTTGTTAAGGAAGACTTTCGAATGCCTTCCTTAGCCAATTTTAATTTTCTCGCCTTTAAGGCTTTCGATTTTGCTAAAGCTGTTTTGGCTATTACAGGTGTTGATGTTTCCATTGTTTTTGGCTTTAAGAGAAAGCTAGCTGAAGAGACAGAATCTGTTTGGGTGCTGCAAGTTCGGGTAACTTTTTTTGCCATAGTTGCGTAACTAACACTAGGGGTTGGAGTGCGGGAACTAACTATGCGACGAGCTTCTATATAGGAAACATTGTTCTTGATTTTATAAGTGACTATTTCCTTTTCCTGTTGCCAAACTGGACAAGATCTAGAATAAGAGGTGTGGTCGCCTTTACAGTTGACACACACTTCTTTGGCTTTGCAGGTAACACTATCATGGTCGTCAACTTGAGAACAACGGGCGCAAGTAGGTTTCCCTCTGCAAGGCATTTTAGAATGTCCATAACGTTGGCACTGGAAACATCTGAGAGGATTCGGGATATACGGTCGCACTGAACATCGCATGTAAGCCACTTTGATGTATTGTGGCAAGTCTGGCGTTGCAAAAGTCAAAATAAGGTGTTTGGTATTTAAGATAATACCATCCCTTTTGATTGTTATTCTTTTCACGGCGCAGACTTTTTGGCTTTTTAAGTTGTTTAGAATTTCATCAGTGGACGTATGATATAAATCCTCCGCAGAAATTACTCCCTGCACAAAATTCAGTTTCGCATGAGGCTCTACTGTGACAGGTAAGTCAGCAAGTGATTTCATGCTCTGAATCATTGTAGCCTGTTTATCAGAATTTGTCTCAATCAGTAAATTACCCGTTCTTAATTTTTTGACTGATTTCACAGCACCCAAATAAGTAACCAATCCCTTTTCAATCAGAAAGGGAGAAACATATTCAAATGAACCTACATTTCTTTTAATAATGAAGAACTTAGCTTCACACATTGGCATTTGTTGCTCCCGAGGGAGTGAGGAGAAAGTTGATTTATTCATTAAAGTGAAAATAATATTCAGGGACTAGACGGCACCACCCACCACGGAGCCCTACAAGGGGATACATGTTAACTGTACCAGTGCTAGTCAGTCCCTATACGCTCACGGTACATCCCTGAAGTGGACTCCACCCTTAACGAGTCACCCAGTAGATGTACCGATCGCTTGATCCATAAAGCCGATTGATGTGCTGAGGACCACAACACACCTCCCGTTTACCTGAAGCAGAGGCCAAAGCAATGTGTTGGTCTCAGGAGGCCTCAATTACCAGGATCCTCCTTTCCAGGGACACGGGTCTCCACGCACGGCAAACACGTGGGTGATTTAGTCCTCAAGAATAGCTAATAGCAACAGAGCGGCGACAGCTACTCAAGGGGAGCCCTCAACCTCTATCGAGGAAACCACAACGAGGGAGAAAAGGAAGGAAAAGCAGAAGAATAGAGGAGAGAAGAAAATAAAGAAGAGGAAAGATCACTAGGGTACCTCGGGATTGTGACACCCGTGTTTACCTAAAGAAGGTAAACCCCCTGAGGGGACTCTGAACTTAGAGAGAAGACCGTCCAGAGGTCTAAGGGAGTCAAGAAGTCGTCTGGATGGAGGGCTATAAAGTGAACAAACGAAAAGTCTATAGTTGTTAATTTTAATGCTTACCACAATGATCTCTTCGTCAGAGAAGACTGGGCTGAAGATCAGTGACTTTTTGGCAATGATGGCTGCTTTAAGGTCCTTAGAAGGAATGATATTGTAGCTTAGAGGAAATCTAGTGATGGAGTTCTGGTAGGTGAATGGATCGTTAATTGAAGAAATATCTATATTAAATTCGCCGAGGTCTTGCGAGTGCAGGAGATTCGCAGCTCGGCAGTGGTTCAAGTTGATATGAGAGCACTTTAGTTGTTTGGGGTGGGGAGAATTATCCATAGAATGTCTTTGATAATAAGTTGTTAGTCTCCTTTTCTAGAACACAGCAGGACTTACTCCTGGCGTCATGCTTTGTGTTCACTTTTCTTTTCCCTCTTTTGTTGTATGCTTCGCAGTTGCAGCACTTAGGCTCGTTCTGGCAGTCTTGGCGAAGATGATTCCTTCCGCACCGACTGCATGTTTCCACACCCTTGCAGTCCTTCGCTAAGTGTCCAAATCTAAGGCACTTGAAGCATTGAGTAACTCTCACATACTCCTTGAAACTCACACTGTTCCATCCAACGAAGAGTCTGCGCTTGTTTTTGATAGCCTGGAATCCCTCTCCGTCGATGGTGAGAACCCAGTTGTTTCCCGTTCTTCCTTTGTAGTTGAAGGCAGCAACCAGTTCGATTTTTTCGTCAAGTCCATTCTGCTCCTTCACCAGTTCAGCTAACTCTTCTTTCTTTATGTCTTAACGACATCAAACAGGAGGATGCGCGGCTTCCGCATCGCCGGCTTTCTCACATTAACTCCTTAATTGTTTGGATCTTACTAATTTCTTGGATGAATTTTTCCAAGTCTTCAGAGCCTTTGGTTTCGATGATAACCCCTCCTTTACGTACTGATCTCATCCGGGTGATGTTTACTCCTGCAGAAACCGGGTTGAAGCTTTTCTTCAACAGATTCTTAGTGTCGTCAGAGGACTGCTCTTTGTTGGGATAGATCACCACGACGTTATCCTTCATCTGACTAGACTTGTCACGTCTGGTCTTGGATCGGCTGGCCCCTCAGGGGGTTTACCTTCTTTAGGTAAACACGGGTGTCACAATCCCGAGGTACCCTAGTGATCTTTCCTCTTCTATATTTTCTTCTCTCCTCTACTCTTCTGCTTTTCCTTCCTTTTCTCCCTCAGTGTGGTTGCCTCGTAAGAGGTTGAGGGATCCCCTTGAGTAGCTTTCGCCGCTCTGTTGCTATTAGCTACTCTTGAGGACTAAATCACCCACGTGTTTGCCGTGCGTGGAGACCCGTGTCCCTGGAAAGGAGGGTCCTGGTAATTGAGGCCCCCAGAGACCAACACATTACTTTGGCCTCTGCTTCAGGTAAACGGGAGGTGTGTTGTGGTCCTCAGCACATCAATCGGCTTTATGGATCAAGCGATCGGTACATCTGCTGGATGACTCGTTAAGGGTGGAGGCCATCTCAGGGATGTACTGTGAGCGTATAGGATCTGGCTAGCACTGGTGCAGCTGGTCTGCATCCTTGTTGGACTCGGTGGTGGGTGGTGCCGTCAGGTCCCGAATCTTCCATGTTTAATATGGAGATCATGCATTTTCTTCTCTCCCACGGGAGCACATATTGAACATAATAAATGCCAGATTTTACATTGTCAAATGGAAAGAGGGTACATTTGATAATGTATCCCCTTTCCTAATCCAAAAAGGTATCAGTGGCAATATTGGTGAAGTAAGGAGCATTCGTAAACTTCGTTCTGGTAATTTAATGGTAGAAATTGCTTCCAGATGCACAAGCAACTCTCATAAGCAACTTGAAAATGCTTGCTAACCTTGAGGTGTCAGTCGAACCTCATATGAACCTTAACTTTTCGCGTGGTGTGGTATCCGCCAGGATTTGCTAAATACGCCTACGGACGAGATATTAGAAAATCTCAGAGATCAAAGGTCTGTGCCGTAAAACGCATTACAGTCAGACGTGATGGGCAAGTTATAAATACTAAACATCTCGTACTGACTTTTGCGACGCCAGATCTACCGCAGCATATTAAAGCTGCGTATATGCATCTATCCGTCAGGCCGTTTATTCCAAATCGCTTTGCGTTGTTTCCAGTGCCAGAGATTTGGTCACTCTAAAGCGGCTTGCAGGGGCAAACTGACTTGCGCCCGCTGCGCAGCAGTTGGCCATGACAACTCGTCATGTACTGCAAAGGAGAGGTGTGTAAACTGTAAAGGTGACCACCCTCCTACGCTAAGTTGTCCTACCTGGATACTGGAAAAGGAGATCACAACCACTAAAGTTAAGAATAATTGTTCTTATCCCGAGGCAAGACGTGCTGTTACAGCACGTACACCTCAAGTAGGAGTTAGCTATGCATCAGTAGCCGCCAAGGTCACCAGAACGGCTGAGTACACAAACGGATGCTCTTTCACTTTCAACAGTAAAGTTACCCCTTACATCTGTACAGAGGCCAAAATCGACCTCCACAACCATTCCCCAAAGAAAAGCTCCGATGGCTAAATCTAAGGCCCTGAAGGCCCTAAAACTTAAACTTGCAAAAGAGGGCAATGTTAGGACCTCCATATCCACCCGTAAAGCCTTATACCTGGAGGCTGATGCTGTTTCATTACATCCCTCGGACGAAGATCTATCGCTCGAGGAGATGTCAGATGACATGCCGCTCAGCTCCGGGAACGGAGCTCTTCAAACTGAATAATAGCTTCCTTTGTTTCTTGGAACTGCCATGGTTTGCGTTCTCATCATGATGACATCAAGTCTATAATTTCAGCCTACAATCCCGCATGTGTTGCGCTTCAGGAAACATTCCTGAAGTCCAGCAATAACTTTTTCATGCGTGGATTTAACAGCTTTAGAAAAGACTGTGGTGATAATGGTACAGTGTCTGGAGGTGTTTGTATATTAACATCTAATACTTACCCCAGCACTGCCCATGCATTAAATACTACTCTACAGGCAGTTGCTGTAAGAATTCATACTACATGCTTATTAACTGTCTGTAGTTTATATCTACCACCACATGATGTCATCCGCCAAGAGGAACACTATGCATTAATAGATCAGCTGCCAACACCATTTCTGTTGTTAGGTGACTTCAACGGCCATAGTTCTTTGTGGGGAAATGATGATACTAATTCTCGCGGTCGGCAGATAGAGCGGTTTATTTCAGACAACAGTCTCTGTCTGCTTAATACCGACGAGAAGACATATTTCCATGTACCCACGAGAACATTTCATTCTCTCGATCTTGCCATTTGTTCCCCATCTCTTCTGCCATTGTTAAATCTAAATGTAGGAAATGATCTGCATAATAGCGATCATTTTCCTCTCGTCATCTCCCAGACTGGAGGTAGTAGTGTAGAACAACGTCTACCTACTTACGTGTACAGTCGGGCAGATTGGACATTATTCACACAATTGGCAGTTGTTGATGCTAAAATGGTTTCGATCGAAGATATTGATACTGCCGTTTGTAAAGTCACTGAAACAATTAAGAATGCAGCTGACATTTCAATACCTAAAAGTTCCTCCATACCACACAGGCATTGCAAACCTTGGTGGAACAAAGAATGCCAAAAACTTATAAAAATAGAGGAAGTTATGGGGAATATTTAGGAGGTATCCCACAACGGAGAATCTTATAGCCTTTAAGAGAGCTAAAGCATTAGCTCGCATGAGCTCGTCGTCGAAGTCAAAGGAATCCTGGTCTCGCTATTTATCTTCAATAACATCTTCAACTTCCGGCAAGCAGTTGTGGAGAAGGGTGAAGGCAGCCAATGGAATTTATAGAGAATTTTCTATTCCTATCTTGAAATCCGGAGCTGCTATATACTCTTCTCCTACGGATATTACAAACGTCCTTGGTGAAGCATTTGCTAACGTCTCAAGCTCGAATTCTTATAGTCCTTCGTTTTTGAGGACTAAGACTCGAGCGGAGCGTGTACCAATTCGCTTCGACCAACGACAAGCCATACCGTACAACTGTGAATTTGGAAAGTTTGAATTGAAGAAATCTTTACAACAGGCCAGTAACACCAGTCCAGGACCTGATGGAATCAGTTATCTTATGCTTTTACATTTAAGTTCAGATTCCTTGTCGAATTTACTTTACCTGTTCAATAGGATCTGGACTGAAAATGAATTTCCATCTCGATGGAAAGAAGCAATAGTGATTCCTGTCCTAAAGGCTGGTAAGGATTCTTCAGATCCTTCAAATTATCGACCAATTGCTCTGAAGAGTTGCTTATGTAAGACTCTCGAACGTATGGTCAATGCCCGTCTCATCTATGTCCTAGAAAACAATAATTGTATTCATAAGAATCAGAGTGGCTTCCGTAAAGGAAGATCCACTCTTGATAATATGACACACTTGAAACTCAAATCCGCAACGCTTTTGTGCGGAGAAATCACTTGGTTTCCATTTTCTTCGACATAGAAGGCGTATGACCGTACATGGCGATATGGAATTCTCCGTACATTATATGATTTTGGCTTTCAGGGGTAATCTGCCGATATTCCTGCAGAATTTTTATGCTCCGTGGTTTTAAAGTGCGTATTGGAAATTTTACATCCAATACTTTTACACAATCTGAGGGTGTTCCTCAGGGCTCTATTTTAAGTGTCACACTTTTTATTCTCTTCATTAGTAACATTCTTCATCAACTTCCATCATCTGTATATGGTAACTTGTTTGTTGATGACCTGCAAATATCATGCGAGGGATCTAATATGCGAATAATTGAGAGACAACTGCAAACAGCAGTTAATAAACTTGCTGCATGGTGTGCCGAGAATGGCCATACTTTATCATCAAGCAAGAGTAAGTGTGTCCACTTCTGTAGAAAGACTAGCCTTCACAATGATCCAGTTATTAATATCAACAACACTCCAATACAAGTAGTCAGTGAAATAAAATTTCTGGGAATAATCTTTGACCGAAAATTAACCTTTCTTCCGCATGTTCTGCATCTGCGGAAGAAGTGTGATCGATCGCTTAATATCCTCAAATTGTTGTCAAATACATCTTGGGGTGCAGATCGCACATCACTTCTTCGAATTTATCAGTCATTGATTCTATCCCGCATTGACTACGGATGTGTTGTTTATGGATCGGCTAGATCTTCTGTTTTACGAAGACTGGACACAGTTCATCACTCTGCTTTGAGGATATGTTCTGGTGCATTCCGCACATCACCCGTCCAGAGTCTATATGCTGTATGTCATAAACTACCGTTAGACCTGAGACGGATGCAGCAATCTCTCAATTATTATGCTAAGATCATGTCTACCCCTGACCATCCCTTACGTTCCTTGGTACCTGATGCCTCCCTTAAAAGACTATATGATGCTCGTCCATTGAGCATCCCGCCTTTTTATCACACGAGCCAAAACACATCTGTGGCTCACAGATCTATGTGATGTTCGGATAGAGTCTATTGATCAAAGTCTCTATCCACCTTGGTATGAGCCAACAAATACTTTTATAAATACCTTTGCCCAGTTCAGAAAATCCGACACAACACCTATTGTTTTTCAGCAGCTATACCATTCTCATCGCTGCCAGTACCAATCTTACAAACCTGTATTCACGGATGGATCGAAAACCGCAGGACATGTGGGCTGTGGAGTTTTTATCAATAACACTTCTTTTAGCTACAGCCTACCATTCATCCTGCTCCATCTTTACTGCTGAAGCAACGGCAATCTACTATGCGCTTCAGCACGTGAATACAGATGATTGTCATAAATTTTGTATATATACTGACAGCATGAGTATTGTTGAAGCCTTGAAAAACAATAGTCTTACCTGTCATCCTGTTGTGTCGAGAATTTTCAAAGCATTGGATTCCCTTGCTGGCAAGGGAAAAGAAATTGTATTTTGTTGGATACCAAGCCACATGGGTCTTGAAGGAAATGAGAGAGCAGATGCAGCTGCAAAGGCTGCATCAGACATAATTTTATCATCGGTCCCTCTCTCAGATGTGAGAAAAAGATATAAAACTTTCATATATAGTCTTTGGCAGGAATCATGGAACTTGCAGGTTGACAACAAGTTGCGTACCATCTTTTCATCTCTCATCTCATTATCTGTTTTACCATTACGAAGTGCAGATGTAAGATTGACTCGCCTTCGTATCGGACACACACGTTTCACACACAGACATTTGTTTTTAAGCGAATTAAATCCATGGTGTGAAACGATGTGATGAACCATTCAATGTTTATCATATTTTAATTTCATGTCATAATTTTAACCAACAGCGTTTACACTTTTTAAAAGTGATTTTATAATTTTATCTGACATAATAGGATCCACCCCATAGAAACCTATTCGCTTTCTTGAGGGCAATAGGTTTTATACATTTTATTTAAATTTTTATTTTAAATTTTAAAATTGTATATATAATTGATTTTTTTCTTTTATATTTTAGAATTTGATTTTAAAATAACATTTACACAGATTTTTGTTTTTTAAAATTTTTAATGTTGCTTGCGTTTGGGTTTAACAAAAAATAATAATAATTTTTTAATAAAATTAAGATAAAATGAGGCTACAAAAAGTTACTCTTGGCGCAGCATGTCCAATTTTGGACTTTGTGCCATAAAACCCAACCAACCAACCAACCTTGGATCGGCTGGCCTCGCGCTGTTTCCTCTGCATGGGAGTCTGCTTCTGGGCTCTCTTCCTTGTTCCTGCTGTTGCCACTTCAGCATAGGATCTGGGATGAGGGTTAGTGTGGGCAAGGGCCCTGTTCTCTCCTTCCAGCTGGGCATTCTTTTTCCACAGTGGGGATGGCTATCTGGAGGATCTCGCTGATTCCGGTTCGGATGCGTTGTTGCATCGATTGGCTGAGTTTGCTGCTGGCTAAGGTCACTATAAGTTCGTGTTCAATCTCCAGCAAGCGCATTGTATCGGACTTGGATTCCGATGAGGAATTTTCTGATTGGTTGGTTGGTTGGGTTTTTATGGCGCAAGGTCCAAATATGGACATGCTGCATAATATAATGTTTTGGAAGAATATATTTTTCCATTTACTTATTTTGTTTTATTTTATATTTTATATATATATGTTTCTTTTTAAAAACCCAAGCAACATTAAAATTTTAAAAAACAAAAATCAGTGTATATATAATCTTAAAATCCATATATAATGGTGGAAAATAAAATAAATGAAATGTATATATATAAATTTTTTTAAAATGTATAAATTAAAATTAAATAAAATTAGAAAAACCTATAGCTTTCAAATAAGCAAATAGATTTCTGTGGGGTGGTTCTCCCACCAAATCAAACATGGTTAAAAGGTTTGTTTTGAAAAATTTAAAACGGTAGACGTTAAAATTAGGACATGAGATTAAAATATGATAAATAGTAAATGGTTCATCACACGCTTCACACCATGGATTAAGTTCACTTAAAAATAAATGTCTGTGTGTGAAACGTGTGTGTCCAATACGAAGGCGAGTCAATCTAACATCAGCACTTCGTAAAGGTAAAATTGATAATGAGATGAGGGATGAGAAAATGGTATGTAACTTGTTGCCGACCTGCATGTTCCACAATTCTTGCCAAAGACCATGTATAAAACTTTTTATGCCCTTTCTCACATCAGAGAGCGGAACCGATAGTGAAACTGGATCTAATGCAGCCTTTGCAGCTGCATCCGCTCTCTCATTTCCATCAAGACCTACGTGACTTGGTATCCAACAAAATATAATATCATATCCCTTGCCAGCAAGGAGTCTAATGCTCTGTAAATTTTGACACAACAGGATGGCAAGTAAAACTATTGTTTCTCAATGCTTCCAATACACTCATGCTGTCAGTATATATACAAAATTGACGATGACAATCTGTATTCACATGCTGAAGCGCATAATAGATAGCTGTGGCTTCAGCAGTAAAGATGGAGCAGGACGAATGCAGACTGTAACTAAAGGTGTATTGTAAATAAAAACTCCACAGCCCACATGTCCTGCTGTTTTTGAACCATCTGTGAATACAGGTATGTATGATTGATACTGACAGCGATGGTTGGAAAAAAGCGCTTGAAAAACAATAGGTGTTGTGTCTGATTTTAAAAACTGAGCAAAAGAGTTATTAAAGTTAATTGTTGGATCATACCAAGGCGGATGAAGAAAATGATCATTTGTTTCAATTTGAGACATCACATAGG
Source organism: Latrodectus elegans (assembly GCA_030067965.1). Classification (NCBI taxonomy): domain Eukaryota; kingdom Metazoa; phylum Arthropoda; class Arachnida; order Araneae; family Theridiidae; genus Latrodectus; species Latrodectus elegans. The sequence goes on along the minus strand of CM057812.1, from coordinate 4,598,634 downwards.
TCTGAGAGCCACAGATTTGATTTGGCTCGTGTGAGAAAGGTGGGATGCTCATTGGACGAGCATCATATAGTCTTTTATGAAAGGCATTAGGAACCATGGAACGTACTGGATGATCAGGAGTCGACATGATTTTAGCGTAATAATTGAGAGACTGATGCATCCGTCTCAGGAATCTAACGGTAGTTGATTACATATCACGTATAGACTCTGGACGGGTGATGTGCGGAATGCCCCAGAGCATATCCTCAAAGCAGAGTGATGAACTGTGTCCAGTCTTCGTAAAACGGAAGATCTAGCCGATCCATAAACAACACATGCGTAGTCAATGCCGGGATAGAATCAATGACTGATAAATTCGAAGAAGTGATGTGCGATCTGCACCCCAAGATGTATTTGACAACACCTTGAGGATATTAAGCGATCGCTCACACTTCTTCCGCAGATGCAGAACATGCGGAAGAAAGGTTAATTTTCGGTCAAAGATTATTCCCAAAATTTTATTTCATTGACTACTTGTATTGGAGTGTTGTTGATATTAATAACTGGATCCTTATGCAGACTAGTCTTTCTACAGAAGTGGACACATTTACTCTTGCTAGGAGATAGAGTATGGCCATTCTCAGCACACCATGCTGCAAGCTTGTTCACAGCTGTTTGCAGTTGTCTCTCAATTAATCGCGTATATTAGTCCCCTGACATGATATTTGCAGGTCTTCAACATAGAGTGTACCATTTATTGATGGTGGTAATTGATGTAAAATGTTACTTATGAAAACACTAAAAACAGTGACACTTAAAATAGAGCCTTGGGGAACACCTCGGCTTGAGTAAAAGTATTGGAAAATACAGTTCCAATACGGACTTTAAAAACACGGGAGCTTAAAAAATTTTGTAGGAATATCGGTAGATTACCCTAAAGCCAAAATCATATAGTGAACGGAGAATTCCATATCGCCACAGGTACGGTCGTATGCTTTCTCGATGTCAAAGAAAATGGAGACCAGATGGTTCCTCCGCACTAAAAGCATTGCGGATTTGGGTCTCCAAATATGTGATATTATCAGGGTGGATCTCCTTTTCGGAAGCCACTCTGATTAATATGTATACATTTATTTTTCTAAGACATATACGAGACGGGCGTTGACCATACGTTCGAGAGTCTTACACAAGTAACTCGTCAGAGCTATTGGTCGATAATGTGAAGGGTCTGAAGGATCTTTACCATCCTTAAGAACCGGAATCACTATCGCTTCATTCCAAGCTAATGGAAATTTCTTTTCATTCCAGATCCTATTAAACAAAAGTAATATGTTCAATAGGGAGTCTGGGCTTAAATTTCGAAGCATTTGATAGCTGATTCCGTCTGGTCCTGGACTGGTATCATGGGTCTGCTTTAATGCTCTCTTCAATTCCAACATCCGAAACTCACAGTTGTAAGGCAAGGCTTCACCATGGTTAAAACAGAATTGGTGTTTGCTCAGCACGACTCTTAGTCCTTAAGAACGAAGGACTATAAGAGTCGTTGCTTGAGACGCTAGCAAAGTTTCACCAAGGGTATTAGCAATGTCTTGAGGAGAAGAGTATATAGCAGCTCCGGTTTTAAAACAGGAATTGAAAAATCCTTATAAATGCCATTGGCTGCTTTCACTTTCTCCACAACTGTTTACTAGATGTGGAAGATGTAACTGAAGATACATAGCGAGACCAGGATTCCTTCTGACTTCGACGACGAGCTCTGCGAGCTAATGCTTTAGCTCTCTTAAAGGCTACAAGATTCTCCGTTGTGGGGTATCTCCTAAATAACCCCCATAACTTCCTTTGTTTTTTGTAAGTTTCTTGGCATTCTTTATTCCACCAAGGTTTGCTACGCCTGTGTGGTATAAGGGAACTCTTAGGAATTGAAGTATCAGCTGCATTCTTAATTGTTTCGGTGATTTTTGATACGGCTTCATTAATATCCTCGACTGAAACCATTTCATAATCAACAACTGCCAATTGTGAAAATAACGTCCAATCTGCCCGACTGTACACGTAAGTAGGTAAGCGTTGTCTTGCACTACTACCTCCAGTCTGGGAGATGACGAGAGGAAAATAATCGCTATTATGCAGATCATTTCCTACTGTTAGATTTAACAATGGCAGAAGAGATGGAGAACAGATGGCCAAATCGAGGGAATGAAACGTTCTTGTGGGTATATGGAAATATGTCTTCTCGTCGGTATTTAGCAGACAGAGACAGTTATCAGAAATAAACTGTTCTATCTGCCGACCACGAGAATTGATATCATCACTTCCCCACAAAGAATTATGTCCGTTAATGTCACCGAGTAACAGAAATGGTGAAGGCAGCTGATCAACTAATGCATCGAGTTCCTCTTGGCGTATGACATCGTGTGGTGGTAAATATAAACTACAGACTGTTAATAGGCATGAAGTATGAATTCTTACAGCAACAGCCTGTAGAGTAGTATCCAATTGATGGACATTGCTGGGGTATATGTTGGATGTTAATATACAAACTCCTCCAGACACTGTGCCATTATCACCACAGTCTTTCCTAATACATTTGAATCCCCGCATGGAAAATTTATTTTTAGACTTCAGGAATGTTTCCTGAAGTGCAAAACATGCGGGATTATGATCTGTAATTAGAGACTTGATGTCATCAAGATGTGAACGCAAACCATGGCAGTTCAAGAAATAAAGGAAGTTATTTTTAAATTGAAAGCTCCTTTACTGGAGCTGGAAAGCGGAGTCTTCTGTCATATCCTCGAACGATCCATCATCGTCCGAGGAAATAGAGAAACCGCGTCAGTCTCCAAGGCAAGAGAAAGCATTATGGGTGGAAATTGAAGATGTTTTTGATTTTTAATTTCAAAGCTTTCTCCGCTTTTGATTTTGCAAAATGAGCTTTTCTAGAAAACGTAGGAGTTTTTAAATTTTGGCTTTTCAGATGTTTGGGGGTAATCCTACAGGAAACAGAAATGTGTTCAGTTTGTGTGCTGCTCGATTTGGTGATTTTTCTGGCAGCAGTGGCATAACTAACTCCTGGTTGAGGAGTGCGAGAAGTGACTAATCGTTTCGCCTCAGGGTATGAGCATTTATGGTTAACCTTAACCGTGGCTATCTCTTTTTCCAGCATATACTGCGGACAACTTCGAGAATAGGAGGGATGGTCACCTTGACAGTTGACACATCTCTCCTTCGCTGTGCAGTTCGTGCTATCGTGGCCTACCACTGCGCAGCGAGCGCAAGTGATTTTGCCTCTGCAAGCGTTTCTCGAGTGTCCAAAGTGCTGACATTGGAAACATCGCAAGGGATTTGGAATATATGGCCTGACGGGTAAGTTCATGTATGCAGCTTTTACATACTGCGGAAGGTCTGGCGTCGCAAAGTCAGAACTAGGTGCTTTGTATCAATTACTTTACCATCTCGTCTGACTGTAATGCGTCTAACGCCACAGACCTTCTGGTTCTGTAAATTCTCCAAAATCTCCTCCGTCGGCGAGTATAATAAATCCCTTGCTGAGATTACTCCACATGAAAAGTTAAGGTTGCTGTGAGGTGAAACAGTCACTTCAGGAAGTTTGCTAAGGACTTCATGCTAGCCAGAACGTCTGCTTGTGAGTTTGATGCAGCCTCAACAAGCAAATCACCTGAGCGCATTTTCTGAACTTTCTTTACTTCCCCAACGATTCCGGATATTCCTTTGGAAATTAAGAAAGGAGATATAGTAGTAAAATTTCCCTCCTTTCTTTTGATAATAAAAAATTTTGGTTTCATGTGTTCCAATTGTTGCTCCCGTGGGAGAAAAGTATAATTTTTACTCTCCATAATATGATTTTAAAATTTCGGGACCTGACCGCACCACCCACCACCGAGTCCAACAAGGGGATGCAGACCAGCTGCACCAGTGCTAGCCAGGTCCTATACGCTCACAGTACATCCCTGAGATGGCCTCCACCCTTAACGAGTCATCCAGCAGATGTACCGATCGCTTGATCCATAAAGCCGATTGATGTGCTGAGGACCACAACACACCTCCCGTTTACCTGAAGCAGAGGCCAAAGTAATGTGTTGGTCTCTGGGGGCCTCAATTACCAGGACCCTCCTTTCCAGGGACACGGGTCTCCACACAGCAAACACGTGGGTGATTTAGTCCTCAAGAGTAGCTAATAGCAACAGAGCGGCGAAAGCTACTCAGGGAGCCCTCAACCTCTTTCGAGGAAACCACAACGAGGGAGAAAAGGAAGGAAAAGCAGAAGAGTAGTGGAGAGAGGAAAATAAAGAAGAGGAAAGATCACTAGGGTACCTCGGGATTGTGACATCCGTGTTTACCTAAAGAAGGTAAACCCCCTGAGGGGGAGGAATTTTCTGAAGGAGGTAGGAGATCCCCTAAAGGGGTCTCACCCTCTTTGCTCATAATAAGCTAGGAACCTAAAGATAAAAGAAACAAAATGTCCCAAACCGCCTGCGTTAGCCGTCAACAAAAGTTAACGTTTCCAGGAGGCACCACGTGGAGGTGCAGGTTGGTTGGTTGGTTAATTGGGTTTTATGGCGCAAGGTCCAAAATTGGACATGCTGAGCCAAAAATAACACTTTTGTAGTTTTATTTTTATTTGTTTTTTTCTATTATTTGTTTTTCTTCCAAAAACAAGCAACCCTAAATTTAAAAATTTAAAAAACAAAATCTAGTGTATATATTATTTAAAATCTAATTATAAAACAAAGTAAAAATTGAAGTGTATATAATTTCAATAGTTTAAAATACAAATTAAATAAAATGTATAAAACCTATGGCTCTCAAAAAAGCGAATAGGTTTCTATGGGGTGGATCCCCCACTAAATCAATCATAGTTAAAATATCAGAATTAAAATAATGTAAACGCTGTTGGTTAAAATCATGACATGAAATTAAAATATGATAAACAGTGAATGGTTCATCACACGCTTCACACCATGGATTTAAATCATTCAAAAACAAATGTCTGTGTGTGAAACGTGTGTGCCCGATACGAAGGCGAGTTAATCTAACATCAGCACTTCGTAAAGGTAAAAGAGATAATGAGGTGAGGGATGGGAAAATGCTATGGAGTTTGTTTCCGACCTGCATGTCCCATGATTCTTCCGAAAGCGAATGAACAAATCTTTTAATACCCTTTCTCACATCTGAGAGCGGAATTGATGGTAAAATTGGTTGTGTTGCTGTTTTTGCAGCTATGTCCGCTCTCTCATTTCCATCAAGACCTACGTGACTTGGTATCCAACAAAATATTATTTTGTATCCCTTGCCAGCAAGGGAATCCAATGCTCTGAAAATTTTTGACACAACTGGATGACATGTAACACTATTGTTCCTCAAAGCTTCAATAATACTCATGCTGTCAGTGTATATACAATATTCATTATAATCATCTGTATTCACATGCTGAAGCGCATAGTAAATTGCTGTTGCTTCAGCAGTAAAGATGGAGCAGGATGGATGTAGGCTGTAACTAAAAGCTGTATTGTTAATAAAAATTCCACAGCCCACATGTCCTGCTGTTTTAGAACCATCTGTGAATACAGGTTTATAGGATTTGTACTGACAGCGGTGAGAGAAGATGAGCTGTTGAAAAACAATAGGTGTTGTGTCCGATTTTTTATATTGAGCAAAATTATTAATAAATATATTTGTTGGCTTATACCAAAGCGGATGAGCAAATTGGTCTACAGATTCAATCCGAATATCACATAGGTCTGTGAGCAAAAGTTGTGATTTTGCTCGTGTGAGAAATGGTGGGATGCTCGTTTTAGGAGCATCATATAGTCTTTTATGGGACGCATTCAGAACCATGGAACGCAACGAATGATGAGGGGTTGATGTTATCTTAGCATAATAACCGAGAGACTGCTGCATTCGTCTCAGGTCTAACGGTAATTGATGACATATCACATATAGACTCTGGACGGGTGATGTGCGGAATGCCCCAGAACATATCCTCAAAGCAGAGTGATGAACTGTGTCCAGTCTTCGTAAAATAGAAGATCTAGCCAATCCATAAACAACACATCCATAGTCAATGCGGGATAGAATCAATGACTGATAAATTCGAAGAAGTGATGTGCGATCTGCACCCCAAGATGTATTTGACAACACCTTGAGGATATTAAGCGATCGTTCACACTTCTTCCGCAGATGCAGAACATGCGGAAGAAAGGTTAATTTTCGGTCAAAGATTATTCCCAGAAATTTTATTTCACTGACTACTTGTATTGGAGTGTTGTTGATATTAATAACTGGATCATTGTGAAGGCTAGTCTTTCTACAGAAATGGACACACTTACTCTTGCTTAATGATAAAGTATGGCCATTCTCGGCACACCATGCAGCAAGTTTATTAACTTCTGTTTGCAGTTGTCTCTCAATTATTCGCATATTAGTTCCCTGCATGATATTTGCAGGTCATCAACAAACATGTTACCATATACAGATGATGGAAGTTAATGAAGAATGTTACTAATGAAGAGAATAAAAAGTGTGACACTTAAAATAGAGCCCTGAGGAACACCCTCAGATTGTGTAAAAGTATTGGATGTAAAATTTCCAATACGCACTTTAAAACCACGTTAGCATAAAAAATTCTGCAGGAATATCGGAAGATTACCCCGAAAGCCAAAATCATATAATGTACGGAGAATTCCATATCGCCATGTACGGTCATACGCCTTCTCTATGTCGAAGAAAATGGAAACCAAGTGATTTCTCCGCACAAAAGCGTTGCGGATTTGAGTTTCCCAGTGTGTCATATTATCAAGAGTGGATCTTCCTTTACGGAAGCCACTCTGATTCTTATGAATACAATTATTGTTTTCTAGGACATAGATGAGACGGGCATTGACCATACGTTCGAGAGAGTTTTCAACTCGTCAGAGCAATTGGTCGATAATTTGAAGGATCTGAAGAATCCTTACCAGCCTTTAGGACAGGAATCACTATTGCTTCTTTCCATCGAGATGGAAATTCATTTTTAGTCCAGATCCTATTGAACAGGTAAAGTAAATTCGACAAGGAATCTGGACTTAAATGTAAAAGCATAAGATAACTGATTCCATCAGGTCTTTTACTGGTGTTACTGGCCTGTTGTAAAGCTTTCTTCAATTCAAACTTTCCAAATTCACAGTTGTACGGTAAGGCTTGTCGATGGTCGAAGCGAATTGGTACACGCTCAGCTCGAGTCTTAGTCCTCAAAAACGAAGGACTATAAGAATTCGAGCTTGAGACGTTAGCAAATGCTTCACCAAGGACGTTTGCAATATCCGTAGGAGAAGAGTATATAGCAGCTCCGGATTTTAAGATAGGAATAGAAAATTCTCTATAAATTCCATTGGCTGCCTTCACCCTTCTCCACAACTGCTTGCTGGAAGTTTAAGATGTTATTGAAGATAAATAGCGAGACCAGGATTCCTTTTGACTTCGACGACGAGCTCTGCGAGCTAGAGCTCTTGCTCTCTTAAAGGCTATAAGATTCTCCGTTGTGGGATACCTCCTAAATATTCCCCATAACTTCCTCTGTTTTTTATAAGTTTTTTGGCATTCTTTGTTCCACCAAGGTTTGCACCGCCTGTGTGGTGTAGAGGAACTCTTAGGTATTGAAATATCAGCTGCATTCTTAATTGTTTCAGTGACTTTACAAACGGCAGTATCAATATCTTCGATCGAAACCATTTTAGCATCAAAAACTGCCAATTGTGTGAATAATGTCCAATCTGCCCGACTGTACCCGTAAGTAGGTAGACGTTGTTCTACACTACTACCTCCAGTCTGGGTTGGTTGGTTGGTTGGTTTGTTTTTATGGCGCAAGGTCCAGATAAGGACAAGCTGCGCCAATCACAAGATATTATACAAGCTTTTTTTTCCAATTAAAAACATAAAATAGTAATATAGTTAAAATGTACATTAACAGTATAAAATACCAATATAGTTAAAAGGTATATTAAGGTATAAAATAGAAATATATTTAAAATGCATATTAAAAGAGTGTAAACATACAATATATACATGTATAAAATTAAAAACTTGATATTTAAATAAAATATTTCTAAATCAGATAAAATTCATAAATCCTATGTCTTTTAAAAACGCAAATAGATTGCGATGGGGTGGTTCCCCAAGCAGATATTCTAATGTTAAAATATTACTATTAAAATATCTAAAACGCTGATGGTTAAAATCTGGGCACTCAATTAAAATGTGATATACTGTAAATGGTTCATCACACTTTTCACACCACGGTTGGAGATCACTTAAGATCAAATGTTTGTGGGTGAAACGCGTGTGACCAATTCGAAGGCGAGTCAGTCTGACATCTGCGCTTCGTGGAGATAAAACAGATAATGGAATGATGTATGAAAATATGGAATGGAGTTTGTTGCTGACTTGCAGGTCTCAGGATTCCTGCCAAAGAGAATATATGAAATATTTGAATCCTTTTCTCATGTCCATTGATGGTAATGAAGGCAAAATGGAAATAGATGCAGATTTAGCGGCAGCATCAGCTTTCTCATTGCCATCTATACCTATGTGGCTTGGTACCCAACAAAACAGTATCTCAAATCCCTTGTTAGGATGGTTGGTTGGTTGGTTGGTTTTTATGGCGCAAGGTCCAGATAAGGACAAGCTGCGCCAATCACAAGATATTATACCTCAGTTTTCTTTTCATCCATTAAAAGTATAAAATAGAAATATAGTTAAAATGTACATAAAAAGTATAAAATAGAAATATAGTTTAAATGTACATAAAAAGTATAAAATAGCAATATAGTTAAAATATATATTAAAATATGTAAACATACAATATACACATGTATAAGATTAAAAACTTGTATTTAAATAAAATATTTCTAAATCAGATAAAATTCATAAATCCTATGTCTTTTAAAAACGCACATAAATTGCGATGGGGTGGTTCCCCAAGCAGATCTTCTAATGTTAAAATATCACTATTAAAATATTTAAAACGCTGATGGTTAAAATCTGGACACACAATTAAAATGTGATATACTGTAAATGGTTCATCACACTTTTCACACCACGGTAGGAGATCACTTAAGATCAAATGTTTGTGGGTGAAACGCGTGTGACCAATTCGAAAGGCGAGTCAGTCTGACATCTGCGCTTCGTGGAGATAAAACAGATAATGGAATGATGTATGAAAATATGGAATGGAGTTTGTTGCAGACTTGCAGGTCCCAGGATTCCTGCCAAAGAGAATATATGAAATGTTTGAATCCTTTTCTCATGTCCATTGATGGTATTGAAGGCAAAATGGAAGTAGCTGCAGATTTAGCGGCAGCATCAGCTTTCTCATTGCCATCTATACCTATGTGGCTTAGTACCCAACAAAACAGTATCTCAAATCCCTTGTTAGTAAGAGTATCAATTAATTTGAATATCTTAGACACAACTGGATGGCAATTATAGTTGTTATTCCTCAAAGCTTCTAATACACTCATACTGTCAGTGTACACACAGAATTTACGTTCATTTTTAGTTTGTAGCAGCTGAAGTGCTCGGTATATAGCCGTAGCCTCAGCGGTGAAGATGGAGCAGGATTTGTGAAGGCTATAACTGTAGGAGGTATCATCAAGATAAACTCCACAGCCAACTGATCCTGGACATTTGGATCCATCCGTAAATACTGGAGTGTACATAGTGTACTGACAGCGATGGAATGAATAAAGCTGTTGAAGAATAGCATTGTTTGTGTCTGATTTTTTATTCTTACCAAAGGGATTTAACACAATAATGTGTGGATTATACCAAGGTGAATGTGCGTAAAGGTCGGTAGACTCAATTCGGACGTCACATAGGTCAGAAAGCAAAATAATAGATTTCATACGACAGAGAAAAGGTTGAATGCTTGATGGTCTAGCATTATATACTCTCTTAAGAGCAGCACTTGGAATCGTGGAACGTAAGGGATGATGAGGAGTGGATATGATTTTAGAATAATAATTAAGAGACAGCTGCATCCGCCGCAGGTCTAATGGTAATTGTTGGCAAATTACATATAGACTCTGGACGGGTGATGTACGAAATGCTCCACAGCAAATCCTTAAAGCAGAGTGGTGAACAGTGTCCAATCTGCGTAAGATGGAGAGTCTAGCTGATCCATAAGCAACACAGCCGTAGTCAATTCGAGATAAAATTACAGACTGATAAATTCTTAGGAGTGATGTGCGATCTGCACCCCAAGATGTATTCGAAAGCACTTTGAGGATGTTAAGCACTCGCTCACATTTCTTCCGCAGATGTAAAACATGCGGAAGGAAAGTTAACTTCTTGTCAAAAATCACGCCAAGGAATTTTATCTCACTGACTACAGGAATGGGTCTATTATTTATGTGAATCACAGGATCATTATGGTAGCTAGTTTTCCTACAGAAATGGACACAGCAACTCTTACTAGGAGATATACTAAGACCATTCCGTTCACACCAAGTGGTTAGATTATTTACAGCTGTTTGCAATTGTCTCTCAATTATATTCATGTTTGAACCCTGATATGAAATTTGTAAGTCATCAACATACAAAGTGCCATGAACAGAAGATGGTAATTGATGGAGTATGTCACTGATGAAAAGGTTAAAAAGGGTTACGCTTAAAATGCTACCTTGAGGGACACCCTCAGCTTGACTAAAAGTATTAGAAATTGTAGTTCCAACGCGCACTTTAAAAACGCGTGAGGACAGAAAATTTTGGATAAATATTGGAAGATTACCCTTAAAGCCAAGATTATGCAGAGTACGGAGAATACCATAGCGCCATGTACGATCATATGCTTTCTCAACGTCGAAGAAAATTGCAACGAGATGGTTTCTCCTCACGAAAGCATTTCGAATTCGGGATTCTAGATCTACTATGTTATCTATAGTGGATCGTCTTCTTCGAAATCCGCTTTGATGAATATGTATGCAATTATTCTTCTCTAAGACGTAAATGAGTCTAGCATTGACCATACGCTCAAATGTTTTGCATAAGCAACTCGTAAGAGCTATTGGACGATAACTCAGAGGGTCAGATGAATCTTTTCCAGGCTTTAATATTGGAATCACTATCGCTTCTCTCCATGAAGTAGGATAAGCATGCTCAGTCCAGATTCTATTAAACAATGAAAGTATGTTTAATAAAGAATCATGATTTAAATGAAGGAGCATTTGATACGAGATTCCATCTGGTCCTGGGCTAGTGTCGTTTGCTTTAGATAAAGCAGACTTCAATTCTGACAGTTCAAAATCACAATTATAGGGTAGAATATAACGATCATGAAAGCTTAGAGGTGTCCGCTCAGCGATTCTTTTAATCCTTAGAAAAGTAGGATTATATGAATCAGAGCTGGAAACACTAGCAAAGGTTTCACCGATGACATTAGCAATATCTACCGCTGAGGAGTGTATTGCAGCTCCGGTTTTTAATACAGGAATGGAATAATCCTGATAAATACCATTGCCTGCTTTAACTTTCCTCCATAATTGTTGACTTGTTGTCGATGAATTGATTGACGACACGTAGCGAATCCAAGATTCTCTTTGACTCTGACGTCTAACTCTTCGAGTTTGAGCTTTGGCTTTTTTAAATGCAACCAGATTCTCCGTAGTAGGGTATCTTCGAAATATATTCCATTGCTTCCTTTGTTTCTTATAAGAGACTTGGCATGTTTCATTCCACCAAGGTTTCCTGTGTTTGTGAGGAATGATGGAATTTTTAGGGATAGCAACATCCGCAGCTCGGATTATTGTGTCGGTGACATATTTAACGGCATCATTTATTATATCTGTCTTAACACTTGTCTCACTGATCACAGCCAATTGCGTGAAAAGTGTCCAATCGGCTCGACTGTACACATAATTAGGTGGTTTGTGACGCACACTATTACTTCCAGCCTGAGTCACGATTAGAGGGAAATGATCACTATTGTAGAGGTCATTTCCTGGACTGCAAAATTCAGCAATGGCAGGAGTGATTGAGAACAAATAGCTAAGTCAAGAGAGTGAAATGTCCGTGTTGGTTCGTGAAAATAAGTCTTCTCGTCGGTATTTAGCAGACAGAGGCAATTGTCAGAAATTAACTTTTCTATCTGACGACCGCGAGAATTCGTATCATTACTACCCCACAAAGGACTATGCCCGTTAAAATCACCAAGCAATAAAAATGGAGCTGGGAGTTGATCAAGTAAGTCGTTTAGTTCCTCTTCTTGGATGACATCATTCGGTGGTAAATATAGGCTACAAACTGTAATTAGACATGCGGTGTGAATTCTCACAGCAACAGCCTGAAGAGTAGTTTTTAATTGATGTGCTGTACTGGGATATGTGTTTGATGTAATTATACAAACTCCACCAGATACAGCTGCATCACCACCATTATCCTTTCTAAAACATTGAAACCCACGCATTTTGGTGATAACAGTGGGCTTCAGGAATGTTTCCTGGAGTGCCACACATGCGGGGTTATAGGCTGTCATAATGGATTTGATATCATCAATTCGAGGCCGAAAACCACGACAATTCCATGAAAGAAAGGAAGTCATTAATGGAATACACTCTATCCATTGTCACTATTTCTCAATGTCATCTCAGATGAATCTTCCAACATGAAATCATCATCTGAAGGATGCAGTTTGACAGAGTCTGCATCCATAGACAGAAGAGCTTTTCTGGCAGTTAAGGAAGACTTTCGAACGCCTTCCTTGGCCAGTTTTAATTTTCTAGCCTTTAAAGTTGCTGGATTTTGCCAAAGTTGATTTGGCAATTAGAGGTGCAGAAATGTCTGTCGTTTTTGCTTTGGGAGCAATCTAACTGTAGGAATAGAGTTTGTGTCGGTTTGGGTGCTGCAGGATCAGGTTATTTTTTGGTTATATGAGCGTAACTAACACCTGGAGTGGGAGTACGGGAATTAACTAATCGGCGAGCTTCTAAATAGGAAATATTGTTCTTGATTTTGATGGTAACAATTTCCTTTTCCTGCTGCCAAACGGGACAAGATCTAGAATAAGAAGTGTGGTTACCTTTACAGAAGGGGATCGAGTTTGCGAGGCTTAGTGCCAGAAGCTGAGGCTTCTATAACTAATTTTCATACCTTGCAACTCGAAGCTTTGAACTCAAGTCTACCTTCCAGCAGCCGCCACCTGCCTCAGTAGACGAGCCACAGAACCATACCTTGATGAGGCGAGTAGTCTCGCCGGCACCCACACACTTATTATGGCAAACATTCTCGTAGAAGATTTGTAACAATTCCTTTACGAACCGTCAAGTCCTATACTATTCCTCAATATCCCAGCTCTCGACCGGACCATCGTCAGAAGCACGCTGGTATTCCATCATAGGAATGTCGTCCGACGCAATGGACATTATCCTTTTCAAGATAGACCAGTTGCGCCGGTCCAGGATGGTACTCAAGCTTTCGCTCTTGTACACCAGCTTACTCCTTTCCTCCGAGGTCCTGGTACAAGACAGCACGAAGTGGAGACAATCTCCACAACATTGCACGAGCGACATAACTCGCTAATCGGATACCCTCGCTTATGAAGGTATTCCGGCACACGTCCGTGTCCTGTCGCTATTTGGGCAACGATAGCATTACCGAAGACTCTTTTGTCAGAGACAGTTTCAAAGAATTTGTAGGTCTGACGACCCACCTCTTCATTATCCCATCTCAGCTGCCATACACGCAGTGCTTCTTTATGCAGCACCTTTGACAGGTGCGACCTTGGACGTGACAGGTCCAGCGTTGGCTCTGGAAGATTCGCAGCCTCTTTGGCCAGTAAGTCGGCTCTTTCGTTTCCGAAAGTGCCAACATGTGCTCGCACGTAATGCAAGCGTACCTCTCTTTTGCTAATGGCTTCCTGGTATGAGTCCTTCGCTTTATTAACCAAGATGTTCTGGTTATTTGGATCGGCCAGGAGTAAAGGAAGACAACGAATCACTGTATATGTGACAAGTGCTGTTGCCTGGGTGTACTTTGAGCCAGTCTAGCGCCAGTCTCAGCGCCGAAATCTCCGCTTGGAAGACGGAGTTCTCGTTACCAAGTCGAGCACCAAAATTTGCAATCTCATGCCCAAAGTACAAGATGGTGAACCCAATACCAATCTTACCATCAATGCCTGATCCATCAGTAAAAATTTCCAGACCCTCGCCAGTTGGCTTTTCAATATCGAAAGGCACACTACAACGCTCCGCTGGGTGACATGACAGAATGTCTACCCTCTGCTCAATAGCATCTGACCGCAGATTTTCCTCGTAAAAGACATATGGCCTGCGCTCTACCAATACCATCAGCTTTGCATATTCTATGCCTGCTTTAATATCCAGCGGTAGGACGCCCGCTAGCACTTGTACAGCAGCTGTAGAAACTGTCCTGTAGCATCTGGTGAATGCCATGAGTGCCGGTCTTTGAACACTCTGTAGGTGGCCACAGAAGGTCTTACAGTCCAATCTGTGTCCCCATGCCCTACACCAAAAAAGAGCCATTCTCTCGGTTCCACTCCTATAAAGGCGTTTGAGTAATTCAGGCTCTCGCCCGAATAGAACCCTAGCCGTTCGTTGGAGTGCCATTGTGACGTTCACAATATTTTGCCTCACCTCCTTTAAATGGGAGTTGAATGTGAGGGCGCTATCGTACGTTACACCCAGGAATTTTAGCTCCTGCACGGACTTTATGGAGGTTCCGTCCCACCGGAAGACTGGCGGTCTTTTTAATTTCCGCTTTCTGGAGACCGTGAGGGCCCCCATTTTGCTCGGATTGAATACCAGCTTAAAAGTTTTTCCCCATTTGCTGAGTGCATTAAGGGCTATTTCCGCATTTTTCTCGAGCTTTGCTCGTGAGTCACCAGCCGCGACCAGTAGCATGTCGTCAGCGAAGGCTATCAACCTCGTATCATTCGGCATGTCCAGTCGCAAAGCGCTGTCTGCAACAATGTTCCAGAATAGTGGTCCACTACATGACCCTTGCGGTACACCTCTGCTAGAATCGAAAATCAAATTTTCTTTCGAGCCTTTATAAATTATCTTTCTGTCTTCCAAGTAGGACTTCACCAGCATATAAACATTATGAGGACATCGTGCTTGGCCAAGGAGGAACATTACTCCAGGTCTCCACACGCTATCAAAAGCACCCTGTACATCTAGCGATATTAGGCTAACGTACTTTCCTGTCTCCTGAAAATACCTGATTGTGTCATTAAGACACACGTGTGCCGTGTCACACGAGCTGCCCGGCCTAAAACCGTGTTGGGCAGGGTGAAGTGCCTGCGACTTCACCAGATGATGGTAAATTCTTTGAGTTAGGAGTTTGTCCAGTACTTTGCCTAAACTAGAGACAGTAGACAAATCGGCCTGTAGGATCGCGCCTCAGACGCGATCTTCCCTTGTTTTACGAAAAGGACCAACTTGGCATGTTTCCAAGATCTTGGAAAATGCTTCAGAAATAGGCATTTGTTGAAGAGGAGTACAAACATTCCCGTATTACAATCGAAAATAGTTTGCACCACCTCGACCGGGACATTGTCGAGACCCGGGGCCTTTTTCTTTGCCATAGATTTAATGACCGACTTAATTTCCACTTTAGTAAATGGTCGATCATCGCCTCCACCGCAATAGGAGTCCGCTATACTCCTCATGCCTTTTTGCTCAACACTCTCTTGGTCCGATTCATCCACAGGGAATAAACCAGCTACAATCGTTTTTACGGTTTCCTCTTCGCAGTTGCTCAGAGTCCCGTCAGGCAATTTGACGCTACTCATTGGTGTGCTTTTGACAGCCTTACCAACCGCTATCTTGTATGGCAGAGACCACACATTAGATCTCATTTGCTTTTGGCAGAATTTGTCCCAGTTCGACTCTTTTTTCGAAATAATGAGTCGTTTGTACTGGGCCGCAGATCTATTATACAGCGTTTTTCTGGCCCTGCGCTCATCGGAGTCGGAACATTTCTGAAACCGCCTCCTCAACGCTCGTGTTTTACTCCGTAGCACTGTTAGCTCGTCATCCCACCATGGAACCTGCTTTCTAGCGGTCGTGCTAGTACGAGGCCTGAGCCTTCTTTCGCAGATCCCCTGTAGCACCTGGGTAATGTTTTCCACTACCTCGTCTAGGTCTTTGCCCTCTTTAGCACGTATGATCTTATCGTTGAGATCGGGTACTTTTTTATTAAAGTCTGCACCCAATCTCTGAAGGCGATATTTCCCTAGTTTAAATTTACCACTATTCTTGTTCTGCATAAGCTTAGGTGCTAGCCTGAAGGAGATGTAGTTGTGATCACTCAAGCAATTTTCAACTACTTTCCACGATGAGAAGGACGACTGTAGAGCGCCCGTCGTCACCGACAGGTCAATCCAGCTCCTCCCATTTACAGTTTCAAAGGTCGGCCTGGAGGTCGCATCATTTAATAAAACGAGGTCGTTTCGAATAAGAAACTCCACAAGGGCTTCCCCTCGTTTCGTCCCCACTCTAGACGGACACTCGGGATCCCACATTTGATGCCTCGTGTTGAAATCACCTCCTATGAGAACCCTCGTGTGGAACCGTATGATCTTTTCGAGGGTCTCCAAATAGCCGCCAATGTCTGCTCTTGGAGGGACATAGACTGATACCACCAGTAGCGATTGGCGCAGATCTTTGATCTCTACCGCTACGATATGAGTATCCACATGTCTGGTCCAGACGCTGAGTTTGGTGTTATTAACGACAACCGCAGCCATTCCGTCGGCGATGTGAGCCACCGAACTGGTCTGGGGAAAGACTGCGATCTCGCCGTCCACCAAATACGGCTCTTGCAGGAGAAGGATTTCGGACGAACCCATTTCCGACTCCTTTAAAATCTCCAGAGTGGCCGCCTTCGATCTTGCGAGATTAATCTGCAAAATGCCATACTCTAAGCAGTTGAGTGTATCAACCATAGTTTGTGCGAGAGCGTAATCTCTCACATTCCCGTTTATATTGCGGGCAGCGGACGTCAACCGCCTTGTGTCCACCGTTTAATTTCAGTTTGAATTGCTTGTTGGCCCTTACGCAGTTGGCGCAACAAACTTCCTTCTTTGGGCATTCTTTGAAGGCATGTTCTCCTGCGCATATAGTGCAGGTTTGTGCCTTCTCTGGGCATTTAGACTGCAGGTGGCCAAACCTACAGCATTTGAAGCACCTCGTTGGTTCAAGGAATTCCTTGACCCTGTGCTTCTGCCAGCCGCAGCTGACTTTTCCCTTCTTGATGAATGCTTTGAAAACTTCGGGCGCTGTTTCCAGCACCCAATGCTTCTCTGACCCTTTTCCTTTTAACTTGAAAACCACTTTCATGTGGCCTTCAGGGATTTCATTTTGTTCCCTTAGTCCTTCGAGGACTTCCTTCTCGCCGTCTTCACCCGGCAAGTCGTATATCATCACTCTAGGGAGTCTCCGTGCAGGCTCCCTAGCTTCCACTCGTTCCCCAAGCACTTCGATGATTTTTTTGGTCATCTTTTCGCGATCTTCTGAGTTCTTTAACTCGATCGCGACCCCGTTATTATTTAGGGGTTTAAGTCCTTGGACTGCCACGCCCAGTTTCCTCGGATCAATAGACGTTTTTAAAGCGTTCTTTACCCCGTCAGAGGTCAACTCTGTACCCGGCTTCGGGTACACTAAGAGGGCATTCGTCGGGGCCCTCTTTTTCCCCTTGCTTTTGGCTGCATCCGCATAGGACCTGGTCTGGCCCTTTCCGGTGCTGCCTGTCATTGTGGGTTTTGCTGCAGGGGTCACTCCTGCCTTCTGGGTAGTAGTGAGACTCTTCTGAGTCTCGGCCTTTTTTGGCCTGTTTCTCTTGCGAGAAACCTTGGTCCAGCTTTCTTTTGCCTGGACCCCCTTCTCCTCATTACAGGCCTTTTCTGGCTCTGTCTGAGTCTCTATCGAAACCATTGCTGGTTTCGCGTCCGTGCACTTTTTAGGGGCTTCCTCTAGCCATAGCCAAGTGTTCAACAAGTGCCTCGACGACACTTGTGTCGACGTTGTAGCGCCGACATAGCTTCAGCAGATCGCACTGAAAAGTGCGTTTTTTTACAATTTTGGTACTCTTTTTAGGGCTTTTGTTCATGATAATCGCTTTATAATAATGCAATAACTGATGTAACCATATAAGAGAAAGAAATTTGAGCTTTGTTCGGCTCAGCTACCAAACTTAATTGGTTTCTTCCAGTTTGACCGCCTGGGCCGTCCCCGACACGGATCCGCCACCCTTTCCACGCTGCAGTCAAGGGTAACCCGCAAGGCTTCCAGTATGTAGTCCGCCCTACTCCAACATGCTGTGAATCACAGGCTTCCAAGAGATCGGACCAACGTAGGGGCTCAATCCTACGGTCCCTCAATCCATCGGACTGCAGAAACAGTCAATTTCGGAAAGGGGAGGATTTCTCGAAGGCCTCTCACCTCCCTTTCACCCGCTCTCCTAACCGCACAGCATTGCGGGGTCGTTTCTCACAAGCACGACCAGAAACAGTCACGTCTTCACCGCGCAGCTACTAATTTCCATGTCGCGGCGGTCAGCAGAATTTCCACTGACCAAGGGCAGGGCACTAACCCTGTTATCCCAAGGCTGGTACTTTCCCACTTTGGAATTTAAACCAGACCACACGCTCCACTTCCACTTTTGCATTGACAGCTAGACGCCTCCCTCGATCTTATATTTCATTTTTGTGCGGTGTATTGACCCATGCCACATTACACTAATACGCACCATTCACACACCAATTCCTTTATATTAATAACTAGAAATAAAAACAAGCTTTCATTGCGTCACTAATGCGGTGGACTGCCGCACCAGATCCCACATTCATTGCCTTAAACATTAGGAAAATATAATAGACTACACACATATTGCCACTTTCATACTTAAATTTCATGTGTTAAACACATTCGCTGCCACAGTCCTTCTTGGCTACCTTTTAAAAACCCACATAACACGAGTCTGCAGGCCGGAAAACGTAGCGAACTACAATTCCCTTTCATAGGACAGCTTTTACAGCCCACATATGCTCGAAGCATTCACCATGACTATTTCTCAAAAAAAGCCGAAAAGGTCCGTGTCCCTTTCCGTTATAAAATCTGCCATTTTGCGGAATAGTCGGAAAATAGTATTAATCAAGCATATCCGGTTGCCAGCCGGAAGACGATATCTATATTGAGCTTTCCATAAAATAATAGTAAATCCCATAAAAACGCCGAAGAACTCGGCGGAAAGCTCTCAAAGCATATCCAAAGAGGCCTCAGTGAGAGAGGGTAGCCAGCCCTCGCACTTCCTCCTCTCGTCTTTTCTTCACGACTGCACTGCCTTTACAGTTGACACACACTTCTTTGGCTTCGCAAGTGGTACTTTCATGGCCAACGTCAGAACAAAGGGCACATATGAGTTTTCCTCTGCAAGCCATTTTAGAGTGTCCAAATCGTTGGCACTGGAAGCATCTTAGCGGATTAGGGATAAAAGGCCGTACTGAACATCGCATATAAGCCACTTTAATGTTTTGTGGCAAGTCTGGTGTAGAGAATGTCAAAATGAGATGCTTTGTGTTAATACAATGCCATCTCTCTTTATCGTAATTCTTTTCACAGCGCAGACTTTTGTGATTTCAAATTTTCCAGTATTTCTTCGGTGGGAGTATGAAACAAGTCCTCCGAAGAAATAACACCTCGTGAAAAATTTAAATTTCTATGCGGTTCCACAGTTACTGCCATGTCACCAATTGCTTTCAAGTTTTGCAGTAGTACTGATTGTTTGTCTGATGCTGTCTCTATTAATAAAACACCCGATCGTAACTTCTTAATAGATTTAACTTCTCCCAAGTAAGAAGTTATACACTTTTCAATGAGGAAAGGTGAAACATATTCGAAGGTATTTCCAATTCTGGTAATTATAAAATACTTCGCACTACAATTTGACATTTGTTGCTCCCGGGGGAGTGAGGAGAAAGTTTTTTTTATCCATATAGGATGAATATGAATTCAGGGACCAGACGGCACCACCCACCACGGAGCCCTACGAGGGGATACATGTTAACTGTACCAGTGCTAGTCAGTCCCTATACGCTCACGGTACATCCCTGAAGTGGACTCCACCCTTAACGAGTCACCCAGTAGATGTACCGATCGCTTGATCCATAAAGCCGATTGATGTGCTGAGGACCACAACACACCTCCCGTTTACCTGAAGCAGAGGCCAAAGCAATGTGTTGGTCTCAGGAGGCCTCAATTACCAGGATCCTCCTTTCCAGGGACACGGGTCTCCACGCACGGCAAACACGTGGGTGATTTAGTCCTCAAGAGTAGCTAATAGCAACAGAGCGGCGAAAGCTACTCAAGGGGAGCCCTCAACCTCTTACGAGGCAACCACACTGAGGGAGAAAAATAAGAAAAAGCAGAAGAGTAGAGGAGAGAAGAAAATAAAGAAGAGGAAAGATCACTAGGGTACCTCGGGATTGTGACACCCGTGTTTACCTAAAGAAGGTAAACCCCCTGAGGGGGTGGCTCTCCAGGAGACATTCCTGAAGCCCACTGTTTTCACCAAAATGCGTGGGTTTCAATGCTTTAGAAATGATTATGGTGGCGATGTTGCTGTGTCTGGTGGAGTTTGTATAATTACATCAAACAATTACCCCAGTACAGCACATCAGTTAAGAACTAGACTCCAGGCCGTGGCTGTGAGAATCCACACCACATATCTAATAACAGTATGTAGTCTTTACTTACCACCGAATGATGTCATCCAAGCAGAAGAACTGAATGACTTGGTTGATCAACTCCCAACTCCATTTTTATTGCTTGGTGATTTTAACGGTCATAATTTTCTGTGGGGTAGTGATGATACGAATTCTCGTGGTCGACAGATAGAGCAGTTCATTTCTGACCATAGCCTCAGTCGTCTAAACACCAACGAGAAAACTTATTTTCACGAACCTACACGGACATTTCACTCTCTGGACTTAGCTATATGTTCTCCATCACTCTTGCCGTTGCTAAATTTTGAAGTTGGAAATGACCTCTACAATAGTGATCATTTCCCTCTAATCGTGTCTCAGGCTGGAAGTAATAGTGTGTGTCACAAACCACCTAATTATGTGTACAGTCGAGCCGATTGGTCACTTTTCACGCAATTGTCTGTGATCAGTGGGACAAGAGTGAAGACAGATGTGATAGATGATGCCGTTAAATATGTCACCGACACAATAATCAGAGCTGCGGATGTTGCTATCCCTAAAAATTCCATCATTCCACATAAACACAGTAAACCTTGGTGGAATGAAAAGTGTCAACTCTACTATAAGAAACAAAGGAAGCAATGGAATATATTCCGAAGATACCCTACTACGGAGAATCTTGTTGCTGTTAAAAAAGCCAAAGCTGAAGCTCGAAAAGTTAGACGTCAGAGTCAAAGAGAATCTTGGATTCGCTACGTGTCGTCAATCAATTCATCGACAACAAGTCAACAATTATGGAGGAAAGTTAAAGCAGCCAATGGTATTTATCAGGATTATTCCATTCCTGTATTAAAAACCGGAGCTGCAATACACTCCTCAGCGGTAGATATTGCTAATGTCATCGGTGAAACCTTTGCTAGTGTTTCCAGCTCTGATTCATATAATCCTACTTTTCTAAGGATTAAAAGAATCGCTGAGCGGACACCTCTAAGCTTTCATGATCGTTATATTCTACCCTATAATTGTGATTTTGAACTGTCAGAATTGAAGTCTGCTTTATCTAAAGCAAACGACACTAGCCCAGGACCAGATGGAATCTCGTATCAAATGCTCCTTCATTTAAATCATGATTCTTTATTAAACATACTTTCATTGTTTAATAGAATCTGGACTGAGCATGCTTATCCTACTTCATGGAGAGAAGCGATAGTGATTCCAATATTGAAGCCTGGAAAAGATTCATCTGACCCTCTGAGTTATCGTCCAATAGCTCTCACGAGTTGCTTATGCAAAACATTTGAGCGTATGGTCAATGCTAGACTCATTTACGTCTTAGAGAAGAATAATTGCATACATCTTCATCAAAGCGGATTTCGAAGAGGACGATCCACTATAGATAACATAGTAGATCTAGAATCCCGAATTCGAAATGCTTTCGTGAGGAGAAACCATCTCGTTGCAATTTTCTTCGACGTTGAGAAAGCATATGATCGTACATGGCGCTATGGTATCCTCCGTACTCTACATAATCTTGGCTTTAAGGGTAATCTTCCGATATTTATCCAAAATTTTCTGGCCTCACGCGTTTTTAAAGTGCGCGTTGGAAGTACAATTTCCAATACATTTAGTCAAGCTGAGGGTGTCCCTCAAGGTAGCATTTTAAGCGTAACCCTTTTTATTCTTTTCATCAGTGACATACTACATCAATTACCATCTTCTGTTCATGGCACTTTATATGTTGATGACTTACAAATTTAATATCAGGGTTCAAACATGAATATAATTGGGAGACAATTGCAAACAGCTGTAAATAATTTAACCACTTGGTGTGAACGGAATGGTCTTAGTATATCTCCTAGTAAGAGTTGCTGTGTCCATTTCTGTAGGAAAACTAGTCTTCATCCCGATCCTGTGCTTCACATAAGCAATAGACCTATTCCTGTGGTCAAGGAGATAAAATTCCTTGGCGTGATTTTTGACAAGAAGTTAACTTTCCTTCCGCATGTTTTACATCTGCGGAAGAAATGTGAGCGACTGCTTAACATCCTCAAGGTGCTTTCGAATACATCTTGGGGTGCAGATCGCACATCACTCCTAAGAATTTATCAGTCTTTAATTTTATCTCGAATTAACTACGGCTGTGTTGCTTATGGATCAGCTAGACTCTCCATCTTACGCAGATTTGACACTGTTCACCATACTGCTTTAAGGATATGCTGTGGAGCTTTTCGCACATCACCCGTCCAGAGTCTATATGTAATTTGCCACCAATTGCCATTAGACCTGCGGCGGATGCAGCTGTCTCTTAATTATTATTCAAAAATCATGTCCTCACCTCATCATCCCTTGTATTCCACGATTCCAAGTGCTGCTCTTAAGAGATTATATAATGCTAGACCATCAAGCATTCAACCTTTTCTCTCTCGTATTAAATCCATTATATTGCTTTCTGACCTATGTGATGTCCGAATCGAGTCTACCGACCTTTTCGCATATCCCCCTTGGTATGATCCACACATTATTGTGCGTAATCCCTTTGGAAGTAATAAAAAATCAGACACAAATACTGCTATTCTTTAACAGCTTTATTCATTCCATCGCTGTCAGTATACTATGTACACTCCAGTATTTACGGATGGATCCAAATGTCCAGGATCAGTTGGTTGTAGAGTGTCTCTTGATGATACCTCGTACAGTTATAGCCTTCATAAATCCTGCTCCATCTTTACCGCTGAGGCTACGGCTTTATACCGAGCACTTCAGCTACTACAAACTAAAAATGAACGTAAATTCTGTGTGTACACTGACAGTATGAGTGTATTAGAAGCTTTGAGGAATAACAACTATAATTGCCATCCAGTTGTGTCTAAGATATTCATATTAATCGATACTGTTACTAACAAGGGATTTGAGATACTATTTTGTTGGATACCAAGCCACATAGGAATAGATGGCAATGAGAAAGCTGATGCTGCCGCTAGATCTGCAGCTACTTCCATTTTGCCTTCAATACCATCAATGGACATGAGAAAAGGATTCAAACATTTCATACATTCGCTTTGGCAGGAATCCTGGGACCTGGAAGTGAGCAACTAACTCCATTCCATATTTTCATACATCATTCCATTATCTGTTTTATCTCCACGAAGCGCAGATGTCAGACTGACTCGCCTTCGAATTGGTCACACGCGTTTCACCCACAAACATTTGATCTTAAGTGATCTCCAATCGTGGTGTGAAAAGTGTGATGAACCATTTACATTATATCACATTTTAATTGTGTGCCCAGATTTTAACCATCAGCGTTTTAGATATTTTAATAGTAACATTTTAACATTAGAAGATCTGCTTGGGGAACCTCCCCATTGCAACCTATTTGCGTTTTTAAAAGACATAGGATTTATGAATTTTATCTGATTTAGAAATATTTTACTTAAATATAAAATTTTTAATTTTTTACATGTGTATATTGTATGTTTACAAACTTTTAATATACATTTATCTATATTTCTATTTTATACCTTTCATAGACATTTTAACTATATTTCTATTTTATACCTCTAATATACATTTTAACTATATTTCAACTTTGTACTTTTAATGTACATTTTAACTATATTATTATTTAATTCTTTTAATGGGTTTAAAAAACTGGTGTAAGCTATCTTGTGTTTGGCGCAGCTTGCCCTTATCTGGACCTTGCGCCATAAAAACCAACCAACCAACCATCTGTCCTCGCTGAGCTCGCCTTAGGACACCTGAGTTACCTTTTGACAGATATACCGCCCCAGTTAAACTCCCTGCCTGAGGCTGTCCTCGGAGCGGATCGCGCCGGGTGTCTACGACCCGGCGCTTTGTGCTAGAAACGTGGTCCCTTCAGACCGCTCTCCGCTTCACCGAGTCAGTAAAAACACGATGAAAGTAGTGGTATTTCACTGACGATGGCCGAAACCATCTCCCACTTATACTACGCCTTTCATGTCTTTTCACAGAGTCAGACTAGAGTCAAGCTCATCAGGGTCTTCTTTCCCCGCTGATTCTGCCAAGCCCGTTCCCTTGGCTGTGGTTTCGCTAGATAGTAGATAGGGACAGAAGGGGATCGAGTTTGCGAGGCTTAGTGCCAGAAGCTGAGGCTTCTATAACTAATTTTCATACCTTGCAACTCGAAGCTTTGAACTCGAGTCTACCTTCCAGCAGCCGCCACCTGCCTCAGTAGACGAGCCACAGAACCATACCTTGATGAGGCGAGTAGACTCGCCAGCACCCACTCACTTATTCTGGCATTCATTCTCGTTAAAGATTTGTTTTATAAATTCTTTTACGAACCGTCAATTCCTATGCTATTCCTCAATATCCCAGCTCTCGACCGGACCATCGTCAGAAGCACGCTGTTATTCCATCATTGGAATGTCATCCGACACAATGGACATTATCCTTTTCAAGATAGACCAGTTGCGCCGGTCCAGGATGGTACTCAAGCTTTCGCTCTTGTACACCAACTTACTCCTTTCCTCCGAGGTCCTGGTACAAGACAGCACGAAGTGGAGACAATCTCTCACAACATTGCACGAGCGACATAACTCGCTAATCGGATACCCTCGTTTATGAAGGTATTCCGGCACACGTCCGTGTCCTGTCGCTATTTGGGCAACGATAGCATTACCGAAGACTCTTTTATCAGAGACAGTTTCAAAGAATTTGTAGGTCTGACGACCCACTTCTTCATTATCCCATCTCAGCTGCCATACCCGCAGTGCTTCTTTATGCAGCACCTTTATCAGGTGAGACCTTGGACGTGACAGGTCCAGCGTTGGCTCTGGAAGATTCGCAGCCTCTTTGGCCAGTAAGTCGGCTCTTTCGTTTCCGAAAGTGCCAACATGTGCTCGCACGTAGTGTAAGCGTACCTCTCCCCCCTCAGGGGGTTTACCTTCTTTTGGTAAACACGGGTGTCACAATCCCGAGGTACCCTAGTGATCTTTCCTCTTCTTTATTTTCTTCTCTCATCTACTCTTCTGCTTTTCCTTCCTTTTCTCCCTCAGTGTGGTTGCCTCGTAAGAGGTTGAGGGCTCCCCTTGAGTAGCTTTCGCCGCTCTGTTGCTATTAGCTACTCTTGAGGACTAAATCACCCACGTGTTTGCCGTGCGTGGAGACCCGTGTCCCTGGAAAGGAGGATCCTGGTAATTGAGGCCTCCTGAGACCAACACATTGCTTTGGCCTCTGCTTCAGGTAAACGGGAGGTGTGTTGTGGTCCTCAGCACATCAATCGGCTTTATGGATCAAGCGATCGGTACATCTACTGGGTGACTCGTTAAGGGTGGAGGCCACTTCAGGGATGTACTGTGAGCGTATAGACCTGGCTATCACTGGTGCAGCTGGTCTGCATCCCCTTGTTGGACTCGGTGGTGGGTGGTGCCGTCAGGTTCCGAATATTCCATCTCTAATATGGAAACATTTATTTTCTCTTCTCTCCCACGGGAGCATACTTTGAAATTACTGAAAGCAAAATTTTATATTGTTAAACGGAAATAGGGTACATTTGATAATGTATCCCCTTTCCTAATCCAAAAAGGTATCAGTGGCAATATTGGTGAAGTAAGGAGCATTCGTAAACTTCGTTCTGGTGATTTAATGGTAGAAGTTGCTTCAGATGCACAAGCAACTCTCATAAGCAACTTGAAAATGCTTGCTAACCTTGAGGTGTCAGTCGAACCTCATATGAACCTTAACTTTTCGCGTGGTGTGGTATCCGCCAAGGATTTGTTAAATACGCCTGCGGACGAGATCTTAGAAAATCTCAAGGATCAAAAGGTCTGTGCTGTAAAACGCATAACTGTCAGACGTGATGGACAAGTCATCGACACTAAACATCTCGTACTGACATTTGCGACGCCAGACCTACCGCAGCATATTAAAGCTGCGTATATGCATCTATCCGTCAGGCCATTTATTCCAAATCCTTTGCGTTGTTTCCAGTGCCAGAGATTTGGTCACTCCAAAGCGGCTTGCAGGGGCAAACTGACTTGCGCTCGCTGCGCAGCAGTTGGCCATGACAGCTCGTCTTGTACTGCAAAGGAGAGGTGTGTAAACTGTAAAGGTGACCACCCTCCTACGCTAGAAGTTGTCCTAACTGGATACTGGAAAAGGAGATCACTACCACTAAAGTTAAGAATAATTGCTCGTATCCCGAGGCGAGACGTGCTGTTTCAGCTCGTACACCTCAAGCAGGAGTTAGCTACGCAACTGTAGCCGCCAAAGTCACCAGAACGGTTAGTACTCAAACAGATGCTCTGTCACTTCCATTAGTTAAATTACCCCCTAATTATGAGAAAAAGCCAAAATCAACATCCACAACTACTCTACGTAGAAAAGCTTCTACAGCTAGATCTAAAGCCCTAAAGGCTTTAAAACTGAAATCTGCAAAAGGAGGGCCACCCTAGACCCTCCATATCCACCCGTAAAGCCTTATCCCTGGAAGCTGACGCTGTATATCTACATCCCTCTGACGAAGATCTCTCTTTGGAGGAGATGTCAGATGGCATGCCTTCCGGCTCCGGGAAAGGAGCTTTTCTAACTCAACAATAACTTCCTTAGTTTCTTGGAACTGCCATGGTTGGCGTTCTCATCATGATGATATCAAGTCTATAATTTCAGCATACAACCCCGCATGCATTGCCCTTCAGGAGACATTCCTGAAGTCGAGCAATAACTTTGGAATGCGAGGGTTTACATGCTCTAGAAAAGACTGTGGTGATGATGGTGCATTGTCTGGAGGTGTTTGTATATTAACATCCAATACTTACCCCAGCACTGCCCATCCATTAAATACTACTCTACAGGCAGTTGCTGTAAGAATTTATACTTCATGCTTATTAACTGTCTGTAGTTTATATCTACCACCACATGATGTCATCTGCCAAGAGGAACTCGATGCATTAATAGATCAGCTGCCAACACCATTTCTACTGTTGGGTGACTTTAACGGCCATAGTTCTTTGTGGGGAAATGATGATACTAATTCTCGCGGTCGGCAGATAGAGCGTTTTATTTCAGATAACAGTCTCTGTCTGCTTAATACCGACGAGAAGACATATTTCCATGTACCCACGAGAACATTTCATTCTCTCGATCTTGTTATTTGTTCTCCATCTCTTCTGCCATTGTTAAATTTAAATGTAGGAAATGATCTGCATAATAGCGATTATTTTCCTCTCGTCATCTCCCAGACTGGAGGTAGTAGAGTAGAACAATGTCTACCTACTTACGTGTACAGTCGGGCGGATTGGACGTTGTTTGCGCAATTGGCAGTCGTTGATGATGACATGGTTTTGATCGAAGATATTGATATTGCTGTTTATAAAGTCACTGAAACAATTAAGAATGCAGCTGATGCATCAATACCTAAAAGTTCCTCTATACCACACAGGCATTGCAAACCTTGGTGGAACAAAGAATGCCAAGAGACATATAAAAAACAGAGGAAGTTATGGGGGCTATTCAGAAGATACCCCACAACGGAGAATCTTATCGCCTTTAAGAGAGCAAAGCATTAGCTCGCAGAGCTCGTCGTCGAAGTCAGAAGGAATCTTGGTCTTGCTATGTGTCATCAATAACTTCTTCCACATCCAGTAAACAGTTGTGGAGAAGAGTAAAGCAGCCAATGGAATCTATAGGGAATCTTCTATTCCTATATTAAAATCCGGAGCTGCTGTGTATTCTTCTCCTAAGGACATCGCTAACGTTCTTGGTGAAACCTTTGCTAGTGTCTCAAGCAACGACTCTTATAGTCCTTCGTTCTTAAGGACTAAGAGTCGCGCTGAGCGAATACAAATTCGTTTCAACCATGGACAAGCTTTTCCGTACAACTGTAAATTTCGGATGTTGGAATTGAAAAAGCATTACAGCAGGCCAATGATACTAGCCCAGGACCTGATGGAATCAGCTATCAAATGCTTCGCCATTTAAGTCCAGGCTCACTGTTGAACATGCTGTTTTTGTTTAACAGGATCTGGACTGAAAATAAATTCCCATTATTTTGGAGCAGAAGCAATAGTGATTCCGATCCTTAAGGCTGGTAAAGATCCTTCTGTTCCTTCACATTATCGACCAATAGCTCTGACGAGTTGCTTATGTAAGACTCTCGAACGTATGGTCAACGCCCGTCTCGTATATGTCTTAGAAAAAAATAAATGTATACATATCAATCAGAGTGGCTTCCGTAAAGGAAGATCCACTCTAGATAATATTACTCATTTGGAAACGCAGATCCGCAATACTTTTGTGCGGAGGAATCATCTCGTTTCCATTTTCTTTGACATAGAGAAGGCTTACGACCGTACGTGGCGTTATGGAATTCTCCGTAGGATGTATGATCTTGGCTTTAGGGGTAATTTGCCGATATTTATACAAAACTTTTTACGCTCTCGTGGTTTTAAAATTCGTATGTGTACGTTTTTGTCCAATACTTTTAACCAACCTGAAGGTGTTCCTCAGGGAAGTATTTTAAGTGTCACCCTTTTTAATCTTCATATAAATAGCATTCTTCATCAACTTTCACCTTCTGTTCATGGTACTTTGTACGTTGATGACCTGCAAATATCGTGTGAAGGATCTAACATGAATTTAATTGAGAGACAATTACAAACATCTGTTAATAAAATTGCTGCATGGTGTGCTGAGAATGGCCATACATTGTCTCCTAGCAAGAGCAAATGTGTCCATTTCTGCAGGAAGACTAGTCTCCACAATGATCCCGTAATTCGTATAAACAACACACCTATACCTGTGGTCAGTGAGGTAAAATTCCTCGGAGTGATATTTGACCGTAAATTAACCTTTCTTCCGCATGTTCTAATTTTGCGGAAGAAGTGTGAGCGATCACTCAATATCCTCAAGGTGCTTTCAAATACATCTTGGGGTGCTGATCGCACGTCACTCCTCCGAGTTTATCAATCCTTAATTTTATCCCGCATAGACTATGGTTGTGTTGTTTACGGATCCGCTAGGTCTTCTGTTTTGCGCCGACTGGACACTGTCCATCATTCTGCTCTGAGATTATGTTCAGGCGCATTCCGCACATCACCCGTTCAGAGTCTGTATGCAATATGCCAACAATTGCCATTAGACCTGAGACGAATGCAGCAGTCTCTCAATTATTATGCTAAAATCAAGTCGACACCTAATCATCCGATATGTTCCATGGTTCCAAATACCTCTCTCACGAGATTATACGATGCTCGTCCAATGAGCATCCCACCGTTTCTAACACGAGCCAAATCACATCTGTGGCTGACAGACCTATGTGATGTTCGGATAGAGTCTGTTGATCCATTTGCTCATCCGCCTTGGTATAACCCAACAAATATATTTATTAATACCTTTGCTCAATATAAAAAATCGGACACAACACCTATTGTTTTTTAACAGCTATTTTTCTCTCACCGCTGTCAGTACAAATCCTATAAACCTGTATTCACAGATGGTTCAAAAACAGCAGGACATGTGGGCTGTGGAATTTTTATTAACAATGCAGCTTTTAGTTACAGCCTACATTCATCCTTCTCCATCTTTACTGCTGAAGCAACAGCAATTTACTACGCGCTTCAGCATGTGAATACAGATGATTATAAAAAATATTGTATATACACTGACAGCATGAGTATTATTGAAGCTTTGAGGAACGGTAGTGTTACATGTCATCCAGTTGTGTCGAGAGTTTTTAGAGCATTGGATTCCCTTGCTGGCAAGGGATACAAAATAATATTTTGTTAGATACCAAGTCATGTAGGTCTTGATGGAAACGAGAGAGCGGATGCAGCTGCAAAGGCTGCTGAAGATCCAGTTTTACTATTTATTCCGCTCTCAGATGTGAGAAAGGGTATTAAAAGGTTTATTTATTCCCTTTGGGATGAATCATGGAACTTGCAGGTCGGAAACAAACTCCGTACCATTTTCTCATCACTCACCTCATTATCTGTTTTACCGTTACGAAGTGCAGATGTTAGATTGACTCGACTTCGTATCGGACACACACGTTTCACACACAGACATTTGTTTCTAAGTGAACTAAAACCATGGTGTGAAACGTGTGATGAACCACTCACTGTACATCATATTTAATTGCATGTCCATATTTTTAACCAATATCGTTTACTCTTTTTAAATGTGATATTTTAAATTTGTGTGATTTGCTTGGGAACCACCCCACAGTAACCTATTTGCCTTTTTGAGGGGAATAGGTTTTTTACTTCATATTTAATTGATATATACTTTTCAGTTTTTCCTTTTATATTTTTAATTGGATTTTAATGTAAACGTATACATTTATTTTTGTGTTTTAAAGTTTTAATGTTGCTTGGGTTTTAAAAATAATGTTGAAAAATGATACATAAATAAATAAAATAAAATATCCTTTTCAAAACCCTCTTCTTGGCGCAGCATGTCCATTTTTGGATTTTGCGCCATAAAACCCAACCAACCAACCAACCGTACCTCTCTTTTGCTAATGGCTTCCTGGTATGAGTCCTTCGCTTTATTAACCAAGATGTTCTGGTTATTTGGATCGGCCAGGGAGTAAAGGGATGACAACGAATCACTGTATATGTGACAAGTGTTGTTGCCTGGGTGTACTTTGAGCCAATCTAGCGCCAGTCTCAGCGCCGAAATTTCCGCCTGGAAGACGGAATTCTCGTCACCAAGTCGAGCACCATAAGTAACAATCTCATGCCCAAAGTACAAGATGGTGAACCCTATACCAATTTTACCATCAATGCCTGATCCATCTGTAAAGATTTCCAGACCCTCGCCAGTTGGCTTTTCACTATCAAAAGGCACACTACAACGCTCCGCAGGGTGACATGACAGAATGTCTACCCTCTGCTCAATATCGTCTGGCCGCAGATTTACCTCGTAAAAGATATATGGCCTGCGCTCCACCAATACCATCAGCTTTGCATATTCTGTACCTGCTTTTATATCTAGCGGTAGGACGCCCGCTAGCACTTGTACGGCAGCTGTAGAAACTGTCCTGTAGCATCTGGTGAATGCCATGAGTGCCGGTCTTTGAACACTCTGTAGGTGGCCACAGAAGGTCTTACAGTCCAATCTGTGTCCCCATGCCCCTACACCAAAAAGAGCCATTCTTTCGGTTCCACTCCTATAAAGGCGTTTGAGTAGTTCAGGCTCACGCCCGAAGAGAACCCTAGCCGTTCGATGGAGTGCCATTGTGACATTCACAATATTTTGCCTCACCTCCTTTAAATGGGAGTTGAATGTGAGGGCGCTATCGTATGTTACACCCAGGAACTTTAGCTCCTGCACGGACTTTATGGAGGTTCCGTCCCACCGGAAGACTGGCGGTCTTTTTCAATTTCCGCTTTCTGGAGACCGTGAGAACCCTCATTTTGCTCGGATTGAACACCAGCTTAAAAGTCTTTCCCCATTTGTTGAGTGCATTAAGGGCTATTTCCGCATTTTTCTCGAGCTTTGCTCTTGAGTCACCAGCTGCGACCAGCAGCATGTCGTCAGCGAAGGCTAGTAGCCTCGTATCATTCGGCATGTCCAGTCGCAAAGCGCTGTCTGCAACAATGTTCCAGAATAGTGGTCCACTACATGACCCCTGCGGTACTCCTCTGCTAGAAACGAAAATCAAATTTTCTTTCGAGCCTTTGTATATTATCTTTCTGTCTTCCAAGTAGGACTTCACCAGCATATAGACGTTATGTGGACATCGTGCTTGGCCAAGGAGGAACATTACTCCAGGTCTCCACACGCTATCAAAAGCACCCTGTACATCTAGCGAGATTAGGCTAACGTACTTTCCTGTCTCCTGAAAATACCTGATTGTGTCGTTAAGACACACGTGTGCCGTGTCACACGAACTGCCCGGCCTACAGCCATGTTGGGCGGGGTGAAGTGCCTGCGACTTCACCAGATGATGGTAAATTCTTTGAGTTAGGAGTTTGTCCAGTACTTTTCCTAAACTAGACAGTAGACAAATCGGCCTGTAGGATCGCGCCTCAGACGCGATTTTCCCTTGTTTCACAAAAAGGACCAACTTGGCATGTTTCCAAGATCTTGGGAAATGCTTTAGAAATAGGCATTTGTTGAAGAGGAGTACAAACATTCCCGTATTACATTCGAAAATAGTTTCCACCACCTCGACCGGGACATTGTCGGGTCCCGGGGCCTTTTTCTTTGCCATAGATTTAACGACCGACTTAATCTCCACTTTAGTAAATGGTCGATCGTCGCCTCCACCGCAATAGGAGTCCGCTATACTCCTCATGCCTTTTTGCTCAACACTCTCTTGGTCCGATTCATCCACAGGGAATAAACCAGCTACAATCGTTTTTACGGTTTCCTCTTCGCTATTGCTCAGAGTCCCGTCAGGCAATTTGACGCTACTCATTGGTGTGCTTTAGACAGCCTTACCAACCGCTATTTTGTATGGCAGAGACCACACATTTGATCTCATTTGCTTTTGGCAGAATTTATCCCAGTTCGACTCTTTTTTTCGAAATAATGAGTCGTTTATACTGGGCCGCAGATCTATTATACAGCGTTTTTCTGGCCTTGCGCTCATCGGAGTCGGAACATTTCTGAAACCGCCTCCTCAACGCTCGTGTTTTACTCCGTAGCACAGTTAGCTCGTCATCCCACCATGGAACCTGCTTTCTAGCGGTCGTGCTAGTACGAGGCCGAAGCCTTCTTTCGCAGATCTCCTGTAGCACCTGGGTAATGCTTTCCACTACCTCATCTAGGTCTTTGCCCTCTTTAGCACGTATGATCTTATCGTTGAGATCGGGTACTTTTTTATTGAAGTCTGCACCCAATCTCTGAAGGCGATATTTCCCTAGTTTATATTTACCATTATTCTTGTTCTGCATGAGCTTAGGTGCTAGCCTGAAGGAGATGTAGTTGTGATCACTCAAGCAATTTTCAACTACTTTCCACGACGAGAAGGACGACTGTAGAGCGCCCGTCGTCACCGACAGGTCAATCCAGCTCCTCCCATTTACAGTTTCAAAGGTCGGCCTGGAGGTCGCATCATTTAATAAAACGAGGTCGTTTCGAATAAGAAACTCCACAAGGGCTTCCCCTCGTTTCGTCCCCACTCTAGACGGACACTCGGGGTCCCACATTTGATGCCTCGTGTTGAAATCACCTCCTATGAGAACCCTCGTGTGGAACCGTATGATCTTTTCGAGGGTCTCCAAATAGCCGCCAATGTCTGCTCTTGGAGGGACATAGACTGATACCACCAGTAGCGATTGGCGCAGATCTTTGATCTCTACAGCTACGATATGAGTATCCACATGTCTGGTCCAGACGCTGAGTTTGGTGTTATTAACGACAACCGCAGCCATTCCGTCGGCGATGTGAGCCACCGAGCATGTCTGGGGAAAGACTGCGATCTCGCCGTCCACCAAATACGGCTCTTGCAGGAGAAGGATTTCGGACGAACCCATTTCCGACTCCTTTAATATCTCCAGAGTCGCCGCCTTCGATCTTGCGAGATTAATCTGCAAAATGCCATACTCTAAGCTGTTGATTGTATCAACCATAGTTTGTGCGAGAGCGTAATCTCTCACATTCCCGTTTATATTGCGGGCAGCGGACGTCAACCGCCTTGTGTCCACAGTTTAATTTCAATTTGAATTGTTTGTTGGCCCTTACGCAGTTGGCGCAACAAACTTCCTTTTTAGGGCATTCTTTGAAGGCATGTTCTGCACAGATAGTGCAGGTTTGCGCCTTCTCTGGGCATTTGGACTGCAGGTGGCCAAACCTACAGCATTTGAAGCACCTCGTCGGTTCAAGGAATTCCTTGACCCTGTGCTTCTGCCAGCCGCAGCTGACTTTGCCCTTTTTGATGAAGGCTTTGAAAACTTCGGGCGCTGTTTCTAACACCCAATGCTTTTCTGACCCTTTTCCTTTTAATTTGAAGACCACTTTCATGTGGCCTTCAGGATTTCATTTGTTCCCTTAGTCCTTCGAGGACTTCCTTCTCGCCGTCTTCACCCGGCAGATCGTATATCATCACTCTAGGAGTCTCCGTGCAGGCTCCCTAGCTTCTACTCTTTCACCAAGCACTTCAATGATTTTCTTGGTCATTTTTCGCGATCTTCTGAGTTCTTTAACTCAATCGCGACCCCGTTGTTGTTTAGGGTTTAAGTCCTTGGACTGCCACGCCCAGTTTCCTCGGATCAATAGACTTTTTTAATTCACTCTTTACCCCGTCAGAGGTCAACTCTGTACCCGGCTTCGGGTACACTAAGAGGGCATTCGTCGGGGCCCTCTTTTTCCCCTTGCTTCTAGCTGCATCCGCGTAGGACCTGGTCTGGCCCTTTCCGGTGCTGCCTGTCATTGCGGGTTTTGCTGCAGGGGTCACTCCTGCCTTTTGGGGTGTAGTGGGACTCTTCTGAGTCTCGGCCTTTTTTGGCTTGTTTCTCTTGCGAGAAACCTTGGTCCAGCTTTCTTTTGCTTGGACCCCCTTCTCCTCATTACAGGCCTTTTCTGGCTCTGTCTGAGTCCCCATCGAAACCATTACTGGTTTCGCGTCCGTGCACTTTTTTGGGGGGGCTTCCCCTCTAGCCATTGCCAAGTGTTCAACCAGTGCCTCGACGACACTGGTGTCGACGTTGTAGCGCCGACATAATTTGAGCAGATCGCACTGAAAAGTGCGTTTTTTTGTTATCTTAGTACTCTTTTTAGGGCTTTTATTCATATTTATCGCTATATAAATATACAATAACTGATGTAACCATATAAGAGAAAGAATTTGAGCTTTGTTCGGCTCAGCTACCAAACTTAATTGGTTTCTTCCAGTTTGACCGCCTGGGCCGTCCCCGACACGGATCCGCCACCCTTTCCACGCTGCAGTCAAGGGTAACCCGCAAGGCTTCCAGTATGTAGTCCGCCCTACTCCAACATGCTGTGAATCACAGGCTTCCAAGAGATCGGACCAACGTAGGGGCTCAATCCTACGGTCCCTCAATCCATCGGACTGCAGACACAGTCAATTTCGGAAAGGGGAGGATTTCTCGAAGGCCTCTCACCTCCCTTTCACCCGCTCTTCTGACCGCACAGCATTGCGGGGTCGTTTCTCACAAGCACGACCAGAAACAGTCACGTCTTCACCGCGCAGCTACTAATTTCCATGTCGCGGCGGTCAGCAGAATTTCCACTGACCAAGGGCAGGGCACTAACCCTGTTATCCCAAGGCTGGTACTTTCCCACTTTGGAATTTAAACCAGACCACACGCTCCACTTCCACTTTTGCATTGACAGCTGGACGCCTCTCAATCTTATATTTCATTTTTGTGCGGTGTATTGACCCATGCCACATTACACTAATACGCACCATTCACACACCAATTCCTTTATATTAATAACTAAAATAAAACAAGCTTTCATTGCGTCACTAATGCGGTAGACTGCCGCACCAGATCCACATTCATTGCCTTAAAGATTAGGAATATAAAATAGACTACACACATATTGCCACTTTCATACTTAAATTTCATGTGTTAAACACATTCGCTGCCACAGTCCTTCTTGGCTACCTTTTAAAAACCCACATATCACGAATCTGCAGGCCGGAAAAAGTAGCGAAGTACAATTCCCTTTCATAGGACAGCTTTTACATCCCACATATGCTCGAAACATTCACCATGACTATTTCTCAAAATTAGCCGAAAAGGTCCGTGTCCCTTTCCGTTATAAAATCCGCCATTTTGCGGAATAGTCGGAAAATAGTAATAATCAAGCATATCCGGTTGCCAGCCGGAAGACGATAACTATTTTGAGCTTTCCATAAAATTATAGTAAATCCCTTAAAAACGCCGAAGAACTCGGCGGAAAGCTCTCAAAGCATATCCAAAGAGGTCTCTGTGAGAGAGGGTAGCCAGCCCTCACACTTCCTCCTCTCGTCTTTTCTTCACGACCACACTGCCGTCGGTAATGATCCCTCCGCAGGTTCACCTACGGAGACCTTGTTACGACTTTTATTTCCTCTAAATGATCATGTTTGGTCATCTTTCCGGCACTCGGATCGACCCGAAGGCCAATCCGAAGACCTCACTAAATCATTCAATCGGTAATAGCACGGGCGCGGTATGGACAAAGGGCAGGGACGTAATCAACGCTTGCTTATGACAAACGCTTACGGGAAGAAATAAAAGGTTATTAACTGACTAAATAATTATTTGACTGAAATAATATATTTTAATTGTATGCTGTGTGTGAGCCTAAACTTCTATTTTACCGTGCACGCACTTTTCAACTAAATTGTAAATCTGTTAAGCAATTAATTATCAGTCTCCATCCACTCGCCTAATTGATATTTCATTAAAATAAACATATTGCCTAGTATATTTAACAATTCTTAATCGAAATACATAGCTATTTAAAGGAATATTCGTTTTGAACATTTTCAAATTAAACTTATGTAACAAGAACGGAGACTACAATCTCTGGTAACTATCAATCAGCATCCACTATCCAAAATAATATTTCTCGAATTTAAACACAGCTTTTCCCATACTAATTAGTATTTATAAGAAATAAAAGGCTAATAACTGATTAAAAGATATTTTTGACTGAATTAATATATTTTAATTGTATGCTTTGAGCCGAAACTTCTATTTGACCGTGCACGCACTATTTCAACTAATGGAAATACTGTTAAGCAATTAATTATCAGTCTCCATCCACTCGCCTAATTAATATTTCATTAATGTAATTACACTGTCTAGTTTAACTAACAATTCTTAATCGAAATACATAGTTATTTAAAGGTATATCCATTTTGAACATTTTTAAAATAAACTTATGTAACCAGCACGGAGACTACAATCTCGGATAATTTATCAGTCAACTATCTAAATTAATATTTCATGAATATAAACACAACCCTCCCATACAAATGAGTATTAGTAAGAATTCAAAGGTTCCTAAGCGATAAAAATATTTTGAAAGAATTTATTAATTTTGAATATATTTTATTTGTAATCTTTGAGCCCAAACTTCTATTCTACCGTGCACGCACTAATTCAATAAAATTGATTTATCATAAATAAAATGCTATAACCACTGCTTTAAAATTATAATATTATTATTATATTGTGTTTAATGTGTGATTTTGTTTTATTTTATGCATATTACTACGTATCAGTCTCCAACCACACACCTAAATGTTTTTCAGTAATTTAAACACACACTGACTAGTTTACCTACTAACATATAATCGACACATATAGTCATTAAATGGCTAACTACATCTTGGTACTTGGTTAAGTTTAGCTAATAAATTGATCATGGCGACAATAATCCCGGTTAATTAATTAGTCAGCACTAACTAAATTAAATTTTCTTGAGAATTAACATAGTATCTAGCATACTAATGAGCATCCTTAAGAAATAATAGGATATTAAGCGTCAAAAACTGGATTGAATTATTATAAGAATGGTTTAAACTAAAAGCATGGATACGGCAAAATTTTAAACTAAGTAATAATTTCTAGCTAATATTCTAAAGTATATTAAAGCCTATTTAGTATAATTAGCAAGCTCTCCTCCCACAATACCCCTCAGGGGTTTACCTTCTTTAGAGTAAACACGGGTGTCACAATCCCGAGATACCCTAGTGATCTGTCCTCTTCTTTACTTTCCTCTCTCCTCTACTCTTCTGCTTTTGTTTCCTTTTCTCCCTCAGTGTGGTTGCCTCGTAAGAGGTTGAGGGCTCCCCTTGAGTAGCTTTCGCCGCTCTGTTGCTATTAGCTACTCCTGGCGACTAAATCACCCACGTGTTTGCCGTGCGTGGAAATCCGTGTCCCTGGAAAGGACGATCCTGGTAATTGAGGCCTCCAGAGACCAACACATTGCTTTGGCCTCTGCTTCAGGTAAACGGGAGGTGTGTTGTGGTCCTCAGCACATGAATCGGCTTTATGGATCAAGCGATCGGTACATCTGCTGGATGACTCGTTAAGGGTGGAGGCCATCTCAGGGATGTACTGTGAGCGTATAGGACCTGGCTAGCACTGGTGCAGCTGGTCTGCATCCCCTTGTTGGGCTCGGTGGTGGGCGGTGCCGTCAGGTCCCGAATTTTCCATGTTAAATACGGAAACGTTTATTTTTCTTCTCTCCCACGGGAGCATACCTGGAAACTTCTAAAAGCTAAATTTTTATATTGTGAAAAGGAAGGAGGGTACATTCGATAATATATCCCCTTTCCTAATCCAAAAAGCAATTGCTGGAAATATCGGAGAAGTGAAGAGCATACGAAAACTTCGTTCTAGAGATCTAATGGTAGAAGTTGCATCAGATGCACAAGCTACTCTTATAAGCAGCATGAACATGCTTGCTAACCTTGAGGTGTCCGTCCAACCTCATAATAATCTTAACTTTTCACGTGGTGTGGTATCCGCCAGGATTTGTTAAATCCGTCTGCGGACGAGATCTTAGAAAATCTCAAAGATCAAAAGGTCTGTGCTGTAAAACGCATAACTGTCAGACGCGATGGGCAAGTTATCAATACTAAACATCTCGTACTGACATTTGCGACGCCAGACCTACCGCAGCATATTAAAGCTGCGTATATGCATCTATCCGTCAGGCCATTTATTCCAAATCCTTTGCGTTGTTTCCAGTGCCAGAGATTTGGTCACTCCAAAGCGGCTTGCAGGGGCAAACTGACTTGCGCTCGCTGCGCAGCAGTTGGCCATGATAGCTCGTCTTGTACTGCAAAGGAGAGGTGTGTCAACTGTAAAGGTGACCACCTCTCCTACGCTAAGTTGTCCTATCTGGATACTGGAAAAGAAGATCACAACCACAAAAGTTAAGAACAATTGCTCATATCCCGAGGCGAGACGTGCTGTTACTGCTCGTACACCTCAAACAGGAGTTAGCTATGCAACTGTCGCCGCCAAAGTCACTAGAACGGCTAGTACTCAAACTGATGCTCTGTCACTTCCAATTGTTAAATTACCCCTTAATTCTGAGAAAAAGCCAAAATCAACATCAGCAACTACTGTCCGTAGAAAAGCTCCAATGGCTAGATCTAAAGCCTTAAAGGCTTTAAAACTAAAATCTGCAAAGGAGGACAATCCCAGGCTCTCCATATCCACCCGTAAAGCCTTATTCCTGGAAGCGGATGCTGTATATCTACATCCCTCTGACGAAGATCTCTCTTTGGAGGAGATGTCAGATGGCATGCCTTCCGGCTCCGGGAAAGGAGCTTTTCTAACTCAACAATAACTTCCTTAGATTCTTGGAACTGCCATGGTTTGCGTTCTCATCATGATTACATCAAGTCTATAATTTCAGCATACAACCCCACATGTTGTACACTTCAAGAGACATTCCTGAAGTCAAGCATTAATTTTTCCATGCGAGGGTTTACATGCTTTAGAAAAGATTGTGGTGATGATGGTGCATTGTCTGGAGGTGTTTGTATATTAACATCCAATACTTACCCCAGCACTGCCCATCCATTAAATACTACTCTACAGCCAGTTGCTTTAAGAATTTATACTACATGCTTATTAACTGTCTGTAGTTTATATCTACCACCACATGATGTCATCTGCCAAGAGGAACTCGATGCATTAATAGATCAGCTGCCAACACTATTTCTACTGTTGGGTGACTTTAACGGCCATAGTTCTTTGTGGGGAAATGATGATACTAATTCTCGCGGTCGGCAGATAGAGCGTTTTATTTCAGATAACAGTCTCTGTCTGCTTAATACCGACGAGAAAACATATTTCCATGTACCCACGAGAACATCTCTCGATCTTGCCATTTGTTCTCCATCTCTTCTGCCATTGTTAAATTTAAATGTAGGAAATGATCTACATAATAGCGATCATTTTCCTCTGGTCATCTCCCAGACTGGAGGTAGTTGTGAAAGACAACACTTACCTACTTACGTGTACAGTCGGGCAGATTGGTCATTATTTACGCAATTGGCAGTTGTTGATGATGAAATGGTTTTGATCGAAGATATTGATATTGCTGTTTGTAAAGTCACTGAAATAATTAAGAATGCAGCTGATGCATCAATACCTAAAAGTTCCTCTATACCACACAGGCATTGCAAACCTTGGTGGAACAAAGAATGACAAGAGACATATAAAAAACAGAGGAAGTTATGGGGGCTATTCAGAAGATACACCACAACGGAGAATCTTATCGCCTTTAAGAGAGCAAAAGCATTAGCTCGCAGAGCTCGTCGTCGAAGTCAGAAGGCATCTTGGTCTCGCTATGATCAATCAATAACTCATCATCAATAACTTCTCTCACATCCGGTAAACAGTTGTGGCGAAGAGTAAAAGCAGCCAATGGAATCTATAGGGAATCTTCTATTCCTATATTAAAGTCCGGAGCTGCTGTGTATTCTTCCCCTAAGGACATCGCTAACTTTCTTGGTGAAACCTTTGCTAGTGCCTCAAGCAACAACTCTTATAGTCCTTCGTTCTTAAGGACTAAGAGTCGCGCTGAGCGAATACCAATTCGTTTCAACCATGGACAAGCTTTTCCGTACAACTGTAAATTTCGGATGTTGGAATTGAATAAAGCATTACAGCAGGCCAATGATACTAGCCCAGGACCTGATGGAAACAGGTATCAAATGCTTCGTCATTTAAGTCCAGACTCCCTGTTGAACAT
This sequence comes from Latrodectus elegans, assembly GCA_030067965.1. NCBI lineage: Eukaryota > Metazoa > Arthropoda > Arachnida > Araneae > Theridiidae > Latrodectus > Latrodectus elegans. Next base: position 4,557,278 of record CM057812.1, on the reverse strand, counting down.
GCTGTTTTTGTTCAACAGGATCTGGACTGAAAATAAATTCCCATTACTTTTGAGCAAAGCAATAGTGATTCCGATCCTTAAGGCTGGTAAGGATCCTTCTGTTCCTTCACATTATCGACCAATAGCTCTGACGAGTTGCTTATGTAAGACTCTTGAAGGTATGGTCAACGCCCGTCTCGTATATGTCTTAGAAATAAATAAATACATTCATGTTAATCAGAGTGGCTTCCGTAAAGGAAGATCCACTCTCGATAATATTACTCTTCTGGAAACGCAAATCCGCAATGCATTTGTGCGGAGAAATCATCTGGTTTCCATTTTCTACGACATAGAGAAGGCTTATGACCGTACATAGCGTTATGGAATTCTCCGTAGGATGTATGATTTTGGCTTTAGGGGTAATTTGCCGATATTTATCCAAAATTTTTTACGCTCCCGTGGTTTTAAAGTTCGTATTGGTACTGTTTTATCCAATACTTTTAACCAACCTGAAGGTGTTCCTCAGGGAAGTATTTTAAGTGTCACCCTTTTTAATCTTCATATAAGCAGCATACTTCATCAACTTTCATCATCTGTGCATGGTACATTGTATGTTGATGACCTGCAAATATCATGTGAAGGGTCAAACATGCGTTTAATTGAGAGACAATTACAAACATCTGTTAATAAATTAGCTGCTTGGTGTGCTGAGAATGGACATACACTATCTCCTAGCAAGAGCTAATGTGTCCATTTCTGCCGGAAGACTAGCCTCCACAATGATCCTGTTATTTGTATGAACAACACACCTATACCAGTTGTCTGTCAGATAAAATTCCTCGGAGTGATATTTGACCATAAATTAACCTTTCTTCCGCATATTTTACATTTGCGGAAGAAGAGCGAGCGATCACTCAATATCCTCAAGGTGCTTTCAAATACATCTTGGGGTGCTGATCGCACGTCACTCCTCCGAGTTTACCAATATTAATTTTATCTAGACTTGACTATGGTTGTGTTGTTTACGGATCAGCTAGATCTTCTGTTCTACGCAGACTGGACATTGTCCATCATTCTGCTCTGAGAATATGTTCAGGCGCATTCCGCACATCACCCGTCCATAGTCTTTATGCAATATGCCAACAATTGCCTTTAGACATGCGACGTATGCAGCTGTATCTCAATTACTATTGTAAAATTATGTCTGACCCTCATCATCCATTATATTCTTCTTCTCTTACTCGTACTCTGAAGAGGATATATGATGCTAGACCTTACAGCATCCCACCCTTCCTCACTCGAACAAAAAATCATTTATCCTTGTTTGACCTATGTGATGTCCGTTTTATTAAAACGGACATATTAGCATATCCACCCCTTGGTCTGATCCACAAATATTCATAATTAATCCGTTTACCAACTGTAGAAAATCCGACACAACCTCTGCAATTTTCCAACAGCTCTATTATTCACATCGCTTTAAGTATTCTTCCTACACGCCAATATTCACGGATGGTTAAAAAACTGCAGAACATATCGGCTGTGGTATTTTTATGAACAATAATAAATATAATTACAGCCTTCATGCTTCCTGCTCCATCTTTACAGCTGAAGCTACTGCAATTTATAAAGGGCTTCAGCTTGTGAGTATTGTAAATTCTCATTCTTTTTGCGTGTATACTGACAGCTTGAGTGTATTGGAAGCATTGGGAAATTCGAATATTCACTGTCATCCGGTTGTGTCCAAGATTTTCCAAATATTGGATTCCCTTGCTGGCAAGGGGTATGATATCAAATTTTGTTGGATCCCAGGTCACGTAGATCTCGAGGGAAATGAAAAGGCAGATGCGGCTGCTAAAGCAGCATCAACTCCAATGCCATCATCCATCCCCCTTCCAGATGTGAGGAAGTGTGTTAAAAATTTTGCCTATTCCCTCTTCCAGGAGTTTTGGAGCATGCAGGTCACCAACAAATTGTGCGCCATTTTTCCATATCTCATATCATTATCAGTTTTACCGCTACGAAGTGCTGATGTTAGATTAACTCGCCTTCGTATCGGACACACACGTTTCACACTCAGACATTTGTTTCTAAACGAATTAAATCCTTATTGTGAAACGTGTGATGAGCCATTCACTGCTTATCATATTTTAATTTCATGTCCAAATTTTAACCAGTATCGTTTACACTTTTTTAACTGTGATATTTTAACCCTGTATGATTTGCTTGAGAGCCACTCCCACAGGAACCTATTCGCCTTTTTGAGGGCAATAGGTTTTTTACATTATATTTAATTTGTACAATATAAATTTATAAAATTATATATATATTTTTAACCTCTTTTGTATTTTAAATCTGGATTTTTAAGATATGTATATGCACTGATTTTGGGTTTTAAAATTTTAATGTTGCTTGGGTTTTCAAAAAAGAAACATATATATATATAATAAAATAAAAGAAAATAAGTAAATGAGAAAATATATATGTGTGTGTTCTTCCGAAACTTTATCCTTGGCGCAGCATGTCCATATTTGGACCTTGCGCCATAAAACCCAACCAACCAACCAACCATGGTGGATCTCACAGATTCCGGAACGGATGCGCTGTTGCATCATCTGACTAATTTTGCTGCTGTATAAGGTCACAATGAGTTCGTGTTCTGTTTTGCAGCAATCGCATCGTATAGGACTAAATGTCCGAAGCGTTGTTCTCAATTTAAGGTAACTTTAATGTGAGCCGTCCCACCTGAAGGTATTCGGCAAAAACAACAGTCGTCGCAAAGTAAGTCAGGAACCGTACATGTACGGCGAGGTGGTGCAGTCACACAAACTGCCAGAAAACTCCAAAGTTGAAGTAGACGCCATGCCATAGGCAAAGTAAAGCGCCGTCCTGCGATCCATTGGGAATCTCTCTGACTAGAAGAGGGCCGGTTGGTCTTTATTGAATAAAACAAGTTACAAAGTAAGAAGAATGAAAACTATGTACAGAGAAGATAAGTAACAGAGAACAAGAGTATAGTACACTATATACAGGGCAATAAGGAGGAGTTACTGCTGAGAGTTCATCTGGAGTTGGAGCTTGCTTTGGAGGCAAGCTGGCTCCATTTTTGAATCCCATGTTCCGGATGAGCTGGAGCTGGGTGAGTTCAGGAAGTTTCGGGAAAATGCTCTTTCCTGATGTTGGCGTACTTGCTGCATCTGAGTAGAAGATGGTCTGGATCCTGTGCCTCATTGTCGTGAGGGCAGATGTCAGACCGGAGGGTTTAGAAGCTTTGAGAAATAACAACTATAATTGCCATCCAGTTGTGTCTAAGATATTCAAATTAATTGATTCTTTTACTAAAAAGGGATTTGAAATACTGTTTTGTTGGGTACCAAGCCACATAGGAATAGATGGCAATGAGAAAGCTGATGCTGCCGCTAAATCTGCAGCTACTTCTATTTTGCCTTCAATACCATCAATGGACATGAGAAACGGATTCAAACACTTCATATATTCACTTTGGCATGAATCCTGGAACCTGCAAGTCAGCAACAAACTCCATTCCATATTTTCATACATCATTCCATTATCTGTTTTATCTCCTCGAAGCGCAGACGTCAGACTGACTCGCCTTCGAATTGGTCACACGCGTTTCACCCACAAGCATTTGATTTTAAGTGATTTCCAACCATGGTGTGAAAAGTGTGATGAACCATTTACAGTATATCATATTTTAATTGTGTGTCCAGATTTTAACCATTAGCGTTTTAGATATTTTAATAGTAATATTTTAACATTAAAAGTTCTACTTGGGGTTGGTTGGTTGGTTGGTTGGTTTTTATGGCGCAAGGTCCAGACAAGGACAAGCTGCGCCAAACACAAGATAGCTTACACCAATTTTTTAAAGCCATTAAAAGTATAAAATAATAATATAGTTAAAATGCACATTAAAAGTACAAAATAGAAATATGGTTAAAATGTATATTAAAGGTATAAAATAGAAATATATTTAAAATGTATATTAAAAGTTTGTAAACATACAATATACACATGTATAAAATTAAAAATTTTATATTTAAGTAAAATATTTCTAAATCAGATAAAATTCATAAATCCTATGTCTTTTAAAAACGCAAATAGGTTGCAATGGGGTGGTTCCCCAAGCAGATCTTCTAATGTCAAAATGTTACCATTAAAATATCTAAAACGCTGATGGTTAAAATCTGGGCACACAATTAAAATATGATATACTGTAAAAGGTTCATCACACTTTTCACACCATGGTTGGAGATCACTTAAGATTAAATGTTTGTGGGTGAAGCGTGTGTGACCAATTCGAAGGCGAGTCAGTCTGACATCTGCACTTCGTGGAGATAAAACACATAATGGAATGATGTATGAAAATATGGAATGGAGTTTGTTGCTGACTTGCAGGTCCCAGGATTCCTTCCAAAGAGAATATATGAAATGTTTGAATCCTTTTCTCATGTCCATTGATGGTATTGAAGGCAAAATGGAAGTAGCTGCAGATTTAGCGGCAGCATCAGCTTTCTCATTGCCATCTATACCTATGTGGCTTGGTACCCAACAAAACAGTATGTCAAATCCCTTGTTAGTAACAGTATCAATTAATTTGAATATCTTAGACACAACTGGATGGCAATTATAGTTGTTATTCCTCAAAGCTTCTAATACACTCATACTGTCAGTGTACACACAGAATTTACGTTCATTTTTAGTTGTTACCAACTGAAGTGCTCGGTATATAGCCGTAGCCTCAGCAGTGAAGATGGAGCAGGATTTGTGAAGGCTATAACTGTAGGAGGTATCATCAAGATAAACTCCACAGCCAACTGATCCTGGACATTTGGATCCATCCGTAAATACTGGAGTGTACATAGTGTACTGACAGCGATGGAATGAATAAAGCTGTTGAAGAATAGCAGTATTTGTGTCTGATTTTTTATTCTTACCAAAGGGATTTAACACAGTAATGTGTGGATTGTACCAAGGTGAATGTGCGTAAAGGTCGGTAGACTCGATTCGGACATCACATAGGTCAGAAAGCAAAATAATAGATTTAATACGACAGAGAAAAGGTCGAATGCTTGATGGTCTAGCATTATATAATCTCTTAAGCGCAGCACTTGGAATCGTGGAACGCAAGGGATGATGAGGTGAGGACACGATTTTTGAATAATAATTAAGAGACAGCTGTATCCGCCGCAGGTCTAATGGTAATTGTTGGCAGATTACATATAGACTCTGGACGGGTGATGTACAAAATGCTCCACAGCAAATCCTTAAAGCAGAGTGGTGGACGGTATCCAATCTACGTAAAATGGAAGATTTAGCCGATCCATAAGCAACACAACCATAGTCAATACGAGATAAAATGATTGATTGGTAAATTCGGAGCAATGAAGTGCGATCTGCACCCCAAAATGTATTAGACAACACCTTGAGGATATTCAGCATTCGTTCGCACTTCTTCCGCAGATATAAAGTATGCGGAAGGAAAGTTAACTTCTTATCGAAAATTACACCGAGGAATTTTATCTCGTTGACCACAGGAATAGGTCTATTGCTTATGTGAAGCACAGGATCGGGATGAAGACTAGTTTTCCTACAGAAATGGACACAGTGACTCTTACTAGGAGATATACTAAGACCATTTCGTTCACACCAAGTAGTTAGATTGTTTACAGCTGTTTGCAATTGTCTCTCAATTATATTCATGTTTGAACCCTGATATGAAATTTGTAAATCATCAACATATAAATTCTTATGAACGGAAGATGGTAACTGATGAAGTATGTTATTGATGAAAAGGTTAAAAAGGGTTATGCTTAAAACGCTACCTTGAGGGACACCCTCAGCTTGAGTAAAAGTATTGGAAACTGTACTTCCAATACGTACTTTAAATAGCCTAGTAGCTAGAAAATTCTGTATAAATATTGGAAGATTACCCTTAAATCCAAGATTATGCATATTACGGAGAACACCATAACGCCAGGTACGATCGTATGCTTTCTCAATATCGAAGAAAATTGCAACAAGATGGTTTCTCCTCACGATAGCATTTCGAATTTGGGATTCCAGATCTACTATGTTGTCAATAGTGGATCGTCCTCTTCGAAATCCGCTTTGTTGAAGGGGTATACAATTATTCTTCTCTAAGATGTAAATGAGTCTAGCATTGACCATACGCTCAAACGTTTTGCACAAGCAACTCGTGAGAGCTATTGGACGATAACTCAGAGGGTCAGATGAATCTTTGCCAGGTTTCAAAATTGGAATCACTATCGCTTCTCTCCATGATGTAGGATAAGCATGCTCAGTCCAGATTCTATTAAACAATGAAAGTATGTTTAACAAAGAATCATGATTTAAATGACGGAGCATTTGATACGAGATTCCATCTGGTCCTGGGCTAGTGTCGTTTGCTTTAGATAAAGCAGACTTCAATTCTGACAGTTCAAAATCACAATTATAGGGTAGAATATGTCGATCATGAAAGCTTAGATGTGTCCGCTCAGCGATTCTTTTAATCCTTAGAAAAGTAGGATTATACGAATCAGAGCTGGAAACACTAGCAAAGGTTTCACCGATGACATTAGCAATATCTACCGCTGAGGAGTGTATTGCAGCTCCGGTTTTTAATACAGGAATGGAATAATCCTGATAAATACCATTAGCTGCTTTAACTTTCCTCCATAATTGTTGACTTGTTGTCGATGAATTGATTGATGACACGTAGCGAATCCAAGATTCTCTTTTACTCTGACGTCTAACTCTTCGGGCTTGAGCTTTGGCTTTTTTAAAAGCAACCAGATTCTCCGTAGTAGGGTATCTTCGGAATATATTCCATTGCTTCCTTTGTTTCTTATAGGAGAGTTGACACTTTTCATTCCACCAAGGTTTCCTGTGTTTATGTGGAATGATGGAATTTTAGGGATAGCAACATCCGCAGCTCGGATTATTGTGTCGGTGACATATTTAACGGCATCATCTATCATATCTGTCTTAACTCTTGTCTCACTGATCACAGCCAATTGCATGAAAAGTGTCCAATCGGCTCGACTGTACACATAACTAGGTGGGTTGTGACACACACTATTACTTCCAGCCTGAGTCACGATTAGAGGGAAATGATCACTGTTATAGAGGTCATTTCCAACAGCAAAATTCAGCAATGGCAGGAGTGATGGAGAACAAATAGCTAAGTCAAGAGAGTGAAATGTCCGTGATGGTTCGTGAAAATAAGTTTTCTCGTCGGTATTCAGGAGACAGAGGCAGTTGTCAGAAATTAACTGTTCGATCTGACGACCGCGAGAATTCGTATCATCACTACCCCACAGAGGACTATGCCCGTTAAAATCACCAAGCAATAAAAATGGAGCTGGGAGTTGATCAAGTAAGTCGTTTAGTTCCTCTTCTTGGATGACATCATTCGGTGGTAAATATAGGCTACAAACTGTAATTAGACATGCGGTGTGAATTCTCACAGCAACAGCCTGGAGTGTAGTTCTTAACTGATGTGCTGTACTGGGATAATTGTTTGATGTAAATATACAAACGCCACCAGACACAGCAGCATCACCACCATTATCCTTTCTGTAGCATTGAAACCCACGCATTTTGGTGATGATATTGGGCTTCAGGAATGTTTCCTGGAGTGCCACACATGCGGGGTTATAGGCTGACATAATGGATCTGATATCATCAATTCGAGGCCGAAAACCACGACAATTCCATGAAACAAAGGAAGTCATTAATGGAATACAGTCTATCCATTGTCACTATTGCTCAGTGTCATCTCAGATGAATCTTCCAGCATGAAATCATCATCTGAAGGATGCAGTTTGACAGTGTCTGCATCCATAGACAGAAGAGCTTTTCTGGCAGTTAGGAAGACTTTCGAACGCCTTCCTTGGCCAGTTTTAATTTTCTAGCCTTTAAAGCTGTTGATTTTGCCAAAGTTGATTTGGCAATTAGAGGTGCAGAAATTTCTGTCGTTTTTGCTTTGGGAGCAATCTAACTGTAGGAATAGAGTTTGTGTCGGTTTGGGTGCTGCAGGATCGGGTTATTTTTTGGTTATATGAGCGTAACTAACACCTGGGTGGGAGTACGGGAATTAACTAATCGACGAGCTTCTAAATAGGAAATATTGTTCTTGATTTTGATGGTAACAATTTCCTTTTCCTGTTGCCAAACGGGACAAGATCTAGAATAAGAAGTGTGGTTACCTTTACAGTTGACACACACTTCTTTGGCTTCGCAAGTGGTAGTTTCATGGCCAACGTCAGAACAACGGGCGCATATGAGTTTTCCTCTGCAAGCCATTTTAGAGTGTCCAAATCGTTGGCACTGGAAGCATCTTAGCGGATTTGGGATAAAAGGCCGTACAGAACATCGCATATAAGCCACTTTAATGTTTTGTGGCAAGTCTGGTGTAGAGAATGTCAAAATGAGATGCTTTGTGTTTAGTACAATGCCATCTCTCTTTATCGTAATTCTTTTCACAGCGCAGACTTTTTGTGATTTCAAATTTTCAGTATTTCTTCGGTGGGAGTATGAAACAAGTCCTCCGAAGAAATAACACCACGTGAAAAATTTAAATTTCTATGCGGTTCCACAGTTACTGCCATGTCACCAATTGCTTTCAGGTTTTGCAGTAGTACTGATTGTTTGTCTGATGCAGTCTCTATTAATAAAACACCCGATCGTAACTTCTTAATAGATTTAACTTCTCCCAAGTAAGAAGTTATATTCTTTTCAATGAGAAAGGTGAAACATATTCGAAGGTATTTCCAATTCTGGTTATTATAAAATACTTCGCACTACAATTTGACATTTGTTGCTCCCGAGGGAGTGAGGAGAAAGTTTTTATCCATATAGGATGAATATGAATTCAGGGACCAGACGGCACCACCCACCACGGAGCCCTACGAGGGGATACATGTTAACTGTACCAGTGCTAGTCAGTCCTATACGCTCACGGTACATCCCTGAAGTGGACTCCACCCTTAACGAGTCACCCAGTAGATGTACCGATCGCTGATCCATAAAGCCGATTGATGTGCTGAGGACCACAACACACCTCCCGTTTACCTGAAGCAGAGGCCAAAGCAATGTGTTGGTCTCAGGAGGCCTCAATTACCAGGATCCTCCTTTCCAGGGACACGGGTCTCCACGCACGGCGAACACGTGGGTGATTTAGTCCTCAAGAGTAGCTAATAGCAACAGAGCGGCGAAAGCTACTCAAGGGGAGCCCTCAACCTCTTACGAGGCAACCACACTGAGGGAGAAAAGAAAGAAAAAGCAGAAGAGTAGAGGAGAGAAGAAAAGAAAGTAGAGGAAAGATCACTAGGGTACCTCGGGTTTGTGACACCCGTGTTTACCTAAAGAAGGTAAACCCCCTGAGGGGGTTCTACTTGGGGAACCACCCAATCGGAATTTATTTCCGTTTTTAAAAGATACAGGATTTATGAATCTTATCTGATTCAGAAATATTTTATTTAAATATCAAGTTTTTAATTTTATACATGTGTATATTGTATGTTTACAGACTTTTAATATACATTTTAACTATATTTCTATTTTATACCTTTAATATACAATTTAACTATATTACTATTTTATACTTTTAATGGGTGAAAAAACTGGTGTATATATCTTGTTGTTGGCGCAGCTTGTCCTTATCTGGACCTTGCGCCATAAAAACCAACCAACCAGACCGGTGGTGAAGTCTCTTTTTGTATGATCCAAATGCTCCATGCCCAGTTAGGTACTGGTTGAGGAAGAAGTCCGCCATGAGTCTTTTCCTGGAGACCTTGGGGAAGAGGGCGTGAAGTCTTCTTGTCTTATTGGAGTTCGTCCAATGGAACTACCAGTTCGGTGTCTGAAGTGATAGTCTTAAATTGCTGCTCCCTCAGGGGGTTTACCTTATTTACGTAAACATGGGTGTCACAATCCCGAGGTACCCTAGTGATCTTTCCACTACTTTACTTTCTTCTCTCCTCTACTCTTCTGCTTTTTTCTCCTCAGGGATTTACCTTCTTTAGGTAAACACGGGTGTCACAATCCCGAGGTACCCTAGTGATCTTTCCTTTTCTTTATTTTTCTCTCCACTATTCTTCTGCTTTTCCTTCCTTTTCATCTCGTTGTGGTTTCCTCAAAAGAGGTTGAGGGCTCCCCTTGAGTAGCTCTCGCCGCTCTGTTGCTATTAGCTACTCTTGAGGACTAAATCACCCACGTGTTTGCCGTGCGTGGAGACCCGTGTCCCTGGAAAGGAGGATCCTGGTAATTGAGGCCTCCTGAGACCAATACATTGCTTTGGCCTCTGCTTCAGGTAAACGGGAGGTGTGTTGTGGTCCTCAGCACATCAATCGGCTTTATGGATCAAGCGATCAGTACATCTACTGGGTGACTCGTTAAGGGTGCAGTCCACTTCTGTGATGTACCGTGAGCTTATACGGACTGACTAGCACTGGTACAGTTAACATTTATCCCCTTGTAGGGCTCCGTGGTGGGTGGTACAGTCTAGTCCCTGAATATTATTTTCACTTTCATGAATAAATCTACTTTCTCCTCACTCCCTCGGGAGCAACAAATGCCAATGTGTGAAGCGAAGTTCTTCATAATTAAAAGAACTGGAGGATCATTTGAGTATGTTTCTCCCTTTCTGATTGAAAAAGGATTAACATCTCATCTAGGAGTAGTTAAATCTGTAAAGAAACTACCAACGGAAATTTACTTATTGAGACAACATCTGAAAAGCAGGCTTTGATGATACAAAGTATGAAATTACTTGTTGACATAACTGTCACAGTAGAGCCTCATTCTAGACTAAATTTTGTACAGGGAGTAATTTCTGCAGAGGATTTGTATCATACGTCAACTGAGATAAAATTTTAGACAACTTAAAAAGCCAAAAAGTCTCCGCTGTCAAAAGAATAACAATCAAAAGGGATGGTATTATATTAAATACCAAACACCTTATTTTGACGTTTGCAATGCCAGACTTGCCACAGTACATCAAAGTGGCTTACATGCGTTGTTCAGTGCGACCGTATATCCCGAATCCTCTCAGATGTTTCCAGTGCCAACGCTATGGACATTCTAAAATAGCTTGCAGAGGGAAGCCTACTTGCGCTCACTGTTCTCAAGTTGACGACCATGATAGTACTACCTGCAATGCCAAAGAAATGTGTGTCAACTGTAAAGGTGACCACACCTCTTATTCTAGATCTTGTCCCGTTTGGCAACAGGAAAAAGAAATTGTCACCTTCAAAATTAAAAACAATGTCTCCTATGCAGAAGCTCGTCGCACAGTTAGTTCCCGAACTCCCACTCCTGGTGTCAGTTATGCAACTATGACAAAAAAAGTGACCCGATCCTCCAGCACCCAAACAGAAACAAATTCTGTTTCTACAGTTAGTTGCTCCCAAAGCAAAATAACACAGAAGCACCAACATCTGTAATTGCCAAATCAGCTTTGGCAAAATCAAAAGCCTTGAAGGCTAGGAAATTATACATAGCGAAAGAAGGCGTTCGGAAGTCTTCGTTAACAGCAAGAAAAGCTCTTCTGTGTTTGGATGCAGACACTGTCAAGCTGCATCCATCAGATGATGATTTGAATTCTGAAGACTCATCTGAGATGACCATAAGCAACAGTGATAAAGGTTAGAATATATTCCATTCGTGACTTCCTTTGTTTCCTGGAATTGTCGCGGTTTTCGTTCTCGCTTTGATGACATCAAATCCATCATCTCTCGCTTTAACCCCGCATGTGTGGCTCTCCAGGTTGGTTGGTTGGTTGGTTGGTTTTAGTGGCGCAAGGTCCAAGTAAGGACAAGCTGCGCCAAAAGCATATTTTAATATCTTTATTTATTAATTTTCTTATTTATTTATTTTCAATTTTTTTTACTTTGAGACCAATCAACTCCTATAACACATTGAAAATTATTTGCAATGTTAAAAATTATAAATTAAAATATAAATAGACAAATACCCAACATACAACACAAATAATTATGATTTAAATAGCTAAAACAGAGACTAAACTAAATCAGAAAAACATTATGTTTGTGATAAAATTGTTTGCATTTAAAATTATATAAGATCTATAAAACCAATACATCTTAAAAATGCGAAAATATTTTGATGCGGAGGTTCGCCCAGCAAATCTCGCATCGTTAAAAGATCAGTCTTAAAAAATTTAAAACGATGATGGTTAAAATCAGGACATGAAATTAAAATATGAAATACAGTGTATGGTTCATCACACGTCTCACACCAAGGTTTTAATTCATTTAAAAATAAATGCTTATGAGTGAAACGTGTGTGTCCAATACGAAGGCGGGTTAATTTAACATCCGCACTTCGTAAAGGTAAAACTGAAAATGAGATGATATGTGAAGTTATGGTATACAGTTTGTTGCTGACCTGCATTTTCCACGATTCCTTCCATAGTTGATGTACAAAACTCTTTTCACCCCCTTCTCACATCACAAAACGGAACAGAAGGCTGAAGAGGAGTATATGCAGACTTTGCAGCTGCATCAGCCCTCTCGTTACCATCAAGACCTACATGTCCTGGGATCCAACAAATGATGATATCAAATCCCTTGCATTTCAGAGAGTATAATGTGGAAAAAATCTCCGACACAACAGGATGACAGTTGATATTAATGTTCTCCACTGCTTCTAAAACACTCAGGCTGTCAGTGTATATACAAAATTTATTTGAGCGTTTACCACCCACATACTGAAGCGCACATAATACAGCAGTTGCTTCAGCAGTGAAGATGGAGCAGGACATATTGAGGCTGTAACTAAGAGAAATATTATCTATATAAACTCCACAGCCAACATGTCCTGCAGATTTTGATCCATCTGTGAATATAGGTTGGTAAGAATCAAACTGACAGCGATGAGAAGAATAGAGCTGATGGAAAACAACAGGAGATGTGTCCGATTTTTGAACTGTGCAAAGGGATTGATTACTTTACATTGTGGCTCATACCAGGGTGGATGTGAAGTTCTATTTATGGTAGTTATGCGAACATCCTGTAGGTCAGACAATAAGAGATGATATTTTATTCTGATGAGAAAAGATGGAATGCTCCTTGGACGAGCATTATAAAGTCTTATAAGAGCAGATGAAGGAATCATGGAATGTAATGGATGATGAGGTCAGACATGATCTTAGCATAATAATTGAGAGACTGCTGCATTCGTCTCAGGTCCAAAGGCAATTGTTTGCAAATTGCATAAAGACTCTGGACAGGTGATGTGCGAAATGCGCCTGAACATATCCTCAAAGCAGAGTGATGAACAGTATCCAATCTACATAAAACAGAATGTCTAGCTGATCCATAAACAACACAACTGTAGTCAATGCGTGATAAAATTAGTGATTGATATATTCGAAGTAGTGATGTGCGATCAGCACCCCAGAGATGTGTTTGAAAGCACCCTGAGGATATTGAGCGTTCGTTCACACTTTTTCCGCAGATTTAAGACATGCGGAAGGAACGTTAATTTTCGATCGAATATTACACCAAGAAATTTCACCTCGCTGACTACAGGAATAATTGTGTTGTCAATCGAAATTACTGGATCACTGTGAATACTAGTTTTCCTGCAGAAGTGGACACATCTACTCTTGCTAGGAGAAAGAGTATGGCCATTCTCAGCACACCATGCAGCAAATTTGTTAACAGCTGTTTGTAGTTGTCTCTCAATTAAACGCATATTTGACCCTTCACAAGATATTTGCAAGTCATCAACGTACAATGTACCATAAACAGAAGGTGATAATTTATGGAGTATGCTGCTAATATGAAGGATAAAAAGGGTGACACTCAATATACAACCTTGAGGTACACCTTCAACTTGATTAAAATAAATAGAATAAAATGTTCCTATTCGAACTTTAAAAACACGGGAGCGTAAAATTTTTTCAGGAATATCGGAAGATTACCCCGAAAGCCAAAATCATATAATGAACGGAGAATTCCATATCGCCATGTACGGTCGTATGCCTTCTCGATGTCAAAGAAGATGGAGACCAGATGGTTCCTCCGCACAAATGCATTGCGGATTTGGGTCTCCAAATATGTGATATTATCAAGAGTGGATCTCCCTTTTCGGAAGCCACTCTGATTGATATGTATACATTTATTTTTTTCTAAGACATATACGAGACGGGCGTTGACCATACGTTCGAGAGTCTTACACAAGCAACTCGTCAGAGCTATTGGTCGATAATTTGAAGGATCTGAAGGCTCCTTACCAGCCCTTAGGATCGGAATCACTATTGCTTCACTCCAAAGTGATGGGAATTTATTCTCAGTCCAGATCCTATTAAACAAAATTAATAAATTCCATAAGGAATCTGGACTTAAATTTCAGAAGCATATCATAGCTGATTCCATCAGGTCCTGGACTGGTATTATTGGCCTGCTGTAATGCTCTCTCCAATTCCAACATCCGAAATTCACAGTTGTAAGGCAAAGCTTGTCCATGGTTGAAACGAATTGGTGTACGCTCAGCACGACTCTTTGTCCGTAAAACGAAGGACTATAAGAATCGTTGCTTGAGACTTTAGCAAAGGTTTCACCAAGGACGTTAGCGATGTCCTTAGGAGAAGAGTATACAGCAGCTCCGGATTTCAAAATAGGAATGGAAAATTCTCTATAAATTCCATTGGCTGCTTTCACTCTTCTCCATAACTGCTTACTGGATGTGGAAGAAGTAATTGAGGACACATAGCGAGACCAGGATTCCTTCTGACTTCGACGACGAGTTCTGCGAGCTAATGCTTTTGCTCTCTTAAAGGCGATAAGATTCTCCGTTGTGGGGTATCTTCTGAATAACCCCATAACTTCCTCTGTTTCTTATAGGTGTTTTGACATTCATCATTCCACCAAGGTTTGCAATGCCTATGTGGTATAGGGGAACTCTTAGGTATTGATGCATCAGCTGCATTAATAATTGTTTCGGTGACTTTACATATGGCATCATCAAGATCATCGATTGTAACCATTTCACCATCAACAATTGCCAATTGTGTAAATAACGTCCAATCTGCCCGACTGTACACGTAGGTTGGTAGACGTTGTCGTACACTACTACCTCCAGTCTGGGAGATGACGAGAGGAAAATGATCGCTATTATGCAGATCATTTCCTACATTTAAATTTAACAATGGCAGAAGAGATGGAGAACAAATGGCAAGATCGAGAGAATGATATGTTCTCGTGGGTACATGGAAATATGTCTTCTCGTCGGTATTAAGCAGACAGAGACTGTTATCTGAAATAAACCGCTCTATCTGCCGACCACGAGAATTAGTATTATCATTTCCCCACAAAGAACTATGGCCGTTAAAGTCACCTAACAGCACAAATGGTGTTGGCAGCTGATCTATTAATGCATCGAGTTCCTCTTGGCGGATGACATCATGTGGTGGTAAGTATAAACTACAGACTGTTAGTAAGTGTGAAGTATGTATTCTTACAGCTACAGCCTGTAGAGTAGTATTCAATAGATGGGCAGTGCTGGGATAGTTGTTAGATGTTAACCTTTTGAGTCCGGCGTCATCGTTTCAAAAAACTGCTCCTAGGACGGCGCGAGAAGATGACATTTCCTACCCCCTTGACCGAAAGGAGAGGGTCATTTTCCTCCCATTTAAGTGCCCCAGGTTTCACCTTGACGAATCTTTAACTTTTGAGGGAGATACGCCGCGCTAGGTCTGCCATAATTCTAATGAAATTGTAAATGCGTTTACCATAAAGACTGTACTTATCGACAAGCTATCGATTTTTTCTAATCGTTGTTTTATATACCACATTAAGAAATGTTATAAGAATTTGAAGATTATATGCATGCATTTGTTAAACAAACTTAGTCTGTTTTAAAAACAATATGGTGTATATTAATTTATTACGGAGAATTTTCAGAAATAATTATTTAAAATAATTACAAAGTTCTTAATGAATTTGTAATTAGTTATAATAAAATTGATAAGCAATAAACTAACTGAATATTTCAAAAACATTCCTAAAAACAACCTGCCTAATATTAAAATATGTAAATAAATAAAGATATTTTTAACAAATATTTCCTTTTATGAGTAAGTACAAGCAAATTTCTGGAGTTGCATTTGAAAAAGATTAAAAGTAATCTGTGTGTTAAATACAGAAATGGTTTCAATTTTCTTTTGATTTAAGTATTTTTATTTATAACACATTTCTATATTGAATGGATTAAAATATATGCTTTTACATCCTTCATTTTAAGGAAAAAGCTTAAAAATGGAATTTTTCTTTCTGCATGTTTCTGCAGCTGAGTATAAAACGTTTTGCACAATGAATGTAGCCAGACGAATCTCGAGTTTCTCCTTTATATGTAGAATTTAGGTTGATTGTTTAATAAAATTACATTTGTGTCATACAATAAATAGTAATACTCGGTTCATTTCTCAATAACTGAGAATTTGAAAATGTTCATTCAAAAATAATACATTCCAAAATATACTCGTATCAGTCTCAGAAAATATTTTTATAAAATTCTTATTAGAATCGTAGCAAAAAAGCATTAGCTTTATATTGGGAATAAATTCTTTTCAGTATTTTTAGCTTTTATAAAACTATGCTTAAATTATTTTTAAAAAACCAAAACCGTGATTAGTTTAATTTTATAAAGAAATTAAAATTACGTAGAAGAAAGATTGACACAACTATAAAGCAACTTTTTTATATATGTACCGCATCTCAATTTATGATTGAAAGTATTTTCATTTTTAAATTTATTTTATTTCTACCTACATGTTATTTTGTGAGATTAAAAAATGCGATGTGCTCCTGGGATGTTTTCCATAAACAGTACGTCGAAAGGAAGAAACCAAGAAACATGTCTAGCATCTATTCCGATATTTGTGTACATAAAAAAAAGTGACGTTTAGTACTCTTTATTCAATAGTGCATTGGACTAATGAATAAAATATATTTCACATTGAAGAGCATATTTCTAACACTAAATCAAAACTATTTCTTTGTAAAAAAATTTTTTCATTAGTCCATCTAAAAATCTAGAATGTGAAAATAGCTCTTATATTACATGAATACCGTTTCTTAATGAAAATGTTTTGAAGACTCTTAAATCTTCAAATTGGGAATTTCCTAACACATACTGTCTCAAGTGTAAATTATTATGAGAAACTTTTAACATTCCCTTATAATATTTTCTTATTTTAACTTTTAAAATATCAATCTCAAAACCAGTAATTTTGGTCAGGGTTAGACCAAAAATAGTCCTATTTACAGGGATTATAATTGTCAAAAATGTAAGGACAAATGCTAATTTTCCAGGTTTTATTATGTAATTCAGAAATAGTTAACCAATGCAGAAGCAGCATACCAATTTACTGATAGTTAAAAATCATAAAATACAATATATAAAATCTCAGACTCTCATAAATATGAAATTGGTAATTAAAGAAAAACCATTAATATAATTAAAAATAAAAATATTCTTTATATGTGTAGTTCTGTATAGTGTGTATGTGTAGTAGGAATATATTACTTGAATATCACTCTTCCTTTGAATTTTATAATGACTTCATCAATTGCAAGTTTTCAGACGGATGATAGTGCTCCTTAAAAGATTTATTAAAAAATCAAAAATCTTTCGTAATTTCTATAATCTGTCGTATTCTTCATCTAGTTTTGGTTTTCTTATTGTCTGTAAAATGTAAAAATATCAATACACTAAAAAATCTATCGTGGGACATATTTTTCTAAAAACAGGAGTTTCAATCAATTCATCTGTCGACCAATAATCTTTGTTATCTTTATCCATATGGCCCATTAAAAGAATAAGTCCTAAGATTTTTTTAAATTCTTCTACATCAATATCAGTCCACTTTGTCCCATGTTTTCTTTTATTACTTTCTGGATGTAACTCTAATATTTGGGAAGCATATCTATTTGTTTCATTTGCAATAAAGTTTAAAATTTCTTCTGAAAAAAATAAATAAAAAAATTCATGCTCCTCAACTAAATCCTTTATTCGCCCAGAAATACCGTAATTCCCGTAAATTTAAAAATGATAGGATTATCATCTGCTTTTGCCTTACGTCAATCAAAATCAAATGATATAGAGGAATTTGCATCATTATTGCCATCAAAAAAACTAATATCCTTGCATTCAGATTCATCACAGAAATCAGAATCACTGTCTGCAAAATTTTCTTCTTCTAATTCTTCCAATAAATTTTTAATTTCTTCATCAGTCAATCCTTTACGACGTGAAGCCATCAAAATATTTTTTCTAGTGACGAAAAAAGTAACTGATTGTAATGAAAAAATTTTTTAAAGTGAGGATGAAAATGCTTCCCTTTTAAAAAGAGGAGCCAATAATATCGTTTTTCGCCAAAATTCTCCACTCAAAGAAGTCCCCAAATTTTACGACTTTCACACATAAAAGAGCAGCAATTAAAGCGCACTCAACTGCCCCGTAAAACTTGAGCAGGAAAAAGTCAGGCGCTTGAAAGGGGGAAAAAATCCATGGTACAACTGTTGTACCACAGCCGTCCTCTGAGACACTCGTTTTCGTGGTACAACAGTTGTACCGCCGGGACGAAAAGGTTAATATACAAACACCTCCAGACACTGCACCATCGTCACCACAGTCCTTTCTAAAGCTTTTAAACCCACGCATGGAAAAGTTATTGCTTGACTTCAGGAATGTCTCCTGAAGTGCACAACATGCGGGGTTGTAGGCTGAAATTATAGACTTGATGGCCTCATGATGTGAACGCACACCCGGGCAGTGCCAAGAGCCAAAGGACGTTATTTGTTAAGTTGACATGCTCCTTTCCCGGAGCTGGAAAGCGTGTCATCTGACATCTCCTCGAACGATAAGTCCACATCCGAGGGATGTAAAGATACAGTGTCAGCCTCCAGGGACAAGGCTTTACGGGTGGATATGGAGGTTCGAAAGAACCCTCCTTTGAAGATTTTAATTTGTATGCCTTTGTGACTTTTGTTTTAGTCGAAGGAGCTTTTCTCTTACTTATTGAAGTACCTGAAGATTTTGGCTTTATTGTTGGTGATTGAGGTAATCTAACAAGGGGAAACGACATAGATTCTGTCTGGGTACAAATTGATCTGGTGACTTTTCTTGTAGCGGTCGCATAACTTAACCCAGGCTTTGGGCTGCGTGAGGTAACATGTCGTCGAGCCTCAGGGTATGTACAGTTTGTAGTAACTTTCACCGTGGTGATTTCCTTCTCAAGTGCCCACTGAGGACAACTTCGAGAATAGGAGGGATGGTCTCCTTTGCAATTGACACATTTCTCCTTCGCTGTACAGGTCGAGCTATCGTGGCCAACAACTGCGCAACGTGCGCAGGTAAGTTGACCCCTACAAGCGTTTCTCGAATGTCCAAATCTTTGGCACTGGAAGCATCGCAGCGGATTTGGAATATAAGGCCGGACGGGTAAATTCAGGTAAGCAGCTTTAACGTGCTGGGAAGGTCTGGCGACGCAAAAGTCAGAATGAGGTGTTTTGTATCAATAAACTTTCCATCTCTTCTGACTGTGATGCGTCTAACTTCACAGACCTTCTGATTTTGAAGATTTTCAAGAATTTCATCCGTCGGCGTATTCAGCAAATCTTTTGCGGATACAACACCACGTGAAAAGTTAAGACTCCCATGAGGTGACACAGTTACCTCTAAATTTGCAAGGTTTAGTAAATTTAATAGCTTAGTCGCCTGAGTATTATTAGCAACCTCGATCAGTAAGTCTCAGATCGCATTTTGCGTATACCCCTTACATCCCTATATTTCCAGATATTCCTTTTTCAATAAGGAAGGGGGATACCTTTTCAAAATTTCCCTCCTTCCGTTTCATAACAAAAAACTTGGCAAGATTATTTTCTATTTTTTGCTCCCGTGGGAGAGAAGAAAAGTTTACTTTCTCCATGAGTAAGTGATAAAATTTCGGGACCTGACCGCACCACCCACCACCGAGTCCAACATGGGGATGCAGACCAGCTGCACCAGTGCTAACCAGGTCCTATACGCTCACAGTACATCCCTGAGATGGCCTCCACCCTTAACGAGTCATCCAGTAGATGTACCGATCGCTTGATCCATAAAGCCGATTGATGTGCTGAGGACCACAACACACCTCCCGTTTACCTGAAGCAGAGGCCAAAGCAATGTGTTGGTCTCAGGAGGCCTCAATTACCAGGATCCTCCTTTCCAGGGACACGGGTCTCCACGCACGGCAAACACGTGGGTGATTTAGTCCTCAAGAGTAGCTAATAGCAACAGAGCGGCGAAAGCTACTCAAGGGGAGCCCTCAACCTCTTACGAGGCAACCACACTGAGGGAGAAAAGGAAGGAAAAGCAGAAGAGTAGAGGAGAGAAGAAAATAAAGAAGAGGAAAGATCACTAGGGTACCTCGGGATTGTGACACCCGTGTTTACCTAAAGAAGGTAAACCCCCTGAGGGGGTGGCTCTCCAGGAGACATTCCTGAAGCCCGCTGTTGTCACCAAACTGCGTGGGTTTCAGTGCTTCAGAAAGGATAATGATGGTGATGCTGCTGTGTCTGGTGGAGTTTGTATAATTACATTAAACAATTACCCCAGTACAGCACATCAGTTAAGAACTACACTCCAGGCAGTGGCTGTGAGAATCCACACCACATGTCTAATAACAGTGTGTAGCCTTTACTTACCATCAAATGGTGTCATCCAAGAAGAGGAACTGAATGATTTGGTTGCTCAACTCCCAACTCCCTATTTATTGGTCCCCTCAGGGTTTTTACCTTCTTTAGGTAAACACGGGTGTCACAATCCCGAGGTACCCTAGTGATCTTTCCTCTTCTTTATTTTCTTCTCTCCTCTATTCTTCTGCTTTTCCTTCCTTTTCTCCCTCAGTGTGGTTTCCTCGAAAGAGGCTGAGGGCTCCCCTTGAGTAGCTTTCGCCGCTCTGTTGCTATTAGCTACTTTTGAGGACTAAATCACCCACGTGTTTGCCGTGCGTGGAGACCCGTGTCCCTGGAAAGGAGGATCCTGGTAATTGAGGCCTCTTGAGACCAACACATTGCTTTGGCCTTTGCTTCAGGTAAACGGGAGGTGTGTTGTGGTCCTCAGCACATCAATCGGCTTTATGGATCAAGCGATCGGTACATCTACTGGGTGACTCGTTAAGGGTGGAGTCCACTTCAGGGATGTACCGTGAGCGTATAGGGACTGACTAGCACTGGTACAATAACCTGTATCCCCTCGTAGGGCTCCGTGGTGTGTGGTGCCGTCTAGTCCCTGAATTTTATGATATTCTATATGAATAATTCTATCAATTCTTTCCTCCCTTTGGAGCAACAATTGTCCATGATGAATGCCAAATATTATATTGTTAAGAGAACTGAAGGAGGTTCATTTCAATTTGTGTCACCTTTTCTCATTGAAAAAGTATTTCATCTTGTGTAGGTGAAGTAAAAAATATTCGAAGACTACGAACTGGGGATATTTTAGTTGAGATTGCTTCCGAAAGGCAAGCAATACTTATACAATCACTAAAATCAATTGGAAATGTGGATGTTGTCGTTCAACCTCATACGACATTAAACTTTACGAAGGGAGTAATTTCTGCAGCGGATTTGATATATACGTCTACAGACGAAATATTGGAAAATTTAATATCTCAAAAAGTCTGTGGTGTCAAACGGATAACTCTTAAACGAGATGGTGTTTCTATCAACAAAAAACATCTGATTTTGACATTTTCAACACCTGATTTACCACAACATATTAAAGTTGCCTATATGCGATGCTCTGTAAGACCCTATATACCAAATCCGCTTCGCTGCTTTCAATGCCAACGATTTGGTCATTCAAAAATAGCTTGCAGAGGTAAACTTACGTGTGCCCGTTGTGCTGACGTTGGCCACGATAGTGCTACCTGCAATGCTAAGGAGGTTTGTGTCAACTGCAAAGGCGACCATCCTGCCTATTCACGATCTTGCCCATCATGGCAGTTGGAAAAGGAAATTACTTCCGTCAAAATCAAAAATAGTGTGTCATATCCGGAGGCTCGACGAATTGTCGCCGCACGTACACCACAGCCAGGTATCAGCTATGCGACTGTTACTAAGAAAGTAACTAGATCTTGTTGCACCCAAACTGATCCTATTTTAGAAAATACAATAAAGCCATCTCCCCAGCCAAAAGATACAAAATCTTCAACCGCTATGCACAAACTGTCTCTTGCAAAATCAAGAGCATCTCAAGCGAAAAAATTAAAACTTGCCAAGGAAGGCGTTCGTAGGTCTTCCTTGACAGAAAGAAAAGCCAGGTTAGCGTTGGAAGAAGATACTGTTAAACTCTATCCTTCAGATAGAGATAGTTTTGAGGATTCATCAGAAACTCAGATGAGTACTGCTGGTGAATAACATTCATCCCATTAATGACTTCCTTTGTTTCATGGAATTGTCGAGGTGTTCGTTCTCGAATAGACGACGTCAAATCTGTTATCTCTCGCTACAACCCCGCATGTGTGGCTCTCCAGGAAACATTCCTGAAGCCCACTGTTAGCACCAAACTGCGTGGGTTTCAATGCTTCAGAAAGGATAATGGTGGTGATGCGTCTGTATCTGGAGGAGTTTGCATATTCACATCAAACTCATATTCTAGTACAGAACATCCACTAAGAACTACATTACAAGCTGTAGCAGTGAAAATTCACGTAACCTGTCTGATCACTGTTTGCAACCTGTATTTACCACCACATGACGACGTAAATTCGGAGGAACTAGATGATTTACTTGACCAACTCCCAGCTCCATTTGTGCTTCAAGGTGATTTTAATGGACATAATAATCTGTGGGGTAGTGAAGATACGAATTCTCGCGGTCGTCAGATAGAGCAGTTCATATCTGACAATTGCCTTTGTCTGCTGAATACCGACGAGAAAACTTATTTTCACGAACCTACACGGACATTTCACTCTCTGGACTTAGCTATATGTTCTCCATCACTCTTGCCATTGCTGAATTTTGCTGTCGGAAATGACCTCTACAATAGTGATCATTTCCCTCTAATCGTGTCTCAGGCTGGAAATATTAGTGCGTATCACAACCCACCTAGTTATGTGTACAGTCGAGCCGATTGGACACTTTTCACGCAATTGGCTGTGATTAGTGAGACAAGAGTTAAGACAGATATGATACATGATGCCGTTAAATATGTCACCGACACAATAATCCGAGCTGCGGATGTTGCTATCCCTAAAAATTCCAGCACTCCACATAAACACAGGAAATCTTGGTGGAATGAAACATGCCAACTGTCTTATAAAAAACAAAGGAAGCAATGGAATATATTCCGAAGATACCCTACTACGGAGAATCTTGTTGCTTTTAAGAAAGCCAAAGCTCAAGCTCGAAGAGTTAGACGTCAGAGTCAAAGAGAATCTTGGATTCGCTACGTGTCGTCAATCAATTCATCGACAATAAGTAAACAATTATGGAGGAAAGTTAAAGCAGCCAATGGTATTTATCAGGATTATTCCATTCCTGTATTAAAAACCGGAGCTGCAATACACTCCTCAGCGGTAGATATTGCTAACGTCATCGGTGAAACCTTTGCTAGTGTTTCCAGCTCTGATTCGTATAGTCCTACTATTCTAAGGATTAAAGGAATCACTGAGCGGACACCTCTAAGCTTTCATGATCGACATATTCTACCCTATAATTGTGATTTTAAACTGTCAGAATTGAAGTCTGCTTTATCTAAAGCAAACGACACTAGCCCAGGACCAGATGGAATCTCGTATCAAATGCTCCGTTATTTATATGATGATTCTTTATTAAACATACTTTCATTGTTTAATAGAATCTGGTTGGTTGGTTGGTTGGTTTTTATGGCGCAAGGTCCAGATAAGGACAAGCTGCGCCAATCAAAGATATACCTCAGTTTTCTTTTCATCCATTAAAAGTATAAAATAGAAATATATTTAAAATGTACATAAAAGGTATAAAATAGCAATACAGTTAAAATATATAGTAAAAGTATGTAAACATAAAATATACACATGTATAAGATTAAAAACTTGTATTTAAATAAAATATTTCTAAATCAGATAAAATTCATAAATCCTATGTCTTTTAAAAACGCAAATAAATTGCGATGGGGTGGTTCCCCAAGCAGATCTTCTAATGTTAAAATATCACTATTAAAATATTTAAAACGCTGATGGTTAAAATCTGGGCACTCAATTAAAATGTGATATACTGTAAATGGTTCATCACACTTTTCACACCACGGTTGGAGATCGCTTAAGATCAAATGTTTGTGGGTGAAACGCGTGTGACCAATTCGAAGGCGAGTCAGTCTGACATCTGCGCTTCGTGGAGATAAATCAGATAATGGAATGATGTATGAAAATATGGAATGGAGTTTGTTGCTGACTTGCAGGTCCCAGGATTCCTGCCAAAGAGAATATATGAAATTTTTGAATCCTTTTCTAATGTCCATTGATGGTAATGAAGGCAAAATGGAAGTAGCTGCAGATTTAGCGGCAGCATCAGCTTTCTCATTGCCATCTATACCTATGTGGCTTGGTACCCAACAAAACAGTATCTCAAATCCCTTGTTAGTAACAGTATCAATTAATATGAATATCTTAGACACAACTGGATGGCAATTATAGTTGTTATTCCTCAAAGCTTCTAATACACTCATACTGTCTGTGTACACACAGAATTTACGTTCATTTTTAGTTTGTAGCAGCTGAAGTGCTCGGTATATAGCCGTAGCCTCAGCAGTGAAGATGGAGCAGGATTTGTGAAGGCTATAACTGTAGGAGGTATTATAAAGATAAACTCCACAGCCAACTGATCCTGGACATTTGGATCCATCCGTAAATACTGGAGTGTACATAGTGTACTGACAGCGATGGAATGAATAAAGCTGTTGAAGAATAGCATTGTTTGTGTCTGATTTTTTATTCTTACCAAAGGGATTTAACACAGTAATGTGTGGATTGTACCAAGGTGAATGTGCGTAAAGGTCGGTAGACTCGATTCGGACATCACATAGGTCAGAAAGCAAAATAATGGATTTAATACGACAGAGAAAAGGTGGAATGCTTGATGGTCTAGCATTATATAATCTCTTAAGAGCAGCACTTGGAATCGTGGAATGCAAGGGATGATGAGGTGAGGACATGATTTTTGAATAATAATTAAGAGACAGCTGCATCCGCCGCAGGTCTAATGGCAATTGGTGGCAAATTACATATAGACTCTGGACGGGTGATGTGCGAAAAGCTCCACAGCATATCCTTAAAGCAGTATGGTGAACAGTGTCCAATCTGCGTAAGATGGAGAGTCTAGCTGATCCATAAGCAACACAGCCGTAGTCAATTCGAGATAAAATTACAGACTGATAAATTCTTAGGAGTGATGTGCGATCTGCACCCCAAGATGTATTCGAAAGCACTTTGAGGATGTTAAGCAGTCGCTCACATTTCTTCCGCAGATGTAAAACATGCGGAAGGAAAGTTAACTTCTTGTCAAAAATCACGCCAAGGAATTTTATCTCACTGACTACAGGGATGGGTCTATTATTTATGTGAAGCACAGGATCATTATGGTAGCTAGTTTTCCAACAGAAATGGATACAGCAACTCTTACTAGGAGATATACTAAGACCATTCCGTTCACACCAAGTGGTTAAATTATTTACAGCTGTTTGCAATTGTCTCTCAATTATATTCATGTTTGAACCCTGATATGAAATTTGTAAGTCATCAACATACAAAGTGCCATGAACAGAAGATGGTAATTGATGGAGTATGTCACTGATGAAAAGGTTAAAAGGGTTACGCTTAAAACGCTACCTTGAGGGACACCCTCAGCTTGACTAAAAGTATTGGAAATTGTAGTTCCAACGCGCACTTTAAAAACGCGTGAGGCCAGAAAATTTTGGATAAATATTGGAAGATTACCCTTAAAGCCAAGATTATGCAGAGTACGAAGAATACCATAGCGCCATGTACGATCATATGCTTTCTCAACGTCGAAGAAAATTGCAACGAGATGGTTTCTCCTCACGAAAGCATTTCGAATTCGGGATTCTAGATCTACTATGTTATCTATAGTGGATCGTCCTCTTCGAAATCCGCTTTGATGAAGATGTATGCAATTATTCTTCTCTAAGACGTAAATGAGTCTAGCATTGACCATACGCTCAAATGTTTTGCATAAGCAACTCGTAAGAGCTATTGGACGATAACTCAGAGGGTCAGATGAATCTTTTCCAGGCTTCAATATTGGAATCACTATCGCTTCTCTCCATGAAGTAGGAAAAGCATGCTCAGTCCAGATTCTATTAAACAATGAAAGTATGTTTAATAAAGAATCATGATTTAAATGACGGAGCATTTGATACGAGATTCCATTTGGTCCTGGGCTAGTGTCGTTTGCTTTAGATAAAGCAGACTTCAATTCTGACAGTTCAAAATCACAATTATAGGGTAGAATATGTCGATCATGAAAGCTTAGAGGTGTCCGCTCAGCGATTCTTTTATTCCTTAGAAAAGTAGGATTATATGAATCAGAGCTGGAAACACTAGCAAAGGTTTCACCGATGACATTAGCAATATCTACCGCTGAGGAGTGTATTGCAGCTCCGTTTTTTTAATACAGGAATGGAATAATCCTGATAAATACCATTGGCTGCTTTAACTTTCCTCCATAATTGTTGACTTGTTGTCGATGAATTGATTGACGACGCGTAGCGAATCCAAGATTCTCTTTGAATCTGACGTCTAACTTTTCGAGCTTCAGCTTTGGCTTTTTTAAAAGCAACAAGATTCTCCGTAGTAGGGTATCTTCGGAATATATTCCATTGCTTCCTTTGTTTCTTATAGGAGAGTTGACACTTTTCATTCCACCAAGGTTTCCTGTATGTATGGGGAATGATGGAATTTTTAGGGATAGCAACATCCGCAGCTCGGATTATTGTGTCGGTGACATACTTAACGGCATCATCTATCACATCTGTCTTAACTCTTGTCTCACTGATCACAGCCAATTGCGTAAAAAGTGACCAATCGGCTCGACTGTACACATAATTAGGTGGTTTGTGACACACACTATTACTTCCAGCCTGAGACACGATTAGAGGGAAATGATCACTATTGTAGAGGTCATTTCCAACTTCAAAATTCAGCAATGGCAAGAGAGATGGAGAACATATAGCTAAGTCCAGAGAGTGAAATGTCCGTGTAGGTTCGTGAAAATAAGTTTTCTCGTTGGTATTTAGCAGACAGAGGCTATGGTCAGAAATGAACTGCTCTATCTGTCGACCACGAGAATTCGTATCATCACTACCCCACAGAGGACTATGTCCGTTAAAATCACCGAGCAATAAATAGGGAGTTGGGAGTTGAGCAACCAAATCATTCAGTTCCTCTTCTTGGATGACATCATTTGGTGGTAAGTAAAGACTACACACTGTTATTAGACATGTGGTGTGGATTCTCACAGCCACGGCCTGGAGTGTAGTTCTTAACTGATGTGCTGTACTGGGGTAATTGTTTGATGTAATTATACAAACTCCACCAGACACAGCAGCATCACCATCATTATCCTTTCTGAAGCACTGAAACCCACAAAGTTTGGTGACAACAGCGGGCTTCAGGAATGTCTCCTGGAGAGCCACACATGCGGGGTTAAAGCGAGAGATGATGGATTTGATGTCATCAAAGCGAGAACGAAAACCGCGACAATTCCAGGAAACAAAGGAAGTCACGAATGGAATATATTCTAGCCTTTATCACTGTTGCTTATGGTCATCTCAGATGAGTCTTCAGAATTGAAATCATCATCTGATGGATGCAGCTTGACAGTGTCTGCATCCAAACACAGAAGAGCTTTTTTAGTTGTCAAGGAAGACTTTCTAGGGCCTTCCTTGGCCAATTTTAATTTTCTAGCCTTCAAGGCTTTTGATTTTGCCAAAGCTGATTTGGTGATTGTAGGTGTTGATATTTCTATTGATCTTTGCTTTGGAAGAGAGTTAGCTGAAGAGGCCGGGTTTGTATCTGTTTGGGTGCTGCAGGATCGGGTCACTTTTTTGCCATAGCTGCGTAACTAACACCAGGAGTTGGAGTGCGGGAACTAACTATGCGACGAGCTTCAATATAGGACACATTGTTCTTGATCTTAATAGTGACAATTTCCTTTTCCTGTTGCCAAACGGGACAAGATCTGGAATATGAAGGGTGGTCTCCTTTGCAGTTGACGCACATTTCTTTGGCTTTGCAGGCAACACTATCATGGTCGTCAGTTTGCGAACAGCGAGCGCAAGTAGGTTTTCCTCTACAAGCCATTTTAGAATGCCCATAACGTTGGCACTGGAAACATCTGAGAGGATTTGGTTTATATGGTCGCACTGAACAACGCATATAAGCCACTTTGATGTATTTTGGCAAGTCTGGCGTTGCAAAAGTCAAAATAAGGTGTTTGGTGTTTAAGATTATACCATCCCTTTTTATTGTTATTCTTTTAACCGCGCAGACTTTTTGACTTTTCAAATTATCAAGAATTTCATCTGTTGACGTGTGGTACAAATCCTCTGCAGAAATTACTCCCTGCACAAAGTTTAATTTCGTATGAGGCTCAACAGTGACTGGTATTTCAGCAAGTTCTTTCATATTCTGTATCATCATTGACTGTTTATCAGAACAGGTTTCAATCAGTAAATTTCCAGTTCGTAATTTCTTTACTGATTTCAAGGCACCCAGATGAGATATTAGTCCCTTTTCAATAAGAAAAGGAGAAACATATTCAAACGATCCTCCTATTCTTTTCATTATGAAGAATTTCGCATTGAGAATAGGCATTTGTTGCTCCCGAGGGAGTGAGGAGAAAGTTTCTTTGTTCATATGTAGTGAGTTAAAATTCACGGACTAGACGGCACCACCCACCACGGAGCCCTACAAGGGGATACAGGTTAACTGTACCAGTGCTAGTCAGTCCCTATACGCTCACGGTACATCCCTGAAGTGGACTCCACCCTTAACGAGTCACCCAGTAGATGTACCGATCGCTTGATCCATAAAGCCGATTGATGTGCTGAGGACCACAACACACCTCCCGTTTACCTGAAGCAGAGGCCAAAGCAATGTGTTGGTCTCAGGAGGCCTCAATTACCAGGATCCTCCTTTCCAGGGACACGGGTCTCCACGCACGGCAAACACGTGGGTGATTTAGTCCTCAAGAGTAGCTAATAGCAACAGAGCGGCGAAAGCTACTCAAGGGGAGCCCTCAACCTCTTACGAGGCAACCACACTGAGGGAGAAAAGGAAGAAAAAGCAGAAGAGTAGAGGAGAGAAGAAAATAAAGAAGAGAAAAGATCACTAGGGTACCTCGGGATTGTGACACCCGTGTTTACCTAAAGAAGGTAAACCCCCTGAGGGGTAATAGAATCTGGACTGAGCATGCTAATCCTACGTCATGGAGAGAAGCGATAGTGATTCCAATATTGAAACCTAGCAAAGATTAAACTGACCCTCTGAGTTATCGTCCAATAGCTCTTACGAGTTGCTTGTGCAAAACGTTAGAGCGTATGGTCAATGCTAGACTCAGTTACGTCTTAGAGAAGAATAATTGCACACCCTTTCACCAAAGCGGTTTTCGAAGAGGACGATCCACTATTGATAACATAGTAGATCTGGAATCCCAAATTCGAAATGCTTTCGAGAGGAGAAACCATCTTGTTGCAATCTTCTTGGATATTGTGAAAGCATACGATCGTACGTGGCGTTATGGCGTTCTCCGTAATATGCATAATCTTGGATTTAAAGGTAATCTTCCAATATTTATAAAGAATTTCCTAGTCACTAGGCTTTTTAAAGTACATGTTGGAACTACTGTTTCCAATACCTTTACTCAAGCTGAGGGTGTCCCTCAAGGTAGCGTTTTAAGCGTAACCCTTTTTAAACTTTTTCATCAATAACATACTTCATCAGTTACCATCTTCAGTTCAAAGGAATTCATATGCTGATGACTTACAAATTTCATATCAGGGTTCAAACATGAATATAATTGAGAGACAATTGCAAACAGCTGTAAACAATCTAACTACTTGGTGTGAACGAAATGGTCTTAGTATATCTCCTAGTAAGAGTTACTGTGTCAATCTCTGTAGGAAAACTAGTCTTCATCCCGATCCTGTGCTTCACATAAGCAATAAACCTATTCCTGTGGTCAACGAGATAAAATTCCTCGGGGGTAATTTTCGATAAGAAGTTAACTTTCCTTCCGCATACTTTATATCTGCGGAAAAAGTGGGAGCGATTGCTCAATATCCTCAAGGTGTTGTCTAATACATTTTGGGGTGCAGATCGGACTTCATTGCTCCGAATTTATCAATCAATCATTTTATCTCGTATTGACTATGGTTGTGTTGCTTATGGATCGGCTAGATCTTCCATTTTACGTAGATTGGATACCGTCCACCACTCTGCTTTAAGGATTTGCTGTGGAGCATTTAGTACATCATCCGTCCAGAGTCTATATGTAATCTGCCAACAATTATCATTAGACCTGCGGCGGATACAACTGTCTCTTAATTATTATTCAAAAATCATGTCCTCACCTCATCATCCCTTGCGTTCCACGATTCCAGGTGCTGCTCTTAAGAGATTATATAATGCTAGACCATCAAGCATTCCACTTTTTCTCTGTCGTATTAAATCTATTATTTTGCTGTCTGGCCTATGTGATGTCCGAATCGAGTCTACCGACCTTTACGCACATTCACCTTGGTATAATCCACACATTATTGTGTTAAATCCCTTTTGTAAAAATAAAAATTCAGACACAAATACTGCTATTCTTCAACAGCTTTATTCATTCCATCGCTGTCAGTATACTATGTACACTCCAGTATTTACGGATGGATCCAAATGTCCAGGATCAGTTGGCTGTGGAGTTTATCTTGATGATACCTCCTACAGTTATAGCCTTCACAAATCCTGCTCCATCTTCACTGCTAATGCTACGGCTATATACCGAGCACTTCAGTTGCTAACAACTAAAAATGAACGTAAATTCTGTGTGTACACTCACAGTATGAGTGTGTTAGAAGCTTTGAGGAATAACAACTATAATTGCCATCCAGTTGTGTCTAAGATATTCAAATTAATTGATTCTGTTACTAACAAGGGATTTGAGATACTGTTTTGTTGGATTCCATGCCACATAGGAATAGATGACAATGAGAAAGCTGATGCTGCCGCTAAATCTGCTGGTTGGTTGGTTGTTTAGTTGGGTTTTATGGCGCAGGGTCCAAAATTGGACATGCTGCGCCAAAAATAACTTTTGTTGTTTTATTTTTATTTGTTTATTTTCTATTATTTGTTTTTCTTCCAAAACCAAGCAACCCTAAATTAAAAATTTAAAAAACAAAATCTAGTTAATATATTATTTAAAATCTAATTATAAAACAAAGTAAAAATTGAAGTGTATATAATTTCAATAGTTTAAAATACAAATTAAATAAAATGTATAAAACCTATGGCTCTCAAATAAGCGAATAGGTTTCTATGGGGTGGATCCCCCACTAAATCAATCATAGTTAAAATATCAGAATTAAAATAATGTAAACGCTGTTGGTTAAAATTATGACATGAAATTAAAATATGATAAACAGTGAATGGTTCATTACACGCTTCACACCATGGATTTAAATCATTCAAAAACAAATGTCTGTGTGTGAAACGTGTAGTAGTCTGATACGAAGGCGAGTTAATCTAACATCAGCACTTCGTAAAGGTAAAAGAGATAATGAGGTGAGGGATGGGAAAATGCTATGGAGTTTGTTTCCGACCTGCATGTCCCATGATTCTTCCGAAAGCGAATGAACAAATCTTTTAATACCCTTTCTCACATCTGAGAGCGGAATTGATGGTAAAATTGGTTGTGTTGCTGTTTTTGCAGCTATGTCCGCTCTCTCATTTCCATCAAGACCTACGTGACTTGGTATCCAACAAAATATTATTTTGTATCCCTTGCCAGCAAGGGAATCCAATGCTCTGAAAATTTTTGACACAACTGGATGACATGTAACACTATTGTTCCTCAAAGCTTCAATAATACTCATGCTGTCAGTGTATATACAATATTCATTATAATCATCTGTATTCACATGCTGAAGCGCATAGTAAATTGCTGTTGCTTCAGCAGTAAAGATGGAGCAGGCTGGATGTAGGCTGTAACTAAAAGCTGTATTGTTAATAAAAATTCCACAGCCCACATGTCCTGCTGTTTTAGAACCATCTGTGAATACAGGTTTATAGGATTTGTACTGACAGCGGTGAGAGAAGAATAGCTGTTGAAAAACAATAGGTGTTGTGTCCGATTTTTTATATTGAGCAAAGGTATTAATAAATATATTTGTTGGGTTATACCAAAGCGGATGAGCAAATTGGTCTACAGATTCAATCCGAATATCACATAGGTCTGTAAGCAAAAGTTGTGATTTTGCTCGTGTGAGAAATGGTGGGATGCTCGTTTTAGGAGCATCATATAGTCTTTTATGGGACGCATTCAGAACCATGGAACGCAACAGATGATGAGGGGTAGACATGATCTTAGCATAATAATTGAGAGATTGCTGCATCCGTCTCAGGTCTAACGGTAGTTTATGACATACAGCATATAGACTCTGTACGGGTGATGTGCGGAATGCCCCAGAACATATCCTCAAAGCAGAGTGATGAACTGTGTCCAGTCTTCGTAAAATAGAAGATCTAGCCGATCCATAAACAACACATCCATAGTCAATGCGGGATAGAATCAATGACTGATAAATTCGAAGAAGTGATGTGCGATCTGCACCCCAAGATGTATTTGACAACACCTTGAGGATATTAAGCGATCGTTCACACTTCTTCCGCAGATGCAGAACATGCGGAAGAAAGGTTAATTTTCAGTCAAAGATTATTCCCAGAAATTTTATTTCACTGACTACTTGTATTGGAGTGTTGTTGATATTAATAACTGGATCATTGTGAAGGCTAGTCTTTCTACAGAAGTGGACACACTTACTCTTGCTTGATGATAAAGTATGGCCATTCTCGGCACACCATGCAGCAAGTTTATTAACTTCTGTTTGCAGTTGTCTCTCAATTATTCGCATATTAGTTCCCTCGCATGATATTTGCAGGTCATCAACAAACATGTTACCATATACAGATGATGGAAGTTAATGAAGAATGTTACTAATGAAGAGAATAAAAAGTGTGACACTTAAAATAGAGCCCTGAGGAACACCCTCAGATTGTGTAAAAGTATTGGATGTAAAATATCCAATACGCACTTTAAAACCACGTTAGCATAAAAAATTCTGCAGGAATATCGGAAGATTACCCCGAAATCCAAAATCATATAATGTACGGAGAATTCCATATCGCCACGTACGGTCATACGCCTTCTCTATGTCGAAGAAAATGGAAACCAAGTGATTTCTCCGCACAAAAGCGTTGCGGATTTGAGTTTCCAAGTGTGTCATATTATCAAGAGTGGATCTTCCTTTACGGAAGCCACTCTGATTCTTATGAATACAATTATTGTTTTCTAGGACATAGATGAGACGGGCATTGACCATACGTTCGAGAGAGTCTTACATAAACAACTCGTCAGAGCAATTGGTCGATAATTTGAAGGATCTGAAGAATCCTTACCAGCCTTTAGGACAGTAATCACTATTGCTTCTTTCCATCGAGATGGAAATTCATTTTCAGTCCAGATCCTATTGAACAGGTAAAGTAAATTCGACAAGGAATCTGGACTTAAATGTAAAAGCATAAGATAACTGATTCCATCAGGTCCTTTACTGGTGTTACTGGCCTGTTGTAAAGCTTTCTTCAATTCAAACTTTCCAAATTCACAGTTGTACGGTAAGGCTTGTCGATGGTCGAAGCGAATTGGTACACGCTCAGCTCGAGTCTTAGTCCTCAAAAACGAAGGACTATAAGAATTCGAGCTTGAGACGTTAGCAAATGCTTCACCAAGGACGTTTGCAATATCCGTAGGAGAAGAGTATATAGCAGCTCCGGATTTTAAGATAGGAATAGAAAATTCTCTATAAATTCCATTGGCTGCCTTCACCCTTCTCCACAACTGCTTGCTGGAAGTTTAAGATGTTATTGAAGATAAATAGCGAGACCAGGATTCCTTTTGACTTCGACGACGAGCTCTGCGAGCTAGAGCTCTTGCTCTCTTAAAGGCTATAAGATTCTCCGTTGTGGGATACCTCCTAAATATTCCCCATAACTTCCTCTGTTTTTTATAAGTTTTTTTGGCATTCTTTGTTCCACCAAGGTTTGCACCGCCTGTGTGGTGTAGAGGAACTCTTAGGTATTGAAATATCAGCTGCATTCTTAATTGTTTCAGTGACTTTACAAACGGCAGTATCAATATCTTCGATCGAAACCATTTTAGCATCAAAAACTGCCAATTGTGTGAATAATGTCCAATCTGCCCGACTGTACCCGTAAGTAGGTAGACGTTGTTCTACACTACTACCTCCAGTCTGGGTTGGTTGGTTGGTTGGTTTGTTTTTATGGCGCAAGGTCCAGATAAGGACAAGCTGCGCCAATCACAAGATATTATACAAGCTTTTTTTTCCAATTAAAAACATAAAATAGTAATATAGTTAAAATGTACATTAACAGTATAAAATACCAATATAGTTAAAAGGTATATTAAGGTATAAAATAGAAATATATTTAAAATGCATATTAAAAGAGTGTAAACATACAATATATACATGTATAAAATTAAAACTTGATATTTAAATAAAATATTTCTAAATCAGATAAAATTCATAAATCCTATGTCTTTTAAAAACGCAAATAGATTGCGATGGGGTGGTTCCCCAAGCAGATATTCTAATGTTAAAATATTACTATTAAAATATCTAAAACGCTGATGGTTAAAATCTGGGCACTCAATTAAAATGTGATATACTGTAAATGGTTCATCACACTTTTCACACCACGGTTGGAGATCACTTAAGATCAAATGTTTGTGGGTGAAACGCGTGTGACCAATTCGAAGGCGAGTCAGTCTGACATCTGCGCTTCGTGGAGATAAAACAGATAATGGAATGATGTATGAAAATATGGAATGGAGTTTGTTGCTGACTTGCAGGTCTCAGGATTCCTGCCAAAGAGAATATATGAAATATTTGAATCCTTTTCTCATGTCCATTGATGGTAATGAAGGCAAAATGGAAATAGATGCAGATTTAGCGGCAGCATCAGCTTTCTCATTGCCATCTATACCTATGTGGCTTGGTACCCAACAAAACAGTATCTCAAATCCCTTGTTAGGAAGAGTATCAATTAATTTGAATATCTTAGACACAACTGGATGGCAATTATAGTTGTTATTCCTCAAAGCTTCTAATACACTCATACTGTCAGTGTACACACAGAATTTACGTTCATTTTTAGTTTGTAGCAGCTGAAGTGCTCTGTATAAAGCCGTAGCCTCAGCGGTGAAGATGGAGCAGGATTTATGAAGGCTATAACTGTACGAGGTATCATCAAGATACACTCCACAGCCAACTGATCCTGGACATTTGGATTCATCCGTAAATACTGGAGTATACATAGTATACTGACAGCGATGGAATGAATAAAGCTGTTGAAGAATAGCAGTATTTGTGTCTGATTTATTACTTCCAAAGGGATTCAGCACAATAATGTGTGGATCATACCAAGGGGGATATGCGAAAAGGTCGGTAGACTCGATTCGGACATCACATAGGTCAGAAAGCAAAATAATGGATTTAATACGACAGAGAAAAGGTGGAATGCTTGATGGTCTAGCATTATATAATCTCTTAAGAGCAGCACTTGGAATCGTGGAATGCAAGGGATGATGAGGTGAGGACATGATTTTTGAATAATAATTAAAGAGACAGCTGCATCCGCCGCAGGTCTAATGGCAATTGGTGGCAAATTACATATAGACTCTGGACGGGTGATGTGCGAAAAGCTCCACAGCATATCCTTAAAGCAGTATGGTGAACAGTGTCCAATCTGCGTAAGATGGAGAGTCTAGCTGATCCATAAGCAACACAGCCGTAGTCAATTCGAGATAAAATTACAGACTGATAAATTCTTAGGAGTGATGTGCGATCTGCACCCCAAGATGTATGCGAAAGTACTTTGAGGATGTTAAGCAGTCGTTCACATTTCTTCCGCAGATGTAAAACATGCGGAAAAAAAGTTAACTTCTTTTCAAAAATCACGCCAAGGAATTTTATTTCACTGACTACAGGAATGGGTCTATTATTTATGTGAATTACAGGATCATTATGGTAGCTAGTTTTCCTACAGAAATGGACACAGCAACTCTTACTAGGAGATATACTAAGACCATTACGTTTACACCAAGTGGTTAAATTATTTACAGCTGTTTGCAATTGTCTCTCAATTATATTCATGTTTGAACCCTGATATGAAATTTGTAAGTCATCAACATACAAAGTGCCATGAACAGAAGACGGTAATTGATGGAGTATGTCACTGATGAAAAGGTTAAAAAGGGTTACGCTTAAAATGCTACCTTGAGGGACACCCTCAGCTTGACTAAAAGTGTTGGAAATTGTAGTTCCAACGCGCACTTTAAAAACGCGTGAGGCCAGAAAATTTTGGATAAATATTGGAAGATTACCCTTAAAGCCAAGATTATGCAGAGTACGGAGAATACCATAGCGCCATGTACGATCATATGCTTTCTCAACGTCGAAGAAAATTGCAACGAGATGGTTTCTCCTCACGAAAGCATTTCGAATTCGGGATTCTAGATCTACTATGTTATCTATAGTGGATCGTCCTCTTCGAAATCCACTTTGATGAAGATTATGCAATTATTCTTCTCTAAGACGTAAATGAGTCTAGCATTGACCATACGCTCAAATGTTTTGCATAAGCAACTCGTAAGAGCTATTGGACGATAACTTAGAGGGTCAGATGAATCTTTTCCAGGCTTCAATATTGGAATCACTATCGCTTCTCTCCATGAAGTAGGATAAGCATGCTCAGTCCAGATTCTATTAAACAATGAAAGTATGTTTAATAAAGAATCATGATTTAAATGACGGAGCATTTGATACGAGATTCCATCTGGTCCTGGGCTAGTGTCGTTTACTTTAGATAAAGCAGACTTCAATTCTGACAGTTCAAAATCACAATTATAGGGTAGAATATGTCGATCATGAAAGTTTAGAGGTGTCCGCTCAGCGATTCCTTTAATCCTTAGAAAAGTAGGATTATATGAATCAGAGCTGGAAACACTAGCAAAGGTTTCACCGATGACGTTAGCAATATCTACCGCTGAGGAGTGTATTGCAGCTCCGGTTTTTAATACAGGAATGGAATAATCCTGATAAATACCATTGGCTGCTTTAACTTTCCTCCATAATTGTTGACTTGTTGTCGATGAATTGATTGACGACACGTAGCGAATCCAAGATTCTCTTTGACTCTGACGTCTAACTTTTCGGGCTTCAGCTTTGGCTTTTTTAAAAGCAACAAGATTCTCCGTAGTAGGGTATCTTCGGAATATATTCCATTGCTTCCTTTGTTTCTTATAGGAGAGTTGACACTTTTCATTCCACCAAGGTTTCCTGTGTTTATGTGGAATGATAGAATTTTTAGGGATAGCAACATCCGCAGCTCTGATTATTGTGTCGGTGACATATTTAACGGCATCATCTATCACATCTGTCTTAACTCTTGTCTCACTGATCACAGCCAATTGCGTGAAAAGTGACCAATCGGCTCGACTGTACACATATATAGGTGGTTTGTGACACACACTATTACTTCCAGCCTGAGACACGATTAGAGGAAATGATCACTATTGTAGAGGTCATTTCCAACTTCAAAATTCAGCAATGGCAAGAGTGATGGAGAACATATAGCTAAGTCCAGAGAGTGAAATGTCCGTGTAGGTTCGTGAAAATAAGTTTTCTCGTTGGTATTTAGCAGACAGAGGTTATGGTCAGAAATGAACTGCTCTATCTGTCGACCACGAGAATTCGTATCATCACTACCCCACAGAAAATTATGACCGTTAAAATCACCGAGCAATAAAAATGGAGTTGGGAGTTGATCAACCAAGTCATTCAGTTCTTCTGCTTGGATGACATCATTCGGTGGTAAGTAAAGACTACATACTGTTATTAGACATGTGGTGTGGATTCTCACAGCCACGGCCTGGAGTGTAGTTCTTAACTGATGTGCTGTACTGGGGTAATTGTTTGATGTAATTATACAAACTCCACCAGACACAGCAACATCGCCACCATAATCATTTCTAAAGCATTGAAACCCACGCATTTTGGTGACAACAGTGGGCTTCAGGAATGTCTCCTGGAGAGCCACACATGCGGGGTTAAAGCAAGAGATAATTGATTTGATGTCATCAATGCGAGACCAGAAACCCACGACAATTCCAGGAAACAAAGGAAGTCAGGAATGGAATATATTCTAACCTTTCTCACTGTTACTCATCGTCATCTCTGATGAATCTTCAGAATTGAAGTCATCATCCGATGGATGCAGTTTCACAGTGTCTGCATCCAAACACAGAAGAGCTTTTTTTGTTGTTAAGGAAGACTTTCGAGATGCCTTCCTTAGCCAATTTTAATTTCCTCGCCTTTAAGGCTTTTGATTTTGCCAAAGCTGATTTGGCTATTACAGGTGTTGATGTTTCCATTGTTTTTGCTTTAAAGAAAGCTAGCTGAAGAGACAGAATCTGTTTGGGTGCTGCAAGATCGGGTAACTTTTTTTGCCATAGCTGCGTAACTAACACCAGGAGTTGGAGTGCGGGAACTAACTATGCGACGAGCTTCAATATAGGACACATTGTTCTTGATCTTAATAGTGACAATTTCCTTTCCCTGTTGCCAAACGGGACAAGATCTGGAATATGAAGGGTGGTCTCCTTTGCAGTTGACGCACATTTCTTTGGCTTTGCAGGTAACACTGTCATGCTCGTCAGCTTGGGAGCAGCGAGCACAAGTAGGTTTTCCTCTGCAAGCCATTTTAGAATGCCCATAACGTTGACACTGGAAACATCTGAGAGGATTTGGTATATATGGTCGCACTGAGCAACGCATATAAGCCACTTTGATGTATTTTGGTAAGTCAGGCGTTGCAAAGGTCAAAATAAGGTGTTTGGTATTTAAGATAATACCATCCCTTTTAATTGTTATCCTTTTGACGGCGCAGACTTTCTGGCTTTTTAAGTTGTCAAGAATTTCATCAGTGGACGTATGATACAAATCCTCTGCAGAAATTACTCCTTGTACAAAATTTAGTCTTGCATGTGGCTCTACTGTTACTGGTATGTTAGCTAGGGATTTCATGGTCTGTATTATCATAGCTTGTTTTTCCGATGTGGTTTCAACAAGTAGATTGCCCGTTCTTAATTTTTTGACAGATTTTACAACACCCAAATGAGATACCAATCCCTTCTCAATCAGAAAGGGAGAAACATACTCAAATGATCCTCCAGTTCTTTTAATTACGAAGAACTTCGCTTCACACATTGGCAATTGTTGCTCCCGAGGGAGTGAGGAGAAAGTAGATTTATTCATAAATGTCAAAATAATATTCAGGGACTAGACGGCACCACCCACCACGGAGCCCTACAAGGGGATACAGGTTAACTGTACCAGTGCTAGTCAGTCCCTATACGCTCACGGTACATCCCTGAAGTGGACTCCACCCTTAACGAGTCACCCAGTAGATGTACCGATCGCTTGATCCATAAAGCCGATTGATGTGCTGAGGACCACAACACACCTCCCGTTTACCTGAAGCAGAGGCCAAAGCAATGTGTTGGTCTCAGGAGGCCTCAATTACCAGGATCCTCCTTTCCAGGGACACGGGTCTCCACGCACGGCAAACACGTGGGTGATTTAGTCCTCAAGAGTAGCTAGTAGCAATAGAGCGGCGAAAGCTACTCAAGGGGAGCCCTCAACCTCTTACGAGGCAACCACATTGAGGGAGAAAAGGAAGAAAAAGCAGAAGAGTAGAGGAGAGAAAAAAATAAAGAAGAGGAAAGATCACTAGGGTACCTCGGGATTGTGACACCCGTGTTTACCTAAAGAAGGTAAACCCCCTGAGGGGACCTCCAGTCTGGGAGATGACGAGAGGAAAATGATCGCTATTATGCAGATCATTTCCTACATTTATATTTAACAATGGCAGAAGAGATGGGGAACAAATGGCAAGATCGAGAGAATGAAATGTTCTCGTGGGTACATGGAAATATGTCTTCTCGTCGGTATTAAGCAGACAGAGACTGTTGTCTGAAATAAACAGCTCTATCTGCCAACCGCGTTAATTAGTATCATCATTTCCCCACAAAGAACTATGGCCGTTAAAGTCACCCAACAGTAGAAATGGTGTTGGCAGCTGATCTATTAATGCATCGAGTTCCTCTTGGCGGATGACATCATGTGGTGGTAAATATAAACTACAGACAGTTAATAAGCATGTAGTATGAATTCTTACAGCAACTGCCTGTAGAGTAGTATTTAATGCATGGGCAGTGCTGGGGTAAGTATTAGATGTTAATATACAAACACCTCCAGACACTGTACCATTATCACCACAGTCTTTTCTAAAGCTGTTAAATCCACGCATGAAAAAGTTATTGCTGGACTTCAGGAATGTTTCCTGAAGCGCAACACATGCGGGATTGTAGGCTGAAATTATAGACTTGATGTCATCATGATGAGAACGCAAACCATGGCAGTTCCAAGAAACAAAGGAAGCTATTATTCAGTTTGAAGAGCTCCGTTCCCGGAGCTGAGTGGCATGTCATCTGACATCTCCTCGAGCGATAGATCTTCGTCCGAGGATGTAATGAAACAGCATCAGCCTCCAGGTATAAGGCTTTACGGGTGGATATGGAGGTCCTAACATTGCCCTCTTTTGCAAGTTTAAGTTTTAGGGCCTTCAGGGCCTTAGATTTAGCCATCGGAGCTTTTCTTTGGGGAATGGTTGTGGAGGTCGATTTTGGCCTCTGTACAGATGTAAGGGGTAACTTTACTGTTGAAAGTTAAAGAGCATCCGTTTGTGTACTAGCCGTTCTGGTGACCTTGGCGGCTACTGATGCATAGCTAACTCCTACTTGAGGTGTACGTGCTGTAACAGCACGTCTTGCCTCGGGATAAGAGCAATTATTCTTAACTTTAGTGGTTGTGATCTCCTTTTCCAGTATCCAGGTAGGACAACTTCTAGCGTAGGAGGGGTGGTCACCTTCACAGTTTACACACCTCTCCTTTGCAGTACATGACGAACTGTCGTGGCCAACTGCTGCGCAGCGGGCGCAAGTCAGTTTGCCCCAGCAAGCCGCTTTAGAGAGACCAAATCTCTGGCACTGGAAACAACGCAAAGGATTTGGAATAAATGGCCTCACGGATAGATGCATGTACGCAGCTTTAATATGCTGCGGTAGGTCAGGCGTCGCAAATGTCAGTACGAGATGTTTTGTATTGATGATCTGTCCATCCCGTCTGACAGTGATGCGTTTTACAGCGCAGACCTTTTGATCTTTGAGATTTTCTAAGATCTCGTCCGCAGGCGTATTTAATAAATCCTAGGCTTATACCACACCACGTGAAAAATTAAGATTAATATGAGGTTGGACGGACACCTCAAGGTTAGCAAGCATGTTCAAGTTGCTTATGAGAGTTGCTTGTGCATCTGAAGCAACTTCTACCATTAGGTCTCCAGAACGAAGTTTCCGGATGCTCTTTACTTCTCCAATATTACCAGCAATACCTTTTTGGATTAGGAAAGGGGATATAGTATCGAAAGTACCCTCTTTCCGTTTCACAATGTAAAATTTCGCTTTCATTAGAGTCAGTGCATGCTCCCGTGGGAGAGAAGAGAATATAAAAGTTTCCATATTAGTCATGGAAAATTCGGGACCTGACGGCACCACCCACCACCGAGTCCAACAAGGGGATGCAGACCAGCTGCACCAGTGCTAGCCAGGTCCTATACGCTCAC
This sequence comes from Latrodectus elegans, assembly GCA_030067965.1. NCBI lineage: Eukaryota > Metazoa > Arthropoda > Arachnida > Araneae > Theridiidae > Latrodectus > Latrodectus elegans. Next base: position 4,515,178 of record CM057812.1, on the reverse strand, counting down.
AGTACATCCCTGAGATGGCCTCCACCCTTAACGAGTCATCCAGCAGATGTACCGATCGCTTGATCCATAAAGCCGATTGATGTGCTGAGGACCACAACACACCTCCCGTTTACCTGAAGCAGAGGCCAAAGTAATGTGTTGGTCTCTGGGGGCCTCAATTACCAGGACCCTCCTTTCCAGGGACACGGGTCTCCACACACGGCAAACACGTGGGTGATTTAGTCCTCAAGAGTAGCTAGTAGAAACAGAGAGGCGAATGCTACTCAAGGGGAGCCCTCAACCTCTTACGAGGCAACCACACTGAGGGAGAAAAGGAAGAAAAAGCAGAAGAGTAGAGGAGAGAAGAAAATAAAGAAGAGGAAAGATCACTAGGGTACCTCGGGATTGTGACACCCGTGTTTACCTAAAGAAGGTAAAACCCTGAGGGGCCGCTAAATCTGCAGCTACTTCTATTTTGCCTTCAATAGCATCAATGGACCTGAGAAAAGGATTCAAACATTTCATATATTCTCTTTGGCAGGAATCCTGTAACCTGCAAGTCAGCAACAAACTCCATTCCATATTTTCAGACATCATTCCATTATCTGTTTTATCTCCACGAAGCGCAGATATCAGAGTGATTAACCTTCGAATTGGTCACACGCGTTTCACCCACAATCATTTGATCTTAAGTGATCTCCAACCATGGTGTGAAAAGTGTGATGAACCATTTACAGTATATCACATTTTAATTGTGTGTCCAGATTTTAACCATCAGCGTTTTAGATATTTTAATAGTAATATTTTAGTATTAGAAGATTTGCTTGGGGAACCACCCCATCGCAATTTATTTGCGTTTTTAAAAGACATAGGATTTATGAATTTTATCTAATTTAGAAATATTTTATTAAAATACAAGTTTTTATACTTATACATGTGTATATTGTATGTTTACATACTTTTAATATACTCCTCAGGGGGTTTACCTTCTTTAGGTAAACACGGGTGTCACAATCCCGAGGTACCCTAGTGATCTGTCCTCCTCTTTCTTTTCTTCTCTCCTCTACTCTTCTGCTTTTTCTTCCTTTTCTCCCTCAGTGTGGTTGCCTCGTAAGAGGTTGAGGGCTCCCCTTGAGTAGCTTTCGCCGCTCTGTTGCTATTAGCTACTCTTGAGGACTAAATCACCCACGTGTTTGCCGTGCGTGGAGACCCGTGTCCCTGGAAAGGAGGATCCTGGTAATTGAGGCCTCCTGAGACCAACACATTGCTTTGGCCTCTGCTTCAGGTAAACGGGAGGTGTGTTGTGGTCCTCAGCACATCAATCGGCTTTATGGATCAAGCGATCGGTACATCTACTGGGTGACTCGTTAAGGGTGGAGTCCACTTCAGGGATGTACCGTGAGCGTATAGGGACTGACTAGCACTGGTACAGTTAACATGTATCCCCTCGTAGGGCTCCGTGGTGGGTGGTGCCGTCTGGTCCCTGAATTCATATTAAACCTATATGGATAAAAAATTTCTTCTCACTCCCTCGGTAGCAACAAATGTCAAATTGTAGTGCGAAGTATTTTATAATTACCATAATTGGAAATACCTTCGAATATGTTTCACCTTTCCTCATTGAAAAGAGTATAACTTCTTACTTGGGAGAAAAATCTATTAAGAAGTTACGATCGGGTGTTTTATTAATAGAGACTGCATCAGACAAACAATCAGTACTACTGCAAAACTTGAAAGCAATTGGTGACATGGCAGTAACTGTGTAACCGCATAGAAATTTAAATTTTTCACGAGGTGTTATTTCTTCGGAGGACTTGTTTCATACTCCCACCGAAGAAATACTGGAAAATTTGAAATCACAAAAAGTCTGCGCTGTGAAAAGAATTACGATAAAGAGAGATGGCATTGTACTAAACACAAAGCATCTCATTTTGATATTCTCTACACCAGACTTGCCACAAAACATTAAAGTGGCTTATATGCGATGTTCAGTACGGCCTTTTATTCCTAATCCGCTAAGATGCTTCCAGTGCCAACGATTTGGACACTCTAAAATGGCTTGCAGAGGAAAACTCATATGTGCCCGTTGTTCTGACGTTGGCCATGAAACTACCACTTGCGAAGCCAAAGAAGTGTGTGTCAACTGTAAAGGTAACCACACTTCTTATTCTAGATCTTGTCCCGTTTGGCAGCAGGAAAAGGAAATTGTTACCATCAAAATCAAGAACAATATTTCCTATTTAGAAGCTCGCCGATTAGTTAATTCCCGTACTCCCACTCCAGGTGTTAGTTACGCTCATATAACCCGATCCTGCAGCACCCAAACCGACACAAACTCTATTCCTACAGTTAGATTGCTCCCAAAGCAAAAAACGACAGACATTTCTGCACCTCTAATTGCCAAATCAACTTTGGCAAAATCAACAGCTTTAAAGGCTAGAAAATTAAAACTGGCCAAGGAAGGCGTTCGAAAGTCTTCGCTAACTGCCAGAAAAGCTCTTCTGTCTATCTATGGATGCAGACACTGTCAAACTGCATCCTTCAGATGATGATTTCATGCTGGAAGATTCATCTGAGATGACACTGATCAATAGTGACAACGGTTAGACTGTATTCCATTAATGACTTCCTTTGTTTCATGGAATTGTCGTGGTTTTCGGCCTCGAATTGATGATATCAAATCCATTATGTCAACATATAACCCCGCATGTGTGGCACTCCAGGAAACATTCCTGAAGCCCACTGTTATCACCAAAATGCGTGGGTTTCAATGTTTTAGAAAGGATAATGGTGGTGATGCAGCTGTATCTGGTGGAGTTTGTATAATTACATCAAACACTTATCCCAGTACAGCACATCAATTAAAAACTACTCTTCAGGCTGTTGCTGTGAGAATTCACACCGCATGTCTAATTACAGTTTGTAGCCTATATTTACCACCGAATGATGTCATCCAAGAAGAGGAACTAAACGACTTACTTGATCAACTCACAGCTCCATTTTTATTGCTTGGTGATTTTAACGGGCATAGTCCTCTGTGGGGTAGTGATGATACGAATTCTCGCGGTCGTCAGATAGAAAAGTTAATTTCTGACAATTACCTCTGTCTGCTAAATACCGACGAGAAGACTTATTTTCACGAACCAACACGGACATTTCATTCTCTTGACTTAGCTATTTGTTCTCCATCACTCCTGCCATTGCTGTATTTTGCTGTTGGAAATGACCTCTATAATAGTGATCATTTCCCACTAATCGTGAGAATCCACACCACATGTCTAATAACAGTGTGTAGCCTTTACTTACCATCAAATGGTGTCATCCAAGAAGAGGAACTGAATGATTTGGTTGCTCAACTCCCAACTCCCTTTTTATTGGTCGGTGATTTTAACGGACATAGTCCTCTGTGGGGTAGTGATGATACGAATTCTCGCGGTCGTCAGATAGAAAAGTTAATTTCTGACAATTGCCTCTCTCTGCTAAATACCGACGAGAAGACTTATTTTCACGAACCTACACGGACATTTCACTCTCTGGACTTAGCTCTATGTTTTCCATCACTCTTGCCATTGCTGAATTTTCAAGTTGGAAATGACCTTTACAACAGTGATCATTTCCCTCTAATCGTGTCTCAGGCAGGAAATAATAGTGCGTATCACAACCCACCTAGTTATGTGTACAGTCGAGCCGATTGGACACTTTTCACGCAATTAGCTGTGATTAGTGAGACAAGAGTTAAGACAGATATGATACATGATGCCGTTAAATATGTCACCGACACAATAATCCGAGCTGCGGATGTTGCTATCCCTAAAAATTCCAACACTCCACATAAACACAGGAAATCTTGGTGGAATGAAACATGCCAACTGTCTTATAAGAAACAAAGGAAGCAATGGAATATATTCTGAAGATACCCTACTACGGAGAATCTTGTTGCTTTTAAGAAAGCCAAAGCTCAAGCTCGAAGAGTTAGACGTCAGAGTCAAAGAGAATCTTGGATTCGCTACGTGTCGTCAATCAATTCATCGACAACAAGTAAACAATTATGGAGGAAAGTTAAAGCAGCCAATGGTATTTATCAGGATTATTCCATTCCTGTATTAAAAACCGGAGCTGCAATACACTCCTCAGCGGTAGATATTGCTAATGTCATCGGTGAAACCTTTGCTAGTGTTTCCAGCTCTGATTCGTATAGTCCTACTTTTCTAAGGATTAAAGGAATCACTGAGCGGACACCTCTAAGCTTTCATGATCGACATATTCTACCCTATATTTGTTTTTTTTAACTGTAATAATTGAAGTCTGATTTATCTAACGAAAACGACACTAGCCCAGGACCAGATGGAATCTCGTATCAAATGCTCCGTTATTTATATGATGATTCTTTATTAAACTGCTTTCATTGTTTAATAGAATCTGGACTGAGCATGCTAATCCTACGTCATGGAGAGAAGCGATAGTGATTCCAATATCAAACCTGGCAAAGATTAAACTGATCCTCTGAGTTATCGTCCAATAGCTCTTACGAGTTGCTTGTGCAAAACGTTAGAGCGTATGGTCAATGCTAGACTCATTTACGTCTTAGAGAAGAATAATTGCACACCCTTTCACCAAATCGGTTTTCGAAGAGGACGATCCACTATTGATAACATAGTAGATCTGGAATCCCAAATTCGAAATGCTTTCGAGAGGAGAAACCATCTTGTTGCAATCTTCTTGGATATTGTGAAAGCATACCATCGTACGTGGCGTTATGGCGTTCTCCGTAATATGCATAATCTTGGATTTAAAGGTAATCTTCCAATATTTATAAAGAATTTCCTAGTCACTAGGCTTTTTAAAGTACATGTTGGAACTACAGTTTCCAATACCTTTACTCAAGCTGAGGGTGTCCCTCAAGGTAGCGTTTTAAGCGTAACCCTTTTTAACCTTTTCATCAATTACTTACTTCATCAGTTACCATCTTCAGTTCAAAGGAATTCATATGTTGATGACTTACAAATTTCATATCAGGGTTCAAACATGAATATAATTGAGAGACAATTGCAAACAGCTGTAAACAATCTAACTACTTGGTGTGAACTAAATGGTCTTAGTATATCTCCTAGTAAGAGTTACTGTGTCCATCTCTGTAGGAAAACTAGTCTTCATCCCGATCCTGTGCTTCACATAAGCAATAAACCTATTCCTGTGGTCAACGAGATAAAATTCCTCGGGGGTAATTTTCGATAAAAAGTTAACTTTCCTTCCGCATACTTTATATCTGCGGAAAAAGTGGGAGCGATTGCTCAATATCCTCAAGGTGTTGTCTAATACATTTTGGGGTGCAGATCGGACTTCATTGCTCCGAATTTATCAATCAATCATTTTATCTCGTATTGACTATGGTTGTGTTGCTTATGGATCGGCTAGATCTTTCATTTTACGTAGATTGGATACCGTCCACCACTCTGCTTTAAGGATTTGCTGTGGAGCATTTAGTACATCATCCGTCCAGAGTCTATATGTAATCTGCCAACAATTATCATTAGACCTGCGGCGGATACAACTGTCTCTTAATTATTATTCAAAAATCATGTCCTCACCTCATCATCCCTTGCGTTCCACGATTCCAGGTGCTGCTCTTAAGAGATTATATAATGCTAGACCATCAAGCATTCCACCTTTTCTCTGTCGTATTAAATCTCTTATTTTGCTGTCTGGCCTATGTGATGTCCGAATCGAGTCTACCGACCTTTACGCACATTCACCTTGGTATAATCCACACATTATTGTGTTAAATCCCTTTTGTAAAAATAAAAATTCAGACACAAATACTGCTATTCTTCAACAGCTTTATTCATTCCATCGCTGTCAGTATACTATGTACACTCCAGTATTTACGGATGGATCCAAATGTCCAGGATCAGTTGGCTGTGGAGTTTATCTTGATGATACCTCCTACAGTTATAGCCTTGACAAATCCTGCTCCATCTTCACTGCTGAGGCTACGGCTATATACCGAGCACTTCAGTTGGTAACAACTAAAAATGAACGTAAATTCTGTGTGTACACTGACAGTATGAGTGTGTTAGAAGCTTTGAGGAATAACAACTATAATTGCCATCCAGTTGTGTCTAAGATATTCAAATTAATTGATTCTGTTCCTAACAAGGGATTTGAGATACTGTTTTGTTGGATTCCAAGCCACATAGGAATAGATGGCAATGAAAGCTGATGCTGCCGCTAAATATGCAGTTATTTCCATTTTGCCTTCAATACCATCAATGGACCTGAGAAAAGGATTCAAACATTTCATATATTCTCTTTGGCAGGAATCCTGGGACCTGCAAGTTAGCAACAAACTCCATTCCATATTTTCAGACATCATTCCATTATCTGTTTTATCTCCACGAAGCGCAGATATCAGAGTGACTCACCTTCGAATTGGTCACACGCGTTTCACCCACAAACATTTGATCTTAAGTGATCTCCAACCGTGGTGTGAAAAGTGTGATGAACCATTTACAGTATATCACATTTTAATTGTGTGCCCAGATTTTAACCATCAGCGTTTTAGATATTTTAATAGTAATATTTTAGTATTAGAAGATTTGCTTGGGGAACCACCCCATCGCAATTTATTTGCGTTTTTAAAAGACATAGGATTTATGAATTTTATCTAATTTAGAAATATTTTATTTAAATATCAAGTTTTTAATTTTATACATGTATATACTGTATGTTTACAGACTGTTAATAGACATTTGAACTATATTTCTATTTTATACTTTAATATATATTTTAACTATATCTCTATTTTATACTTTTAATGTACATTTTAACTATATTACTATTTTATACTTTTAATGGTTGAAAAAATCTGGTGTATAATATCCTGTGATTGGCGCAGCTTGTCCTTATCTGGACCTTGCGCCATAAAACCAACTAACCAACCTATCTTTATTACCTTACCTTTTGCGCCATTAAACCAAACCAAACTGTACAATATCCTGTGATATTTTCATCACCTTTTATATGTCGAATATCTGTGGTGAATTGTCCAATAAAATCTAGGTAATGAAGTTGTCGTGTTCTGCGTTTTCGGGTTTTTGCTAGGCATAGATAAGCTGTTTATGGTCAGTGTACAAAATGAAATGACATCCTTCGAGCACATAACGTTGATGTTTTATAGCATAATATGCTGCCAAAAGTTCTCGGTCATAGGTGCTGTACTTTGTTTGAGCGTCAGACAGCTTTTTGTAAAAGAAAGCAAGCGGCTGCAATCCTCGAGAAGAACTTTGTTGAAGAACTCAATCTATGGCTGTCTCAAATGAATCCACCTTTAATGAGATAGTTGCATTAGAGGAGGGTGAGATAATGTAGCAGCTTGAGCTATATCTTCCTTGCACTTCTGGAACGCTAAATCAGCATCTTTTGTCCATGATATGGGCCTTTTGTCCCTTTTCGTAGCTCCTTTTAAAAAATGAAATAATGGAGCTTGAATAAATGCAGCTCGAGGGATGAAATGAAGGTAAAAGTTAAGCATGGCTAGAAATCTTCTAAGCTCTTGCTCTTGAATGGTGGTCGGCTTAGGGAAATTGAGAATGGTGGCAACTTTTTTTCTAGTGGCTGGATACCCTGGCTTGTAACCTAGAAATTTAACTTCTGTATGTCCAAAATTATATTTTAATGGGTTGATGCGTATTCCAAAATCTCGAAATTTTTGAAGGATGATGCGGAGGTGGTTTAAATGTTCCTCTTCATTTCGAGAGGATACGAAAACATCGTCGATGTATGGCATACAGAAATTAAGGTCTCGCCATACCGTATGGATGAATCGTTGGAATGTTTGTGCAGCGTTGCACAGCCCAAAACTCATGAAAGGGAATTCAAATAATCGAAATGGCGTAATTACAGCTGTTTTTTGTATATCTTCTTCTCTGACGGGAATATGATGTTAAGCCCAAAGAGGTCAATGGTACTGAAGATGTTCTTCCCTTCAACTTGGTGTGCGAAGTCATGAATATGCGGTATAGGATATTTATCGGGTTTCCTGACGCTGTTAAGCCGGCGGTAGTCGCTACAAGGCCTCCAGTCGCCATTCTTCTTTGGAACCATATGAAGAGGAGATGCCCATTTGCTACTTGAGGGTCTACAGATTCCCTGGTCCAGCATGTACGGAAATTCGTGTTTAGCAGTTTTCAGCTTATCAAGAGGAAGTCTCCTAGCCTCGAAGTAGATTTGTGGGCCTGTAGTTTCGATGTGGTGCTGGATGTCGTGTGCAACTACAATTTTATTTGAAGTCTGAGTGATTTCCCGAAATTATATTAAAAGTTGATGGTAAGGAGATTTTTCGGCCAGTACAGTTATTGCTGCAGCCGGTCCAACGAATGTTGGAGCACTGGACTTTAATTTAGTGGTACTGTCGATGAAGCAATTGTGCTTCATATCCACCAGCAATCCAAAATTTCGAAAAGAAATCAGATCCCAATATTGGCAGCGATATGTTTTCAATGATGAAGGTACATGTAAATGTTCGTCTAAGGTTGAGATCAACCCAGTGTATCTTTTCACCATTTGTGGCAATACTGGATTCGTTGGCGGCAAAGAGTTTTAGGTCGCCACGCGTGCAAGTTTTTCTCCAGCAACGTATTAGGAATCGCAGAAATTTCGGCACCGGTGTCTGTAAGAAATCTCATTCCGGAGGTCTTATCGGCAATGAATAATTGCTTGGGTTGGCCGTAGTCGCCTGTGGCCGCAAGCGACGGCGAATCTAGTTTTCCTGTTGAAAACTGCAGGGTTTGCGGCACTGCTTCACTTCTTTTCCGTACCTGTGATCGTACCAGCAAATTCCACAGTGGGGTCAAATCTGCCAGCTGAATGAGATCGCCCTTTGGAGATACTTCGGTTGGGACTTCTCGGAAGGGTATCCTGTTTCGTCCTGGGCTGTGAGTCTTCTGAACCAACTTTTTAAGCTCTTCAATTTGTTTGAGGGCTGAGAACAGTCACTGCATTGAGGACGGGCGGGCTGTAAGGCATGAATAGGTGAAAAATCTGTAATTTCTAAGACTTTATCAGCCATCTTAACTAAGGATTCCAAGTCCTCGGAACTCACTGCTAAAATCTGTTGTACTGCCATTGGCAACCGTTGCAACCACAGGGATTTGAGATGTTCAGGAATTCTTGGTGAAAGGTCTTTCATCTTGCGTAGCAATTGCGTAGGGAGGTCGTCCCCAAGTTGTAGATCTTGTAGCAGAGCAACTTCAGTCTGTGAGTCTAGAATCCTGGAATTGCTCGACGAGACGATTTTTAATGGCCTCGTATTTCTGGGTGGGAGGAGGATTCAGCACAATGTCGCTTACTTGAGCAAGAATTTCAGTCTCTATTGCAGCGATAACGTGATGGTATTTGGTCTCATCAAATGTAATACCGGCTATCACAAATTGGCTCTCTATTTGTGCAAAACAGTAGGATTTTGCTTCCAGAAGGGTGGTGCCTTGAAGGATACTCTAGCAACCATAGGAGACTCAGTTTGGTTCGTATTACCTCCACCAGAATGAGCAGCAGCATCCGCAGGGAGAGATCCGTAAGAATTTTTAGTTTCAGCATCAGACTTAGCATTCATGATGAAGTTTACAGTAAGCTGGAACTATCTTTCTAAAGGACGTTATTAAAGTTCAAAATCACGTCCGGTCTCCATTTTTAGACGTTCTTAAATTCAGATTAAATATTAAGTCTAAATTGAAACAAATATTAAAAGTTTATTTACAATGAATCAATACGAGCAGTTTTACTAACTCGTAACATGATGATCAGCAGTCTGACCCCGGAGTAGATAATTTGATCGAAGAGGTATCTGCTATTTATACACAACAGTTTTGCATAAACAGAATAAAGAGTCCAAAAATAATTTACATATGGTTAGAAAAATGTTCAGCTGTTTAGAAAACAGCGAGTGCCTTAAAGTTTTGCCGATGTGGTCTGGAGTCGATTCGATTGTGTATTGCATGAACATCCGTATTTAGCAAAGGTCGCTAACTTTTAACTTGTCGGTATGGCAATGATAGGACAGTGGCGTTTCTCAAACTGGAACTTCGCCCTTTTCTCCTTGCGTTTCTGTCATTGAAGTTCGCGTTTATTATTTTGGTGAGGTCTCGCCGAGGATCGACTTTGCATTTGAAAGTGTTTCTCGGCGAGCTTCTTTCCAAGCTGTTATGCATCATAAGGATATGAGCATGAAATTTAAAGGTAAGTGCTTATTTTTCTGTTGTGCTTTTTATTTAAGTATTTCTTATGTTGTTTCACTACATATATTAATATATATATATAAAGCAAAAAATATAAATATATATAAAGTAATAAATACAATGCAGAAAATACAATATAATAGGAAATCTAGTCAGCGCAAAAGCAGCTAAAGAAAGATTTGCCAATATAAATAAGATAAAACATGAAAATATGAAATTGGAAAAACACTAATATATACGAAACAAATGAAAAGAAGAAGGCATATGGACCACGTCTTCATCAGGAGGAGATGGGCCAGCTATGCAAAAGAAAGAACACTCTTTTCTGACATGCTCGAAGGACAAATGTCTAAACATCTATGAGCAATTCCCCCAAAGAGTGTTCGTATTCAAAGAACTTAGGTTAAAACATGTGAAATATATAAATGCAGAAAATTAGAAATACCAATAAATGAAACATAAATGCAAAAATTAGAGATACTCACATAAATGAAACATACATACATACAGTAAAAAATAAATACATAAAGCCAAAGTCAGAAAATTAGATTGAATTTATATATGAAAATAGTATGAGAGTTGCCAAAAGTAATTTTGAAATTAGAGTAAAGAAGTGTTGCCAGGAATAATTATATTTAAAAGTTAAAGTTGTTTAGAAAAAAGTATAAATATAGGTGTTTTCAGGATTCTTGTAAGAACTTCAATGCTTGGGTGACCCTTCTGTAGTTATAAAAACAATGCATTACTTGGTAAATGACAACTGACCCATACGGGATTGGCGCGATTTCAAATTTTCAGGCCAAGCACTCTACAGCTCTGTCGCCAACCTAAATTACGTCACTATGCGTGATAGCCGTGAACCAATAACGATCATGTTCGAACTTCAGCTTTGAAATCGCGCGTTTTTCCGAATTCCAAATATTAAAAATTTGAATATTTCATTGTAATTAAATACTGTAGAAGTTTTAAAATTCTAATAAATAGAAACAAAATTTTTAATACATCGAGCAAAGGCACTCACCTTAAAAAACATCAGTGCACCGCTACCTACTACAGTGCCAACTGGCAATAAAGCTAAATTTCGAGTGTTAACAAATTTCATTTTTGTTTAAACTCGAATTTTAATATAACGATTAGTTACGCCCACATTTAAGAAATTTAAATACACGGCAAATTCTAACACTAACATGAAAAACACAATACACAACAACTTAAACATTCATTTACTTATGGAAACATTCATTTTTATAAAAACTTTAGTTTCTAAGTATATGACTAAAATTGTAATGAAAAATAAAATTACTTCACCTAATCTTCATCGCTCTCCGAATCGTTATTTTTTCGGCGAATATACCATTTTTTATCGCATCTAAAAAATCTTTCTATTGTGTTTTCCTGATGATTACTTTTTCCATACCTACTTCATGAAAACGTGAAGTGAATATATCCTCATCCATACTTATTAATTTTCGCAAGAAACTCAAAAACACCAAAAATCGAATATCAGCTCAATGCTTCAAGATTATTGTGTAATAGTTTCAAGGGTAACATACAAAACGCGCATGTAAAACGAAAAACACGTCATACCTACGTAATCCGAACCGGTAAAACCAGTCTATCACACTTTATCGCATTCTTGGCGCATTTTACCCTCTGTACACTTCTCTACTATTTAGCGCATTACTTTAATCTTACTAAGCGATTCCCTACTTACATATTTTAGAATAAAATTAATCGGAATATTATTATTTTTTAGGTGAGCTATCAGGCGTTTAATTTGATTTTTACTGGATTCATAGTTGTGTTACAGATATTATAAATGCAATTAAGTTCATTAATTATAATGTTTCTGTATATTTTTAAAGAAATATTTGAGTTCCAGAGAATTAACTTATTAACATGAAAATTTAATTGATTTGTTTTGTCGAATACATCAATATATGTAGTAGAATTATCAATAGTGATATATAAATCCAAAAATTCTCTCTTTTTTAGTATCAAATAAATTAGTTTTAATTAGAGAAAGCTCTTCAGGGTAAATCGTTTTAGAAATGTCTCCAAATTTTAAATTGTTGAAAATAATGGAATCATCTATGTATCTGAAATCAAAATGATATTGATAATAGAAGTGTTTTTCAAAATAATGTAGAAATAAATTTGCCAGTGTGCTGGAAAAGTTAGATCCCTGTGGAATTCCACAATCTAGAATAAAAAATATTTTCACACTATTAAATGTAAAATTGTTATAAATACACATTTTAACTAGATTATTCCAGTATTCAAAATTAATATTTAATAATTTTTCTATAGTCCTGATAATAAAGATGTAATACATCGTTTAATTTATCAATGGGAATACATGTAAAAAGGTCTTTAAAGTCATAATAATTAACACAATGAATTTTATTTTTGATGAAAAATCCAAAATAGGTTTATTATTATTAATGATCCAAGTACCTTCTGATTTGACAGTATAGTCTAATATAATATTAAGAATTTTTGCAAAAATGATTCCAGGTTTATTCATGTACGATTTAGTACCACAGGTGATAAATCTAAACTTTATAGGAATTTTGTGAAATTAAGGAATGACTGTTAAATAAGGAAACTATAATTCATAGTTGTTAATGTTTAAAAATTTATAAAATCCAAGGATATTTTTATTAATGATATTAACTGTGGAGTTTTTAAACTTTTTATAAGTGCTGGAATTTAATGCTTCACTATCAATCAAATCTAAATAAAATTTCTTACAAAAAATGCGTGATTATCAGAGGCCTTCATTATCTACTGGCGAAATGATGAAATTATCTTTTAGATTATTAATGGCTGGTTTTAATGGACCAAGCTTAATGCCAGGAAATGTAAAATTATTAACAAAAATTCATTCTTTAATTTTATTAAAAGTTTAGACTTCCAGACTGTAAAAATTCAATAGGTGTATTATAATATTTTGAAATATTAAAGATAAATGAATCAATATTATGTAAAATTACTTCAATTATATTTTAAATTTTTTTTGTTGAAAATCTGGTCTATATTTAGTCCCTGTACTTAATATTTCTTTTAATTTAGTGTCATTGACAATGTTTAGATCACCTGTAATAATATGACCAAAATCGGAGGTTAATAAATTTTTTTAATTCATTACTATGACAAATAGATTTAGAAATTTTTCTAGATGACAGAGATATTTTTGCAAAATTGATTATAGTTAGACTTTACATCCAAAAGGAATATCATAAGAAGTAAGTTTGATAAAAACATCTATAGGAAAAATAGTATACAAATCATTAATTTAATATTATCAAATTTCGGATGTTGAAAATTAACAGTGAAATAAATGTAATTTCATAATTTTCTTTAACTTCAATTTCATTATATCTGTATTTGAATAGGTCATAAAATAAAATTTCAAAAATGCTGTTTGTTAAAAATTATATCGTGTAGACAAGAATACAAAATTTACAATCACTAATAGTTAATTTCACTATAAATATTTTACATGGTAGCCAATTATCAGTACTTGAGAAACGAAGATTCCAAGTTTTAAACTTTATCCAAATAAAACTCACATTTTTTTTTTTAAGATCTATTATATTGTAAGATGTTTTAAATTTTCTTTGTCACCTCTTTTAAATCTTTTAGTTTTATAGTTATTATTGTGAAAAAATAGAAAGGAAATATTATTTATTAGAATAATTAATAATTTTGCTATTAAATAGTTCATTTAAACCGAAAGGGGCAAGAGATTTTATATATATAAATTTATTATAAACCTATTTTCCTTTATAATATATATATATATATATATATATAGTTTTTGTTGATATGTTACCTCAGTATAAATTAATACATATTTATGCATTATAACACATTAGTTCAATATGAATAATTTCAAAACTAAAAGTAATTAAAAATAATATATGTCAATGGAAATTATTAAAAAAGTATAGTAAAAGTATTTTAATGTAAAATAACTGAGCAATCGAAATAGTAAATCTTATAATTGTTTATGTTAGTTAAAAATTAGTTTGAAAAATATTATAATAGATGCAAGATATGTGAATACTAAAGTCCATAACTACTCATGAGGATAGAGTTTCTTAATTATACTCTAGTATTTAAATTGGTGTTTTAATAAGATTATTTTAAATTGATAATTTTTTAAAACCTGGAAACTTATAGTTCAGAAAAATCTATTCGTTTAAACAAGATAGTCGATAGTATCTATTTCTTCATTTGTTCTATATATTAATTTATTTACCTCTTTAAAATTAACTTTAGACACATAATATTTAATACATAATATTTTTATATTATTACATTTTTAAAATCGTGCTTAAAAGTGTAAAATGTTAATATATTTATCTTAATGTAATTAGTAAAATAATTTAATGATTTCTTAAATTTTGTTTCAATTTTATTTAAAAACTTCAAATACGTTTAAAACAAATGCAATTTTCCCCTAGGGAAAAAAAAAATCAAAAGAACTATTACTCATTTGATTCTATGGATTTGTCTATAAATCATATAAATTTAACATTCGAGCACAAATTTCATTCAAAATAGCGTATTCCTCTCAGAAAACAAGTGATATGAATCAAAAAAATCATTTTAATCAATGTTTTTAATATAATATTGAGTAGAAAAAAAATATAATTGAAATCGAAAGTAAATTTTTAAACCGCGACGCATTTCTTAATATTTTTCCTTTCCTCTGCTTTCATTGTTTGTGAAATATTTTAAAAAGAAACAATACTCTCTACTTTAATCATTTTTACTAAAAATAAATTATATTTTTGACAAACAAAAGATTCTGGAAATTTTAAGGCGTTATTTAATTATGCGTTCAACTATTAAAATGCAAATTCAACTGCACTCCATTGGGATGGTGTGCTGGTTAGTTTAAACTTAACTTGTAATGAATGACGATCTTTATGAATTGATCTACCTTTGCACTTACTTAGAGCAGAAAATGAGATAAAGGGAGTTAACTATTAGAAATATTGCAAATGAATTCAATGTTTTACAATCTAAGTATTCATTAAGACGTTCTATAATTCCTAATTAAAATGAAGGGGATTAAAAATTTGACATAGGAAATGTTTGAAGAGAAGAGATCTATTTCTATAGTAGTGTTTTTATTCGCTAATACATGTAATAATTTTGAAAAAAGAAAGAGGCTCATGATACGCATTACACTGCTTTTATTGAAATGAAATTTGCGATATGGTAAATATATAATTTGTGTTAGTTTTGAGGAAGAAAAAGAAGCAAGAGAACGGATTCTCACCCGTAAAATATAAGAAACTATTTAAATGAGAGAGAAAAAATTATGAATAGTGTCGCAATAAAAAGACTTACTTTCGATTTCAGAATTTTTTTTTTTTTAATTTCACGAATAGGGGATTGGAAATTGCATAAAAATGTTATTAAAACATATAGTCAGTCTAATAAAGTAAAGTATTAATTTTTATTCAAGTATTTAATTTATTTGTAAGCAGTTTTTGTATTTAAAAATATTAGAAGATAGCTATGACAATAAATATCTTATAATTTTAAAACATTATATATATATTTAAATCATTACTTTGATTAAATTTTATAAATACATTATATTTATAAAAATTTTAGTTTCCCGGATAGATAATTAATTTGCTGTTTATTTATAATTATTGCATATACTTTTCAAAATCAATATTATATATTTAAAATCATTAAAAGAAATGCTTTTGTTGCTTTATTACGCACAAATTGAAGAATTTAGTCATTGTGAATTTTTAATACTTTAAAAAATAAAAGGCTAACTTGATTACCTAACAATAGATTTTATAATATATAGTAAGCTACTGATGAAATTTTGAAAGCAAATTTGTCATATTAAATTCCTCGTACCGAAAAGATTTCTGTTTTTAATTATGTAAATTATATCACTCTATACAAGAACCTGTGTTGTTACTGTATATCTTTAGTATTTCTTAAATTGTTATATATATATATGTGTGTGTGTGTGTGTGTGTGTATGTTTGTCTCTATATATATATATATATATATATATATATATATATATATATATATATATATATCATCTTTTCTAAAAACCCCCTTGATTTCACAGTTGTTAACTGGAGGTCCAGTTGTAAAAAATTATATATTAATCAATAATTAATGAGATATTATTAATGCATTGAAGAATTTATATTCATTTCCTTTTCTGTGGTTCATTGTACAGATTCAATATTAGGAGAGGGAGAGAAAAACAATTTTTATGTGAGAAATGTCTTATAAAAGTAAAACTGAATTCGACACAGAGCAAAATCTCTCAAATTTAAAGAAAAAGAAAAAATTAAACTTAAAAGAGATTAAGCTTGATAAAAATCTTTTCGTTAATAGGTTTAAAAAAAAAAAAAAAAAAAGGATAGAAGAATGAAAAAAAAATCTTCTTAAAATGTCAAATTTTTCTTTTCGTTTATGAACTAGACATGAATTCTTTCAACTTAAATTAGAATTAAGGATTAGCGCTCTGATTCACTTCAATTATCTGTTAAAAAACTCATTACATTCAAATAAAGTGAAAATATTTAGAGGGTTTTTGTGAAAGTTTATATATATACATATATAAATAAAAGATTTATTGAAACTGTGAATGTAATCTATTCTATTGATTGCACATGGAACTGATTATACGAATTCTTTTCAAGAAAAAGATAACTTACCATAAGTACAAAACAAGAGTAATTTACTAAAGAAACGTATTATTTCTGATTTTTTTAACAAGGCTTGAAGAAATCATAAAAAATATGTTTTTAAAAGAATAATATCAATCTGAATATAAATTTGATTTTTGAAAAATTTATACAAATATAAATTTAATTCTGGAAGAGTCTTGTCTTAAAACATGGGAAATCAATTTTGAATTTTTATTCCTTTTCTAAATAATCTATAGAATTCACACATTTTTGAAATTAAAATTATTTCTGTGCAAAACAATGACTGTGAAATCCTTCATAATTAAGTTTCCGTGGTCGTTATATACGAGCAAATGAAAATAAAATATAAAATCTGTATTATATATTTTAAAATTTATATTATTTATCTTTTCGGAATTATCTACTTAATTTATGATATAGACGTTCTCAGAGAATCTAGATCTATATTTTTGATTACTATAATACAATATATAATCGTTTCCAGAAGTTTCAAATGATTTTGAATTGAATATTCCACTCTATTTTGATTATATTATTCTAAGTATTCTTTAAAATAAATCAATTTGCTTATGTTCGTATCCTAAGACTGATGATTATTTTATAAAAACAACTTTTCTGCTCAGACTATAAAAGCATCAATTTTTAAGAAATAAACATATTTTTTTTTAATATGTTCTGAATAAAGTTTATAAGAAACAAAATGTTAGCCTCAAACATTTAAAGAGAATTAAAATATTTCTTGCTTTCTTTGTTTTAATTTTTCTTATTAAAATAAATTCTTCTCTTATCTTTACATTCAAAATAATCAAAGTTATTAACTGGATTCCTACAACCTTATTTGCTTTCTTTACATCCAACCAAGTTTTATTTGAAAGAATTAATTACCAATGAATGTAATGAGAAATTACATTCTGAAATTTAATTACATATATTTTATGCAAATG
The DNA here is from genome assembly GCA_030067965.1 of Latrodectus elegans. NCBI lineage: Eukaryota > Metazoa > Arthropoda > Arachnida > Araneae > Theridiidae > Latrodectus > Latrodectus elegans. The sequence continues at coordinate 4,497,310 of CM057812.1, read as the reverse complement.
ACTCAAAATAAATATTGCACTTCAAATAATAGCTGAAACACATGAGAAAAAGATAAAACTAAAATAACGCCAAAGTTATTAAAATATTTATTTTATAATTTGATTTTATAATAAATATTTTAGAAGCCAAATTGATTCTAACTACTGGTTTAAATATGTAATATAATTTTTAATATAACTTTTTTTAATATAGAAATACTTAAGAACGTAGAGAATATGTCAAATAAATATTTAGATTGCTCTATTTCATTCATCATGTAATTATAGTTACGTCACTAAAATTTGAGAAAATAAAATAATAATGGTTAAAATATCAAAATGAATAAAATTGAAAATTATTTAAAAGAAATATGTCGAAAATGTTAGAATACTGAATGGTATCTTACATGCAGTAAAACGACAAAATTTCGTTAAAAGATTAAAAAAAGAAAAAACTGTTTCATTGTGTTTGTTTTAAAGATAGGTTTTTGCAACTTCATTTAAATTCTTTTAAAAATTTCTCAGTTTATCGTTAATAATACAATTTATTTTTAAATTTATAGAGCATATTTATTACAATTTTTTTGTAAATTGGTCATGTAAATATCATTGATTGCTTTATACTGCTAATTTTGATTCTGCATGATATGGATGGAGAATTTTACAGTTTTCAAATGCCACCGGTTTTAAGCTTCACTTTGTCGAGAGCAGTGTTAAAACCGTGATTGCGGTACATACCTACCCGAGCTATATTCTCCCAGAACTTTTGTCTTTTGGATGGAAAGTGAGTGGCATGGTGTAAATGCAAGGAGGTTTCGAACCGTACTCTGAATTAGTGGTGCGAAAGAAGGGATGGATCTTCTTTGTGCCGTGTACTGCTTCTTTGTCGAACAATGCCTCTGATAATTTATCGAACACGTCTTTGTCAACAGCAACAGAGAAATTTCCGCAATTCCCATCGGATGTCTGAGCCACTCTAGCTCCGATGTCCACCGCCATAAGTTGTCGTTTGGAGAGCATTCATTGACGTGAATTCTTCAGATACTTTCTTCTTGATTTCGATGCTATTGGTTTGAATTCCACAAATCTTTCTTTATCGGAGACATGTTGTACTTCAGATATTTAAATTAGGTACCATTGCTTACAATAAAAACAAATGTATTAATTAATTTAACAGTTTGGTCACAATATATCTAGTGCAATGTCTATTTCCAAGCATTGTTTGTTGACATTTATTCGTTATGCAGACGGTAACCTAGCAACGCATTGTGCTCTCGATGCCATTCAGCATTTCACAAACTCGACAAATGTCATTGATTGATTGATAGCTCATTTATGTTAATAGACTGTGTATTTCTATAATGTTAAACTTTATATTTATTTATTTATTTTCCAAATATTCAGTAGAAGCTATTGGTTTAGTGAGAGCTGAAAATATAAGGCATAAGATTTTTTAAATGTTTAGTTGTCTTTTTGATTTTTGTTTTTGCTGAACAAAATTTCGTTGAAAATAATTTTTTAAGATGGCGAATTTTTAATTTGTTGCATCAAATTTATACTTAATATTGTTAAATACACTTCATACTTTATAATCCAATACAAATGTTAAAAATATTGCTTTTAAAATATGCATTGTTCTTTAAATAATTTTTGTGATTCCTTTTTATTGTAATGAAATATAGAGTAAGATTATTTTTAATTTTCCTGTTAAATTAGTAGAGTGGCGAGAGCAAAATTCATTTCTGTCAGCAAAAGATTGAAAATATCTTTAAATTAAATAGTTTTATCAGAAAAGTGCTGGAAATATTCTAACTTTGTGAGAAATTTGTAATGAGAATGAGTTTTGAAAAAGTGTAAATTTAAGAATGAAATATGAGGGTTTCCTTAGAAAATGATACAACTCGGAACAGTTTGTGTAAGGAAAGTAGCATCAAAAGTTGATGTCAAAACTAATAAATATTATATTAATATTCTACAATATATTTCGTATACGATTACTATAATAATTATATTACATTTGTGTTTCAAATACTTTAAAATTTATTCGAGGAAATTAAATTTAAAATGCGGATAAACATATCCATAATCTACTAAATTAAGAAATGTTACAAGTATATTAGCAGATTTGTGAGCAAAAGTTGGTGATATCGGTGACGAAAAACAATATTTATTAATAAATCAATTATTTTTTGTATTTGTTATTTCATAAATATGAAAAGATATTGTTAAATGGAGAGTTCTAGTGCTTATTCGATTAAGTCCAAAAAATTAAAACCATTGAAAAAGGGCAATCTAATCAAAATTTTAAATTCTAATAAATTTCCTCTCCTTGGATGGGATATTTTATTTGTTTTACTCAGTTGAGATTACAATAATTAAATTATTATGCGAAACCGTTAAAATATATTCTCATTTAAGCATTAGAAAATCGCTGAGCATACTGTTAGGATGTTATACGAAATTAATGGTAAATTTTTTTATATTACATTATTAAATTTTATAATTTTTAAAATTTATAATTAAATATTTTATTTGGATATTTTAATCGATTGAAAAAATATTTTCACAAATATTTACTGAATAAAATTTAAAATTTTGGAATAGAGTTATTTTCAGCGTGATTTCGTTGTGATCCACCAAATATTGCCAAGCTTACAAGATCGAATTACATGAAATATCGCCAAACCTAGGTGATTTCACCAAGGTGGTAGCCGAACGCCATTAGCACTCTTGGCTTCTATTCTACAGTTCGTAGATTTGAATCCCACCTTGGGTATGGATGTTTATGGTAGTTCGAGATTCACTTTAAACTGTAGGTCCTCACTATAATTAGCTCTTGTGTGCTTGAAATGAGGGCGATCTCGATGAGTATCGATTTCTCACAAAAATAGACAATACACGTGGAAAGAAATTAAGCAATGCTGGTGAAAGAACGAATTATTTCTGACCCTTTGAGTTTGTTGGCGATCAAAATGTCACAAGGCTAATGTGATTGCTACGTCATAGTATATCAATATAATATTTTCTCTACAAATAAAAAAGCTTCCGTATTTGAATAAGTAAATTAACTAAGTGCGATAGGAAAAATATATAAATAAAATCATAAAAATATTAAGATTTTTAAACAAAAAGAATGTAGAAACTTTCGAATGTTTAGATGTTAATATTTAGATATATTAAAACGAGAAAATGTAAACATAAATTTTCAAAGTATATTCAATTTTCCAAGTAATCACAGCAATAAATATACTTTATTAACCATAAAGTGATTGTATTTTTTTTGTTACAGTTGAGTGATCATCACTACGCCACTTTATTCTTATTCTCATTGGATTAAAATATCCATGATGTCAGATAACGTTTCATATACGTCGCAGCATATTCAGACAGCATCGTAAATCCAATTTGTCGACGAATTTGCTGCTTGACTTCAAATCACATTCTTTGAGCGCTCACCATCGAATGTCATTTTGTTAATAAAACGATTTCTTATATAAAGACCAAAGCATCGGTTTGAGAAGACGATTTAAATTGATTCAAGCTATTAACGCATTGACTATAGAACAGCAGAATAAGCAAAATGGAAAAGACAAAGAAAAATATCTACTTTATGGATTTTAAATCGGCAAGGACGATTTAAATAATTGAAAATTTTATTAATTAATAAAATTCTGAATTAATAACTACAATATTTGTAAGCAATTTCTTTTGAATCTTAAAACTATTGCGCCTTGCTTACTCCAACATTAAAAATTTTATTTTAATAAACAAAAAGCAGATTTGTAAATTATAAAAAGCAGATTTGTAACACGTGCTCAAAAAGTTCGTTGAAATATTTTATTGTATTTAAATGGAATGCATTATGAAAAAAATTAAATAAATTACAGGAATATATAATTATTAAGTGGTCTGTTTTTCAATTCAACTATCATTTTAAGTATATGAAGAGTATTAAACTGAAAATACAGTTTGAAGTGAATTCTCAACCACTATTGACATTTTTACCCGATATGAGAATCGAACACACGAACTGTTGAACCAAAGGCCAGATAGGAATGCAAAAACTAAAAAGGGAATACGTGCATTGAAACTTTAAAATACTTTGGATAAAAGAAATTATTTATAAAAATATCGAAAAATTTATATGAAAATTAAAATAAAATACAATAGAGAATTAAATAAATAATTTTGAAATTAAAACATCCAAATCAAATTCACGAAAGTTTACTTCGTCACAAAGTTTTCAAAGCATGCTAAAATCCAGTTGAACCAATACCACTAGAAATCTAATTAAAACGCGAAATTAAATTGTTTTAAATTGAATTGAGACCAATGATGATGCATAAACTAGGGTTAGCAAAAGTGAATTTTGCAAAATATTCTCAATATCTTGATAATTCCGGGGCATTTAGAAATCAAACAAGCTGAAAAAACACAAAAATCTTCTAAGAAATACTGTCGAATTTGAAAACGCTAAAAAGATTACATGAATATTGCATTAATACATGCAAAAGTAAAACAATAAGCTTTATTATAGGAAAAAAGTACGGAAAAAATCAAATTCGAATGAATTTTAAAAAGAAGAAATCTGATCAGAAATTTCGAAATTTATATTGAAATTTCTATTAGATAAATGAATAAAATATAATAATTTTTATCTGTACTAATTTTTATTTGTTATGTAATTTTTTTTTTATAATTAATAAATTTTCATATAGAAAAGAAGCATTGAAAAATAGAAATCCAATACAGAAAAATTTCTCGATCGTTATAAAGTAGTTGAAATGCTGCCAAAAAATAGAGAAATGAAAAGAATTCTCTTAACTCTCTCAAAATGGTGCTAAAAGAATGGTTTATTGAATTTTAACTTTAGATTGCTTAGGGAAGATCCACTAATCAGAATTTTTTACAGTGACTTTTTGAAATAAAGGCTATCAAAATAAAATTCTAATATTTATATATTACACTGGGATAAATGAGTTACTAAAACTTTTTCCACTAAATGAAATATGTATAGTATTTTAAAGCTCGTTGTGCCCGAACATCTTATTTACTAACATTCACGTTTCAGTCACGATCTAATGGATCTTTTTCTTTACCCTGACACCATAAAGAAATGATAATTTTAGTGCTCTCATTTACAGAACTCAAAATTTTAAAAACTTCATTTTGCGAATTTTCTGTTTCTGACAATGACAATTTTCTTTTTCAGTTTTTATTTAATTCGTTTCATTTTTCGCAATCTGATTTTTTCTTTTCAAATTTTTATATGTTGAGTTTCCCTTATAAATCTTTCCTGAGAATTAATTCTCGAAGAAAGGAGACACGTGCAGGTAATACAAACATCGTGGACAAACAGTGAAAGAGTAATGGATATTAGACATGACGAGAAAGAACAGAATTCGGCTCATGTACTCCGTACGTAAAAACATAAAAGCGGAAAAACTTGTCTCCACTCCAGTATGTTAGGACATAAAATTGAAAGCTTACTAAAAGTTTAAGCTCTGTTTGTTTTTGTAATTTGTTTCGTTTCATTTAACCAACATAATTTATGAACTTTCGTTTTCTGTTCTCGTTTGAGGACTTATCGCCGTTGAAGAAACGGACGTTTTTTATCAGTTGAAGTAAATGAATTCTAAAAAAAATAGATGTGTGTGTGTGTGTGAAAACTATTAAATGACTTGCGGAAATTACAAAAAAATAATAGAAATTCCTAGGAACAACCTCTCGACCATTTTAAAAACTCCGGAAAAAGAATCCTTCAGCAAAGAAAAACTTTGCTTTTCTACAATATTTTCGAAAGCGCTCTCTCGAAAATATTGTAGAGAAACAAAACCTTAAACTGGAAAAAATTGAAAGGAATAAACATTCCTTTTTAATGGTCAATATAGCTGAGGGAGATATCTAACAACTCGGCAATAAAGCTTGAATATGAAAGATTTTCTTCATATATCATAAGTAAAACATCAGATCTGAGGTTAGAAAAAAAAAGTAAAATTGGACAAAGTTGGAGCGTTTGAAAATGGTATACTGAATTCTATTTATTATATAGTACAATCTAAATAATTTTTCTAATAACACGCACTTATAAAGAAAAAGTAGTAATACAGTAAAAAACATCTCATTTTATTAATCTAATAATTCATTTCTTACTTTACGAACTGCTCTTACCAGTCCCGATGAGTTCATAAAAACCAGAGTCTACTGTAGAATATTAATGTTTTGTAGGAATTTCTAAAAATTCATTCCTAAGATTTTACAGACAATAGACCTCACATTGTTGTCCATCTTTATTTTGTGAATTGTAATTAAAGACCGATTTAATTTTTGTCAGTCTAGTGTGTAATATAATAAATAATGTTCTGTCATTTGATAATTTTTTTTTGTCTTTGATTTATAAAATTTCACCGCTCTTCAACAACTCATTAAAAAAACTTGTTATTAAAATATGGCTTCTTACTTGTGAATATATATATATATATAAAGAATGATTAGAAATATCATAAGCAAAAATTGAAAATTACAAAAATAAAATATAGAAATCATATACATAGCAATAAATTCAGTTATGCAGAAAGCAGCTTCAATAGAATTACTAAAATATAATTAATCGTAATTTTTAATAAAAATTAATCTCTAATAGAAGAAATAATTTATTTCCTCTATATTTTGGTTTGACATTATTGGTGTTGATGTATTGACTTTATGAAGACTTCATTCTTGGAGCTGGTGCAGAAAAGCCATACTTTTGTGGCCAATATGGTTAACACCTCTTGAAGAAACTGGCCATGATGTTACTGCATTCCATTTTTTTTTATTCTGTTTCTTTTTAAATTTTAAACTATCTATTAGAACATATATTCCATCTATTTACTATATTTCATATTTTTACTTTATTATTCTCCTATTTAGTATTTGATTAATTTTATAAAAATTTACTATTAATTATTATTAAATGACTTTTGTTTCATCATAACTAAATAATCTTTTCTAAAGTTAAAGAAAAATAGGAACTAAATAATAATATTTTTTAAAATCACAAGATCTTAACTCCAAGAATTTTTCAATTCTTTTAATATGTGTCTTAGTATTTCGAAAAGCTTTAAAACAATTAATCTAGTTTCCGATAGTTCTTTTTCTGCAATAAAAACATACATCAATAGAATAAAAATGATTGATTTAATTTTTATTTAGACTAAACTTCCTCATGGCAAACAAGAAAACCCAATGTACAATAACTTTCAAGTTATTTTTTTAAAAACTTCTCATTTAGTAACGAAAAGTTTTTTCTCTGTTTTTAATGAATTTAAACTTATAACAGAATTTATATTGAATAAACACTGTAGCTTATTAATTTTTTCAATTAAAATAACACTATCCGTGATGATTTTCATTGCTTATCAAATATTGAATTCTATGAAGTTGTAATCAATGAAAATGCCGATCCCTAAGCACAGACACAAAAAATCGAGCCTCAGTTTTAGTATCAAACAAATCACCACATCTCATTTGATCTATCGGGTTTTAAATGGCGATAATAAATAAATACAGGTAACGAAAAAAGAATTTTTTCAGCTAAAAAATCTAGCACCTTCAAACTATCCGATTAGCTCTGAAGATGTTGATCAAGTGTTTTCTCACCAAATGCACTAATAGAAAGAATTTTCAAAGCCAATGAATCTTCACTTCGTTTTTCGAAGCTTTTACCAAAGCTTGCTTGCGATTCACAGCAACCAATACGAAACAGGTAAAGATTGATTTTTCTCATTTCTCTTTAAGTATCTCCAGGTAACAAAACTAAAAACATGTCGTTACACGATTTTCATCGAAGATATTTCACTTTCAAAATGAACGACCAAGGAGGCAACTGCATTACTTTTGAGGTGTGTCCTGCGGCCTTGAATTTTTAATCAATTCTTTATCTGTTACAGAGCTATGGCTTTAATTTGAATAAAAGTACTCATTTTTTTCGTTAAATATATAGTCCAGAATTTAAAAAATATTTCACTTGCAGACTTGAAATTTGTTTTCTGGGATGATTGAACTTTATTGCTTATCTGATTCACGTAGACGTGCTCTCTCTTCTTTTTTTTTTTTTTTTTTTTTTTAAATCTTAGATTATCTCTAATATTTTTGGTTTTCGGATAAAATGTTGTTACGTGG